>CM060250.1:87210289-87830289 GCA_030684275.1 Acipenser oxyrinchus oxyrinchus
CACTGAATATTTAATAGCATTACTTACTGATTAACTATGTTAAAAACGTATGGCAGAAATTGCTTTGTGATGACGTTGCTGGTTAGCGTGCAGTGCCCGCTGGGTATTTTCTGCAGTCTTTCCAGAATACGTCCTCAGCGCATTTACACTGAAAAAAATGACCAGAATCTGTCTTCTTGTCCTCGCAGTCCAGAATATGAACTCAACATTTGAGAGGATAAAAGGATGGATTCTGGAACGTTATGAGTAGCGTTTACACTAGCAAAAAGTGACCAGAATCCATCCTTTTATCCTCTCGATCCGGAATATTTGTGCCAGTGTAAACGCATCTAATGTTTACAACATGCTTACCATAAAACGAAAAGTAGCGTATACTGTTCCACTTAAATACTACAATTTAGAAATGTTTACGTGTAAAAACAGGTTGAGGTCATGGACATGTATTGTGTCCAGAATGTCATGTACATTTGTTTTTAGTATTGCTCCACAAAGCAGCACCCCCAGTTAGCAGCATTTGTGACAAGCTGATTTTAGCATGTGGTGCCGCAGAGAATTTACAAAAAAAATCTGATATTTTTTGGGTCATTGTAAAAAAACGATTCTACTGTAGACAAGCTTCTAATACGTTCCAACTGCTAACCGACTCTCGTGAGACTGCAACCATGCCATTTATAAAATATCCCGCCACTGTTGTGAGACAGTCCTGATTGGTCTCTAATCATTTGTGTTCAGAAGCAGTGTAAAAAGGCACAGTGCACTGCACACACAGCTCAGAAGATTCACAAAACTAGCAGGATTTATCATTGCACCAGCTGCCGCACCCCAATCATGCATAGTTCCTGTGCCCTTGGAAAGAATCTGGCTGTCCTTTTTCATGTTTGTGTTTTTGACAGTCTTCAGATATTCCGAGAGTGCATAGATTAGAAGGGGCAGCCTAGCCAGTAGCTGACTATACTGAGCTAGGCCTTGTGGCTGCTATTAAGAATCAAATGGGGGCTTGCTGTATTTGTCAAGCATCTTATTTTAAAAGAAAACAGAAATGTGTAGTGTGCTGATACAGGTTTGCTGACAGTGTATAGCTTCTACAACCTCATAAAAACAAAAACAACAACAAAAAATAAATAAAACATTTGTTATCATTTACTAATTTAAAAGCTACATTTTGGATGTAAATGTTAAATTGTAAATATGTTGTCTATTATTGAACTGGTAATAACTGATGCTTTGGGTATAAGTAAAAAAAAAAAAGTAATTGATACATTTATATAATAATAACCTGACCAAGAACATTCACTGAACGTTTCTGGTACCTACAGTAATGTAGTCTGAAGTAACTGTAAATTGCAGGGGTAAAACCAGAATGTGTCATGGGTTGCACCAGTAAGCTTTTACTGTGGGTGAAATGTCATGTGTGAAATAAAAACATTTTAAAATAGTTTTGTCTATTTTTCAAAGTACAATAATAATAATAATAATAATAATAATAATAATAATAATAATAATAATAATAATAATAATAATAATACACTGATATTGTTTATACTGTACAACCCTTGGAAGTTCTATAGGGTTAAACCATGAACATAACCAATTATATTTTGAACCCTGTTGAGCAGTCACTTTGTTAATAAACTGCTTTTTAAAAAAGCATACCAATTGCTATTTATGGTAATTTAATTAAGGAAGCCTACACTGTATGGCATACAATGTTACAAGATGTATCTATCATTCATGTAACCTTTTTTTTATAAGAAAGGAAACATATAAACACCTTTTTATATTTTACTAACAACCAACTCAAGTGAATTTCAGAACCCTGGTAGACAATGCCCTTTTAATGCAATATTAAAACATTGCAGTGTACTGCATGGTATTGGATTTATAACACTGTTCGTTCAATCGATTCAAACACACAGCTAGAATGTTGGAGATGTGTTAACGAATAAAATGGGGAACAGAACGAATCTTTAAAAGACTTGTAACATACAAGATTTTGAATTACAGTGAGATTACCTCTAATGGTTATACCAATATCCCCCCACAACATTACAGGCAGGAATAAAGAAAAAAAGAAAGTGAAGACAATGCCTTCAGACCTGCAAATCTCTCACTACAAATTGCCTGCCTCTCCTCGTCTGAACCATTGGTGTGATGGGGGTTGGGTGGGGATAGAAAAAAGCAGAGAAGAGATTTTCTTTTTGTTGTGGTGAGGGAGGAGGGGTTTGTGATTCCAACCAAACTTCCGGACTTGCAGTAAAATCCATTAGGGAGAATAAGTGAAATAGACGATGTGACCAGCAGGGAGAGACAGTGAGGTGTCTGTCTGTGTATGGGGTTTTGTATTGGTTGGCTGTAAAGGGAGTTGCAGCCTCAGTACCACATTGTGAGCTCAGTGTACAGGAGGGGAGCAGAGAGGCTGCTTGTTACTGTTGCCGTTGCTGCCTTTGTTTTAAGGATCATTGTTAACACATCGGTCCAACCCGGGAGTGGAACAAATATCAAAATACTAATTCTGAAGGAGAAAGTAAAAGCGATATCGATGTACCTGAGAGGAGGCGCAGAGGTGCTGCTTCTGCTTGCAGCTTTGCAGGTAATGTTTTTTGTTACGAATCTAGAGTCGTAGCCGGGTGGTGCGGGTATGTTTTCTGTGACGATGCTGGAGAAAACATGTTATGTGCCCCGACAGTGATTCGGTTAACTGCAGGCATAAAAATAACAACAACAACAACAAAAATCTCGTAGAAGAAAAAAAAGCGACTCTTCTAACACCAGAAAACTAAAGTAACTGTACAGTACCCGTTATTTATTGCAGACTTGCGCTTTATAACAAGTGCAATTTCAAACGATTGGTGCTGTTTCTTTCAGCATGTTCGGGGTGCTTTCTCGTGTGATTGCAGAAAAAAACCTGGGTGGGGAATATGATGAAATTAATACGCTTCCTAAAAAAGGAACTCTCTTTTCATGGTTTTGTAGATTGTTGTTAGTGTATATGTTACAGCCTTATGTTTCAAGTACTCCTGGTTTAGTTTGCTAAGGGTACTGTCCACGGTGTTGCAAAATGAAGCAACGAGAGTGTCTCGCATCTGTGGCTTGCTGTGTGAATTTGTATCGGATACATTTTTGCACTTAAAACGTTTGTCACAAACATTGGGTTAAATAACTAGCAGATATAATGTTCCGGTCAACAAATACTAAATGTGCTGTAAAATAGTCTCAAATTTTTTTTTTTCTTTTGTCATAAAACGTGAGACACTTACATGTTGTTTTATTTGTTTTCAAGTCCGTACAGTATTTTAATTAACTTTGTATATGCAGACCTCATGTATTTGTGCAAGTAATGTGTTAAAACATATATAAACATTCTGATATATATATATATATATATATATATATATATATATATATATATATATATATATATATATATATATATATATATATATACGGTTTTGTTTTCTTCCTGTTAAATGGAGCGTTTTAACACGTTCTCATTTATTTTAAAATGGTTTGTGGTTAGATTTTAAGTTGCAAATACTAGTGCACGTGGATATTTACTTGAGTATATATATATATATATATATATATATATATATATATATATATATATATATATATATATATATATATATATATATATAATTAATATGGTTTTATTTTCTTCCTTTTAAGTTGCAAATAGTGCACGTCGATATTTACTTAGTATTCTGTACTTAATCATTTTACACGGTCTCAATTCATAGCTGTACTATATAATACAAATGATTACCGGGAGAACATTGCTTAATGTATTATAATAGCAGTTGTAGATTGAATTGTCACTTTACTTTTCAAATGTTTTACAGACCTTGACCATATCTATAGTACTTTTGCCTGATTTTCAATCTTTTTAATGTTGTAACATAATTGGATGGTTTTGATGGTCGCTTAAAATTGTCCAATTAATGGTCTTATGGGCTGTAGGTAGGGAAACAAGATGTTCAGGACAAGTGTTTTCCTTTCTTTCCTTTTTTTCCTGTAAAAAAATTGAAAGTGGCAAGTGGTAGAGATACCCATAATGCACTACATGCCTTTAAACTCACAATTCACATTCTTGAGCGTCCCACAATGAAATGAGATTTCGAAGTGGGTGCAAAGGAAGGGAGGAGGGGGGCGGGGCTGCATGTTGGTATGTAATTGGCAGTTAATGAATTTGCTAAACTGCATAGTCTAAATCTATCTTTCACTTACAACATACACACAAATATTGGAGGGAGGTGTGCAGTTTGTATGTTTAATTGCCAGTGGTTACATGGACAACGTTTTCATTTTTTTTTTTTAATTCATTATAGGTTACTGTGTGGTAATGCCAAACATAATCGATGGGTAGTTTTTGGTTTGCTTGGATAATTTAAGTTTTCTGGGTATTTACAAGAATAAAGCATATTTACTTTTATTTTGAATTGCTGGTGTATTTAATTTGAATGGGATAGTCATAGTTTGTACTGCATCATTTCCTTATCATTCAAACACACATTTGAGCTGTAAACCAACCATAAAAAAAGGATCTTATTTTTTGTACTATAAACATTTCTGGTTCCTTTAGCCATATTTATGAAGAACTAGAAACATTTTGCTCATAGTGCCCTTTTTATAGGGTTGAGGGGGCTTTAAGCCATTGTGTGTATTCTGCTGAAAAGGAAAGGCAAAACTCAATAGAGGTATCAAACAAGAGAAGATTCCTTTTCACTGAACTGGGTTTCAAATGGCCTTGTTCATGATTCATTCATTCAATGCCACTGCACACCTAAGAACCTTAGGAAGTTCTGAAATTTGTGTAAAAACATGCAAAGCTCTATAAGAACACATTCAAAGAAAAGTGTTGCTAAACCCATCTAATTTGTTACACGATTATTTTTCCAAATAAATTTGTTTAATGCACACCCAGCTGCATGTCTCAATTTTTGTAGCATTGACTTGACTGGATGAATGATGCATTTTTAACAAATGGCTTTGCTATCCTAATAAGTCAAGTCTTATCGCTTTTCAGCACTGTATGCTTCTTTACATCATCTTTCCTTCCACTTGACTACTAAATGGGTGTTGTCTCAAATGTCTAGAGATCGGTGGCAAAAGGCTTCTGTTACACTCAAACCTCCCAAAACAAATGGGGTCTGTTCATGCTTTGCCATGTTCCCTGGCAAATGGTTAACCCTTTTGCCCTCATTACCTTAATTGTAGCCCTTTAGAAAAAAACAGATGTGTTTGCAGAGCTATGGGATGCAGCATAAACTGATATCCATTTTGGAGTGGAATATATTATTGAAAACTACTCATTTTATTATGTTTTTTTTTTTTTGGTCCCCTAGATTCCCATTGAAGGCAGTGGATCCCAGTTGTGCAACGCTGGATTTTCAGAAGATGAGTACAATGCAGCAGTGTCTGGGAGTGTACTTGAAGGCCAGCCTCTTCTAAATGGTAATTTCCTTGACATAATGACACTGGATTATTCATTTTGGTTATGGATTCATTGTACTGTAAAAGCAGTTAATGAGTGAAAAAATAATATATATATATATATATCTATATATATATATATCTATATATATATATATCTATATATATATATCTCATGTTAAAGCACCTTTTAATTTGTTCACATAATTGCATTACTATACACTTTTATTCAATAAATAAAAGATAAATGCTACATAGGTTTTACATTATGTAAGGATAACATCTTTGGGGTTTTCACCCAAAATGTTGAATACCCCAACAAAAAAATAAAATAAAATGAGATACATACATACATTCATAAATAGATACATAATTGTGAGGTCCCAAACTAGACAGCTTCAATTTGATCACATAATACATTTGTTGCATGAGACCAAGCAAAATGCATGTTTCAGTAGTAAATCAAATTTCCATGCATATTAAGATTGTAGCCAGTTTAAAATTTGCTTGATGAAGTTCCATGGTCAGAATGTAGAGTATTTTTACAAGAATATTTGAACAACTGAGGTATAGGGCAATTTATGTCTTGATATTTAATTTAATCCATCATATAATTCAACAAAGCTTGTACTACAATATATACTAAGAAAATCTCTGCAGGAAGAGTGGTTTAAAAATATATATCAAGTGCTCTGGCTTTTCTGTTCCATACCACATCATGGATTGTTATTGCTGTGTTACCTGTTTGACAATGTGGGCAATAATCCTTACACCATCAGTGCATGAGGGCGGACATTTTTAAAATATCTTTGAAACAGACTTTAAAGTTATATGTGTAAAAATTGGTTGGGATGTTACAATGATAAGAAAAAACACAAGTATGTTATTTAAACAGTTGTAGCAACACGCTATATTTTTACTCTTTAAGAGTGCAAGTAAAATCAGATTATTTTTGTTTCAGCAGATCTGGGCTATAGCGGAATAGGGGTGGAGTTGAGCCATTTAAGTTTACCTGAGCTTTGTGCATACTAATCATATATAATTGATAAAAAGTCAAACGGTTTCTGGCTGAGTGATTTATGTGCTTATGAGCAGAGAACTGTTCTTGTTTTGGTTTTAGGGCACTGCTTCATTTTCTTTAAGGCACTCACAAAGGCTCTTGGGGCTTCTTAGTAAATCGCCCTTGGGCCCTTAAAACCAGCAGTCTAAAACAGACACTGGCCATATTCAAATCTGAAATACATGTTCTATTTTTTTTTTTTTTTTGCATAGTTACTAAAACAATGTTGTCCATAGCTGTATAGTTCTTAGAAATTAAATATTTACATTTGATACTATTCTGCCTTTTAGTGCAGTAGAAGATAAGCCATTGGACAACAAATAACTGTTTCATTGGTTTTCAATGGAATCGTTCAGGCAAATTTGACCAAGTATGTGAGAGAAGTGTAAGGGAGAACAGTGAATTGTTTAGCTTTAGGTTATTTGCTTTAAATGCAGAAAGAAGGTTATGTTCTCTTTTTGTAAATGGGGAAACCACCTAGAGTGCTTGAGGGTACTGGAAACATTGAGGGTTGAAATTCCCATCATCTGTAGGTCCCAGTGACTTTGCTATATGCAAAATGGGATTTCCTGTATTATTGTGTAAGATTCTAATTCTATATTTTAATTTAGGAAAACTAATAGTAAGTAGGAACGCTTGGAAACATTGCATTGTTTTAATATAAGTGTATAAAGTCATATGTTTGTCCTAGATTGGACTGCAAAAAAGCACATGTTTTCCAACATTTTAGTTTAATTTTTCTTTGTTCTTTTGAGAGGCAGCATGAAGATTTTAAGGCCATTTCAGAGCCAGTAAAGGAATGACCATTTCACAATGATCTTAGTTATTGTTCCTGGTAACTGTGGAATTAACATACAATTACAGCAGATCATGATCATAAACTACAAGCCTGTATGACATAATTAGGAATAAGCGTTCCTTGTCACATCTATTGAAGCCTTTCAAAAACAGTTTGTCTAAAATGTAGGAAAAGTGGTGATTTATTTTAAACATGAACCCCAAGGTATTTCTTCATTGGCTGCATGCATAGTTTAAACTATATATAATTTACTATAATTCTATTATGCTTAAACTTTAACACTATACCAGTTTCTAAAGGAATGGTTTAAAAAACTAGGTTAATGAAAAGCCCCAAAGGCTGATTGAACAAAATGCAGTTTTGATCATGGATGTAATTTTTTCTTTTTTCTATTATTTTTTTTTTTTTTTTGAGAGACAATTCAAATTACATTCAATGTAAATTCAATTTTATTAAGGGCTTAGTTGATTTGAATTCAGTCAGGTTAGCAAAAACTTCATTTTTAAGCAAGTGTATGACGGGGTTGAGGTGGGGTTTAAACAGTCACTTATTGGCAAGTGCTTGGTATAAGTACATTCTGCACTGATGGCAGTGCAGAATGATGCATGTGTTCAGGAATTAATTAGCAACTAGATATGATGATTAATGAACATGTGTCATTCAGCTAAACCCAGACCCTTTATCGGCTAAACAAATACAGTGTGTATGTGAGAAAGAAGGGTCCGTGAAGGTGGAATAGTCATTTGCCTAATATGGTCTGGTCTGCTTCTACAATGGTTGCTCATTTTTCTTCAGTTTCTGGCTCAGTTTTACAGAAGTTACTGTGCATTCAACTCAGTACCCATTATTATTAATTTTGCCATACTTATTCCACCGAACCATCTTCTCCTGAGCATTACTGTGAAAGACCAGCTCATAAATATCAAAAGTCTACCTAAAAGATTGTAGTTTTTACAATCTATCTCTTTTTGTGGGATGGTCCTATCTGGTTGTAATCTATTAGTCGCACAATGTAAATGAGTCTATTTTTTTGTGGTTTGCTATAACTGCTGTAGAGTGGATACATGTTTAATAATGTGCTTTAAAAATCTTGAAATAACATTTCTTGTAAAATATAGGTCATGGTGACCTACTTCTGGCTTCTCAACTAAAAAGTTATTTCCCATACTGTGACAGTGAGCCCTGTTGCTGGTTCCTACGCAAGTGTGCAGCTGAGGCGTGTTGCTGGGCAACTGATTGGGTAGTTAGGCTCGCCAGCGCTGGGCGGATCAGGAGAATCGGATTGGCTGGTGGGTGTGTCTGGGGATGCTCATCATCATCGAAGACGTCCTCCTGGAATTTCTTCCTGTAGCCCTTTTAGTGTGGCCCCCACTTGATTTAGGATGGTTGCCTTGAGAGTGGGGTAGTCCATCATGGTGGAGGGATACAGGGATTTTGCCTCAGCCTGTGCCTCCCCCGTTAAACAGGGCTTCCGATCTTCCACCCTGCACGATCATGCATGTGCCCGATTTTAGCCAGCACAGATCTTCTCTGTCGCACATACTATGAACCAATTTTTTTAAGGTACTAAAATAATTAACATACATTTTGGAAGTCATTGCCTGTGTAAAAATACTGTGGCAGCTCATGAAAATGTGTTTGATGTGAAATATTTATTTTTATCACCAGTAAGGCAGCATTTTATTAATGTGCTCCTTGCATCCTTGGTGAGAAGCCATTTGTTTTTTTTCTTTCAGTTTGAATGATCAATAAATCCAGGGTCTTTGTTTGGTCTGATCAATACAGTATAATGAAGTCTGTGTTCCAATTCCCAGCTAAGCATTGCTGCCAGGGATGGGAGGATTGGGCTGTTGTTTCCATGTTATAAAGCACAATCATTTTTATTGCTGCACATCAGTATTTTCTGGTTTGTTCTGTTCCGCTCATTGTAGTACAGTGTATATTTAAAATTACCAAAATTTTACTATTGTCCTAATCATTCAATATTCGTGAGACTACATACAAAGGACAAATATATACAGTGGCTCTCAAAAGTATTGGACTTGGACTTTTCCACATTTTATTGTGTTACAACGTGGAATCAAAATTGATTTAATTAGGAGTTTTTGCCACTGAGCAACACAAAAAAATCCATAATGTCAAAGTGAAAAATAAAATCTACAAATTGTTCTAAATTAATTACAAATATAAAACAGAAAATCCTCATAATCATGCATTTTCTTAAAGCCCAAGTGTAAATTGTAAATTGTTACTAGAGAGGGAATATTCACTCGTCTCTAAAAGACAAAACCATCATGTGCCGTTTCCACAACAATTCTTTTGTGCTGATTTGGGGTGTTTTTAAAGCACTGCATCAGCATTTTCAATTAACATTTTTAATTCCTTACCCTGATTGCCTTTTGTTAAGGAGAGACGGAAAGAATTTAGGCATTGTTAAAGTAGCTCTCAGCAGGATATACAGAGAACTTTTGTAAAAGACGATAGCACTTGGAACCTTTCTTAATGAGCATAAAGTCCTGAATAAAAAAAAAAAAAAAGCATTTTAATGTGTTGTTAAATTTTTATTTATTTATTTTTTCCGTAATTAATTTGATACTTTATGCAACTGGAATAGATTCATTGTTCCAATTTTGGTAGTACATGTACATCATTAATCTTGAAGAAACATTTTGTAACCAAACTAACAAACTAAAGTACATTTTAATCTGACTTGGAGTTATATATACCATTACATAACAAATATAATTACGTGGTTTATGTTTCCAGAGAGTATAGGAACCTCTTTTCATGCTTTTTTTGGGGGCATTTTTATTTATGCTTGACCTTTAGCCATTGTTCATTTATCAGGGTTGACTGTTAAGTAAATTGTATGCCTGGATTCTAGAGCAAAGAGCTGGCTGGAATGTGCTCATGATAAAGAAGTTTACACTCTGGTAGGCTGATTCCCGTAATGCTGTTGACTTATCTTAGGCTTGGAATTGATGGCTAATTTCAGCAAGCTTTGATTAGAGTGAAGTAGTGTTAGCATTTACTTGGTGCCCTCAATCCACAGAACAAAAGGGATGTTTACTGGACTGTATTGTTTGATTTATTTATTTATTTATTTTTCCCATCTATCATTAACAAATAAGATGGAGTAATGTTAGTGTTTCAGAGGGGTTTCCATGGATTTTCCATGTGTCCTTGGCTTATAATTGGCCTGTTATTCACAGACGCCTGCAATACCCGTGGGCAGATCCTGGCTCCAAATCCAACAGCTGTGGCCAGAGGGTCCTCTTTTTGTAAAGCTTACTGTAGACTGAATGAAAATTGGTTCCCAGTATTGTGGCAAGAAAAGATTAATAAAGCATTTGTTTCCTGTTGCCTCTCTTGGTGACTTTTATATTGACATTTGTCAGATGCATTACTGTATATTTCAAAAAATAAAATAGTCCCAGCGTTTTAGTAGGTATATTAAGTACCAAAAGTATGGCATTTGGCTTTCCATGCAATACTGCAGGCCATCCTGGAGATCAATAATGTCTTTAGTGTTCATTACTGTGAAATAGGTGCAAGGTTTTTGTGTCATGTGAATATTGCACCTCTGACTTCTTGTGCAGGCTATGAGTGATCATAAAACTGGAAGATGACTTCCAGTGAGTGCACCTTTTAGAACAAGGTGGTAGATTTGTTTTAAAGTGATGTTTTAAAAGCACATCTAGGATTGTAAAAGATGAAAACTAAGCATTTTAATTCCATTTTTTTTAGCCTAGTTAGTGTCAGTATTTTTCTTCTATGGATTATACATAGCCTATGATCTTTCTTAGTACAATTCTGTATCGCTGTTGAAGTTTATATTAATACAGCCACAAAGCAGACCTTGTAACATTTATTTTACTTGATGACAGCATGAAAGCTAAGGAAAGGCCATATATCAATAGCACTTGGGCAGCGTTGACCCGGCTTTCAGCAGGCATGCTATTATATTTTCATTCTTGAAATCCCAGACACAGCAGAAAACTGGCAGTGCTCATTACTGCATGTGTCCCACAGTCAGCAGAATCCAGAACAAAGTTGTGGATTAAAATGTTTATACAGAGAATAACTGGTTCACAGAACTTAAGAAGCAGCTCATTTGAATATCTATCTATCTATCTATCTATCTATCATGGGTAAACTTTATTTGAGAGTAAATAGAACGAAGGCCTGCAAATACTTGTACTGTGATTCTTGAAATGTATTTTTGTTTACGACTGTAAGTCGCCCTGGATAAGGGTGTCTGCTAAGAAATAAATAATAATAATAATAATAATAATAATAATAATAATAATAATAATAATAATAATATGGTTTGATGGAGTTCTTAGAATTCCTTGCTTTTTAAACAGACCGGTTTGCTGACCAGTAATCAAAGCCAGTATTGTGTAACTTGATTTATTTCTGCAGCTTGCTATTTTCATTGTACAACTGTTTGTGCCTCTGTTTGTTTATTTTTATAATTATTTCTTAATCTGTCACTGGATGTAACCCATATTATCTGGCTTTAGCCCTGGACAATGCACTGCTATTTACCACAAATAACATGTAGTGAGTGTATTGTACCTTATACAAATTAAATGGGTTCTCCTTCTTCTTTCTTTTTTTGTTAAATTTAGTCGTTGCCAATGATTTTTACCTCAGTTTTCTCCCCAATTTGGAATCGCCAATTGTGTTATTAATCGCGGTAAACCGCTGCAACCCCCCCGACGACTCAGGGAAATGAAGGCTGAAACACGTGTCCTCGGAAACGTGTTCCTGCCAATCTGTCATTTTTCACACTGCGGATCCACAGCGAAGCCATCAGACCTATAGTGCTGGAGGACAACACAGATCTGAATGACTCCACTACAGACCCGCAGGAGCCCTATCACCCACAGGGGTCGCTGGTGCACGGTGAACTGTGGATTTCCCTGCGGGCGGCGCTCGACCAATTGTGCACCGCCCCATGGGAGCCCACGGTCAGCAATGATAAATGGGTTCTCTTGTAATGCATGTAATGTTTGCCTCCTATTCCGATGTATCAAAGTTGTGTTTGGTTGAGTTTAAGAAATAATACAACAGAAAAAAATAAATAAAAGTGAATCTGTTTTGCTTTCTTTTTTTTTTTTCATGAAAGGCTTGTGATGGGGGGAAGGTGAATTTTCTGTGTCTTATTTCAGTAGTTTAGTCAATGTTTCCTCCCTAAATACCTTGACTTTTTCGTTCTTTAAAAAATGACTGCCCCTGGCTTGGCAAATACATTTGTACTTTCAACATTAGAATTGCACTCATAATGAGTTTCCTCAGCTACAGTATACCACAGCTATCCATACTCCTTATGACCTTCAAACCACCCTCCATTTTTTTTAGCCTTCACATTGCATATCTGTTTGTGTGAATATATGTTTACTAAGCAGGAAGAAATCTCTGACATTATGATAACAATTATCTATTACATAAATGTTTGATTCATATACAAAATGTTTTCTTCTGTAACTATAGTGGGACCATAGAATGAGCCTAAATTAGTTGAGTTACATTGGGGGTGGGGTGTGGGGGGGCTCTTGTAAGTTACAGTAGAAAACATTTGTAATATGAATTCTATCAGATGGCTGTAGACAAACAATTTTTTTTCAGTTGAAGAGGGGTCCTACAGAATTGGGTTTGTAGCAGTTATGGACATATCATGTTTACTACCTGGGATTTTCACTTCATACTGACTGAGGCTGCCTGTGGAATATTGTCAAGTGTTTTAATCTATGTTTAGACCTATAGCACATTTTCCTCTTTAAAAGGATTGTCACATTTACAGTTTTATCTTCCTTGATATATAAAGTGCCAGAGTATACTGTTGGAAAAGAGACATGGTGGGCAGTATATGTGATTCAGATGAGCTATCACCACCATGTTAGCTCTGTAGGAATTTGTTGCGTGGAGCACATGTAACGGTCATTCTGCCTGAGCTGTGCCTAGGTCAGCATTTATCCGCTTCCCTGCTCATTCAGAGTAACTTGTTGAATTTTTCAGCCGCTTACTACAGAGCGACTCAGAACCATGAAGTAAGAAACTATGAACAGTTTATTTTGGTCCACTGAGCTTTTCTAAAACGCAGAGCTATGAAATGTCTCTGAGGCATGCATTTCTGGAGTGGGTGCGATTTGATGGAATAATCTCAGCTGAAATAAGATTTAAGCACATGCTCAGAATGCCATTATTGTGCGTTGCTGGAATCAGACTAACCAAATATCTGTTTATACCATAAGTGTTAATTCCTTTACTGAGTGTAATTCTGTCTTCAGAGTACAAGGATATATATGGTGACTGCAGATGGACTAAATAAATCAACTTAACTGTAGTAGAATGTTTCTGATCAGACCTTTTTTTAATGTTTATCAGTTTACCCTCTGTTTCTCTTTTGAAAACCAGACCCTGATAAGAGGTTGGAGATAAGGGTTTTAAGTGACCCCAGCTATTAAATCTTGTGTGGTTGAAGATAGCTCTCAAACAACAGTGCCACATAAGGAATGGTAGCTTTATTTAATCTTGTGCACAGTTCAGGGCCTCCATTTAGCTATTATGTACAGAATGATGCTTTAAGTGGTTAAAATAGCTTGCTGTGTTTTGGAGGTGTGACAGGCTGTAGTATAGCTTTCTCTCCATGTATACAAAATTCAACTGCGAGTATGGGGTTAGGGTGTGCTGCAGACCCTTATTGGCCGAGAATGAATGAATTGATGAAAAATGATATTGCTTTTAATACCTCTCAGCGTCTTATGTTCTTTAACTTTAAATAATCTTTAACTACAGCCTCTCATGTCATTGTGGAGGACACAATTTGTGGACATCAGCTTTTACACCTGGGCACTTATTTTCTAATAGTATTGTGTTAGCAGTCTGATAAACTGTTACAGTTGGTACCCAGTGATGGTGTAGTGTAATTGTATTACCAGTTGTTTTTATAAATGGCAGAGTAGCCAAACGGCACACTTTCACCACTTTATATTTGCCTTTGGGAGCTCAATTGAGACTGTGGTGTGGAGGACAAACCAATTAGATTTTTTCCCAGTGTCTGTCTGGTCTGCAGCTGTAGTGTGCCTTGCACAATGAAGGCTGGAAAATGTCCTTTAGCAGCTGTGATAAAACTAAGCCAGTCTATCCGGATAAGTGAGGCTGGCTTTTCTCCCATGTGTGTTAAAGTATGTTTCATCTGTTGGCAGACATGACAGCTGGACCTGTGTTTCGGACATTGTCAAAGCCCTTCTGTAACCATTCTATGTTGGTGGAGTGAAAAATAAAAAAAAGTTTTAAATTGGTGCTTGGTTTCAGGCAAAACTAATGAGGGCATGTGTTAAGAATTAGTATACACATAACCTTAACAATGTTTAATATTTTACACATGTGACATGCTACTGTTTCTTTCATCATTATAATATAAATAAGCATGTTAATTAACCAAAATTAGTCATTGATGTTTGGATGAGAAAATAAGTTGATCATCTCTCTCTTTAATAGACTACTGTGTCCTATTTACAATAGTAAAGAAAAAACATTGCTTTTTCTAGAATGTAAAGCAGTTATGCTAAAATCAATTATTCTACTTTCTAGTATTTCAGTTTTTAAAGTTTTTTAGTTATTGGAAAACCATGTGTAGTGGTCTTGTGCTGCCCTTTTCATAAACCCTTGTCCTAAAAAGCTGTGTTAACTACAAACAAGACTGATGTGGGTTAGTGATTTATTTAATCTACTTGTGTGGGTTGTTTTAATTGTGGAAACATTCTGAAGCCCACTGGGTTTTGCTCGTAGACTAGTTACTGAAAGATAAATCGCACGTATTTATCCCTGGGAAAACTTGTGAATGGCTTTAGGAAGCATAGTTTTAAATAAGTCTTACGTTTGCAACTTGGACTGTTTACAATGGCAGAAAAGTGTGAGGTACTGGAGGTGAAAATTGGCAGAAGCCACCTGCCACCTGCTTCTAGCTTTTTTTGATCAACCAAGTGTGTAACCAGCATGGTAAATCCTAGGCAATATATAATATTCTATAAGTACATAATTACAGAACTGGAGCTTTAGCAGGTTTGTACACTTATACAGGGTTAGAAACTAACAATATTCTACTACTAGTCCATAGAACTAGTACCTTTTGAAACTTGGTAGTCCTGATGTGAAGTGCCTAAGTTGGAATCAACAACAGTTGGGGTCCCTAAAAATGGGCATAGATTTTATTTTGCTAAAAAATAAGCACCTTTGTAAATGCTCATACAAATCGATCAATCACCTGTTTTCACCTTGTTACTGAGCGACTAACTGTACTGTGTGCTGAGAAACTGACACTGACAGCACCAGACAGGATGACAGAGGAAACATTCTCTCAGCTGTGTCACCTTGCTGACCATGAAGCTCTGCCTGAAATTGACACCGATGACACAAATAAAATGTTTATTTTATTGTACAGTACATGTGTTGCTATTTACAAAAATGCTGGCTGGCTATAAATTACTATCTACATGAATGTGTACTCACGTACACATGCAGTCTTCATTAAAGTCCCAATTTTAAAGACCGTACGTTTCACTGTAGCCATGTGGATGAAATTGTTAGCTAGGTGGCTTTTTAATTAACAGTGGGAGAACCGCTTCAGGAAGTATAGTAGAATCTGCCAGAACTGCTGAACGCTGAATCTACTATAGATACTAATGAGAGCATAACAAATACAAAAGAAAAAACAAGGGAAACGCTGATCTTTTCAAGAAAGCTGGAAGATTTTGTATACATGGATTTTATATTTTTAAACGCTGCAATAACAGTTCTGCTTGTGAAGCATCCACAGAACAGGTGATTTATTTGCACTAGGCGGGACCTTTTCTTCCCCATTGGTGCTTGAGCCCCGGAGCACTCACAGAATCACTGCCTGTGCACCTATCAGTGATATAAAGCCTGGTTTTCAAACAAACTGATTATTGCTCACCAGTACTGTATGAAGGGAGGTTCCGAGTGACTATTTTCTAAGCATTTTTTGTGCATGCTTATTCACCATTGCTACACCACATTAGAAAATTGACTTCCCTGCATTTTTTTAATGCAGGACTGGACCTGAGAGTATATGTGTATTTGTTTTAAGTACTCGCCCAGAGGACTACTGAGACACAGATATCAACTAGTCCTCATCAGATTTAATTTGCCTTGGGTGAGCGTGAGATTCTAACCCTGCTTATGTGAGGTACACAGCTGGTTTGAAACGTTTACTAAAGAAATCTTATTTGACTCATTCTTTTTAATGAAAAAAAAATGCTGTGGTTGATTGGCGATGTTTCAGTACAAGTATGTTATAATAGTACCTTTGTAACAGACTTTCACATGGTTGAATATATTCAAGATGCCACCCACATTGGCCAGGCACACAATGATTAGCACAACAAAGTGAATTTAATCAGCAAATTGAAGACTGTCATGCTATTGTTATCTGCTGAGCAGGATTTTTGTAACCAGACTGTGGAAGTATTTTAAGTTTGGAATTTATTTTGTTGAGGGACACAGTTTAAGCTGACACTGGTGTATTGATAATGAAAGGGGCAGGAGAGGTATGACCCCCCCCCCCCCCAAGGAAAGCCAATAAAACACAGTCTCTAGGAACACTGCTGTTTTAAAACATTGAGTTTGACTGATGTGGTAATAAAAAATCTTTATAGGTTTAACAGAGATGTGATAGGGGTGGGGGGATTATGTCTACTTTATCTAAGTGTTTTTTTTTGTGTTCCCAATTTTAAAAATACATCCATGCAATTATAAACAGCGAAAACCAAAAGTTTGTTATAAATTCTGGTACATTCTTGTTCAAGAAACAATTAAGGGATGTCCACTCCAAATAGTTTAATTTTACCCACAAATACACTGTTTCGCATTATACAAGTTATCTCTGTCAGGGCATGCTAGAGTCCTGTTTGGCCATAAAAAAAACACAATGTTGCTTTTATTTAGAAAGTTCTTTACCTTTCTTTGTTTGGCAAAACAGTTGTGGGATTTTAACTCCACTGAAGATGAAGCAAATGTTTGTGGTTCAGCCCTGTTGTCTCTCATCATTACAGCTGTCACTTCCTAATGCTCTTGTTAAAATCCAAGTGCTGCCGGTGCTGTTAATCAACGGAGATGGCATACAGATATCTATTGTAAGACCGATTACTTTGTAGGACTTAAACAACTGCTGATTTAAAAGTCTAGCTACAGCTCATCAGTTTGACCTTGCTGTGAACCTTTGTTGATAAAGTATATGCCATACTAAATGTCGGTACTGCAGGGTTTATAATTAGCTTCCGGTCATTTTAACAAGTATGCACGCATACTAAATGTATTGCTTTCTGCATTTCCTTTAGCATTGTTTCTCGCAAACGTTTTGTGATTTATCATTATGTGGGTGATTTATATTGATAACTCAGGGGAAAGCTTGTATATATATTATTGTTCGGGTTAAAAATGCTCAAAGGGGTTGCACTGTGGGAAATTATTTTCTAGTTATGGTAAAAGGTGAACCTTATAAGGCTATGAAATTAAGAGTACACAATTAGTTTGGTCCGTTTTAGCTTCCTTGTTTCTATGTGTAAATACATGAGCAGTGGTTTTAGACTTCTTCTGTTTCCAGGCTTGTATTTACTTAATTACATCCTTTTTCATTACAATACTGCTTGATCTGATTTTTTTTTATTTTTTTTATAAACATCAGTTCACAGGGCCTTTTGTGTGCTCTGCTTCTCTCTCTCTTGTTTTTCATACCACTCTTTGTCTCTGCTGCATGAAAACTGATCCCTTCTAAAGGGCTGCATTGAATTTCAATGCCAGCCGAAAGATACATTTCAAAGGTGAAAAAAGGAATAGAATTCTGGGGAAGTGAGAGCAAACTTTCCTGTCTTCACCAGTAAGGATGGAGCAATGTATTGTGAAAACTTTTACAT
This sequence comes from Acipenser oxyrinchus oxyrinchus, assembly GCA_030684275.1. Classification (NCBI taxonomy): domain Eukaryota; kingdom Metazoa; phylum Chordata; class Actinopteri; order Acipenseriformes; family Acipenseridae; genus Acipenser; species Acipenser oxyrinchus. The sequence continues at coordinate 87,228,525 of CM060250.1, forward strand.
TTCAGTGAAGCAAACTTCGGTCTTGATGAAATAAAGCTATTTATTATGCAGCTCTCTTAATTATATCTAATTCATTTTCAATACCCATTTATAGTGGGACTATACAAGGAAGTAACTAAAACTCTGATGGTCCCCAGGTGCAGGTATTGTGCTGGGAGCAGCTGAGCTTGGAAGTGTAATAGAATATAGGGAAGTATTAGGTCACCACCCTTTCCATTTGCCCACAAGTAAGTTTTGCAAAAAAAGGTGTATGTTATCACTGAAAGACTGGGCAGTGTTTGTGAAGTTTTCTACAACTAGAGTAGGGTGTCTACGCACCTTTAGGTTTTAAATATGAATAGCTTGTTTATCATTTTTTTCAAAGAAGTTTTAAAATGTATGTTGTCTTGGAGCTTTTAATATGTTTAGTAAGTTTACTCATGCTTGCCCTCGGTTGGTTCAATGCATGAAAAAGGTCAAGCTAGGAATGCAAATAAAAGGAACCAATTCATTTATTTATTTTAATTCATTGTTGATTTTCTCTCTCAATGTGTTAATTGCTATAGAATCCGAAAATATTCTCAAGATAATTGGTTTCCCTGTGTCTGTTGGAAAAGGATACGTTGAAATGCCATGCAGAGCTGTTGACTAACTCAGTCAAAAATCATCTCCCATTTTTAAATATATACCTCAACTTGTGACTTTGAAAGAAATTGTTTTAAATAAAACTGTTAAATGATGTTAAAAAAATGAGTATCAGACTAGTGTGGTTTAGTAATGGGATCATTTATTTCGATGGAAGTTGGCATATGAACGTACCGACATGTAATGCATTAAGTTGAACCCACATTGTTGAACTGTGCTAGTAATGCAGCTGTTGATGTAAGCCATCTTCCAAACTTGACACACATGCTGTGACATTCCTTAAACCAAAAGTGTTATAGACACTTACTTGTTAGAAAGAACAGCTGATTCTTAATCGAGGAAGGGGTAGCTAACTTTTTTTTTAGGCAAGGAGAACAAAGGAATTAATGGTGTTTTATAACTGATACACATTGGAAATGTGTGTAAAATTAATCAGACTTTGAAAAGCATAATAACCTGCACAACCTACACACACACACAAACACAATCCTTCAGGTGCTATGGATGTAAAGTAATTCACTCCAGCAGCCAAACAAAAACTTCATGGTACCCAAAGCTTCTGAAATCAATACAGTGCAAATTTAATCTCATCCTTCTGTGCTGTCTCCTATATTCATTTTCACTTTTCTCCTCCACTGCCTGTTTTACTCAAAGCTTGTTACCTTGCCACCCAATATGTCTGCTCTGATCCTTCAACCGGGGTTCTGGGGTTCTCTTCCTATAAGGTGATGTGTGTGTAGAGCACCAAACTATCTACCTGCATGCATTAACTTAAATAAATGACAAAAAAAGGAATCCAAAGGAGAAGGCTGACAATAAACACGTCTTCCCATTATATCCTCTAATAACCATATTTTTTATATAATAATAAAAACAGACTCATGTTTTGGAACTTTCAAATTGGGTCAAAGTGAGCGAAAATGCAGTGCATAAAGCTTAAAAGCAAAAACCTGAAACCTGAATATGTAGAAAATTGGATTAAATTTAGATTAGAGCAGTAAGTGGTTTCATTTCTAATCAGTACTGCATGTTATGTGCAAGTCTGTCAATTAAAAATGCAATATGCCCTTAATAGGAATTTAAAGTAGGTATCCATGGAACTGAGATAGATTAAAAAGTGTTGTCATAGTGCTGGCATACTTAAGTTAATAGATTTAGAAATGAATAGGCAAATCCCCCAGCATGCACAAAGGAATGTATAAGCTTGAGAGCTAAAATGCTATTTTAATACCTCGAGGTGTAGCAGGGGACAGAGAAAATGGGACACCACCTGACACACTTAAGCAGCAATCTATTTTTACCCAGTCCTTGTGTACCACCCTGTCACCGGTGAATGTAAATCTGGCTTTGTCTTCTACACGCCGTCAGGGGAGCTGTTAATGGAGTAGGGTGAATTCATGCTCTGTGGCTGGCTATCAAGTCACTCTTCAAAACCCCCCACTATAAACATTACAGGAATCTAATATATCTATTTCTAAAAGATAGTTTTTGCATGGGTGTGGTAGTGTTTGAGCTGTTTAGGCTTTTTATGTTTTAATTACAACAGTAGTGGTGGGAATTGACAGTAAGACAGATTGTGTTGATTGGAAATAGCAGAGGCTCATTTATTTGAAAAGCTTCAGAGGCAAATTGATAGCGACTTGCTGACAATATAAAACTTTTAAATGAATCTGTTCAAACAAAACACTGACCTTTCCACGATGTGGGGATATGGCTGCCAAGATGGAGCATCTGTCATTTAAAAAAAAAAAAAACACAGTAAAAATGTTATTGTTCTGTAAAGGGTGGTGACATGAAGGCATGCTTTGTTGCTTGTCCCTTGAAGCTTTCTACATTTTGCAGTATCCTAATGATAATACTTTGTCATTTACCATGCTGGGTTTTGTTTATCAGTTTATACATTCTGGGATGTAGTGACAGAAGACAGCCAGCATGAATAAACAGCTTTGTCATTATAAGTTCGTTGGCATTTATTCCTGCTTACCAAATGGTTTGGGTATATTTTCTTTAAGAAACAAAACCAGTTAAATTTAGAGAAATCATTTGAGGATATGTGTCTGTGTGTGTCTATATATATATATATATATATATATATATATATATATATATATATATATATATATATATATATATATATACACACACACACACACACACACAATCTTCACCATTTTAAATCCAAGTAGTACTTAAATCATTTTAAGAATTTAACCTCCTGGTACAGATTGTACCAGTAATGTTATGCCCTGTTTCCCCAATAAGATTTCTAGGTGCAAAAAGTAATTTATTATTCAACACATGGATGTATTGATACCAAAAGGATCATATGTAACCAGAAGTGAAGTTATATAATAGGAAATGGTCATGACTAGCCGTCTTATTTGTTTAAAACATTTCACGTAACAACTTGTTTTGCCAAAAAAAAAAAACATCACTACAATAATTAAATAATTCCAGTAGTTCATTGTGTTTTAAACCTGCAAAATTGGGTTTCATGTTATGCAAGCATAATAGCTTAACATCTCAGGACTAAGGTATTAAGGGTGTTTTTAAATAGGTATGTTTATTCATTATAATGTGCTCTGTCCCAGGAAATTTAATGGCGAGTCTTAACACAATTTACCTCTTTAACCATGTGTCTGAATATTTAAAAAAATAAATAATATTGGTAATAAATCATTATTCTAAAGTAATAGTAAATCATAGTAGACAGTTTTTAAAATACTGCACTTGGCTTAAAGAAAAAAAGCTGGTGAAGAATCTATGGAAGTGTTGAGCATTCTGGTGATTTTAGATGGTGTTTAGATTGAAACTCTTGGGACTGCATGTTAAGTAGTTAATGCTGCTGCATTCATAATATATACAAACCAGAGTAAATTAAGATTCAGTATGACTACTCTCAATATGGTTGTGTTTCTGTTTTTAAATTTTTTTTTTTTCTATACCCCTGTTTTTTGTGTCAGACACAAGCTATTAAAACTACCTTTGTTTGAAAACCCAGCCACCCTTGTATGTCTACATTTCCTGGGTGGAAACACATAAAATTGCTTTTTTTCCCCCATTTGACGTCAAGTCCTGCAGAGCAGTCATTCTGATGGAAAGGTATACCTTTCAAGCTTTGTGCTTTTATGGTGCACTTCATTACAGGGGTACCCAGCATTTCAGGAAGAGGCACAAGTTGATCGTAAATAAGGTAATTAGGATTTGCAATATTACTCTGCCGTCTGTGATCTTTGAAGCATGAAGTTGCGTTAGTCTAACCAAAAGTAAAGCTCTGTGTTTGCCGAAATACCTACTTAAAATGTGAGGTCTCTCTTCCCTGATCGGCTTCTGCTTTACAGCAGTATTGGTCAATTGTTATTGATCCATGGGAATTGGTACATTTCGCCCGCAGATAGACACTCATTGCTAGCACAGATGGATCTATTCTCCATTTGATATCTTTAGAAAACTGCCTTGAGGGAGGGGATTGTATCCCTGTAAAATAGGTTAATAGTGACACTTGTGGGAGATGTTGCTTGTTTTCGCTGCAACAGTGGTGAACAAATATATTTGACATGATATATAAGAGAACTTAAAACACGTTTAAATATTTGCTTCTGAAACTCATTTATAACAAAAAGGTATTCAGTACCTCCTAGAAATGTACCATTTTTTTTATTTATGCTTTTGCCGGGAAACCATAGTTGTACTACAGCTTCTAATAAAATAAAATACTGGTAAAATAAATAAATATATTTATACAATATAAATACAATTCTCCTTGCTATATTATTTAGGTAAAGAGATTTATTGGCATCTTTACAAAGTCTCGAATAAATATTTGTTTATTTTTATGGTACATCATTTATATATATATATATATATATATATATATATATATATATAACATTTATTTATTTAAATGATGTACCATAAAAATAAAGAAATATTTATTCTAGACTTTGTAAAGATGCCAATAAATCTCCTTACCTAAATATAGCAAGGAGAATTGTAGTGTAACGCTGTAGCCTTGGGGTACAGATTTTTGCCAACAGTAACTTTAGTATAATCGTGATGCATAGGTCTATACTTTAATAATTGCTGCACAAGCCTATCCTTGATCATTATTGATTTAAAAGCATTGCCGTTCCAAGGTGTTGTTCTTTATTGGCAGACACACTTTTAAAAGCTTTTATTTGTATTTTTTTTATCCACTTTTCAAGGCTTGGCTGGTTTCATAAAATAGCTGTAATTTATGGAAATTAGTCTAATTTATGAATTCAGAATTTCTTTTGGCCAAACCTTTGTGGTATTATGTGGTACAGAATATGAAACATGAATCCTGTTTGTTTCCTGTAGGAACCCACAAGCTTAAGCGGTTTTATTTTTTGTAACATGTAAGCAGAGTATTGGTTAATGCAAGATTTTTAGCACCTTTGTTCATTTAATTAGAAGCTTAAAGAATAGCAGGGGTTAAACAGGGGGCCACTTTAAATACAATGCCCATTGTTAAACATTGTAAAACCTTTTCTAAACAGTTAAATAAAAGGAGATTTATTTACTGTCTTGCCACAATGGGCTTATAGTATCTTGGGAACCAGTTCTATCCTAAACAAGCCATAGTGGATAATGGATCATTATGTTATGGTTGGCTTTAGATTTCCAGTCAGTGTTATGTGACACTTCTGATTGTGAAAGTATTGTTCCCAAGTTACGTAGCTTTATCTGTCAGGCTTGTTTGATTGTTTTGCTTGCTGCTTGTTAGCAAGGATCATAGAGTGCTGAATTTATATACGGAACACTTTGAAGCTATGGATAATGGATTACATTTCCTTCTTGCCGTGTTGCGGAGCTTGAAATATTAACTTATTTTAACACTGCAGACCTATCTTGGTCAATAAATAGAACCCCATACAGAACAGCAGACCAGTAATCTAACGTAATAAGATATACATCTACAGGGGTGTGCAATTCATATCACCCAACGCCAGGGACAACAAGATTTGTGTGACGGACAACAAGTTTTGCCGTTGGACAAGTAGTTTGTATTTATTTATTTGTCCTATGTTTGTTTTGTTGCTAGAAACTCACTCTGGGTATATTTCTAGAGAGCCATGCAAGTTTCTGAAAACTGGAATGCGGAAGTGTAGCACCAAAGAACAAACCATTTTAAAAAGTATTTACGTCCCACCCCTATCACTTCTGATTGGCTAGCTGTGGAAGAAACTGATCTTCTATTGGTTACAAAGAAATCCAGAAATGGCTGCCAAAAGAGCCTCTGGCAACACACAGACTAATCTTTTAAATTTAAGGTATTTCGTTTTTTTGTAAATTAGCAAATAAGTGATACTGCTTTATTAATACATGAACCTGACATTTAAATGCTGTTATCTAATAAAGCTACAAAAAACAATAAAAGCACCATAGTCACGAAGGTATTAGCGGATTAGAAAAAATCATGTTGTTAAATTTATAACACTTAATGGTCAATGTACTTGCTTAAAAAAATAAAAATAAAAAAAGTTTACTGTCGAGGCATTTCAAGACAAACTTTCCCAGGCAAAAAATGTAATGATTTTTGTTTCTTTCGGCTTTTGTGTTGCTAACCTAGCTTGTTATTTACCATATTTTTTTTTTTTTTTATGTAAACAGTGTACTCCATTGATTTGTGAAACTATTAAATCATTAAGATTGACAAATATGTTTTATAATGATAGAAATGAAATGCTTATATATGAGATTATCTGTACAATATAACGTTCTTTAATAAAATGCAGACTAAATCTCATTGTAATGTGTTTATGTATTAATGTATATATTTATTTTTAAGTGAGAGTAGTGCAGGGAAAGAATGTTGCCCCCAACAAAAAAAATATATATAACAGAAATAAACAAAAGAGAAAAAGTATTTTGTCTTTGCAGAATTTGATGGCGCCTACTGTAAATATTGCATGCATTTTGGTAGAAACAAAAGTATCAAAACTTGACAGGTTATACACAAGTCCTTTTAAAAATCTGGGGTTCAGCAGTTACAAAACTGAAGAATCTGAATTCCACAAAGCAACAGTATGGCAATGATTTTGTATCTGTGATGCAGCAAACTAAAACACCTGTACATCAGGAGTTGGATTCAGCTTTTAGAGAAAGAGTGGGGAAAAAAACTGGCAGAAGCTATTTTTATTTTTGAATACCTCCCAAGTATTACTTATTATAGTTGTACTCTGTGGACCCTATTGAGCAACGTTCGCAAACCCCTAAGACAAAACACTTTTGCGAACAGACTTTGTCCACTTATGTGATTTAGCAGCTGTGTTTTAGTGCCCACTTGGCAAGTCAGTGTTAGCACTGGACATGGGCTTAACTTTAATGTCCATAATAATAATAATAATAATAATAATAATAATAATAATAATTTCTACGTGGCCAGACAAAGAGAGGAGGAAACATCCCCAAATATTTAGAAGTCTTTTCTGAGCCTGTGTGACACACAATGTATGCAGCAATTTCGCCTCAACAGACAAACAATCACTGACATCTTCCAAGTGCTTCAGGCTGACCTGGAAGGAGACATGCGGACAGCATACTGTTTCCGTGTAGCACAAAGGTACCCGCACAAACACTGAAGTGGTGGCTAGTGACACCGCTGTTTGACCCCTGTCGAACAGAGGTATAACCGTACCTTTTAAATGTGCTCGTACTGTAATTGAGCGCACATTTGAAATCCTCAATGTGATTCGGATGTTTGGATGTCTCTGGGGGAGTATTACAGTACACTCCTCAGAAGGTTAGCAGTGTCATCCTGGCTTGTGTTTTACACAACATAGTTTTCCGTAGTAGATGTTAAACTTACAAAGGAAAGGTTTATAGGGTTTGAGGGAAGCAGATGCTGAACTTGAAGCCCCAGTGTTGGAGGTTGCAGATGCTGCAAGTGTCAGGCAGGTCAGACAAAGCCTTATAAACAGGGGTTCACATAACTGGTACGCAGGTACGCATGCAGACCAATTAAAAATAAATAAATAAATTTTAAAAAATGCAGACTTATTTATTGTTGTTTTAAGACGCAAATGCATACCGTCAGGGTTTTTTTTTAAATTGGAAAGCATTTATTATAAAGGCAGTGACGGTGTTATACATTTGTTGAGGTGAGGTGGGGTCACAGGGAACCTTTTGTGTTTCTTGAAGAATTTAGTGAACCAGTCAAGCTATAGGGCTAGATCTGCTCCGGTTAATCACTATTTGATTGATTTGTGTTCACTGTTAAAACCCAAATCCTTTTTTTATAGTTTTATATTCTACTTTTTTGTGTTTGTTTTGTGCGATGGGGAGGGGGCAAGTAGATTTTTAAGAAGGACAAGTAGGTCTCTCTATCATTTTGTCCCTTGGACAACAAGTTTTGTTAAAAATGGCACATTCCTGCAGCCAATTTCATTAGTTATAGCCTTTCTGGTACTTGGTGCTGAAAGAGTTAATATTAATTCTGCATTTGATAGGGTTAATTTCACCTAACTTGGTCAAAAGGTTAAAACATCTCTGGTGGCAAAAGAAAATGTCTTGACAGCTGGGTCTGTTCCACTCCTGAATGGTTAATTGTGTAATTGGATACCATCAACCTAATCGGTTCTTACAGGAGGCATGTGTTTAAGGCACTTTAGTCCAAGTCTTCAGCTCCCATTTTGATAGAATCCATAAACATAATGTAAGGCCTACATTGATGTTTAACTAATGTAAAAAGAGAAGCAACCTTAAGTGTGTTTTGTTTTTGTTTTGGAAACAGAAGTATTTTAGTGTCGCTGAGTCAGTGGTAGAAGTTTGTAACAGTTGTGGCATCTCCTGCTAATGCATTTTGTCTTAAAGTATGAAAACTAATCCCATTACACTACATTATTTGCTTACCTTAGTCTTTGATTGATTGCACTGTGCCTGATTTGTTTTTGTTTTTTGTCAGTGGTTTTAATTTAGCACAGAAGTAAGTTATTAAACTAGATTTTTAAAAAAGTGGGGAAAAATAGTACGTATTGGAATGTTAGAGTATTAGAATATTTCCCTATATTTCCTAGCTGTTAAATGAAACAAAGCAAATACCTAGTGCTTGAAATTACAACATACGACCCTACACAATTCTTGGATTCGCTTCAGATGGGTCAATTCGCTATTTAGGCCATATATAATATTGATACCCAAAGGAGCACAGGCACAGCATGCAAGCCAGCATGTTGGTGAAATTTCCTGTGGGAGTCAATAGAACATTTCTTGCAATGCAAATTGAAATTGCTATTAGTTTAGTGGACCCCTGCAGCTTTTTGGTGAATCATGCTCTTTGGTGTCTGATTCCCCTGGTGTTTGTCAATGATACAATTTGAGCCTGGAAACCATTGCAGTGGTGGCAGAGGCACCCAGCCATGTAGAACCATTTCAGACAACACACTGCCTCCAGGATTCAAAATGACTTTCAATCTATGTAAACACAAAACTAACCTTACTTTTCCAGTATTCATTTATTCAATTGGAAGAAATTAGCTGAGAACACATTTAATTAACTGCCTGTTAACTGCGCTTTCTTTTAATGAAACAATTTGTTATAACTTAATCACAACAACTGATCTGCAGTATGTTCAATTTATTTGATCATTAAAAAAATGCAAGAAAGAACAAACACAATAGGTGGTTTTACCCAAGGGAGCTCCATTTCTCCACGTGTTCATTGTAGAATTGGTTTGAAGCTGAGTCATCCTGGGGCTTGGTGGAGCTTCTTCCCATAACACCATGGTGTAAGAAAAGACATTTTGTGCACTAGTTTTAATGGACTTAAATGAATTAGACTATATGCTCCCTGAAGAGTCTTAATAACCTCACTCCTTGTTTTCTGTCATATCCCTGAAGAAAGTGGGATCCTGCTGACTTTCTAGTTTGCATGTACGTTGGAAGTGGCACTTCTGAAAGTGTTTTGGTATGGTATGGTAATGAGTGTTTGATGTCACTGAGAGACTTGTACTCAAGGCATTGCACTTTAGAATTTACAAATGAAATAAGTTGTTAATTCATTAGACAGAAGGCATAGAGAGAGCATTGGATCCCCAGTGTTTTCTGATCAAGTTAGTATCTAACCAGTGATTTGTTAACTAGATTATGTACTTTTAAATGCACTAGTTTGAGAATGATTGATTTTATTGATTTAATTTGTTCCTGGACAATGCACAAGACCAAAAATAGTATACTAACTCTGATTCCTGCATTGCTTTAGTTTTAAGATCTCTTGGAGGCTGAAGTGTATGTACATTTTGGGAAGAAGAAAATGCATGTGTGCTATACATTAATATCAACCATGCTAAGTCTTTTGTGCATAGAGTATACACTACCGGTCAAAAGTTTTAGAACACCCCCATTTTTCCAGTTTTTATTGAAATTTAAGCAGTTCAAGTCCAGTGAATAACCTGAAATGGTACAAAGGTAAGCGGTAAACTGCCAGAGGTTAAAAAAAAAAGTTTAGGTTACCAAAAACTGAAAAATAATGTACATTTCAGAGTTATACAAAAGGCCTTTTCAGGGAACAAGTAATGGGTTAACAACTTACAGCTGTTCTGCAGCAATGGAAGTAAATTAAGCCTTGAAAGTTGATGCTAACAATTCCTACAGGTGTCCCAACTTTTGTTGATTACTTACAAACCCTCTGTCTGTATAAAAGCAGTGTTGGAAGACTGTGTTACTACACCCTCTTAAGCATTATTTGGACAGTATTGTACTGCAGGAAGTAGTATATTGCTATCATAATGGCGAGAAAAAGGCAATTAACAAAGGAAGACAGACAGACCATTATAACCCTTAAAAGTGTAGGTCTTTCCTTTAGAGAAATTGCAAAGAAAGCCAAGGTGTCAATGAGTACAGTTTCCTACACCATCAAAAGGCACTTGGAAACTGGAGGAAACTCTGACAGGAAGAGGTCTGGCAGACCCAAAGCCACAACAGAATCAGAAGACAAGTTTCTGAGAGTCAACAGCTTGCGTGATAGGCGACTCACAGGACAACAGCTTCAAGCACAGCTTAACACTGGTCGAAGTAAGCAAGTCTCAGTTTCAACTGTGAAGAGAAGACTTTGAGCTGCAGGTTTGACAGGTCGAGTGGCAGTAAGAAAGCCATTGCTAAGATGGCAAAATAAGAAAAAGAGGCTTGCCTGGGCCATGAAGCACCGCCAGTGGACTGCTGAAGACTGGAAGAAGGTCTTATGGACCGATGAATCAAAATTTGAAATCTTCGGTTCATCACGCAGGGTTTTTGTACGCCGTCGAGTAGGCGAAAGGATGGTTCCTCGGTGTGTGATACCAACTGTCAAACATGGAGGAGGAAGCGTGATGGTCTGGGGCTCTTTTGCTGGATCCAGAGTCGGCGACTTGCACAGAGTGAGTGGCACCCTGAACCAAAACGGCTACCACAGCATTTTGCAGCGCCATGCAATACCCTCTGGTATACGCCTAGTTGGTCAGGGGTTCATCCTACAGCAAGATAATGACCCAAAACATACCTCCAGGCTATGTCAGAACTACCTTAGAAGAAAAGAACAAGACGGTAGGCTTCAAATCATGGAATGGCCAGCACAGTCTCCAGACTTAAACCCCATCGAGCTGGTTTGGGATGAACTGGACAGAAGGGTGAAAGCAAAGCAACCTACATGTGCCACACATTTGTGGGAACTTCTGCAACAGTGTTGGGAAGAACCTTCCGAACAATATTTGATTTCCATTGTAGAAAGAATGCCACGACTGTGTTCGGCTGTTATATCTGCAAACGGTGGCTACTTTGATGAGTCAAAAATTTAGATTAAATTTTGTTAAACAAAACGATTCCATGATTTCTTTTTTATCTCCAATTGTTTATTTGTTCGATGCTTTTATTTCAGAGTACATTGAGACATTAAACTGTGTAAATTTCAATAAAAACTGGAAAAATGGAGGTGTTCTAAAACTTTTGACCGGTAGTGTACATGTCCATTTATTCTTAATTTTATTAATGAGCTTACCGCTTTTATATGAACATTTTCTACCTCTGTTCTGTTTTATAAGAATATAATCTCCCAGTAAGCAATTTTCCTTTTTTGGGTCATCTGCTTAAGTTGGCTTTCACTGTCAGACTCAAACGAGTGCAGGCAAGGTTAAAAAGCTCTCACCTGCCATAATTTCAAACATTTCAGTAAATCTTAAATCCTGGTCTAATGTGGTTTCTGTTGTCCCTTTTTGTGTAATAGCCGTTTAACCCAGTATCAGGAAATGTCAATGATTTGGGAAAAGAGAATCCTAAGGGTTTTTGTTGATAACCCTAAAGCAGAGTTGTCAGTTATCTGCCTATGGTCAACTTGTCTTGATCCAGGAATGGTGTAACCCTGCAGATTTGATCTCTCTCTCTCTCTCTCTCTCTCTCTCTCTCTCTCTCTCTCTCTCTCTCTCTCTCTCTCTCTCTCTCTCTCTCTGTATGTATATATATATATATATATATATATATATATATATATATATATATATATATATATATATATATGAATGATAATGAATAAGCGTCGTCACAAATACAGATACAGATAATGGCTCTATGTACCACCCTGATTTTTATATATATATATATATATATATATATATATATATATATATATATATATATATATATATATATATATATATATATATATATATATATATATATATATATATATATATATATATATATACAGTGTATATATATGTGATATGTGTGTGTGTGTGTATATATATATATATATATATATATATATATATATATATATATATATATATATATATATATATATATATAATGCTGTGATAGTATTGTCTAAGGTGCTAGAAATTTCAAAAAGTAAAGCGCTATCAAAGTGAATTGGCTGCAAGTGGGACTGGGGTTTCCATTCAACCATAGGTCGAGTATTACATAGTGAAGGTCTCAATGGTCGCAGGCCAAGGAAAAGCCACTCTTAGGAAAACATCACGAGGGCAATCGCTTAAAGTTTGCAAAACGACATTTGAATGATGGATAGGAGTTCTGGTCAAAGGTTTTGTGGTATGATGAAACGAAAATCGAGCTATTTGGTCACGCTGATAGTCGTTACGTTTGGAGAAAGTCTGGTGAGGCGTTGAAAGAAAAGAACACCATACCTACTGTCGAGCATGGGGGTGGTAATATCCTTCTGTGGGGCTGTTTTTCCTCTAATGGCACAGGAAATTTAGTTCCAATACACGGTAAAATGGATTCCATAGCATAACCAAAAGATATTGGCCAATCATCTGAAACCCTCCTCTACAGCACAACTGGACATTTCAACACAACAACGATCCAAAGCACACATCAATATCTACTTCAGAATGGTTAAAGAAGAGTAAAATCAAGGTTCTGGAATGGCCTAGTCCAAAGTCTAAATCCGATTTTGAGAACCTTTGGTATGAGTTGAAGAAGGCTGTGCACAAGAGAAGTCCTCGGAATTTAAATGAACTGGAGCCATTTTGCGTTGAATGGTCAAAAACCACTAAAGAATCATGCCAAAAGCTCATTGACAAATATCCTAATTGTTTAAAAGAGGTTATTATTGCTAAAGGTGCCTCAATTAGCTATTAATTTAATTTTCCTTGTCTGGGGTATGAATACTTTTGAATTAGCATTTTTGGAGTTTTGCAAAGAAAGTGCTGAAATAAATAATGGTAAACTATTTCTTGTAACTTTTTTTTTTTCCCCTCATCCACAAAAGCAAAACTTTTGCTACAAAAGACTTTTCCTATAATTTGAGAAATTTCTAAATTATACATTTTCCATTTGGATATGTAAACGTTTGACTACTGTGTGTGTGTGTGTCTCGTAATTTATGATGTCACAGAAACCCTCTGAAATATTTTCCTGTAACTCACTGAAGCCCATCTATCTATCTATCTATCTATCTATCTATCTATCTATCTATCTATCTATCTATCTATCTATATATATATATATATATATATATATATATATATATATATATATATATATATATATATATATATATATATATATATATATATATATATATATATATATATATATATATATATAATACACACACACTGTCTTAGATATGTTTCGTTTTTCTACTTTGATACATTATGAGCATCAACAATTTACTCAAAGCCTCCACTAGTGTTTTCTACTATAATAACAACCTTGACTTGCATAAAGAAGGATAAACAATGAGTGAAATAGCTCTCATCACTCGATTTTTCAAGGTGTGGTATCCAATGCATAATTGGCAAGTACAGAGAAACATCATCTATAATTGACAAACCCAGGACTGGAAGACCCAAAAGGCTGTCTAACAAGGATGAACAATCCTTAGATAATATCCTTAAGGAATAGAAAGAAGACAAGCATTGAATTGACAACTGAACTGGCAGAAGGATCAGGTGGCATTGTCCATCCATCAACAGTACGAAGTTCACTTTTGAAATCAGGACTTTTTGAAATAGTAGTCACGTCACTTTTGAAATCAGGATGTGTTGCAGTAAGAAAACCTCTGTTAAAGGGGAACAAGACTAAAAGGCTAAAATATGCACAAGAACACAGAAATTGGAGTATGGAACAATGGTCAAAGGTGCTTTGGACTGTTGATGGATGGACAATGACATCTATGTGTGTGTGTGTGTGTGTGTGTGTGTGTGTGTGTGTGTGTGTGTGTGTGTGTGTATAATAAAATTCTCTTCATTTGTTTTACAAATGGTAGTCTTTTGATTCCAGTTATTAAAATAAACAAAACGTTCAGTAAAGGGGTGGGGCTTTTTAAAGTAAGTATGTGTGTGTGTGTGGGGGTTGATAAAGATAAGTAATGAAAGGATTTCAGATCAATTTGTATTTTACTGTAACATGCCCCTGAAGTTGGTTTCTGATTGCTCGGACAAGGTGTTGCGGTGAGGGGTTAAATATGATTGAAATGAAGAATAAAAACATTACAAATAGGGTGTTGACTGAAAACTGTATTTGACGATATAGGATTTAAGAAACTTTGGACATGGTTATTTTGGGATGAGAGTGTTATATTTAGAATCAATGTATTAAAGGGATACTTTTGTCTGGTGCATTTTCTACATTCAAGTATGATTTTCCTTTTTTCTGCTTTGGTAGACCAGCTATTGGAACACTTTATTTATTTATTTATTTATTTATTTATTTATTTATTTATTTTTTAATGGCTATGTACAGCACATCGGAGTAACAGGTTTGCCGTGATAAGTTGATGAAATAGCTCAGAAGTTTGTTCCCTGATCTAATGAAAGCTGGGCAAGAGACAAAGAATGTCGTTATCCGTTCAATTGCCTTGATGCAGACATGTTACTAACAGGGCCACACATTGACAGTATGAAGTGAAAGTGTAAGCTTGATAATCAACAGAGAAGACGCTCCTCCTCCGACATATGCTGGTAAATCAGATTTACAATGTATTGGGTAGAAATAACCTCAGCATTCTCCAATCACAGGTGGGTGTTTTTTGTTGTTTTTTTGTTTAGAGGGAGTTATGTGCATTGATTATTATTGTGGTGTTATAATACATGGTGAACAATAATTGTCCTATAAACATTGGTGTTTTGCAGTCTTATTATACATGGTGGTAGTGCGAGACCTGTGTACAATAAGATTGACTTACTGTACAGTCAGCTCTCAGATATCCGTTACCCAGATACACATCAGTCGCGTTTCCCTGCCCTTGTATTAAGAATAAAACCAATCCCCATTATATATACATGTAACAAACAAATGCACTTACCCGTCACACGCGATTTTCTGACAATCTCTTCAATGTACTTGTTTAATCGCCACAGCCCGCGTGTTTATTTTTTTTAATATTGTTCTCATGTCAGTTCTGTCTGTCTGTTATGCGGTTACACAGCGCTTCCTCCAATTTCACATGACGAAAATGCAGCAAAAACAAAGCGAACAAGACAAGCTACAGTAATATAAAAGTTAATCATTAAACAGTTTTAGGTACTTTGATGCATTTTATTTGCAAGTGAACTGTGACATTAGGGCCTTATCGAGCACTATATTCTGCAATTTGAATACTGACTTTGGATACTGCTTTAATTATGGAAAGTGGTGTTTTGTTTTCCTTTTTTATATTTTGTTAAATTGCATTGCCTTTTACATTTTATGCAGTTCTGTGCATGGGTAACATTTTGATTTCATTTTGCTGTTGGGTCTTTTAATTGGGGATTTTACATTGGGAATGTTAGTTACCAGATTTAAAAGTAATTACTGTATTAAAGTCCACAGTCATCTCTTTTGGCAAGTAATATTTTCACAATCATATCGTTCTGAATTGTGCTGATTTATATATAGTAAGGTTGATAAAACTGCTGACCTCCATTTTTTTAAAAACAAACTCTTCCAACAGTACATGAACACAACAAAACACTGTCAATACTAAAACAACAATGGGCAGCACATTTAAAGTTTTATCTGCGAAAGACTGGGAGAAATTAGTGGAAGAGCAGAATTATGCTAGTACACTTAGAAAATGATAACCGACACATTTAGTAAGACATGACCTCAGCCACATGCCCTCCATGACATGTTAGGCAGTGTAGACTGATGGTCTCAGAAAGCAGATCTCTTGAGTGACAAGGAAATCCTCTTAACTTCCCCCTCTAAAAAAAGCCAAGCAAATTTTCTACTGCAATTCTTAGTAATAATGTTTTCCTGCCCGAAAAAAATGTTAAAACAAACAAAAAAAAAATACAGAAGTTTAAAATTAATTGAGAAAACCAGAAAAGTTTTTCTCAACACTTCTTCAATTGTTAAAAATAAACACTGGTAGTTCGACAATTTCTGTCTTATGTCACCATGTATGTAAATAATCCAGAACTGAACATGTAAGGAAGCAATTGTATCTGGGGTTTCTGGTGACATTGATAAATCACTCAAGCTAGCACTCTCCCCAGAAACGGTTGATAGAATTACATCCTTATTATGCACAGATGGGTGTATTATCATTATGATTGTTGTCTTTTAAAGGCTTCAACGGTTAGTATACATCTTAAATAAATCTAGACAAAAACTCACATCCTCCAGGAATACCAGTAAAGTGTGAACTGCAATTACTTGCTGACAGGCAGAATAAAATGCATAAAACTGCAGTTATTCAAGAAAGTCTGTCTGTAGGTTTCCTCCTAAAGCAGTCTGCCAATGAAGAGAGATGTCTGTCAGTTTTTGAGTAGTACTAATGGCAACATTTGATATTGAATCCTTGAAGTTGGTGACAGAAAATGTATTGGTGCTTTGCATATGTGCTGAATTCAGTATAGAGGTGCTTTTGTGGTTTGTGTTGAATTTTATTTATACACATTCTTTCCCTGTGTTTTTTTAAAGTCTTTTGATTTAAGAATTGCTAACTGGTGGCAGAGCCTACATGACTGACTGTAGAGCTCCCAGGGTTTGCATTTTTTCCCTTTCACTCTGTTAAGAAATAATTAGGTTGTTCTGTTACCATGCCTCAGACAAAGCTCAGCACAGAAACGATACTGCAAGCGTATTCTGTTTGTAGCTATAAATTAAGCAAACTTTGTTTGCTGTGTCACGTGACACTGCAGACAAAGGGTACTTGAGAGGTTATTAAGGTTTTGTATTGTAAGCAGCAGGGGTTAGCTATGAATGTGATCATTGAATTGGACGTAATTTTGGCTCTGCTCTAGCCATTAAATCTGTGTTTTTGCTGACAGCCAGTATTCCCATTTTGTAGTGCTGCATAGGCATTTCTGTCCAAGCTGCCAAAGGCCTTTATCTCTGTGTCCAATGGTGACATGTCTAATGTGGCATGTTTGGTTTTTTTTATACAAAGAGGAATAAGACTACTGAAAATGGTATACAACAATATTTTGAAGCAGCTTATATCTGATTACAGTATAAATCGCAATTCAAGGACCAATACACCACTAATTTATGTTGTCAGTGTTGGATTATGTGAATGACTCAATTTAAAGTGTTTTGTCTTGAGGGCTTTAGTGCATAGTGTTTGATTAACTTTTATAAAAGCAAGAATACCCACAGGTCAAATTATTTCACCAGCTAGTCTTTCTAGATTCTAGAGTAACATTGTCCATATCTTTTTAGAAAAACTAATTTGCTGTTTTTATCCTGCCAAGCTGAGTGGCCCCTGGTGACCTGTGTTGCTTATTGACCTTTTCTGTTTTTAAATACCATATTCTTTCGAATTTAAGACCCCATTTTTTTTTAAATCAATTTTTTCTTCTAAAAAATGGCCTGCGTCTTAAATTAGAGCATAAGTGATGCGTGTATTACAAAATCACGAAGAGACGACAGTACCTCGAGTACACAAACAGCAACGTGACAAGACCAAGAAAAGACAAAAAAAAAACCCATCACTGCCCGATCTCGAATCAGCCATGACATACAGACAGCCATTTTCGAAGCAGAGTCATTGGCTTCCTTAGAAATTCAAAGGTAAGCTTTTACAGTACCAGCTTGGACAGATCGGAAATGCTGATCAGACCCCCATATTTTTCGATATGCCAAGCAATACCACGGTTCACAAAAAGGAAGAAAAACAGGTGTGAGTAATCACGGCTGGAATTGAGACGTAGCGCATAACTGTAATGCTCTGCATGACAGCAGACTGCCGCAAGCTGACTCCAGACGTAATTTTCTTATATGCGTAATTGAGGTTGTATCTTTGTAAGTGCAGCTTTTATTTGAGCTGCGTCTTAAATTCAAGGGTGTCTTAAATTTGAAGGAATGCGTTAAGTCACAGAAATAAAAGGTTAAGCTCATTCAAGTGCATCAGCGTACAGTATTACTCAATAGAGATGATTCAAGATGGTGTTAGAATAGTGAACTGACTGAAAAGGCTTTTAATTTTAAACCCAGGCACTGTCTATATTTCTATGTTAAATGAATACTGTACTTAGCTGCATTTAAAAATATCTTTTAAGTGTCTTGTGAGTATGGATAGCTCAGTAAAACAGTAGTAGACAATGAGAAGTAAGCAATGAGAAGTGACTGACCTGTGGGGACACTTTATTCACAGATAATATTCATTTGACAATGATTTGTCAAAATGTGTTTCCAAATTTAAATTCTGTTAAATATTAAACAAACTGACACATTCTGCCTACAGGTTGTTGCAGCTTGACGTTTTGTTCTTTTTAAAATAGGAATTCAAACATTTTAAAGATAGCAGTTATTTAAATAAATGTATTCTATAATTGCATCAGTATTACTGTCAGGATAAAAAAAAAATTTCTTCTTACATATATTTTTTATATGAAGTGTTGCTCTAAAACCAAATTGGATTAGACATGTATACTGTATTTGCAGTGTTTTATTACATTGTAATGAATACTGCCGTGGGATTCAATTGTATGACTATAAACCACAGACTAATTGCTGTTTCAGTTAACTTTTCAGTATGCTGTAAATGTGATTAGGAACAGGTTTAACTATGGTAGCTTTTTTCACTCTTGCTTGCAGGTATTCTGAATAATGCAGTTCATTCTTAGCAACACAATTGATGGATTAAATCTGCACTGTTTATAGATAAAAATTTATACTGCGGAATCCTTTTTGTTTTGTGGGAAATTGATGGCCACAAACAAGTATTCCCGCTCTATTGTATACTAAATGATTAAAACCACAATAAATCGTAACATTTTCAGAAACATTATGCAATGATAACCTGTTAGTCAGTGTTGTCTTGAAAACTGTAACAAACAAAGTAGGGTATTCTGAAGAAGGCAGTTTTAAGGAACTGGTGCTCCCCAGAGATTCTGCATTCTGACATGCAAGTCTATTTATGGCGACCTTTTGTTGAAAGGAACATGCTCTGGGGTCACACATTCACAATGTTAGACAGAAGCACAACCGGTTCAGGAGCAAAATGGAAGAAATCATCTTAAATGGCTGCAGGTATATATCCACCCTGTAGTGTAAAGCCAGGATCAGTCTCTTTATAGCTACTATTAATTGCTTCCAATATACCCTGTAATAAGAAGCCATTTGGATTTACAGTATGTGGGATAAGACTAATTTACCCTAGAGTCAGTAAGATGGGACATCATTGTGCAAGTAGTCTTTCTTAAAGCAAACATCAACTTAAAGTTAAAGTTGACTTGAAGTTGGAATATGTTAAATAGCTTTTCTATTCTTATGTGACACACAATTTTAATCGCAGTTTATACATCTATTTAAAATGATGAATCATTAAATAATAGCAGGCTGTTTTTTATTTTATTTTTATTTTGCAAGGGCTGGTATAGCTTTAAACATTCTTTTCTAGAGCCTGTGTCTTAAGTAAAGGAGATATTTAACTTTTGTATTGGAGTATAATTGCCTGGTGGTAGAATGTAAATTAAACCTGTTTGTGACTCCAAAAGGTGTGCATAGTTGAATGCATTTGATGTGGCCAGTTTCTATCGATTTTGTAAGTTAGGGTAGAGTGCAATGAAATGCAATACATTTGATTTTGTAGCTGAGGAAATAAACACTCTTCTTGGAACAGTTGACATTCACATGATTTACATGATCACAAGAATGTAAGGAATTTTTATAACAAGTGGTCATTCCATTGAATAAATGACTAATCGGAACCTTCTCTTTCCACTAGAGCTACTCTAGGCATGATGTCCCAATCTACAATCCAATTAGATTTTGTTTAAAGCACAATTTATTACAAAAGTTGTTTTAAAACTAATTTTGTATTGGTATTCTTGTTGCTGATGGTGTACTGTGTGTCACATGTAGTGGAGACAGGAAATCAGTTTTGTGTCAGATTTTAAATATAACAGTTCTTCTTTTTGCCCCCACTGATGGTTTCCATAAGATCTGCAAGGAGGTTGTGTTTGCTCTCTCTCTCTTTCTCTCTCAGTTTTAATCGCATATTAAATTGATACAATTACTACATCTCATTTAAATTTGTTTCATTACTGATGCTATTATTATTATTATTATTATTATTATTATTATTATTATTATTATTATTATTATTATTATTAACTGTAAATAAAATAGTTTAAAATATATTTATTTAACCAGAAAATACCCATTGAGACAGTCACCAAAATTTATTAGGGGCAATAATTTAGAAATTACAAATACAACCAACACAATAAAACGTGCAGTTCAAGCTTGATCAGCAGCATACAGAGATCAAAAAAGGAGACTAAATAGGATATGTATTATTAAAGTGATTGTGGATTGAAATAATTTTTTTTTTTTTTAAATAAAATTCTAAATATGTAACTACAATAAGCCCTTCTAAGAAATTAACTGTTAATTGTGAAGATAATTGTCATCATATCCAAAAACTGCAAACTTAACAAGCACAATTGGTAGGCTTTACATACTATGCACAAAAAAAAGCAGCCTACTTTTGGGGGTGGGGGAGGAGTCTTATCGTGCTTAATTTGATTCATGGGCTTGCAGCGATCCTGAATTTCTGTCGAAACTGGTGGGTTTAATTTATTGTTGTATTGTTGTTGTCTGTAGCAGAAGAGCTGCTCATGTATTCTGAGAAGTGAAGGCAGCACGCAGCAGACTGGATGTATTCGGGTATTCTGAAACTCACTTTGACCGACAAGTAAGCGGCTTTCTGTCCAGTGAGCCGTCAGAAGATTAAAATACATTTTAAAAAAAACAACAACAAAAAACCTCCCATTAATTTTTAGTGCTCTGCTCCATTAAGCGGTTCAGTAACTAACTTTCTATTTAAACAATAACTGCATTCAGACACTCAATCCAATGTTGCTACGGCCGGGATTGAAGTACGGTGTGCCGAAAGGCTCAAACATGGCAATGCGATTAATGCCGTTAAAAAAAAAAAAAAAAAAAATCTCGAAAGAAATGTACATGTTAATCGCAGAAGTTTATGGAGGATATTCCATGCCAACATTAAGAATAAATAAATAAAAAGGGAAAATAATTAATTAAATAAATAAATAAATAAATGTAGAAATAAATAAATACATACATGGACATTTATTTATGTATTTATTTATTTCCCTTTTTCATTCATTCATTCATTCATTCATTCATTTCACTTTTGCCACTTTCTTTTTACATTTCACTCTGTCCATTTACATTGCGGCTACGACATTTCCTTTTCTGCTTTGCTATTTACATTTCGATGTGGCGCTAGCTATTTCTTTAAACATTTCACTGTGCCAAAACTCCTTCTGTCAATCACAGCCAGTGGGCGGTATCCGCAACATTTCTTACGCCTCCATTGACTCTCCATAGAATTTTTTTTTTGCCAAACTCTGTTTATACCACAATGCTTTGCGTGCAGTGAGACGAAGTCTCCATCGAAAATCAGCGGAGTCGAGTGTCTTGTTCAATATCTTTTGAAACACCCTTCTAATAAACTATAATATTATTGGCTGAAGCAGGTTTGAGTGAGGCTGGATTTTTATTGGTTAAAATAGTGTGTGCTCCCCATTGGCTAGCAAGTTTGCTGTGTTTTTGGCAGAGTGCCAGATTGACAGTTGTCTGTTTTGTTGGGAAGTTTGCAGGGAAGTTCGTCTGGTTGATTGGAAATTTGCAGGTCTGTACAGCCTTTCGTATTGATGAATTGACAAATTAGTGAATTATTAGATGAATTAACAAATACGTTTATTAATTACTGTATGAATTGACAAATTTATGGACGAATTGACAAACGAATTGACAAACAAATTGACAAATTAATGGATTTGGAGGATTGCCCCGTGTAACACCCCTGACAACGTCCTGACAACTCAAGCAATCCTGTCCAGTGAGCCCACTGGTATATGTCACATGACTGTCTGCTCCATTGAAACGGAACGGTAAAATGGACACTACGACAGGCAAAATATATACCTTTTATATTGAAGGCGATGATTTTTTTAAACAAAGTTACAGACTGGAATTACAAGGTACTGTACGCTGCTCACCAAGATTCACATTTTGTTATCTTGTTGTTACCTTTAGTAAATCGTTAACATTATTTCCCAACCCAGGAAAAAAAAAAAAATCCAATATGATAGTTATTATCACTGACTTGGATAAAAATAAAAAAAACAACGCTTTCTGTAGCCCCTATGGTGTGTATAAACGTAGCTTGTTAACATCGCTTTTTTCATTTCTTTAATGTGATTAATAAAATGTACAGGTAATTTTATTTTAAATGTATGGTGCTTGCTTGTAAGTTACAGTACCGAGTGCAGCAACAGTCTCGGGTCCAAACCGTCAGCCAAGTGTAGATATACTATTTACATCCTCGCTATATGGCCTTCATTATTTTAAATACTGATTTAAAAAAATTCAAACTGCTGCTGATGTTGGCTCGTATACAACACTTGCACGTTTTAATATATAATGTGTGCACGTTTGTTATTTAATTTTTGTTATTTTTCACCTTCCATAGTGTTCAACATTTAACAGATGGTATTAAAAAGTAATATACTGCAAGTATACTTGTGCCAAAATTGTCTGGTTTTAGTATACTGTTGGTACAGGGCTTGAATTTCATTTGTGTGTGCTGGGGGGATTTCCCCCCTCTGCTGCAGCCAATTGGGGAATCCAAAATTTTAGGTGGGAATGGCAAAAGAAAATGCACTTTTGCATATAAAAAACTATATTTTTTACTGCATCATCATTCACACTGGTGTTGCTTTAAAATAAGCTGCTTTCATGAGGCCTAAGAGCTGTTCATCACTGTGAGACAGAGCACTCTCCATTGCTTTTGCCTTTGCCTGACGTGAAGTTTTTGCTGCAGCAGAAAAAAAAGGTGCTTTTCTTTTTAACCAGCGCTCCATTTCATTTTTTTTTTTAACTCTTTACACTCAGTCCTATTTCCGCGTGTTTTTCACTGTTTTTATTTATGTATGTTTGACTGGATAGTTTTTACTGCGTGCAAGTAACATATCAAATGAAAGGCCACAAATTTCCCTTTCAGCTTATGTAAGTTGCAACAGGATCAGGCATACTATATGTGGTAGACATGAGAATATATGTAAAAAATATATATATATTGTAATCATAGATGGCTAAAAAAAAAAACACACTGCACCATTGAACCTCAGTATGAAGTGAACATGGGGGGAGAAGCTGAGCTTCTAAGCTTTCCAATGATACTGCCCCTTTCAGTCTAGCTGCTACAATGACGGAGCAACAGACTCAAAACGAAACCTCAGCTGTGAAGTCTGTCACATGAGGAGAGGCTTAACTTCAGGCAGTCGTAGTTCCGGCTAGGAGTACCGCATACACACACTGAATACATCTTTGGAAAGCCCCTTGTCTGTACTTTTTAAACATGGACCAGGAAAGTGGCTTTTACAGTGCCTGAGTAATATGTGCGTAACCTTCAGTGCACTGGCGCCCCAAAGTGAATGGGGCTGAGTTTTAACAGTTAAAGCGAAAGTCACCTCTTGCAAAACAACACCTAGATAGACTTTTTAATATATATATATATATATATATATTTTCAAAACTGTTTACTTACTGCAGAGCCAGCTCTTTTGCAAGGAGCAAATATATCGGGCTTACTACTTCGTGTGTGATTACGTCACCTACTAGCCCTGTTGCTGCCTTCCCCCGCACACGCTACACTCTCCCCTGCCAGCCTCAAGTCCGCCCCGGACTTGCTCACCAGGCTACAGTCCAACTAGTGCGTGCTGGGGTACCTGCATCCCACTTCCTGACATCAATGTAGCTATCTCGATCAACGCAGGCAGGCGCATCACACAGGGCGAGGCAATCTACACATAGGCTCAGGGCGGGCGCAAACCCGGGACCTCTCGCACTAAAACATAACGCCCAAACCGCTGTACAAAAAAGCCGGCTCTTTTGCAAGGAGTGTACATCAGGCTTATGTCTTCGTGTGTGATTGTCACCTATATATATATATATATATATATATATATATATATATATATATATATATATATATATATATATATATAAAATGCAAGGTGTTTTAAATTTCCTTAAAATCACATACACATGCTATTATTCAGTACTTGGCAGATGCTCAAGGCAATATTAATACCACATTTCCCTCTCCTCTCTGCCAAAAAAAATATTCTACAGAGAAATCACTTTACACGTCTATCCAGTAAAAATAAATAATTATGTAAGGATGTGCTAAAACATGGACATTTTAAACAGTACTAGCCACACAATTATATTGAAATGTTTGTGTGTGTTTTTTTAGACATATTCTTCATTTTGCACTGTTCTACTAATATTGTAAAAATGTTTTTCTATATCCTTCCATTTTGTTGAACTTCCTCTCTATTTGTCATGTGTGTTTCAGTGAGATTTGTAGACTGCGGAAGGAATGGACGACTTCGGTATGAAACCACTGACCCATCAGACTTTAGGATAGGAGATGATGGAGTGGTTTATGCTGCAAGAAATGTCCACATTTCCTCCAAGCAGACTACATTTTCTGTGAAAGCACGGGATACCGAAACCCAGGAGCAATGGCAGGCAGCTGTGAGACTGACCCCCAGGCTGACACATGGTGAAAAGCATCAGGTGAGGAAGGTTATAAACCAATGGTATGTCTTAATGGAGATTTTCAATTGCAGCAAAGGCAGTTTGTCTGGTAGGGTTAAAAAGTAAATATTTTTAATATTTATAACTTTTTCTAAAAGCATATATGAATTTATCCATGTCACTGTGGTTTTAAATGGAGACATCCTCAGGTAATCTTTAAACATCAACATAGCAGTGTGTATGCAGAAGAGGATCTGTTCTTCCAGCGATTTAACAGAGACCTGTGCTGGATATTCCTGCAAAAAATGACTAAGAAATATAATTTGTATTTGCTTGCCAGAGGCAAAAGTGGTGCTTGCTCCGTACCAGATTTCAGTTTCTCAGATGTGATAGTAAATTTATAAAGAATTATATACAAAAGTAAATATAGTTTTTATGCATTGTTTTTACTGTTTGTAGTAGATAATCAATGGTCTTTTTTTAGCTAAATCAATAACAGATTTTCAGCCAATGAAATTGGTTAAGAACAAGTCTGCAGCTGTTAAACTTAATAATACTAATGGTTGTTAGTTGATTTTTCAGCTACTGTGTTATTTGGAATTTGGTGAAGAGTCTTGAATATACAAATTAAACAGGGAGTCACATTTTAATTCTCATTGAAGCAAATACAAAATAAACATTGTAACATGTTACATTGCTAGCATTTTGACCAAGCTCCAAAAGCAGCAACTCTCGTTTTTAAGACTACCTCTCTTGTATTTTATAAAATTGTGCTATTTAAAAAGTTTATGTGGACAGTTTATAACTAGAGAATAGGAAGTATTCTACAAGTCACTTATCAAGCAAGTTTATTACAAGGCTTCTGTTGAAATAACTGAACCAATTGAAAAGCACTGCTGGGAAGCCTTGTTTAGTATATGATTAGACCTGTAAATTCATGACTTGGGTAACATGTAAATGTACAACCACATTCTTATTGTGTGAGGGGTGTGTGTGTGTTTTTTTTTTTCCCCCTCCCTGTGTATCATACAAAACAATGATTGTATTAGTTTTTGCCTTTTGACGTATCAATTAGATTCTCAACAAATATTGTATATGTGCCAATATTAGATATTTGCTTTGTGATTTGTCCAAGTATATGTAAAAAAAAAATGGCTGTTATTGGTAAGGGTTTGAAATGTTGACATTTACCTACTGAGATGGATGTCCATTCTCATAAGCAAGCCATCTAGAACATCCATCATTCTTGACATCGGTCCCAAATAATTACTGCATTACTTCTCTAGAATTTAACAGGGTCATAAATATTTCTGCTAGTCATGTTTCTGCTAGCTGCAAGACCTGCTTCTGTGAATTTAAATGTATTGCGTTTATAATCAGATTTCAAACATGATTAGCATTACCAACTGTTTTAAGAAGTCTAACGGAAAACCGTAATGTATTGTAGTTTTTTTTCCCTTTTCAGCATAACAGGATTTAAATCATAGAGCATTTTACAAAAGCTGGATTCCACTGAGTTTAAAAAAAAAAAAAACAACTCTCAAAAAGACAGTAAAGCCGCACAGATTGTTGCTGTCACTTGCTCAGCAGTTTTAGAAACAATCTCCAAAAGTTATACTGACTTGGTGTATCTGGCTTTGCTTCTGTTTTCTTCTACAAAGGGAAGGCAAAGCACGTTCTAGTTTTCGTATTTTCCCTCAAGGTTCTGAGTATTTTTTTCTCTTCGTCTATTCCACTTGAGAAAAAGCAACGCTCTTGAAATAGTTTAGCTTAGCAGGTTTGAGTACAGTTTACTTAAGACCGCTTATTTAGTATAGTGGTGTGTTGCAAAACTAAATTTTGAGATTGGAACAATAATTTATAATTGTTTGGTCCATGATTTTATTGTGACCATTTGTAATCGATAACTGAAACTTTTGTTATCGGCCATCCCTAATTTTAATTGTGTTTTGAATTTCAGAATGGCAAGAAATCCAGTGCTCCAGAGTTCCCCCAGCAGATCCTGGAAATTGTATTTCCACAGCAACACCCAGACCGTAGTAGTCTGCTGAAGCGCATGAAGAGAGATTGGGTCATCCCCCCAATCAATGTGGCAGAAAACTCCCGAGGCCCTTTTCCACTAGAGCTTGTTAGGGTAAGGAAATATTTTATTTATTTATTCATTCTATTTTAACTACATTCTTGTAATGTTAATAGATTTGTAAAAGGTGCTTTTCACTTATAGGTAATAAAGGTACTATGTTTTTACTTATCGTTTTGCTGATACTGGATTGCTTAATAGATTATTTTCATTAAAAAAAATTGAAAAATAAAATAAATAAGAGGAAAACAATTTGTATAGATTTACAATTGAGTGCATTAAAAGGCAGTAAAGATATAGCTTCAATGGGTGGTTTTTGATGGGATTCCATTTCCTGAATATACGTTGTCAAGAACACAGTAGAAAAATGTAATTAACCTTGCCATAGGAAGAGAGAACCCTTTTTATGAAACCAGCACTGCCTGCTGTGTGAAGCGGGAGCTGACAGCACTGTTAGGTAGATTTGGTTATTACTAATGTACAGTGACTGAGTAATTAATAGATTGTCAGATTTTTTTTTTTTGTCACCTGTAAAAAAATAAATAAATAAATTAAGTAGTGCATTCTTGCTGCTGGTTCTTATTTAATCTATCTTTACCTTCGCCTCCTTTTCCCCTGGTTTTAGATCAGGTCAGATCGGGACAAAAACCGCTCCCTGCGCTACAGCGTCACAGGACCTGGAGCAGACCAGCCTCCGACTGGGATCTTCATCATTAATCCCATTTCAGGAGAACTGTCTGTGACTAAGCCTTTGGATCGAGAGCAAATATCTAACTTTCATGTAAGGATCATTTACTGCCCCTCCAGACATGTAGATACCACTGCTGTATATCTGTGTATTAAACCAATAAATGGTTTCATGGACAGATGGAAAATCAATAAGTCTTTTTAATGATAATTTGAATAAGTTGTGTTTACTGTAACAAAAACATTTGCAGACCAATTTCTGATGGCTTTGAAATTAACCGTTTCTATATAATCTAATGTTTTAGAAATACAATTTTAGGTAAGCCAATTGAACCGCAGCAAAAACTGTCAACACTGTTACCTACTTTTTTTGACTGCAATCTTACTGTTCAAGTTTTGCATGTGGTTAACACGGTAAAGGCTGTTTAAAATAACGGTGTGTTTTAGATGACCTCCTTCTCATCTGTGTTTGTTGTTTTTAAGCCACAGAAAATGTGTGTAAATTCCTGCTGTAATTGTTCATGCTTTTTCCAGTTGAGGGCACATGCAGTGGATCTGAATGGAAACCAGGTGGAAAATCCCATTGATATTGTTATCAATGTGATAGATATGAATGACAACAGGCCTGAATTTCTGCACCAAATCTGGAATGGAACTGTTCCCGAAGGGTCAAAGCCAGGTACCTGAGAAACAGTTTTTTAATATTAATGTTCTATTGCTTCAATCAGGATACCTGTGTTTCCTTGACACAACAAAAGCCACATAGGTACTAATGTGTGGGTGTACTATACCATGCAACTGGAGTAATGTTTATTGGAAATGCTAGTTTTGCTCAGATGAAAGTAAAAATGTATGTCCTTGGCATGTTACAAGATTGGACGAGCTGTTGAATTTGTTACTTGGGGTGGTTATGGAAATGTTCTTAAATGTTGGCACTGGTATGGATACACCATTTTGGGTCTCTTTCCTTGCAGTAAGACAACTGTAATAAATACATGAATACATTAAGTCAATAAAATGTGTGATCACTGGCACTTTGGGGTTGATTACAAAACGTATGTATTCCTTTGCCAAATCAAGTTGAACAATTGCAATAGTTTGCTAAAGGAAGTGCCAGTGCTGAATCAAAGTACAATTGTCTGAACAAGTTTGCTGTGTTTTTTTTTTTGTTTATCTCTAGGAACTTATGTTATGACTGTCACTGCTATTGACAAGGATGATCCCAATTCTCACAATGGTATTCTGAGATACAAGATCCTGTCCCAGAATCCTGAAAGCCCTTCTTCAAACATGTTTACTATAAACAATCAGACTGGAGACATTATCACTGTAGCAGCAGGACTTGACAGAGAGGTATAAACAATGCTAAACTAAATTCCAATTGTAAACAAAAGGTCTTGCACAAATACGATTAACTAAAACTGCAACTGGCATTCTAAATGCATGCTTTAGTGATTCAGAATTAAACCAGTAGTTGGGGACAAAACAGAAGCATATGTTACTGGTTTTGTACAAAACAGAACTGAATAATTAAGGTGTCTTCCTATTAAGATGTATGCATTGTCATTATAAATTAACACATGTGACAATGGTTGTACTTTTTTTCCCAAGGTAAAAAACAAACCCAACATGTGACCATTCTGTCCTTGTTAAACTATTTTTAAAATGTAACATTTTTAATATATTAATGTAGTAAGTCAAGCTACAGATGTATTAATAGAAATATTAAAATGCCTGCTTTTAAGTAAAGTTGAAAATGTCTGAGTGATGAAAATCCCTTTTTTCTATCAAAGTATCAGTTTCCTCGTATTTTTTTATGCCTTGCTGACTTTATAATATGAAAGAGACGGTCAGTTGCTCTAATTTGAGAAAAGGCAATATGCATGACTCCCTCCTGTTTGGGTAATTACACCCCAGGGTTCTGTTTCATGTGCAGTGGCTGGGGGAGGTTTCCTCTGAAAATAATCTGTCTGCTTCCTATTACCTAGCAACCAGTACCTGAACAGTTTTACTAGAGAGGGGAGTCAGCTGCCAAATCAGAACCTCCCTCCAGGCTCTAGGATATTAAACCAACAAGCTGCACTGTTGATTTTGTACATCATAGGAAATAATGATAAAAAGTGTTTATGAGATGATATTAAAGTTCATGTATATATTATATTTATTTCTTAGCAGACACCCTTATCCAGGGCGACTTACAATTGTTACAAGATATCACACATTATTTTTACATACAATTACCCATTTATACAGTTGGGTTTTTACTGGAGCAATCTAGGTAAAGTACCTTGCTCCAGGGTACAGCAGCAGTGTCCCCCACATAGGATTGAACCCATGACCCTCCGGTCAAGAGTCCAGAGCCCTAACCACTACTCCACACTATGTGCATGGGGGGGGTGGAAATATACAACATGATGAAGAAAAACAAATAGTACTGCATACAACAGTGGGCTTCTGAGTTTGTATTTAGGAGGTATAATCGACAGGAGCTGAGACCATATAAATGCAGCACTTAAGGGGGTTAAGTATCTCCCCAATGACCTCTGTTAACTTTTTTGTGATTCATTTATTAAACATGAGGTATTGTGTTTTTATTTCACAGAAAGTACCACAATACACGTTAATAATTCAGGCGACGGATATGGAGGGGAACCCGACATACGGCCTCTCTAACACAGGAACTGCTGTTATCAAAGTCACAGATGTCAACGACAACCCTCCTGAGTTCACAGCTCGAACTGTAAGTGAAAACCTATAATTATTTTCTTTGCATTATTATGTTATATTACAATAGATTTTCCTGATGGAATGTACAGTAACCCTGTGTTAAAGTATGAAGCTCCAAGCTTATGCTGCATGACATTTAGAAAGAAAATTGAGGAGGAAAGGATTTATTGTTTGCGACCCAGTAGTGGGTCATCACCTTTTGATTTAAGTTATTGTGATTCATTGTTGACTCTCTTGTCTGGCTTTTTGCAGACTTAAGTTTCTCTTTCAAAGCACTGTGGTGGGAATGCTTACCCACGCCAGAGTATCTTGACATATCACCCGTACTTAATTTTCAGTTATAATGTTTCACTCTTTTAGCTCTCAGTTTCCTGCCCAGATTACTGGATACATTTTGTCCCCATTCACCCAGGTAGAAACGTGTGTCATTAGACATCATGAAAGCGGAGTCCGTGGCTTACTGTTTTAACATCAAGATTTAAAACTTGTTTGATCAAATTTGTATTTAACTTCTGACCTGTTGGCCATAAAAGCACTATGTTGCCACTAAATAATTGGTTTCTAAAGCATCCGATAGCTCTGGTGGAATAATTCAGATATGAGCTTGATTTTAATTTAGTGCAGTTCCTTGGGGAACTGTTTGTATTGTTCTTTATATACAAGAAATGTCTACCAGCATGATTATCAGGTCAGCTCAATTTAAATGATGTGTTTGACTCCAGACTCAAGGCTGTGATCTGGAGAGCGTGCCAGCAATCTCACCTGCATTGATCAACTGTCAAGCAACCCAAGTCAAACCTCAAGCAGCCAAAGTTAAATTCTTCAAATAATAATAAACTTTACCACCTCTTACATTTTGTTATATCTTAATTAATTAAAAGGCATAATTTAATAAACATATGATTGTACTTGTACCTGTCTGAGTTTCTAAACCATTTATGTTTCATTTATGTAGTTCTATGGAGAAGTGCCAGAAAACAGAGTGAATGTTATTGTTGCCAACTTAACAGTTACTGATAAAGACCAGCCCAATACACCTGCCTGGAATGCAGTCTACAGAATAACAGGTGGTGATTCTACAGGGAGATTTGCCATTCCAACTGACCCAAACAGTAATGAAGGCTTGGTTACTGTTGTCAAGGTAAAATGCAGCTCATCTTGAGATTTATGAGAATTGCTTTCAGATGTTTTAGTTTTTTTGTTTTTTTGTTGGGTTGAAACATTTTGATGTAAAATAATTAGAATGAACTGTAAATAACCATGTTGCCTTTTTCCAATGAGAACAGTTAATAATGAAACTGTGAAATCAATTTTCTTTATTTTGATAATATTTTGAGTGTGCTGCTGTTGCATGATTTGTTCCCCTTTATGAAGCATGACATTGTTAACATATTTGTATTTCTCTACAGCCCATTGACTATGAGACCAGTCGGATGTTTGTGCTAACTGTGGTTGCGGAAAATCAAGTGCCTCTGGCCAGGGGCATCAATCTTCCTCCTCAGTCAACTGCAACTGTCTCCATTACAGTTATTGACATGAATGAGAGTCCCTATTTTAATCCAAACCCCAAGCTTATCAAACAGGAAGAAGGCTTGCCAGCTGAAACAATGTTAACAAGCTTCACTGCCCAGGATCCTGATCGTTATATGCAGCAAACAATGAGGTACAGTAAAGTTTCTTTATTTAAGAGACATCTTGTATTCTACTCCATATTGTACTCATATATTTGATTTACTCATGAGTATTAAACATAAAAAAACTCTTTTCCTTTTTTTTTAGGTATTCAAAACTGTCGGATCCTGCAAATTGGTTGAAAATTGATGCTGTTAGTGGACGAATATCTACAATCGCAATTCTGGACAGGGAGTCTCCATATGTGAAAAATAATTTTTACAATGCTACCTTCCTTGCATCAGATAGTGGTATGCTGTGTCTGTTTTTGTGTGTGTGTTTTTTTTGTTTTTTTTAATCACTTTCTTGTGAAGTGGATTAATCTTATCTTAATTCAGGCGACTTGTCTGAAACTGTACATGTGAACAGTTAAAGATTTTTTTTTTTTTGGAAGATGTGCGATGTGTACATAATGGAAAATGCTCTCATTTAAACAGAAGAGCTTTGAGGGTTAACTAGAGTACATCTTTATATCCTGTGGTTCATGAGTAACTGAAATTACAAGTTTTTATCATAGGTTTTGAATGTATGTATTTCGGTTCCCAGCAAAAAGTTATTAACCGAACGTTGTTATTAAGCGAAAAGCCACATTTTAAAGTGTATGGATATGGAAAAAACAACATATACTATAGTTGTAGAAACAGCACACTGAAATACACATCTTCGTTCATTACAGGGTTAAAAAATAAACAAGAAAAACACCAAATATCAGAACAAACAACTGTTTACTAATACCAGTGGTGGAGGAAGAGGAAGATGGGCCCCACTGTAGGACCTTATTGTGGGCCCCCCTCCCCAAACGTTCATTTAACCCTTATTTATAAAAATCAAACATACCAAATCAAGTGTTCAATATGAACTATGTTTAATTGTCAGAATGTTAGCATGTATGAAACGGTGCGTAATAAGAACGTTTTCTACTCACCTACTTTAATTTTATTTTGAGTACATCTTTACGTCCAACACGACACTATTTTTTAATAATAAACAAACAGGTTTAATCACCAATCCTACCAGGATTCCCCAATTCTGAGATCACAGATATTATTACAGAATTCACAATTCAGCACAGACATTTGCAGAAATTGTCTCAAATAGGAAACCGTTTTTTTATTATTATTTTTAAATCAGAAATACAGGCATGTTGTAGTTTATTTTAGTGCCCGCAGCAGCACCCGACAGCTTCCGTCTAAACTACAGGATGAATCGTGCACACAGAATTTAACTGCAAAGATTTGTGCTGAATAGTACCCCAAAACCTTCCATGAAGATGTCCCTCGTACCAGCCTCCGGGGGGAATAAAGTTAGGACAATTAAGACAATATCGATACCTGTTGAAATGAGGGAGGATACAATCTGAATTACTGCCACTGCACACCGGCAGCTACAGTTATACAAATGTGTAACATCTGCAAATATAAATGCGAAGGATATTATTATTGTTAGAAAATAAATAAATAAAAACTTTCGAACCCCTCCGGGGCCCTCTGAGTGCGTGGGCCCATGTGCAGTTGCACCTGCTGCACCTGCTATTGCTCTGCCACTGACTAATACTACACGGATGTGTAAAAAAAAGTATACACAGTACTGTATTGTACACATCGTACTACAACAATGTACTATCAATATCCTTAAAAACAGTAAACACACTTGGTATACAGTACTTACATTTAATACAGAAGCATCATTTTAAAACAAGTAGTTGTTGTCCAATGTTTGTTTTTTTACGATTCGCCACCTCCAGCTGTCAATCACTCTCAATTTTGCGTGCAGCTTCGTAGCCAATTTCAAAAAGCGGGATACAACAGATTTTGAGATGCGAAACTTTTCTGCTCCCCGTACTTGTTTAGCAACGGGTTCACGTAGTGCCTCCAGAATCCGAACTTTATCAGTTATAGAAACGTCTACACGTTTTGAAGCCATGATGACAGGCGACAATCAGACTCAATAAACGTACAACTGTTATGAAAACTGATACATAAATAGACGCTGCGATGCGTGCGCATGATGTATTCATGTGTGTGCCGTAGCCATAGGAATTGTAAAAAAAAAAAAGTTGTGATTAAGCGGCAGACAGTTGCTAATATCCGAAATCCATTAACATTAAAGTCTATGTGATGGGATTGGTTCCCATGAAAATGTTAATAACCGAAAGTTGTCTTTATCAGGGTTGCTAATAACCGGCATCTACTGTATGTGTGTCTATGTATATGTATGTATATATATATATATATATATATATATATATATATATATATATATATATATATATATATATATATATATATATATATATGACCACAAAAGCTTTTCAATTTGAAGGAACTGCATTTATTTAAGTATATCATTTAATTTTTGTTTTTAAACATGTTTAATGTTTTCCCTCTTTTAGGAGTTCCTCCTGCAAGTGGAACTGGGACACTGCAGATTCTCCTGATGGATATCAATGACAATGCTCCGCATGTGTTTCCTGAAGAGGCAGAGATCTGTGAAAAGCCTGAGCCCAATGCCATCAACATTACAGCAATTGATAGGGACATTGACCCCAATGCTGGCCCTTTTGCCTTTGAACTTCCTTATAAGCCCTTCGATGTAAAGAAGAACTGGACCATTACCCGTCTGAGTGGTACGTTAGCAGTAATTTGAACATTTAAGGTTGTAGTACAGGTTAAAAACAGCATCGCCTTAACAAAACTCAACCTAGGATTACATTTTGTATATAACACCACTATCTGTATACCCGCTTATAAACAAAAAAGTACCTAAAAATGGTTGTACAAGTCAATGCAATAACCATATAATTTGTTTAAGAATTCTAATTTCTTCTACAGGTGATTATGCTCAACTAAGTCTCCAGATTGGTTATCTTGAAAGTGGAATCTATGAGCTCCCTATAATAATCACAGACTCTGGCAATCCGCCCAAGTCCCACACATCCATCCTTCGAATAAAGGTGTGCCAGTGTGACCATAATGGAGACTGTGCTGACGTGGAGCGGATCGTTGCTGCTGGTCTTGGGACGGGAGCTATCATTGCCATTCTGCTCTGCATCATTACCTTGCTCAGTAAGTACACATCTCTGGCTATTGATGCCAAACACTGCTAAATACAATGTCATCCTCTAAAAGAAATCCTTATAGATTTATATGGATAAAAACAAAATTACTGATCAATCCTGTACAGCTGTATCCTCTTCTAAACATGTGTCTGAATTAAAAACAAAACTACATGCTTCATTTTATTGATTCGTCCTTTTTTTATTTTTTATAATGTTCCAGTTCTTGTCCTGCTGTTTGTGGTTTGGATGAAGCGACGTGACAAGGAACGCCAAGCCAAGCAGCTGCTGATCGATCCTGAGGATGATGTTCGTGACAACATCCTGAAATACGATGAGGAGGGTGGTGGAGAGGAGGACCAGGTATGTTACTGGAACACGATACGCACACAGTACCTGAAAACATTTAGAATGCCAGTCACGATTCATTTTAAACAGGCAATAATTAACAGTAATAATAAATGCTGAGTAATCTTGTAAATTTGTTTTTGCCCATAGGCCTAACCTTTATTAATGTGAACTTCTTCGAAGCAAGGGAAGACCATTCACACTTATTATGATTTCTTTTAATTTTATTGGCCAGCTAAAATGAGTTATAAGAATAATGGTTATAATGAATATGATTCAGATCGACTACAGTGGCTCTCAAAAGTATTCACCCCCCTTGGACTTTTCCACATTTTATTGTGTTACAACATGGAATCAAAATGGATTTATTTAGGAGTTTTTGCCACTGATCAAGACAAAAAAAGTCCATAATGTCAAAGTGAAAAATAAAATCTACAGACTGTTCTAAATTAATTACAAATACAAAACAGAAAATAATTGATTGCATAAATATTCACCCCCTTGAGTCAATATTTGGTAGAGGTACCTTTGGCAGCAATTAGAGCCGTGAGTCTATTTGAATAAGTCTCTACCAGCTTTGCACATCTGGACACTGCAATTTTTGCCCATTCTTCTTTGCAAAATTGCTCAAGCTCCGTCAAGTTGGATGGGGACCTTTGGTGAACAGCAATTTAACTCTTTCCACATATTCTCAATTGGATTGAGGTCCGGGCTTTGACTGGGCCACTCCAGGACATTGACCTTTTTGTTTTTAAGCCACTCCAGTGTGGCTTTGGCTGTATGTTTGGGGTCATTGTCCTGCTGGAAGATGAATCTTCTCCAAAGTCCCAGGTCTCTTGCAGACTTCAGCAGGTTTTCCTCCAGGATTTCTCTGTACTTTGCTGCATCCATTTTGCCCTCTATCTTCACAAGCTTTCCAGGCCCTGACGCAGAGAAGCATCCCCATAGCATGATGCTGCCACCACCATGCTTCACGGTAGGGATGGTGTTCTCAGGATGATGTGCGGTGTTAGGCTTGCGCCAAACATGGCGCTTAGCATTAAGGCCAAAAAGCTCTATTTTGGTCTCATCAGACCATAGAATCTTCTTCCACATAGTCTCAAACTCTCCCACATGCCTTCTGGCAAACGCCAAGATTTCATGTGAGTGTTTTTCAACAATGGCTTTCTTTTTGCCACTCTCCCATAAAGGCCAGTTTTGTGAAGCACCCAGGTTATTGTTGCTGTATGCACAGTGTCTCCCAGCTCAGCCGTGGAAGACTGTAACTCCTTTAGAGTTGCCATAGGCCTCTTGGTGGCCTCCCTGACTAGTGCCCTTCTCACCCGTATACTCAGTTTTTGAGGACGGCCTGTTCTAGACAGATTCACAGTTGAGCCATATTCTTTCCATTTCTTAATAATGGACTTTACTGTGCCCTGGGGGATATTCAATGCCTTGGAAATGTTCTTATATCCTACCCCTGATTGGTGCTTTTGAAGAACCTTATTCCGGATTTGCTTTGAATGTTCATTCGTCTTCATGATGTAGTTTTTGTTAGGAAATGTACTAACCAACTGTGGGACCTCCCAGAGACCAGGTGTATTTAACCTGAAATCATGTGAAACACCTTAATTGCACACAGGTGGACTCCATTCAACTAATTATGTGACTTCTAAAGACAGTTGGTTGCACCAGAGCTTATTTAGGTGTGTCATAGCAAAGGGGGTGAATACTTATGCAATCAAGACTTTTCTGTTTTATATTTGTAATTAATTTAGAACAATTTGTAGATTTTATTTTTCACTTTGACATTATGGACCTTTTTGTGTTGATCAGTGGCAAAAACTCCTAAATAAATCCATTTTGATTCCATGTTGTAACACAATAAAATGTGGAAAAGTCCAAGGGGGGTGAATACTTTTGAGAGCCACTGTATGTAATTTTATTTTTTCTATGTTGGAGCACACACAGTTTTTAAATAGATAATGTTTAATATAGAAACATTCACTGTCAATAGCTACAGACATGGTGATGATTTAGGGGTAGGAGGAATCCTTCATTTTCAGCTAATCGTGTCAGTCCCATTGAGGCTAATCCAAGATAGTGCCAATTCTCATCTTCTCTTTGGCCTATATTAATAAAGATGAAAGAATTAACAAAATGATGAGGCTGGAAAGACAACTCAGTAGTTTTATCTACATTGTCAGCCCAGCAGAAAACAAATTACATTCTGCCCTAAAACATTGTTCATCATTGCCATAGCATATTTCATTCATCTCCTAGTTATCAGACATTTTTGTTTTTTGTAGTGTAGTTTTAAAGAAGTAAAATTAGCCTAGCAGCATAACTAACCATTTTAGTCTTATCACTTTGCATAAAATTATCTGTTAAATTTAAGTTTTCCCCCCGCCCCATAAATATCATCATGTGGTCCTAGATTGGGTACTGTAAAAAAAAAAAAATAAATAAAAAAAAAAAGGTAAGTATTTTGTTTTAATAGGAGCACATTTATGGCAAACCATTAGTGTTCCTCACTGATTTTTTTTTTTAAATTTGTTGATCAGTCAAATTATTTTTAAAGCGGACCTCGCATTTGAAAAGCAGGTCATCATAATGTTCTGTTTGTCGTGCATTCTGCAGTCGCCAGGCGGTTTTTCATTGATTCCCATCTGCTTTACAGGATTATGACCTGAGCCAGCTTCAACAGCCTGATACGGTGGAGCCGGATGCCATCAAGCCTGTTGGAATTAGACGTCTTGATGAGAGACCAATCCATGCCGAGCCACAATATCCAATAAGATCAGCTGCTCCACACCCTGGGGACATTGGTGACTTCATCAATGAGGTGAGAGAGAGAGACTTAAATTAAAATGGTGTATTTAATCTTTTCAGAACTGACTTGCCATTGCGAGAGTGTCTTGAGGAGCACTGATTTTGTTTATTATTGCCTCGTTGTGTATTCTGATTTCCACGAGTGCACCTCATCGCTACAAAATGGCATGTAAACAAACAGCAAAATATCCCGCTGTTTCTCTTGCTATAAAAAGTTGGACATTTTTTGAGCTCTTGAGAGAAACCTGAATCAGACATAAGCCACCAAGCAATTTGGTGTTTCCCGTTCTGGTGAGTTGCTTCACCATTCTGTTAAATAATTGTGTGCGTGTCTTGAATATTGTTCCTGTACAGGTATTCATAATTAATCTAGAGGTGCTGCTGTATTTAAGGGTGCTGTGTTAATTTAGTTTGACACTTAGTTTTATTAACATTAGTTTGTCTGTTACTGTTAATGATAGTTTATTAAAATACACTAGCCTATTGCTTTTCACTTACGTATTCTGTTAATTTCATATGTTGATGCACGTGCGTCATGACAAGTATTACATATTTATTATTGATTCATAGTGTGTCTGTAGTGAACTCCGTATTGGAGAACATTTTGCTTGCTTTCTGAGGGGTGTTGTCTTAGCCGGAGACAACTGTGTTACTCTAGTCACAATCGCACCAAGGGGAAGGCTCCCTTGTTTCATACAATTAACTAAAATAATTGGGTGTGGGATTAAAGGTTGTTAATTTTATTGGGTTGTATTAATTTGATAATTGGAGAAATGTATTTCCTTTTTAAGTATAAAATGTAACCATTACCGAATGGGATATATCTCTTATAGCCTGAATTGCCTGATAATATCCCATTCGGTAATGGACAACAGTTGAAATTATTTAATATCTTTTAAAAGAGCCAAGTTGAACTCTACGCAAAAAAGATTAGCACAAAACACAGATAAATTAAAGACAAGCTTTGTCAGGAGAACTTAAAGTAATCAACCCTGATTTTGAACAGCACAGGATCTGTGGTTTAAACCTCTATATGTGACTACATTTTATGCAAGAAACTGTTTTGAATGGAGTTATCTTTACTAGACCTCAATACATGTCTGCAGTGTTTGAAAGAGTTTAATTTAAGAAAATATAAGAAATGCTGTTCCTTTTCAACATTTGTTTCCAGTCTTTTGGATTGGCACTCATGTAGGGCTGATGTACCATTCTACAATTTTTTTTTTTTTAGAAGCATAACATAAACCATTAGCGTACCAAGCTACCAGAGAAAGTTAACATTTCATGGTAGCCTTAGGCTACCATCAGTTTCAGCCCCTGCTGAAACATTTATTTATTTATTTATTTATTTATTTATTTAAGAGAAATATTTCATTTTAGACCTGCTTCAAAAGATATGAAAGCCTTTGTTTCAGATTGATATTGGAATATAAAACCATTGTAGAGCAACTATTTCTGGAGGGGCATGGGCTCTTATTTCCTATACCAAAATCTTTAGACAAACCTTAGTCTGAAACATAGATTAACTTTTGTGGTTGTGAAGAAATTAGTGTCTCCAGAAATAGACTCTACTGTTTTTTTTTGTTTTGTTTTTTAATGTATTCATTTTTTAACTGGAGGGCAATACATTTACCACTAGAGCAATGATGACTTGAATTGTAATAAAAGATCTGTCACTCATATTGTACATGGCTGCCTAGAGCAAACTTCACTAGTTAACAAGGGGAGAATTAATCCATGCTGAATGGGATTTCTTTTGTAAATGACCAGTTATGTAACTACTGAATCTGAATGCTGCTTAGTTGCACTAAAACAGATTAATTTGTGTTTGAAAAGTGCACGTCTTCAGTTAAACTCCTTTTATTAAACTATTTTCAGAATCTGAATATCTAAATTTGGATCATATTAGGAGAGTTCTATCAGATTGCGGGGGGGAAAAAGTTGAAATCATGTCGTACTTTAACTATTGGGCTTCTTCCTACTAGTAAGTCAAGGACATTCGTGTACACATTGCTGATCTAAAACAATGATTAGACAGGGCTAATTTCTGTTAAAGACATTTTGACCTCAGTTTTCTGTTACCCCTAGTTACAAATGTAGTATCTGTGCTTAATTTTGCTGAATTAAAAAAAAGTCCTTTTTACCTTACTAAACAATACTTTTATATTATTTTGTTTTCATATGTTTAAGCTGGTTTTCAAAAGGTTTATCAATGGTCATTTCTCAAATGAAAACATGTTGGCTATAGTAAGGAACAAAAATTAACTTGTGATTTGTGCACCCTGCTTTTTAAAAATAAAAAAAAATGCTTAAACCTGCCCTTGGTAGATAACAGCTGAAGATTTTAATTTTTTTTTTTTTTTTTTTGTCTTTACAGGGACTCAAGGCAGCAGATAATGACCCAACAGCTCCACCCTATGACTCTCTGCTGGTGTTTGACTATGAAGGCAGTGGATCTACAGCAGGCTCTTTGAGTTCCCTGGCCTCTTCCAGTAGTGGAGGCGACCAGGACTATGATTACCTGAATGACTGGGGACCACGTTTTAAGAAACTTGCAGACATGTATGGTGGAAGTGATGACTAATTGAACCTTGAAGTGGAACCTTTTTTATGGGACAAGGACAGCTTCTTAAAACCGATATTCCCAAAGGCAAAACAAAAGGCTAGGCTTTAACTTTGTAGTCTACTAGCACAGGTGCTTGATGAAGGATTTGGCATAGGCTACAATCCAATTCCAGCTCGCAGGGAATATCGGTAAACTGACACTGTTTTGGATTGTTGATATTAAGAGCGCTCAGTTACACTTGAATTTTACAGTACAGAAGCACTGGGATGCTATGTGCCTTTTTGTACATTTTTGGATCTGATATAATTAGTTTTATGTTCAAGGCTTTAATGGTACTGACTTTTTGAGTGATTACGAATTTGAGAAAGTATGTTAAACTATGGTATGCTTCTACATGCTTTTTGGTTATCCCATACTGCTGTTTGTTAAATATGATATTTAAAAAAATAAAAAAATAAAAATCTGTAAGTACTTACCGGTAACTGATGGAAACATCCATTAGTTAGCTTAGAGGGGGAAGTAAAACCTGAAAACAGCAATGTACAGTGCGCTAGACTTTAGATAGTTTTTCACTAAAAATTAAAAAAACAAAGTATGCAGCTGGTTGCAAATAAAGGGACTGTCATAAATCACCATTTTGTAGCAACATCAGTTTTTCTGAAGTGGTATAGTATTTTACAAAAATGTTTATTTTGTTCTAATCCATGTACACCTGTTATTTGCCTTAGTCAGCCTATGGTACTTTTAATTTTTACTTCACTGTAAAGAAACTGCGTGTACATAATGTTTTTTGACGTAGTGCAAAAAGATCCGAACTTACATGTAGAATTTGGACTACGGATTCAAGTTTTTTGCATGTTTTTATCTTTTCATTATAAACGTATTTCCAAAATTGATTTTAAAGACATTGACACAATGGGCTAAATGGAATGGAAGGTGAGAAGAAACATTTTGTAAAAATGAGCAAATCTTATTAGCACAACTGTTTGAATTTGTACCAAAAAGGCGGTGTTATGACACCAGTAGCACTAATAAATGAAACGGCTTTAAAACTGGAAAGCTTTTTGACTGCAGCTTTGCAGATCTGTACCAGAATACAAATTATGCATCTCCTGACCCCAACAATCTGAATAAAATGCTAATTTTGGAGCAAGTGACTGTTTCTGAATTGTTTTTTCTACATGACTGTCTGGATCTCTAAGAAAAAAAATCCCAAGGTACTAATTTTTGCTGAGAAGAATTACTTGTTTCCCTGAATCGACCTGGCTGCTCAGATGACGTTTGCATTGTACAGACATCTGACCTGTTGGTTGAGAAAATGTATGCTGTACCATTGCAGTATGTCACTGTCTGGCTGATATGTTCTGTTTTTATAGTTTCATTTCATTAAAACGAAAAACCAAATTTCTAGCATACTTACCATTCCAAATTTATTTTGACCATGCGATTTGTGATTTACATTGAATTCCACCAAGCTGTCCTTCATGCTTGGAATACATCGGGCCCAACCTATTTTACAATAGATTATTTTAGAAGATAATAAAAAACAGTGAAGACAAAGCATTGTTTTTATGACATTGTCTATTTTTTTAAAAATTGATCCCAGGTTTGTTTACACCCTGGAGCTGTCACGTAAAACACAGACGCAGTTTCATGAAATTACAGCCAGACCACACCACCCCCCACATTCC
Organism: Acipenser oxyrinchus oxyrinchus; assembly: GCA_030684275.1. Lineage (NCBI taxonomy): Eukaryota > Metazoa > Chordata > Actinopteri > Acipenseriformes > Acipenseridae > Acipenser > Acipenser oxyrinchus. The sequence continues at coordinate 87,271,253 of CM060250.1, forward strand.
ATTGAAATACATACTAACGTGTGGGCTAGGAAGGAAGTGGCGGTGGGTCTTGTATACTAAAATAATACTATTGTAGGTTATTCAAAAAAAAAAAAAAAGTACTGTATTGTAATACGCGTCAAAATGATGCATCTGGCGGTTCTTGGTAGAAGTGCTTATAAAATTGTTATTTTGGAAAATCTGCTGCTCAGACGCTGCCAGGATATCTATTGCATATATTTAGGAAAAAAAATTCTACCCGAATCTTGCCCTCACAATGGGGGGGTTCGACTTTTACACAAGGTCGACTTTTACTGGAGCAAATACAGTAGTTTATTTGGCAGCCTTTGGCAACTTACAGGTGTTATAAGGCAATACAAGTTTAAAATAGTGTAGTTTTCAGTGAGTGCAAATACTACTAGAAAACAATATGTAATATGAAGTAACAAAGGATTAACCATTTGTATCTACAATGACATAATAGTAGTGCAATAATGCAAGGATATTGCATCAGCTGAGCTTCCATTAACAGTAGTAGGAGGGGTAGATCAAGAGATCTACCATTGCAGTGTAAACGGGGGTCTTGAGGAGGCGGCAGAAGGCAGTGAGAGACGGAGCAGTCCTGAAATTCTCCGGTAGCTGGTTCCAAGTTGTTTTATTTAGGGCAGTATCAAGATAATATGGGACAAAGTATTTAGCTCATTCATTCTGAAATAAGGCAATTGTAATGATATCTTAGAAAACTGTTTTGAAACAACATTTATTTTGGAAGATTAATTCTGTTTCACATCTAATTTAACTGAAGTCAGAAATCCAATAGTCTATCTCTGACTAAACTGAAAGTAAATGATATGAAAACCATTCATATGTATAGACCTGTTCGCATGATTTAATAGTAATGGAAAAAATAGCCATGAGGTCCAGGTTCTAAATCCTTGTTCAATCGCCAGATTGCAGTGTGGCTTTAGCACTTATCTCCTGGCCTTTTGAAGTGTAAAACTGGGTGGAATCAGGAGGCCATACAAGACCCCAGCTGGGCTTAACATCTTAAATAATTAAGCGTCTATTAGAGGAGTTTCAGTCTCTGGCTAGAATAAATGATACAGACCAAAAGCACTTATAAGGTGCGTTTACACTTGCAACTCGGACCTGAGCTGGTTTGGGTCAATCAGATTCTCTTCATCTGAGCCGCCCATTTACACTTGAGCACAGACCTAAGCTGGCTTTCCCCCTGTATGCACACGTATAGCCCCTGAACTTTAGTGCATACTCAATGATCCTATCAACCACCTCTTGCATGAAAACATTTCCACTCCCCATAACACAGAGGCGGAAGCGTTTAAATCAACAAGAAGAGTATCATTTGTGTCACTTGTGTGTTTCTACTTCAAGGTGGTTTTTCCGTGCCAATTGAGATTTAGTTTTGCCATCAGAAATGGAGCGAAGCATTGAAAACTTGCATATCCGTACCGATATGTAAATAACACCTGTTTCATTAAATTTCCACTTTCAAAGTATCTACTTCAGGGGTATGTGGACATTTAAAGAAATGTATAGATTTATACATCAGTCTGACAACTCATCATGTGAAAAATACCTATTTTTGCTATTCAACAAAAGCTTGTTGAATATTAAACTCATTCGTTTAATAGCTAAAAAGAAACATCTGGGACTTTCAATTGTGTACTGTTCTCCCCCCAGAAATGTATTCACTATATACTAACAACACATCACAGTACTATCGATGATCCAGTTTTAAAAATAAAGCCTTTCATAAATAAACACAAAAAACACAGGGTCAATTGCAACGCACATTCAGAGTTAGTACGCATAAAGCGTACTAAGTTGCAGACTAGCTAGTATGGTACTTTCCTGAGGATCATCCCCAGCTGCAGATTAAGTTAGTTCCAATTGCAACGAACAAACAAGTTGGAGATCAGCTGATCCTCAGGTTTAGTACACAGCAGAGGATTAAGACTATCTCCAAACCTCAAGTGTGGGGTGGGCTCACAAACCAATTGATTCCAGTTTGTTATAGGTCAAAGGATTTATGTGATTAAGCATTTGCATTTTTTCTGTAAAAACATAAATAACAATAAAAAAAAACATATATATATAAAAAATGAAGATAATACATTTTAATTCATAGGGTGTCCACTGGGCTGTGAGGATAGAACAGGAAAGCAAAAATGAGCTGTTAGTAAGACGGGCTGAGCGAGTGATGCTTGGCCAAGGATAGAGGCTCGATCCTGTAACTCGGCTTAGATGGGCCAGATAGGGCCCCGCTTAAATTAGGATAGAAAGAGATCCCGACCAATGAGCTCTCCTTTTTCCGAGGATGGAGCTTGGTCGAAGGTAGCGTTCCTGAGAATCTGAAAACATATAAAAGTTTCTCTGCTCGGCAGAGGCGCCTCTTGGGGCGATAGGAATAGCCCGGTCGTAGGGCTGAAAGGAGAACAGAAAAGGATTCCTTGACTGGTCTGGTGCTGCCCTTACACGAGGTCAGGCACAGTCCTCCAAAGCCGGGAAAAAGCTCCCGCAAGGATTCTGCAACAGAAAGATGGGTTAGTCTGGGACTGGGCACTGAAAGCGTAAAGCAGGCCACGTCCCTAGCGAATGAATCAGCACTAACCCCCCCCAAATAGAGTCGCGCCAGTGCATAACATAAAGGAAACAGCTGGAAAAGATGGGAAAGGAAGGGACATACGTGACAAACTGGAGAGGTTGAAATAGTGTTAGTGTGGTATGGTTATGTGATTACCTGCCGCTCTGTGGAGAGGAAAAAAACCCTTCCTAGAAGTGGCCCCGGCGGTCAGGTAGCCCCACTTCGGTCATGCTAGCTAGTCATTGATGGCTATTGCTATGTCGGTAGGGGATGAACAGATGTATGAATCGATAGCTACAGAGGACCGGCACCCCATGCTCCTCGACCGGACGGAGATCGATGTTGGCTCTGGCTGTGGAAGTAGCTGCTCGATCCAAAAAGATTGGGGAGGAAGCCGGTTCTGGAGACGACAGTGGAGTGACCATCCTATGTGTTAGTTAATGTGGGATCGATCAGCGGTTTGCTACTGTCATGTCTGCTTGGAATGGAGAAGGTGAACTCACATTCAGAGATTTGGTTTTCACAACTCCAGTCATTCTCCTAATAGTGAAACTCCTTAACTCATAATCAAGACAGATTTCCAGTCTCGTACCACGTCTCTCACCGTGTATTAATGCTTGTAGTATTTGAAAGGATGAGCGGACATATGACTAGATTGGTGAAGAAGTCAAACAGAAATGGATGCCATGATCCGAGTATTGGAGGCAAGCTGGAGCGTTGGAAGCTCTGGAGGAGGACAGTTGTAGATTTAAGCGGTAAACAAAAGCAACTTTTGCCTGCTGCAACAGTAAACAGATCTGAAGAGGGAGCCGAGATCTGCTGCAGTAAGGAGCGATTAAGAGTAAAGGGCAGGATCTGCTGAGCAATGCAGAGTTCTGAGGAAGTAAACGATAGAGTGCTGTCAGTAGCGTGCGGTGGCCCAGCTGAAAATGCAGTTAAAAGATGACTAAATCAGGGGAAATATCAACAAAATGGTTATCTGCTGCTGAGATGGCGGCGGCTTTAGCGGAGAATGTTTTATAGTACTGAATGAGAACTGGATGCAATTACTGATGCTAAATTGTACACGGCCTATGCTTGATGATTCCTTGCAGTGTGAGACAGACTCTTAGGATAGGCAGCAAGATATGGGAAAACACTGCCCATAAAACGATAGTGATACTGGATCCCACTAATGTATAATTTAATTGTGCCTAGAGCCAGATGGAGAAAGTATCTTTTGTGTGTGATGAAAGCAAGGATCCAGTCTTGATTGAACGGATAGGAAGAATCCAGTTTTGAGCACAGAAGACTGATAGCAGTTACAGCCTGTGGTGCAAGACAACCTTGTGGATGGAATGCTTGCAATGGGACTGGAGCTGCTGCTGGGATGAGCGCAGGAATCTGGTGATTCATGAAACCCCTGAATCGTAGAAATGAGTCGTCTGAAAAGGGACGAGTCATGGGGGGCTGAGATGTAGTCTACGTAGAATAGTGAAAGCCTGTTCCAGTTTAGAATTAATGCACACATTTTGATGTCCTTCCTTCCTGGATTGCTATGATATGCTTTTCTGAGCTTCCTGGCTTGATGCTGTAGAAAGGAGCGAGGAGACGTGAAATGAAGGCTCTACCCTGGGGGATGTTGCAAATTGCGTAATTGAAATGGTCCAGTAAGGATAGCAGGTCCCTTTTTTTTTTTTTTAGAAATTAAGGATCCGAGGTTGCCGAGTGTAGGTTATTGTGAACGTGTGATGACACATTATGAAAATATCTTTAATCAGTAGCAGTGAAACTGGAAGTGTACAGGATGGGAAAATCCAGTACGAATAGCAGCGTGAAGCCTGTTTCCAAAATAAACTTGACAAAACAGCTTAGCCATATCTTTTAAAACCTGCAAGCAGTCTTAAATTAGAACTGTACTTGAAAATGTTCTTTCAGAAAATAAATTAATGAGCTGGAAAATAGTATAAGCCATATGTGGTCGCCAGACTTGATTTCTCACTACAGGCGCGTGCTATGGACCATTGAGGGAGCTGATACCAGGTTGTAAGTAGAAACGTCAGCTGTGGATATCCCCCAATAGTGTTCATTTTTGTCTTCTTTTCTTCAAATATACCAATACAATTACCTTAATAATATTGTAGTGAACAGGCAGCGTGTCTCCCTGTCCCTCATTTGCATTCTGCAGGAGCGGTGCACACTGGACCTTATTTGCATATGGCTGGAGCAGGGCATGATGGGACTGATCAAACGTACTTTCTAACGCTCCGGCTGGATAAGTGGGCTGTTGTATTTCCCTTTTTAGACTCACTTTAAACCTTGTGTTATTGTCTCTTGTTGTGTGTACCACCGTCCTCTCCTGTCTGGGGTAAGTGCGATCTGTTACCGTCGGGGGTGTGTGAGTCGTCTGGTGTGACCTCCTGTCCCTCCCAACTGTGTGTGGATTCCTTGCATTTGTATCTGCATTTATGTATAGCGAGAAAATTGTGAAAATTAAATACATAGCTAGACATATTAATGTTTTAGTTTAACTGTGAATGATATTGCTATTTAAATATTGTTGGAGGTTTAATTTTGGCTGGTATTATTCAGAATTCAGTTTCACCATAAAAGAATAGCCATTTTATGAGTTTTCTAACTATTTACTCGTTCAGCTATAAAAAAAAGGAAATATTGTGTTGGAAGTGAGTGTGTCATAATGATTTTGGAAATATGAGCAAAAAACCCTAAAGATATAGAAAGTAAACCAACAGTTAAGGTATTAAAAATGGTTATTTTGTACATTAACTACAATACAAACCACTGCAAACTAACCAAACTGAGTCCACCTCAGGTCGTTTGGAAAATGTTTGGTTCGCTAGCTAAACTTCAATGTCAACAACTCAGTTAGTTTTGCACACAGGAAACAAAACTAACACATTCACCTTTGCAGCTAGATGAAGAGAACGTAGCGTTTCCTGGTTATTTTGTGTAGTTGATTGGTAGCGTTGCTAGTCTTGTGTCTGGTATTCTGTGAAAATTAAAAGTATGAAGATCCTTCAAAAAAATGTCAAGGGGAACAATATGGACAGTGAAAGAAACGGCGACACTGTTAGAAATTTGGTTGGACACCAAAATCCTGTCAGCACGTGACAAAGAGAATGCTCTCCCTCCATCTCATGTACTTTCCTTCAGTGCTTGCTTCAATAGCAATAAACCACAATGAAATTAAATGTAAACACATGCTGACAAAACAGAACAATCCCCCAATCACTCCCATCTTAAAAAGATAACAAGATGAATTGCAGACAGGGTAAACATCCAGTCCACTAATCACAAAAAATGAACAGAGTTCAGTTGCAAAATATTGCAATATGAACACAAATCAATTCAGTCCTGAAAAAACACAAAAAATGAACCAAAAAAAAAGCATGCAAACTCAGTACATTTGTTTGCAGGTAAGTATGAGCAGCAAGCAAATTGATTCATTGTTTTAAATCCAAGAAACTGAACTGAGACTGTTAGTAATGAGCCCAATGTGAACACACCATAAGCTGGTTTGACAGAGTTTTAAACCTGAAAACAAGTCTTTAGTAAGATGACTCAATGAACTCAATTTCAACCTACCAATTATAACCACAATGTGTCAAAAATTGCAAATCATCTTCAGCATACCAGCAGTTGCTTAATTTTTTAGCCCCAGTTACAGTTTTAACTTCCCATGTCTTGTGAGGTTTTACTCTGTTTTATCTCTTACATGTTTTGTATTTGACATTTCCAAGCAATAAGATAATCAGAGATACATGAATCTGTGAATCTTTAATGAGCTTTTAAGTTTTGTAATCATCAAAGTTTTTTATTCAGTAAGGAGCATTTTTTTCTATAACTTGCTCTAAATTAGCAACACAGGTGATTACATTCCAAACTACTGTACAAGTATATGAAATGTTACATTTTTACATTGAACAGAAATAGCAGTAGACTGAGCCTATAGGCTAGTACCTGGATTCTGCCTACTGCTGGTCTGCTCCATAAATAGTCTCTGGTAAGTTCTACATAACTTCAGTTATAAACGCATTGAGAGGTCATGAGGTTATGGGGTGCCATGTGTAAAAAAAAAAAAAAAAGCGTTAAAATACAAGATTTAACTTAAATCTTGTATTTTTTCCCAGATTTAACTTAAATCTTGTATTTTTTCCCAGATTTAACTTAAATCTTGTATTTTTTCCCCAGATTTATAAATGTTGTGATTTTTTAAAAAATGTGTACATTCAGATATAATTTATTAATCTAGTTACAATATTTAACATTTAGCTAAATGTTTAACTGGCTGGCTAAAGCTTGAGTTTGTATGCAAATGAGCTCAGCCCGCTTTGTACTTTCACACGATTTGATTGGCTCTTGTAATGTCCCTAGCGCATCAGCACGCACAATGGCTGCAATGCTGGCTCCGGGGATCAACCACAGTGCAATCTCCCCAGTGCATCAGCATGACAACCGCCTGGATTGAGCTGAGTAGAGTACATCTCTGGGATTTTCAAGTGGGCACCTTCCATCCTTGGTGTTTCGTCAACTAGTCCACAACACCTCAAGAGGGCTCGACGGTGATTCTGGCATCCCAGCATCACCCCCCTCCGTCTCCCACTCAACTCAGTTCTTTCTATTGTGTTTGAGATCCCCAACCAGAATCGTTCTGTCTCAACCACAGCCAGTTGTGGCTCCTCTCTGCTGCTTAGATAAGTTCTTCACTGTGCAACTCTTGGCCACTGAATCCAACGTCTCTGAGAAAACGGGTTGTAGAGTGTGCCACAAATCCTCGACAACCCACCTTCACTGGGTAAACCCGGTCTTTCCATCTTCGTTGTTCCGCTTCAGTGACTAGTTGAGCATACCGCAGTTTCTTCCTCTCATACGCCTCATCTACAGCATCCTCCTATGGCACTGTTAACTCTACCAGGTGAACAAGGAGTGCTGATCCAGGCCACAAGACAATATCTGGTCGGAGGTTAGTGGTGTCAATCTCAGGTGGAAAAATAAGCCGTTGACCAACATTTGCCAGCATTTTCCAGTCTCTAGCAGCTTCCAGTTGTCCTGGTTAAGGCTTGGTTTTAACACCTTTTCTTAGCGGTTGCTTTCCTGGGCGGAGGAATGTTGTCTTGTGTGTAATGTTTTGATGGAACTGGTGGCAACTTATTGGTCATGTTACGTTTGTCTTCCAATGCTAAGGCCAAACATCACAGCACCTTACATCCTGTCAAAATGTGCCTTAATGTTGCAGGTGATGAACATAAAGGACACGAGTGATCCTCTCCTACCCAGAGGTTTAGGTTCTGTGGTGATGGGAGAACATCAAATGTTGACCTGATGAGGAAACTGATCCTGCTGTGTTCCATTGTCCAGCCGATCTTGCATTGCTCCACACTCTCCCATCTCATCCATTCTCCCTGCTTTGCCTGGGAAACAGCCTTTACGCACCTCATCTTCCTCCGTTGAGCTGGAGCTGCCTTGTGCCATGTAAGAGGAGACCCTCACTTCCATGCTGAACTTGCCCCATGATATCACCGCTTCGAAGGGCAGCCTTTGCATCTTCCACGGCTTTATTTGCCGCCCACTTTCTTCCAGTTTTCAACACAGGTGCTGCCTTCCCTTACGCATTTGTCGCGTGACTCTACTAATATAATTTCTAGTCGGACCTTGGAGACTGGTTGCTGCAGTATTCCTTTACCATAAAGCCCCACTCTGCTGAGGCAGTTGGGAACTCCCAACCATTTCCTGATGTATGAACTGATTAAAGCTTCCAGCTTCTCTACTATTGTCTAAGAAACCTCGTACACAGTCAGTGGCCACAGCAGCCTCGGCAGTAGACCAAACTGAAAGCACCAGAGTTTTAGTTTGCCTGGTAAAGCGCTGCTGTCCATGCTCTTTAACCCTTCCACTGCTTGTTGTGTAACTTCTCCCACACAAACTGTGTCCTTTAGATCCCCGTCGTACCATCTCCCAAGACTTTTCACTGGCTTCTCAGAGACTGTTGGTATTGCCTCACCATTAATGTAGAACATTTTATCTACTACTTTACCTTTAATTATAGAGATGCTCCTTGATTTAGTGGGCTTGAATTGCATTCGTGCCCATTCAATGTTATTGGTTAATTTTCCCAATAACCGATTAGTGCAGGCTACTTTTGTACTTGGTTGTCATGTCATCCATGTATGCTCGAATTGGTGGTAGTCTCATTCCAGAAGCCAAGCGCTCTCCTCCCACTACCCATTTTGATGCTCTAATGATTACTTCCATTGCCATGGTAAAAGCCAGTGGAGAAATGGTGCATCCTGCCATTATTCCAACTTCTAGGCATTGCCATGTAGTGCTGAATTCTGAAGCTGAAAAACTAAATTGCAAATCTCCAAAGTAGGCTTCACAAAATTTGTTATTGTCATCGGTACACTGACCCAAAAGAAGTGCTGCCCAAAGAAGTTCATGTGGCACTGAACCATATGCATTAGCCAAATCCAGGAATGTCACATGGAGCATATAACTCTTCATAAGAATAGTAAATATTGAAAGTAATTGCTTTGAAGTGCTTAGGCCTTGCTGCTGAACTTCACAAACACATTAGAAAAAAAAGCTTTCTGAAGAGGAGTGTCAAAATATTTTTTAAAACATGATAACAATATTTCTGGTTTCTATGTAGTCTATATTATTGTGTAGATTATGTTGATATGTTGTAACAAAGAGCGAAGGAATTCAAGCTGTAAATCTCCCTCCCGATCAGAAAGGGCGCTGTGTAAGGTTGGTGGTATGCCTTTTCCTAGATGGGCAACCTCGACAGTAGGCAGAAAACGGAAGGCGAACATATTAGGGGGAGCGCATAGCTGCACGTACGTGGAAGGACTCCCTTGCAATCAGCTACGGGGCAGACAGTGATTGGAGAAACCATAGTGCCGGGTTGATTGCAGGGAGGAGTTTTGTGGTACAAAGGGGAAACAGCTATGTCAGAACCAGGCCCCCTTACACTGAGACGCGACTCACAGCCGGAGCTATACTTGTGTTTGTTATCGTTTGTGTTTTGTTGTTTGTCTACTGCAGAGGAGGACTGAGGAGATCAGTAGCTGCCGCCACTGACCCAGCACTTACCCCAGATCACTATCCCACTGCACAGCACAGCACTGATACGAACACCACTTTCCCCAGGATTGAAGGAGCACATTTTCGTGCACCAAGGAGTGTTGTTTATTTGTTTGGGACTGCAACCCACTGTATCGCTTCCCCTATACCATTGTTGGTATAGGGGCGACTGAATTATTATTTGCCTGTTTTATTAAATACAGACATTTTTCATTGGGAATACATTTGTACACTGCACCACTCACATCCTGTTCACATATGTGTAACGGTAATACTGAATTTAGCTCTTGAATTTACAGCCATGGTGGGGATGTATGTTATACTGTTTGTTTGTCCACTGAATTTTTATACATGCTTACTGGTGTTATTGTAACAGACAACATACAACAAATAAATACTTGGGTAGCAACTAGAACTGCCATGTAAACAATATTGATAGATTCTGTATAAAAAGGTAACCTTATGCACATAAAATTGTCATAGTAGCAATCTAAATAGTACAGAAACTGCAGGACCTGAGCTATTAAAAAATGTTCATTATTAACTTGCATATCCCCTGTGAACAATATAAATCGAACATAATTTTTTGTGTTAATGGTGAAAAAACTGTTACTGGCAATGGATTTGCCATGTAGGCTACATGAGGTTTGTATATTAAATTTTATATATATATATATACTGTATATATATATATATATATATATATATATATATATATATATATATATATATATATATATATATATATATATATATATGTGAGAGAACCTCAATATTTGTGGGACTTAAGTCTAATATAAAACTTTAAACTTAAATGTGCTATTTTTATAAGCCCTGTGCACCAGACTCAGTCAAACATAATATTTTTTTAATTGGACCTTGGAGCTGAGGGTAAATGGTTGACAGAATAGAAATGGCATTATACACCCCAAATGTGAACTTGCTATGTCTGAAAACTAAATTCTATCAAGAGCTACATTTTTCTTCCAGGGCTATTCTTCAAGAAAGGGATTATTGAAGTACCTGTACATGCTGATCTGCTGTTCCTGGGTCACAGACACACAGAATAATCCCTATTATATCCTCTGCTGCCTTCTGAAAGTAAATTGAATTGGTAAAAAGTCCCTTCAATTATTAAAACATGATACAGTATGTCACGGTACTCAGGAACTGCTGTTGGAATCATCAAAGGTGTGAAACAGATTTTCATGGTTACTTGATGATATTAAATACTTTTCATCTACAACATACTAACCTTTTAGAGGGCAACAGCTTTTTGCCCAACAATAGTTCATATAGACAGATTTTCTGTGGTTTGTCCCTTCGACCTATAATTGAGCCTATAATGGCTACAAAAGAGATACAGTACAGGTACAGTTAATTTAAATGTTCTGTGTCTGATCAGTGTGTTTACACTTACAAGTCTGACCTGGACAATCGATTGAATTTAAAGATTCTTATTAGTTGGGAAACCCATTTACACATGTGGTGGGCTCTAAGCTGCCTTAGGATCTGTATGCACGCTCATAGTCCCTGAACTAACGTACATGACAACAGACATCTATATCTCCATATCTCCATGTCGACCTCACTGCACACTGGACGAAAAGTTTTTAAATGTGTATAATTAATATTATTAAGTTGAATGTTACTGTACTGAAAATTGGCTCTGACACAGACTCTGTACAAAACTGGGCACCTGGCGTCCGTTTGGACCCCAATTTATATATTGTATGTAAGTTACTTTTTTGAAGTGGAAAAATGTTTTTGTGTGTGTTTGTATTTATTTTGGGTTCAAAACAAAATAATTTCACACATTAAATATATTTTTTTCTTTTATATCATATATTTTCATCGCATGAATTATACTGCAAATAGTGATATTATCAAGAAATGAAGTGGCAATCTATACACTGTTACACACAGTCATTACAAAGAAGTGTTGTTTGTCCATGGTCCTTGCACACATGCTTGTGACAACCTTCACAGCTAAGCTTTTCTTTCTTGTCTGATGAGCGTGGGCAAAGATAACATATTTGCTGCCTGCTGGCCCACCAACTGTAGGGCACGCTTCACTCCTGGCTGATGAATACTCGGGTTCAATACTTGGGTTTTGCAGATGAACACTAATTTGTTCTTGGGTGAGTTAATTCCACAGCTGTAGTAGAAAGTGTTGCCTTTGACCCCTGGAATTGTTTTGCAGCCATGTTGGTTGCAAAGACAGCCACACAACCAGGGCAGCCACTCCGGCTGAGTCATATTGTAAACAGGACCATTGTTGACTCCAAGTAGCAGAAGTCCAATGAATGCCTTCACATCAGTAATATTTGTCTCAGTCCACTGTTTCTGGTTTTCTAGGTGTGCATTATTCCACTCTTTGAACACGTCTAGCTTCTCTATTTGTTTGTCTTCATTACCCCAGTATTTCAGGGGTAATGAAGAGCCCATATGCCGCCTTGATGGATGTCACTTGCCCATCTCTCGTAACACCTGGAGGAGAGCGAATGATGTCCTGTGCCTGGCGTCTTCCTTGTGTAGGAGGTTCCCTACAATAAGAACATAACACATTCACATTTGAATAATTTTCAGCACATAACACATTTTCACTCTTCTGCAATTTTATGCTATTGTCTAGAAAATTATCATTGCAGGCAAACATATCATGCCCACCCATTGCGTCCAATCATGTCATTTCTGCGAGGCTGTTCCACATCTCCTGCAGCTACAAGAACTCCACAACCACATCCCTAGCCCTGTCCTCTCCCTGTACCCTGCATTTGGAGGTGGACCATCTTCCTCTGCTTGTCCATCACCCTCATCACTATGGTTACCACTGGTTTCTTGCTCATCAGGTTCAGAGTCTATATCTGAATGGTAATCCTCAGTTACAGATGTCTCATCACATAACACATTCTAATCAGAAAACATTGCAGCTTAAAGCCTTGCAGCTGCATGTATTTTTCTGATAACAAGCTGAAACTCGGAGCAGCTGATTCAAATCCCGCAGTGTTCTGAGACACGGGGGAGGGGCGGAGCCCGCAGCACAAACAAACAAAGGCAGACAGGCTTCCCAGCGACAGCGTGTGGAAGCGACATCGTGGGAGAAGTACAGTCGTGGACAAGTACAGCGCAGTTAGAAGCAGTTAGAAGCAGGTTGACAGCTGCAGAAGCTAAACTAAACTTTTAAAAAAAATGGTCTTCAAGCCAGTAATCTGTGACAACTGCATGATGTGGGAAATCCGAGAAAACCCAACAGAGCTCAACCAAGTGTGTGTAAAGTGCTGCACGATCCAGGACCTGCTCCAGCGATTAAGCCTGCTAGAAAAGGAGCTGGAGGAAATGAGACAGCAACAGGAGCTTGAGGAGCTGGCACACCCATAATTCAAGGAAGTCTGCACCCCTAGCAGACTGAAAGCCACCACGGAGATGGAAGAAAGTAGAAACAGCTGGGTTCAGATAGGCAGAGGCAGGGAAAAAAAGAAACTTCGTCAAACACAACCACCAGAAATCCAAACATCCAACAAATTTGAGCCACATTTAGATGACCAAAACCAACATCAAGAGAATGAAAGAAACAACATCCAGGACCCTATAAACAGTGCTGGCCAGGCAGTAAAAAGAAGGGAGGTCATGATCGTTGGGGACTTCATATTGAGAAACACAGCAAGTTCAGTTCGCAGTTTGGACCCCCTTACTACAACAGTGTGCTGCCTTCCAGGAGCCTCAGTCAAGCACATCACTGAGAATGTGGACAGGCTCCTAGAACGAACAGGAGACGACCCGGTAGTAGTCGTCCACATCAGTACAAACAACATTGGAAGAGACAGGCCAAGATCCCTGCAAAACAAATTCAGAGAGCTAGGAAGGAAATTAAAAGGCAAGACCAAAACTGTGGTATTTTCTGGGATACTGCCAGCACCTTGTAAAGGACCATATGGACAGCTGGAAATACAAAATCAAAATGCATGGCTGAAATCGTGGTGCACCCAGGAAGGCTTCACCTTTCTTGAACATTGGAGCACATTCTACAACAAGGACTATCTATACAGGTGGGACGGACTGCACTTAAACAGAAAGGGAACCAATCTACTCGGAGAAAGGATCCTTCAGGAGGTCCAGAAGCATTTAAACTAGAAAGGAAGGGGGGAGAAAACAAAAAAACAGAAGGGAGACCACATCAAAACAAGGACAATAACTCAGGTAAGACAACTATTAAATGTATCTATCTTAATGCTAGAAGTCTCAGAAACAAAATGTTAGAACTTGAAGCTACTGCACTAACAAGTAACTACGATGTGATAGGTGTTACAGAAACTTGGTTGTCTGAGAGTGATGGAGATGAATATAATATTAGTGGGTACACACTGTATAGGAAAGACAGGCAGGACAGAAGAGGCGGAGGGGTAGCGCTATACATAAGAAATAGTCTTGAAGCCCAGGTGTTAAATCAGGACAAAGAAAACAATGCAGAATCAATATGGGTCAGAATAATGGACACAAATTCAAAGGGCATAATAATAGGAGCATGCTATAGACCGCCAAACTCAGACGCTGAGCAAAATAATCTGTTGTACAATGACATTCGAAATGCGTGTAGAAAAGGAGAAGCCATACTAATGGGGATTTCAACTTCCCCGTATAAAATGGGAGAACCCGTGGGGGCACGACGGACGAAATTGAAATGGTAGAAATGACAAAGGACTGCTTCCTAACGCAATTTGTCAAGGCACCGACTAGAGGGGAGGCATACCTTGATTTAATCTTTTCAAATAATGAAGACAGAATAACTAAAACAGAGGTCAGAGAGCCATTGGCAAACTCAGACCACAACATGGTCTCATTTGAAATATTTTTAAAACCCCAAAAGTAATGACTAAAGCTAAGGTTTACAATTTTAGAAAAGCAAACTATGAAGGTATGAAACAGAGACTAACAGAAGTAGATTGGAGTAAAATAGAGAAAACATCCACAGAAAAAGGATGGCTGTTTTTTAAAAATGTAGTACTAGTGGCACAAAACGATTACATCCCAAAAGTAGACAAATCTAAATCTAAAACAAAATGGCCAAAATGGTTTAATAGATCAATTAAAAAAAATATTCAGCGAAAAAAGGCACTTTACAGAGCGTTTAAAAGGGACCAAAAACAAAGTACACAGAAAGAGTACTTGGAACTGCAAACACAAGTGAAAAAGGAAGTTAGAAAGGCCAAGAGAGAGATAGAAATCAATATTGCTTAGGGGGCTAAAACCAATTCCAAAATATTTTTCCAATATTATAACAGGAAGAGAATATTCAAAGAGGAGGTCAAATGTCTAAGAGACACAAATGGCAAAATCATAGATGAAGAAAAAAAATAGCAAATATATTAAATGATTACTTTTCACAGGTTTTTACAAAGGAGGACACAGACAACATGCCCCACATGTCGACCTGTTCCTATCCAATTTTAAATAACTTTAGCATAACAGAGGCAGAAGTGTTAAAGGGACTAGGAGCTCTTAAAATAAACAAATCCCCTGGGCCAAATGAGATCCTCCCAATAGTACTCAAAGAAATGAAAGAAGTTATTTACAAACCGCTAACCAAGATCATGCAACAGTCTATTGACACAGGGGTTGTACCGACAGACTGGAAAATAGCAAACGTAATACCGATCCACAAAAAGGGAGACAAAACTGAACCAGGTAACTACAGACCAATAAGCCTGACTTCTATTACATGTAAACTTATGGAAACTATAATAAGATCCAAAATGGAAAATTACCTATATGGTAACAATATCCTGGGAGACAGCCAGCATGGTTTTAGGAAAGGGAGATCGTGTCTAACTAACCTACTTGACTTTTTTGAGGATGCAACATTGAAAATGGATAACTGCAAAGCATACGACATGGTTTATTTAGATTTCCAGAAAGCTTTTGACAAAGTCCTGCATATAAGATTAATTCTCAAACTGAACGCAGTAGGGATTCAAGGAAATGCATGCACATGGATTAGGGAGTGGTTAACATGTAGAAAACAGAAAGTACTGATTAGAGGAGAAACCTCAAAATGGAGTGAGGTAACCAGTGGTGTACCACAGGGATCAGTATTAGGTCCTCTGCTATTCCTAATCTACATTAATGATTTAGATTCTGGTATAGTAAGCAAACTTGTTAAATTTGCAGACGACACAAAAATAGGAGGAGTGGCAAACACTGTTGCAGCAGCAAAGGTCATTCAAAATGATCTAGACGGCATTCAGAATTGGGCAGACACATGGCAAATGAAATTTAATAGAGAAAAGTGTAAAGTATTGCATGCGGGCAATAAAAATGTGCATTATTGATATCACATGGGAGATAGTGAAATTGAAGAAGGGAACTATGAAAAAGACCTAGGAGTTTATGTTGACTCAGAAATGTCTTCATCTAGACAATGTGGGGAAGCTATAAAAAAGGCTAACAAGATGCTTGGATATATTGTGAGAAGTGTTGAATTTAAATCAAGCGAAGTAATGTTAAAACTCTACAATGCATTAGTAAGACCTCACCTAGAATATTGTCTTCAGTTCTGGTCACCTCGTTACAAAAAGGATATTGCTGCTCTAGAAAGAGTGCAAAGAAGAGCAACCAGAATTATCCCGGGTTTAAAAGGCATGTCGTATGCAGACAGGCTAAAAGAATTGAATCTATTCAGTCTTGAACAAAGAAGACTACGCGGTGATCTGATTCAAACATTCAAAATCCTAAAAGGTATAGATAATGTCAACCCAGGGGACTTCTTTGACTTCTTTGACTTCTTTGACCAGGGGTCACAAATGGAGATTAGATAAAGGGGCATTCAGAACAGAAAATAGGAGGCACTTTTTTAGACAAAGAATTGTGAGGGTCTGGAACCAACTCCCCAGTAATGTTGTTGAAGCCGACACCCTGGGATCCTTCAAGAAGCTGCTTGATGAGATTCTGGGATCAATAAGCTACTAACAACCAAACGAGCAAGATGGGCTGAATGGCCTCCTCTCGTTTGTAAACTTTCTTATGTTCTTATGTTCTTATCTCTTGTAGGTACAAAATCTTCATCATTGTCATCAATGTCAAATTCACCATCAGACTGTTGAGGTGAAGTTGAGGGTATACGCAGGTAAACGGCGTTTACCCACTTTTAATTTGGGCAATACAGCGTTTATCCACTTCTCATATAAGGGATATAGAGTTTACTCATTTCTACTCTCCTGTGATGTGCAAATCCTGGGTTAAAGACAAGACATTTTAAAACTGAGAGTCTGTGTTGTGTTGCTGCGTGCGACACTGACAGCTGAGAGCAGTTAACTTTGAACTTAACTCATTCATTTTTGTTTAGATACATTTTTTTATTGCACGTTACTTGCCCTCTGTCTTGACCCTCTCAGCATACTGTATTTAATTCCCTGCAACACTATTTTAATAGACTCGCGGGCATGCAACGCAGTAAGTGCAGTCGTCGTTTGAATAGAAAGTTAGTCACGGGGAAGGTCACGTGACCTGTTAATTCAATGGCTGCATAGAAGTCTCGCACCTCTCTTCCTGTCATCTCTTTGCCCTAATATACACGCTAAAGGGAGAGAAAGGGAAAGAAATAGTAATACTAACTTGCTACTTACCCATTAAGTTTACTACGGTCTCCTGGACACATAAGAATATCAGCACATCAGAAAAATGACCTTCATCACAGGCACCATCACCATCTAAGGCTGGAAACACGGACCCTGACTCTCTTTCAACCACTATGATGGAGGCCTATATGGAGAAAAAACGTCTATTTTTTGAACACCAATTTTCCTGACTGGAGGATATGTATATGAAGTCAGAATCCAAACTCAGCTCAATACATAAGGAACTATCTTCTCTCACTCACAAGCTCAAAGAAATAAAGGTTGATCTCACCCTCGTGAGAATATCGGCTGAGGATAACAAAAAAGCAGTCTCCCTCTGCAACTCCAGAGTAGACCACATGGAAGCCAAGATCGCTGATCTGGAGAACAGGAGCCGCCGAAATAACCTTTGTCTCGTAGGCCTACCTCAGGGATCGGAAGCCAAAAGCGCCACCATTTTCCTAAACAAGCACCTTCCACTGTGGTTCCCATCTTTGGCGAACAAGAAGATAGAAGTCATGACAGCACATCGTACTTACGCTGACAAATCTGGGACGAACGACAGGCCTCGTACGCTAATATTTAACCTAGTGCATTACTCAGACCATCAGCTAATATTGCAGAAAGCAGCCCCCCCCCCCGCCACTTCGACAAGACTCTCAGGTTCTATCCAGATTTTAGTAATTATACTGCCCAGCGCAGACGTGCATTTGCCCAGCCTCTCGCTCTGGCTCGTTCCCAGGGGGTACAGGCCTTCCTCCTCTATCCTGCGATCCTCTATCCTGGCCGATGCACAGGCTTACCTGGACTCACTGGACATCCCTGGTTCGTCTCACTCCCGGACCTCATGTAATCGAGCCTTTTCTCCTCCTAATGACAAGATGGAGTCTGATGAAACAACAAGAATATCCTCCTGGCACCTCCTGTAGGCCACACCGGAGATCTTCTTTACCTGAACGAACTGGCAAGCTGAGTTCTCTTTTTTTCTCTCTTTCTTCTCTTTCCCTCGCAATGAAATTTTCCTGTTGAAATGGTTAGGTCCTAACCTGCACCGAATGCTCTTTAGCTGCTCGGGTTAATTCTATATAAGTTGCATGTTATCTCTCCTTTGCTATAGTGTCAAGGTTTTATATGGCGGGGGGAGGGGGCTTAAAAATGAGATTTCTTTTTGTGCCCAGCTCCACCGGAGTCAGGGAATTTAGATTGGATGGGTGGGAGGAGATTGCGATGTTTGTCCCATAGTACTGGGTTTTGGGTTTTGTGGGGATATGGGGGGGTTGATGGGGATGTGGCTACCTCAATATTTGAGCTGGGATGGATAAATATGACTATCGAGGAGGACAAGATTGTTATACTTCTTCTCATTGTCAGACTTGCTTCTCTTATCACTGGTCGTACTACACAACATAGCGTTCATGTATCCCTGACTACTAAAATTGTTTTCGATTCCTATGACTTGTCTTTCTGTACTGTCTTGGAACATGCAAGATCTAAACTCACTGATTAAACGCACAGCTTGCCTAGATCTCCTGCGCAGAAAAAAATAGATCTTGCCATGATATAGGAATCACACCTTAAACAACAAGATGTACCTAGATTAGAGAATAAATATTTTCACGTGGTCGCTTCCTCTTCAGCTGAAAACAAAACTAAAGGCGCATTAATTCTGTTACGCCGCAGTTTCCAGATCACGATTACGGGTGCAGGGGGAGATGAAACAGGGAGAATAGCATAACTGAAATCTGTTATCGGTATATGCTTCCACCATATTTGAAGCAGGTTTCTTTAACTCTCTGACCAATCTTTTGCTGGAATTGTCTGACTTGTCTTTGATTATCTGAGGTGACATGAATACTGTCATGAACCACTGTTTGGACAGATCTGTGTCACAAGAAGGGGCCTCGCACCGTTTAGCCTCTTCGGCACTGAGAAAACTCGTCTCAGATACAGTTGTGGTTGACATTTGGTGTGTGATTAATCCCTTGGCTAGGGAGTACTCTTTTTTTTTTCACCGAGACATAAATCATTCTCCAGGATTGATTATATCCTTGCAACGCAGTCTCTCTTCTCCGAAGTAAAGCCTCTCCGACCACCACGCGAACATGCTTTGTAATACTGACTGACGCCCCGACTCGCGCCCCTAGATAGCGCTTTAATACCACACTATTGCAGAGTGACACCTTCCACACGTCTTTTCAGTCTAAACTAGGGGAGTTCCTTACTTTTAACCACGACTCTGTTGATGATCCTCGCATACTGTGGGATGCAGTGAAGGGATTCATTAAAGACAACACCACTGTCTTTGCCTCCAACCTTAATAAGTCACATCTTAGAGAAATCTCAAAGCTGGAGACCAAAAAGCTTTTCTGTAACATGCCCAGCAAAATGTTCTTTCTGATACCACAGCGCTCAAACTTAATTTGGTCAGAAAAGAACTCAACATACTATTAAGACATAGGGCAGAATTCCTTATTCACAGAACAAGGCAGAACTATTATTTTAATGACCCTCTCATTTACTCACACTGAGACTATGCAGAAATGACAATTTTCCTAACATTGTTACTATTAAGTCCACACAGGGGGATATGCTATCTGACCCCTCCCAAATAAACACTGAGTTTCGCTCCTTCTACTCCCAGCTTTATAGCTCTGATATTCGATACGATAGAGACAATTGCTTGCATTTCCTTCAGAATCTTCAGCTTCACGTCTATAGGACCCTGAGTCGGCTGCGCTGCAATGGTGTTAACAGGGAACAATTTGTTGTTTCTAGGGGCACTCGCCCAATCTGTCCATCAGTCAGATCTTTCTACCCCTATCAATATTAATTCTACGCAACATCATATCTCGTTATATGCAGATGACGTACCATTGTTTATTGAAAACGTTCCTCACTCACTCCCTCACCTTTTAAATATCTTTACCAATTTTAGTTCAATCTCGGGATATAAAATGAATTGCCTTAAATCGTCTCTCATGCCCCTAAACTCCGCGTCTGGCGAGGATACCCTTCCCTCAGATATTCCAGTAGTCAGACACTTCAAATATCTTGCCGTTGATATTTACCCCTCTCTGCCCTCTACCGTTTCAACTAATTTCAACAAAATTTTCGCTCAGGTAAAATCAGATCTGGACAACTGGTCACACTTTACTAATTCATTCCAGGCCCGCATCGCTATAATTAAAATGAATGTGCTCTCATGGGTAACTTTTTTAGCTCTATGCTCCCTTTATCTCCCCCAAGTGGATCCTGGGACAAATGTCTGACTTCCAAATTTGTTAGTCCTTAGGCTGTGCATGCATAAAGCTAAAAACGCCCACCGCTAAATTCTAGAACATTCAATATATATCACTCTCTTAAGACTAAAATATAATTTCTATACCTTATAGCAATGCATCTATATAAAAGAGATATTAAATTCAAATATATGCTTACCTTCCAGTATTTGGAAGTGTAGTGTAGGATATATTGAAAAATAAGAACTGTCTTCAAAAGGCAGAGACTTGTAAATACGACCAAACAGCAATCAGTTTTTCAGAGATCCTCAGAGCATGGACCACACAACTTGTAGTTAGCAAGTCGTGCAATACTTGACTGGGGTTTTACCTAGGTTTTTTCCCTCCATTAAATACATCAGGTCCCAAGTAAATCTAATCATCACTCGGCCTTGACATTTAGGATCTGGTCAACTCCTTTTTCAAAACTGATTGGATATAACTTCTTGCCAAAAAATATTGGAACATGATTTAATCGCTCTCTTTTTCAAACTCCTCCTTTTTATAAAAAGTCATGTGGACCAAAGTTCACAGAATCCTTGCTATAATGTAATACAAGTATATGTGTATATATGAGAGTTGTTTTTAATATGTAACACCAGCTCTATTTGATTATATTTAGCTGAGTCAAAAATATATGTCCTTCCTAGCCGCATAGTATGTTACCTTTTCAGTGTGTTGTCAGTGGGCCAGTTTAACTTCTTATACAAATGTGTGTTAATAAAATATGGGACAAAGACTTTAGGGGTTTATCATAAGCCTCTGAATAAGACCACTAAGCATACAGTGGCAAGTCCAGTTATTTTCATTTAAATTCAAGATATAATAAAACATGTCAAATATAATAGCCTTGTATTAACTTGTACCATGCTTGGACCAAGCTTGACCTCTCTCTCAGTTTCTAAAAATTCGCCTGCACAAGCAGGTTTCAGACACCCTGTTTACTTGCCAAGGCTAGTGTTTTAATTAATATGAAACTCCACTGTAAGCACTTTTCCAAATTCACCGCAGGAAGTAATTTTTTGGCCGATTCAAGAGACACCTGGACCAGTATCTTTTCAGATAATACAAAACAATGCTTACATCCTAATTTTTATAGCTCAGCTGTCATTATTTTCTTATAATATAATGAGATATATACGTCTGTCTTTCTTAAAGCACCTTCATTGGTTATCATTCAAGGTTGGCAAATCCCGCTTTTAAGAGCTAACACCGAATCCTGCTTTGAGGTGCCAAAGACTAAGCTTTATTTTTTGAAGGTCTAATGCCCTTCCAGAATTATACTGTGTGTCTGAGACAATCATCTAGATATTTCACTTTACAGTTTCCCTGTAAATAAATACCTTTGTTTCTTACTGCAGTAAAATCTTTATATAAACTAAACATGTATATTCTTTGGTTTAATTGATATAGTAATGTCTAAATACTTTCTGTTTAGTTGAAGAAGCTAATTGAAGAACTAATTATTAAATTGATTAAATTAAATTAACATTATCGCAAATGTGTCAACAATATGGTTGCAATAGTCAGTGCCATGCTTATAATTATAAATTATAAGTTATAAGTAAAAGTTATAACTTATAATTATAAATTATAAATTATAAGTAAAAGTTTAATTATAATAATTAAACTTTTACATTATAACATGCATTTCTAATTAAGTTACTTCAGTTACTTCAGTTACTCCTAGAAATTGTAATATTATTTTACTCCATTGATAAATCTTTCAAGATTTTAATGCAAATGCTGGAGTTTTTCTGTATAATTCTGTGTAAATAAATCTAAAACCACAAACAGAGACCATCAATATGAATCCAGAAGTAAGAAAACAGGGTTTTTATGATGGGCTGTAGATAATAATATTAATAATAATACTATCAGTAATACAACACATTTGAATGAGATGGATGCAGTCATTGTATCAATTAAATATGCAATTAAAACCAAAATTAACTGAGATTAAAAAAAAAATGTAAACGCAAGATTAATTGCGATGCATTTTCTTTATCACTTGACAGCCCTAATTCTGTTGTTAGGCACACTGGACCTGCAGGGCGGTGCTAGTAGCCTTCATCATTGGTATATTTTTTGGGGGGCGGGACGGGGGGGCTTCAACTATTTTTTTTAAACAAGGTTTTCCAGAGTTCTGACATTTCTAATGCCTTGAAGACTCTTCTTTAGTCTGTGCTATTTACAAAGCCCAAATCATTCTTAAAACAGTGTTGTCATTGTCCCGTGGAACTGAGTGCCAGAAATTAATGTTAATGGCTTTCATTTTTGCCCCTGATGTTCTTCAAACTCCATTAAAAAAATGGTAACAATGGTCACCCTAAGTTCCTACCATGTCACTGCCTGGCCTCGAGCACCAAACGGGAGTTTACCCACTTTTTTATTTACCACTACAACACTGATTCGACCCACTGCCGTCATTTAGAATCCTCAGCAAAGCTTCTGCTGTTGTATATCTTGCTCAATGTGTAGCCATATTGATGACCTATAGGAGACTGACTACAAATGAATCATGCTTGATTGTATATAAACCTAACAGATTTTTAGGAAACACCTTTGTGGTTTCACTTTCAGTTTTTGGGAAACTGCCTTTGTAGTTTCATTTTCAGTTTTGGGGAAATATCTAAGAATAGTGAACTATTTGTCAGCAATCAAAAATTTCTGTAAGAACATTGCAGACACAAAGTCCTAGGAGTATATGATTAGAAAAAGGGCACTGATTAGGGTTAAAGTGAAGTTTCCTAACAGTGGCAAGTATTCGGTTATTTGGTGCTAAAATTAAACACTTGGATACTTTTGTCAAGGCAGTAAAATAGAAGTGTGTAATGTCTGTCAATGTCTGAAACATCAAAGGATTCCTAAAAGTAACACTCACAGGTCACATATACTAATGGTTCAACTGAACCAAATTAATCTTTGCTTTAGACACTGTTTTGCCTCATTTGGTTCATGTAGGGTCAAACCAGCTGAAATGTCAATCCCATCACTACTTTTTAGTTATAAAACAAACATTTGAGAGATCATTTTTATAAAAGTGTGCACCCTTTTATAAAAATGAACATTAGTATTTGCACAAACATAATCTATACTGTACTTTTAAAGTTTTATTTTCTTTGCTTTGCAGGTTTACTAACAATGGCAGTGTTTACATGCACAAGTCATGACAGTTTTCCTCACAACCTGTTTGCCGTACTTTTCAGGAAATGCGCTGCTATGCAGTTCTGATTTAGGAAAAAAAATTGGCCATAATAATGCAGATTACTCAATTCATAGTGATTTAGGGGAGGGGATATTTAAATGTCCGTGCAGATCATCATACAATTCAGTGGAGACATGCTTTGCCATCTGGGGCCGGTTTTTCAAAACTTTTAATCTGGATAACAGTGATCCGGATTTTCTAATCCTACATTTTGTGATCAAGATTACTTTTATCTGGATCGTGTTGATCAGGTTTTTCAGAATATGTCACCTTTGGATTACAAAATATAGGATAACGAAATCCAGATCACTGTTATCCAGATTAAAAGTTTTGAAAAACTGGTCCCTGGACATCACTGCTTAAGGATTTATCTGATACTGAGCAAAAAATCCAAAACATTCCTTCAACAGGGAAATGAAGGGAAGAGCAAGTGAGATGGCAAACATGATGTTGATAAGAGTCCCCAGACTTCAACACCTCTGGGATGTACAGGAACGTAACAGTAAAGTCCTCCAGACAGCGAAGAATGACTATGACAGTTCCTACAGGCAATGTGAAACACTTACGGAATTTTTTTTAGATTACATGCTTTGTATGTGCCAAGCACCAATTAAAAACAATGGGGGTTGTTGCAGTGAGCGCATGTGGATTTAGACACAATATGGCATATATTTATCGCTTCCGTAAAAAAAAAAAAAACACCTGTAGGCATAGTCCAACCTAAAATATGTACGCTACTTATATGGGTATGATAAAAATGTCCTATACATATGTGTTTAAAAAAAAAATGCCCATAAGTAACATCCCTATCAAAGGATGTAGTACCATAATAAGGCTTGTTTCTCATAAATTTATCTTTTTATTAAATATGTGCTCATGTGGTTTTATTGTTTTGTTGATTATAACCCTTATTACAAAATGATTTTGTTAATCATACACACATTAACATCTGATGATAATTTTGATATGTAAAATATTTTAATGATGTCTTCTGCTGTTTTACATATTTCTACTGTACAATAGATACAACTCAATGAAAAGTGATAACCAGAATTGGGAATTAAAACTAAGCTTTTTTATTATTATTGTTGCGAGCAAGCATTATAGATTAATTAAACATTAAGCTATGTCTCAAGCTTTTTCAGCTTCAAATCACTCCACTTCTCCATTAAGTTTCACAAGGGAGCTAATATATTAGCAGATTTTTTTTTCTTGGTCTCAGACTATGTGCACCATATAAAACAGTGTTTGTAAATGCAGATGAAATGAAGAGCCTATTGCTTTAAGAAAAATACAGCATTTTGGATATCAGCCCCTAATTCTCTTTATGTTCAAAGTAACAAGACTTGCTTTGTACTTAAATATATTCTTTGTTAGTTGTTTTATAAATTAAATATCATACTAATACAGTTAATGGGTCTTATAATGGTTTTATAGATCTTATAGATTTACAGATGTTTAGATCTATGTACTGACCTTGATTTATAGTAGCTCCCGTATATGCTTCATGCTCTCATCTGCTTGTGGATCGAGGTTTCATTACTTTATTGTTGGTGTTGGCAGCTGCACGCCAACCTTTGCCTAGTCATGTTTTAACATAATCTTCAGGTTTTAACAATACCAGTGGCAGGCTGACTAATCTGATGAACAGGAGCGATGACACTGGTGTTGTTAAGAGCACTAGTTTTTTGGCATTTTTTGGAGTGTGTGAAAGGGTAGCATTGCTGGCAAAGCTGGTTACCAGCAGGAGGGAGACTCAGAAACAGACAGCTGCAGTTAAAGCACAGAGGTGCATGTTCATTTACAAATAAACATGAAGACAAAAAACAAATAAATAAGGTACAAGGACCAAAAATAAAGAGACACCCAAGCAATGCTATCACGGTGTATTACTTATCTTTGTTCAGGCTAGGCATTAGCCTTCACTGAACCTGCTCTTCCTCAAACTCTTCTCCCCAAACAAAGGATTCAGTTTTCATTTTATACCGTGTAGCTAGGACTTGATTGATGATCATTCAATCAAGACCCAGCCAAATTTTACATTTAATGAAATTAACCCCATCCCCGCCAAACTAAAATACAAAATAATACATATTTATTTACACACAACACACACCTAGTCACATCCTAAAATATATCATTACAGTACATTTGTGTCATTCAATATCACAATGCATAGCAATTTTGCAGCACAGCTTGTTTGCCTCTCTTCCTGCCTCCCCTAAAACTTCCACTAACAACTACATCTCCCAGAATACAATGTCTTCAGTTACTAGGAAACTGTATACAAGAAAAAACAACCCAACAAACATTATCCAATCTCTGGCTAGCCATGTTGTCTTTGCATTCAATCACAGTAAGAATAAGAAAAATTTGAAGTGACACAGGTTGAAGCGTAAACACCCCAGTCCAGCTACAAATCCAACTGGAACCATCGTCAGAGGCAACCACTAATAAAGGTGCCTATAATATTAAACAAACTGTTTTATAACTTATTAATGCATTTTAATTTAATAATATCCTTAAGCAATAGAAAGAAGGCAAGCGTTGAATTGACAACAGAACTGGCAGAAGGCACAGGTGTCGTTGTCCTTCAAATCAACAACATGAAGGTCACTATTGAAATCAGGACTTAAAGGGTGTGTTGCAGTAAGAATACCTCTGTTAAGAAAGGGGAACAAGACTAAAAGGCTAAAATATGCACAAG
Source organism: Acipenser oxyrinchus oxyrinchus (assembly GCA_030684275.1). Classification (NCBI taxonomy): domain Eukaryota; kingdom Metazoa; phylum Chordata; class Actinopteri; order Acipenseriformes; family Acipenseridae; genus Acipenser; species Acipenser oxyrinchus. The sequence goes on from CM060250.1 coordinate 87,297,726, forward strand.
AACACAGAAATTGGACTATGGAATAATGATCAAAGGTGCTTAGGACTGTTGATGGATGGACAACGACACCAGTGCCTTCTGCCAGTTCTGTTGCCAATTCAACTCTTGTCTTCTTTCTATTCCTTAAGGATATTATCTTCAAGTATTGCTCATCCTTGTTAGACAGCTTTTTGGGTCTTCCAGTCCTGGGTTTGTCAATTACAGATTATGTTTCTCTGTACTTGTTGATTATGCTTCGGATACCACACCTTGAAAATCAAGTGATGCGAGCTATTTCACTCAATGTTTTTCCTTCTTTATGCAAGTCAAGGTTGCTATAATAGTAGAAAACACTACTGGAGGCTTTGAGTAAATTACTGATGCTCATAGTGCAACATGTCTAAGACTTTTGCACACCAGTGTATAACAGAAAGTACAGTGTGCAATATTTATTTGTTAAGCATTTGATAGAATTGCAGTTGGTTAATGTTTGCATTGGAAAGCATTGGTTGTGTCTTTCAAACAAGTCACTTTGCAATAACTTTTCACTCACTGGATGTTTTGTCAACATTAACTGATACTGAAATTTCAATGCGTTGCTGCACCTCGTGGAAGCATCCTGCTTATTATAGCATTCAGTATCCTAGTCCTCTTTTGAGAGTGCGAAAAGAATGCTGGAAAACCAGACAAATCGCAAAAGAAAATTCTAATTTGCAAGATTTTAGATACAGCTTGCTCCATGATTAGGTTTAGCTGCTGGGCATAGCAATGAACATAATGTATCTGTCCTTCAACTTCCTTTGAACCCCGCCAGTTTCTCCATGCAGTTATGGCAAGCCAAATGATCAGTTAGACATATGTCAAATTGCTTTTTAAGATATCTTAAAATATTTAAAGATATCTCTAAATCAATTTGAGATATCTCAAACTGAATTACAGATATTTTTAATTGTGCAGTTTTTAAGATATCTAAAATTAATTTGAAGATATCTGTAAATTAATTAGAGCTACTGAAAATCAAATAAATATATCTCAAATTGATTTACAGATATCTTTAAATAATATGGAAACCATGTGCATTTTGCTAGCATGGTACACCAAACTGTCAATTAGTGATATCTTAAAAGTAGGGTTTTATAGATATCTCTAAATCATTTGAAAATATCTCTAAATGGCTTACTCCCAGTAAACATCATAACGTTGGCCCAATCGGTCGGTGTTGGTTGGTGACGGCTAACTAACCAAACACTGATGCTAGCCCAATGCCGAATTCTGATCTTGTGCTGTCTCCTCCTAAGAAACGTTAACAAAACCCATCAGTTCCTGAAAGGCTGATTTGAGACGCTCTTAATACTTTTGTAAGTTTTGTGTTTTACTCATTGTATCTATAAAGTATATATGTATATAAAATGTATATATTTATTGTCATCATGAATATGTATTGAATAAAGGAAACAATATTAAGTGTCCTGTTTTATGAATTGTTCACATAGCCCAATCCGATATATAAAGCGGGATAATGGTGACAGACGATAGTGCTATCCAAATTGTCTGAGGTAAAAATTGAAATAAATCTGATAATTTAATAAATACACAAATAATGTTTATTATATTATACAATCATGGTTTTATTGATATGTAACAGTTACTGTATTAGTGTGACGCAAGTTGTCTGAGGTAAAATATTACAATGTTTTTTGTCAAATTCAATCACCTGATTCGCGCCCCTGAGTTTCTGTCTCGAGACACAGACGGGGGTGGGGGTATAATGACAATAGTTCTTCATTATCCTTTGTTTGTGGAACTTTATTCATATATCTGTCCTTGATATTTATAAATATTGTAAAAGTATAAGAAAGAAAAAACATGAAATCCATTCTATCCAATATGACATGATATGATATGATATGTTGGCCTCCTAAGTCCAAAGAACAACGCACATTTATCCTGTGTAGCCTTAAGTGTTTTACACTTAAAATAAAAAGCATTTTAGGATTTGTTAAACTAAAATATTTTATTTATAGGATAATGTTAAATACATACCATACCAATTTAGAGAAGAATTAGTGGGTTTTTGTTTTTCTGAGGCGAAGGCTTTTAAGAAAAAAATGTGCTTTTACGATAATAATACATAGGTTCAAATGTGTGGTTTACAAAAGGTAAAAAAATAAAAAAAAGTTTTTATACCGCAAGAACCTCGTACTGCAGAGGTCAGCCCTATGGGCCCCCGGGACCCCCTGAAAAACAGAAAAATCCTCTGACTGCGGAGAATCCTGGAGTCACTGCCTCGTGGACCGGGCCATGCCCCCAGAGGACGGAAAGGTTCATAACCTGGAAAGAAGGGAGGAAAGAGGATCCCTGTCTCCAGGAGCCGCCCTCGAAGAGGTGAGGCAAGTCCTCCAAGGCCAGGCAATGGAGTGTGCCCGCAGGGGTATCTGAAAGATAGAGCTTGTTAGTATTAGTATTTAAGGATTGTAGATGACTACAGCTCTTACTGGTACAGTGAGAGAGAAACAATAGAGTCTCTGGGTGAGACAAGAAAATAGTGCACAAGCTGTGAAAGAACAGTGTGGCCGGTGGTCCACTCTGACTCGCTGTGGCAAGGACCCCCTTTTTGAATGAAGGCATGAGTAACTGTGGCTGACTCGAGGCTGGGGAAGTGACACTCACTAACCAAAAGGATGGACCACCGGCGGCTCCCCGCAATTACCACACCTGTGAAGACAAACAAAAGACTGCATGCCAATGTGTAACATAAAACAGAGAAGAGGGACAAATGAGAACAAAGAGATGGATAGTAAAGCGGGCTATGTGAAACCCTCCGCTTGGTGGTCCTAGCGGAAAGGGTGCCCCCACTCCGGACATACTAGCAATTGATTATTGAGCTGCTGAGATGTCTGCAGGAAGAGAACGAATGTAGGAGTGGACTGTTGCTGATGACCAGCGATCCATAGTTTTTATAAGGTGATAACTAATGTTGGCTTTTGCTGCTGATGAGGCTGCACCGATCCTAAATGAGTGCAAGGTATAGAACTGGGGACAGAGACCTGCTTTGGAGATAAGAGAAGAAAGGAGAGCTGCGAACCAGTGCCTTGTAATGACATTACAGGAACAATCGATAAACAGATAGGAACCTGGACAAGGAAGCGTAAGGACAGAGATGGGAGTTTATCTTGGATAATTGAATAACTTATCCTTGATGAAGCTGGTCAGTCTTGGATGAGCGAAGGAACAGAATAAAATGATTATCAGGAATTATTGAAAGATCACAAGAACGAATACCTGGATAGTGTTGGTGCTGTGAATTCTGAACTTCTTAGAAATCTGAAGAAAGGTGACAGGCATATAGCTTCCATCACCAGATCATCAAATGGGTTGAAGCATCCTCAGCGCACAATTGAAATTAATTGGGAAAGGATGTCTGTAGATATGGGGAGTCTGGATGGAGATGTCGGGGGAAGGCTCTTAAAATTGCTCAGAGTCTGAGGCATCCCCTCCTTGCAAGAGACTTTGGAAATTGCACTGAGCATGTGCATCAGGGACAGTGAAGAAGAACTCCCTGCTATGTTTGTGATTTATTTTTTAGTGACTGTACACATACAACCTGTATATTATGTCAGCGGGATAGCAGAACGAAGGTACTGTTTAATGTCAATTTTACAACCAGCTCAAAAGGGGGGTAAAACCCCACCAATATGCATGGGGCAGCAGTGTGGAGTAGTGGTTAGGGCTCTGGACTCTTGACTGGAGGGTCGTGGGTTCAATCCCAGGTGGGGGACACTGCTGCTGTACCCTTGAGCAAGGTACTTTACCTAGATTGCTCCAGTAAAAACCCAACTGTATAAATAGGTAATTGTATGTAAAAATAATGTGATATCTTGTAACAATTGTAAGTCGCCCTGGATAAGGGAGTCTGCTAAAAAATAAATAATAATGACATTTTTTGTGTGTGGTCAGATTGCCAGGCTCAGTAAACCTGGGGTAGCATTTGGTTGAATACTTTTTGAGATACAGAGTGGTGAAAAAAAAGCTGTTTTTCTTTTTTTTTTTTTAAATGACTCAGACACTTTTCTATACACATGTATCTCAAAAAGTATAGCAAATTAAAGGAACCACACTCGGCATACACATAGTCCCAGGGGTGTAGATGTGCAACAGGGTATTTATATTTTTAGGGGGTCCTAGTTTTACAGAAGTTGAACCCCAAAGATAACAATTCAAGAAAGGACAAGTTCTGCAAGTTTCAGAATAATATTGGTTGTGGGTTATTTTACTGTCTGTTTATCAAGGAAGTGCTTAAGTGCTTGTAAACCATCACTGTTGGGGATAACCGTGTTGAGGCTTTTGATATCCATTGTGAAGAGAATGAGATTCTCACTGTTTTTATGTAATGTAATGGGGTGACCCACGTCACTTTATTTAGGCACATTTGATTTTGTTATTGTAGTATGTTCACGTTTTGATTTGTCACATTTAATTTAATGTTAGTTTGTTTTATTTTAACACATTTATAAAGCATGTTTATTTTGGCACGTTACTTTGTTGTAGATTTTCACAGCTCTCACTGGCACGTTGATGCTCTCCTGTTCTCAGCCCCCATAAGTGTTAATTGAATAATTTGAAGAAGCTGAGCGTCTGGTATAAAATGTCCTGATTTAATTATTATTATTATTATTATTATTATTATTATTATTATTATTATTATTATTATTATTATTATTTATTTCTTAGCAGACACCCTTATCTGGGGCGACTTACAATTGTTACAAGATATCACATTATTTTTACTTACAATTACCCATTTATACAGTTGGGTTTTTACTGGAGCAATCAAGGTAAAGTACCCTGCTCAAGGGTACAGCAGCAGTGTCCCCCACCTGGGATTGAACCAACGACCCTCCGGTCAAAAGTCTAGAGCCGTAACCACTACTCCATACTGCTGCCCTTCAAGAGATCCATTCAAGAGATTGTTTTTGGTCCAGTGTGAACCCGGGTTTGTCTGGAGTGGAGGTCGGGCGCACAGCCAGCAGCAGCAGAGAAGGAATTGGACTTGTTTGTGTTCGGCGGTGGGTTGGGGAGAAAAATGACTGAAAATAACTGCCGACATTTAGAGCAAGGCTCCTGCTGTGCTTCCTGTCTCCCTCCGTGTGTGTATGTTTTTAACTGTTTTAGATAATAGTATTTTTAAAAGGCATTGGGGATTTTAAAAATGATTTCTGTGGAGCAGGAGCATTACAAAAAACAGATTTATATAGTAAATGATTTATTATATTTGAATTCAAAGTAGAGAGCAAGTGTATAGAGTTGAGGGGGGATTATATTGAAAAGCAGTAAAGGAATACTCACGTAGATATCTTTTCTAGTGTCCCTTGTATTTGTTTTGTATTTCTAATGTAGAAATGCCAGCTACTAAAATGTCAAACCTTAAATAAAAAAGCCCAAAATACCTTAGGCCAGCGGTTCTCAAACTTTTTGGGCCACGCCCCCCTTCCTCTTGCCTGTGGTACTTGACGTCCCCCAGCCCAACACACACACACGTACATATACTGGTAAAAAAAAAATCTCTGTATGTCACTGCTGGTTCTTTTTGCACGAACCAGCCACCGATCCATCGTAATACCGATTGTGACCAACTCTTACAACATAGCAAGCTGATAAACAACATGCTGTAGCGATCTTGGTTAACACAGGCAGGAACATCACACAGGGCAAGGCAATCCACACACAGCCTGTGTTTCTGAGGAGCCTTCGGAGCCGACGGTGGTGTCTCTAAACCGGCCAGGGCAATACCCGGCTCACCGGGGATTCACAGCACCCCACCCTGTACTGGGGCAATCCACACTGTGTGCTTTAGCACTTGACCCCCCGACATGGATGGTCATTGTCCGTTTTCCTCCCATCGGTGACAGCTCGACCTCTGATTGGTGGAAGTATTATTGGCGATCCAATCAAAATAGCCAATAAACCCAAAATATGAATATTCTGATATATGTTAAATATTTCAAATGTAATTGTTTCTGACATTATTGTTTCATAATCAAATGCATTTGTTATGTGGAATTGCAAACTGCTAAAATGTAATCATAGCCGTTTAAATAGTAAAAATAAGGTTACCTAGGCTACTCAGAACTAGGTGACCACCCGTCCCTAAATGGACGGGACAGTCCCGAAATGTAAAGATCAAGTCCCGGTTCCGGGCTTAATGCCACCGGGACAGCATTTGTCCCGAATTCGTAGACACAGTGCAATCTTACAGTTTAGCGCCACAGTCAAACCATAGCATATCTGTTTATAGCGCATCATATCACCGCCCCTGTCGAATTATTTTGCAATGCCTTACACTCGCTTGCTCGCCAGTTAAAAACAGTTTTTAAAAAAATGTAACCAGACGCGCCCCCAGAAACCTTTCACATGGTACGCACAACTGAACCACACCGACATCTCATCTCATCCGGATAACGACTCTGCAGCAACATGCTGTAAAGTTTTTCAGTCAGACTGCTGCATTTCTGTTCTTTCCTGAGTTTCCTTTTTTAAAAATGAATAAACACAGCGTGCTGCCATCGAGACAGAACAGCAACTACAGTGACAACCAAATAGTCCACAACAATAAAAGCTACAAATAAATCTATTTGAAATACAGACTTAAAGGAAAAAGTAGCTCACAAATATTCTATGCTGGTTCCATTTCTAATCATTTAACTCTCACAATCACAACAAGTAATCATTATCCACCCCCTGTTCTTCGGGGGAAACCGTAAAAGAAAGTTAAACTAATATGTAAATATAACCCAGCATAAGAAATGACAGGTGTTCCGTTTTTGCATTTTGAAAAGGTGGTCAGAACAAGAAAAGACCCCCAAAAAATGTTTCGCCTCGCTACTCTCTGCAAGTTGCACTACTACTATTCAGTCTTGGCCACTTGACTGTGCTCCCACCCCTGTTGTAAATATTTAACAACCTGATGAACTAAAGCTATACCTTTATGAACACAAATCCTCTGTGGGCCCATCAAGGACAAAGGAGTGGACTGGGTGTGATCAAATCTTAAAAGGTGCAGTCATGTGGGGCTATCTCAGCCTTTGATGGTTATAAGACCAATTTCATCCAAAACTGTGAACCACTATTAACATATATTGTGTTCTTCCAAATCACTTTCCCAAAAATGGATCCACTATGAAGTAATTCCCAATGCAGGACATGAAAAGTAAGCACACTCTTTTAACAGCAACCTCCAAAAAGTATTATGAAAATGCACACCTCTAAAGCTAAATTGTAACTGGATGCCAGTAAAAATAATCTGAATGAAAAAAAGCAAAACATATTATTCTAACTTGCAAAGATAACATTTCCTCACTCTCTCTTGTGGTGCTAAATATCTTATTTCTAGCGTCTTGTTGTTTTTAATATACAGCAAACTGCTAGTGTGTTCAAAACTCCATGGCAACCTGATGTGTGCTACTCCACAGAAATTATAATTTTCCCATAAGATGAAGGGGCCGTTTAGCATTGTTGAGTGCTGTGTGACCCTCTTCCACATATTCTTTACCCCCTGAAGCTTTTCTTCCCAGATCTATGCAGTGGGTGGAGTTCATTAAGGTGAAGCACGCCTCCGTAGGTGGAAATGCTAAATGGAATTTGATGCAGCATTCAGCAGGCCTATAGTTTAAATAGCTTCTAGTGAAATAATTTTATTAGAGCCTTGTTCAGGGGTTTTGGTAGGGATCCGGCATGTAGCACTAAATTATACAGATGTTAAAGATGAGAGGTAAGCTTATCTGCATTTCTCTTAAACAGCGAAGAGAAAGCTGTCAAACCCTGCAGCTTTGCCTGGAGCAATTTAAGCAAACGTTACCTTAATCTCTTCTGGGGTCATTTAAAATCCATGTTTTCCTCCAGAAACAACATAGTAGATTTAGACCACAGAAAGAAAAAAAAAACATTGTCAATAGTAGGGGTGTGCCCGAGTCTGAGCACAAACAAGCATTTGTAATGAGTATAATGGACATTTTTCCAAATACGCGTAATACACAAGTAATTTTGCTATTACTCCTTATTTGAAGATAATTGTTTTTTGTGTGTGAGCAAATTTGTGTGTGACAGACGGAAAGATTAGCTTTCGGCTTGAAATGTGTGCATTAAAAACAACTTTTTTATAAGAATATCATTTATTAAAATACATTTTATAAAAAAAAGCTTTTTGCTTGACGATGCAAAGAATTATATTTTTATTTTTCAAAGAAAAAACAAACATGATTTATTTAAAGGTGTTTTTAAAGGTGTGTTTTTTGGGATCTTTGTCTCGCAACCACAGGCATTTTGTGTGTTTCTTTCTGTGTTGTTTTCTTTACATTTTTTTCATGGGTTTGTTTTTTTCTTATTTTATTTAGATCAGGTGAATGATTTCATTTTGTACTAGTAGTGCTGGTACAGGTATACACACAAACAACACTTAAGCTACGTGCCTGTAAAATAACAAATAATACCGCATTTAATTTATTCTGCACACACAAACTATTGTCTGTTTAGCATTAGCTTTTAATTTTTACGCCAAAAATGTTGACGTAAAACATGTTCCATGAGTTGTATGTGTTGTTGTTTTCCCACAGGTTAAAGCAATGTTTAATCAGAAAATGTATGTATTTGTGCATTTCTGAGGTTGGAGATTCAATAAGCAGAAAAATACTCTTTTCTTATTTTGCACACAAGCACCTCTCCATCACAATGAACACTCAAATAATAAATAGTATGTCTTGCAGAGCTGATTGAACTCATCTTAGCTGACCACATTATACTTTACTGCAGCATCTACTGTACACAAGCACTCCCTCCCCCCAATAAAATCATAATAATCCCAAAAGGACTGCTAAATAAACATAAATAAATGAATGCATTTTGCAGATTTGAAATTTGGTCTAAGTGGTCAATAGTCATTTTCATGTGCATCTATGTTTGTATAATTAGTTTCCAGCACTGCATTTTTTACAATATCCTGCTTATTACCTGATACAGTACATTATTGAAAAAATATGATCTTGTATTACATTTTTTCATCTTCAGTGAGCAAAAAAGGCCTGTTTTTCATATACCATGTGCTGCTCCTGTTTACTTGCAAAATAGAGTGCTATTTGCAGGGAGCTGGGATAGATGTAGAAAAGATGAACCGCTTCTAAAATTATTGATTTAGTCCTACAGATTACTTTTTTTAGTTGTATGTCAATTTGCTATCATAGAATGAGCATATACTGTATGTCTGTGTAATATGTTTCCAGTGCTGTATTTAATTACTGCATTCTTTACAGCAACTTGCTTATTACTTTCTAAAGGACATTATTGAAAAAAATATGATTTTATTCTGCGAAAAAAGATGTCTTGCATATACTAGGCTACCACTATTGTGCAGCCCCTGTTGACTTGTAGAATTGATAACGAGAGAGACAGGCAATTTGGAGTAAATGTGGATGGAGCCTATTTTTCTTTTTTTGTTATGTATGCAAGTTCTCTTTGTGCAGTTTTTTTTTTTTTAACAAAAAGACTGAAGCTGCTTTTTTTATGCGCAATGCGTCTTCATATTAAAGCACAGCACTGTGTTGACATATATTTTTTATATATAAATTATAAAAACTATTTACTACATTTTGTACAGTTAAGTTTGCAAGTACAATACAATACTTATTTTTGTAGTTTATATTTGTGTTTGTGGCATTTAAAGGCATTCACTGTTGATAGTTTTTTTTTTAATAATCAAATACAATATTTAAAAAACGTCTTAGCACTTCAAAATAATGTTTATCCAATACAGAACTGGCGTATAGTGTTCAGTCCTTCAGTCCGCAACGATCCAGATGTACCCGTGTCCATGTTTTCCAGTTCTCCACAGCAGGAACTACAAAACACAGAGTATGAGCCCGCCAACATTCTGAAGCTTACACCTCACGCAACAAAACTCTTAACTGCGTGAAAAAAGGGACACAGACAACTGCAAGCCTGAGAGTCCCGACAAACACATTTTTAGATATATTTTCCCCACTGTGCATGTGAAACAACTGTCAAGTTATGTTTTATATTTATGTGTGCGTAGATCTGTCTGAAACCTGGGGGGGGGGGACATTTTAACCTAATATTTTTTCCGCTTGCTTTATTTGCAGTTGTGGTCTCCTAAATTGAGCTGATTATGATCGCAAAAATCAAACTGGTGGGGACTGGTATTAATAATCATGTCAATAAATTCCAATATGTATGTATGGTGTGTTTCTGACCAATTTAATACACATTTAAACTGATGATAGTCCATGAACTTGACCTTTATTTGAACACTCAAGGTTAATTCTGTACCACACTTATTGCACAGTTTAGTTCTCAAATCGACCAAAGATGTTCCTGCATACAAATGCCTTTGCAAGGCTCTTTATGTCTATTGTGTCAATCTTGGGTTTGTGAACAAGACACATTTAATCTTTCCAGTCTCTTCATACTTCTCAAAAAAGTCTTGTCTTCTCAGACCTGAAAAGCTTCTCTCACATTCACATGAAGTAACAGGACAAACAAGTAAGATTTTTAGTAGCATGAAGACCTGTGGGAACAGTCCCCTCACTTCTGGTGACATTGCTTTTTATGTTGTCTTTGCTTCATATAGCTTTTTAGCGTGGTCTACAAACATTTGCAACTGTAGTGATAGTGAGTTGTGTGTTAGTTATCTCTTCATTGACTATTCCTGTGATAAGCATGTTTTCCAGCTCCTGGTAGTTTGATATCCCAGTATTATTATTATTATTATTATTATTTGTTTATTTAGCAGACGCCTTTATCCAAGGCGACTTACAGAGCGACTTACAACTATTCATCAGCTGCAGAGTCACTTACAATTACGTCTCACCCGAAAGACAGAGCACAAGGAGGTGAAGTGACTTGCTCAGGGTCACACAATGAGTCAGTGGCTGAGGTGGGATTTGAACCGGGGACCTCCTAGTTACAAGCCCATTTCTTTAACCACTGGACCACACAGCCTCCTAAATATGATCCAGTATCTTCTGGATCATATTTCTTCAATAAGTTACTGTGGACCAAATCCATAAATTCAAAGTATTGAAACCTGAAATGATCCAAGAAAATGCTGGGTAAGTCAGCGCGTAATTACAACATTTATGTATTTCGCACGAGAAGACAGTCCAAACACAGATGAATAGCTGATCACATTTACGGGCTTTAACCCTGGTAAAAAACTAATTGTCCAAGCAAAAATGCCTATTTGTAATCCTGCGTCCCCATGGAAAAAACAAACACAGCAGGTAAACAAAGCCAGCACAAGTGTGAGTATGAAAACTGCTTTGATCTCACCTGTCGTTCTGAAACCTGTCCACAGCCACACCTCCATTGAAGAAGGAATCTATGAAAAAGACCTAGGAGTTTATGTTGACTCAGAAATGACAATGTGGGAAAGCTATAAAAAAAGCAAGATGCAAACGAGCAAGATGGGCTGAATGGCCTCCTCTCGTTTGTAAACTTTCTTATGTTCTTATGTTATTATGTTCTCTCAGAAAAAATAATAATAATAATAATAATAATAATAATGACTGCAGCTAAATAATGCCTCTTCTTTACACGTAAACACAAAGTAAATCATAATAAAATACATAGCTAAATAATAATAATAATAATAATAATAATGACTACAGCTAAATAATACACATACAATAATAAAGTAAAAGTAAATCATAACACTGAACGATAAAATAAATTAAAAATAATAAATGCATAGCTAAATAATAATAATAATGACTACAGCTAAATAATAATTCTCTGTCTTAAAAAATAAAACAAATAAAATATATCTAAAAAATAAACATTCAACATCTAGTTTGGCATCATATGCGGTAGGCCTATTTAGTTTTGCCTCAGAAGGGGATTACATCTGATGAAAACTGAGATTTGCATCGCAACAGAAAATAAGTAAGCCACAGATGCTTCAATACAGTGGTAGTCCTGACTGTAAAATACTGTATTGTAATTTCAGTTAAACTAAGTTAAAGTTAAACTAGGCACCCTCACGAGATGATCGCTTTTTTGTATTCTGCTATACTGTATCTAAACTGCTGACACGCTGAGGCTTTTTTGCTAATTGTAATGTGATGTGGCCAAGGGCAGTGTAAATTGAGTCTTGATTTACAGTTTAAAACTGGTGTTGGTTTTATTTTTGTTACAGTGCAGTGGGGAAACAACCGCTATTAAAACAAACAAACAAAATAAATAAACCTAACTTTCAGTTGGAGCACTAACTAAACAATACTTCATGTGGTCCCTGTGCATACATGCGGGAACTTAGACATGTTGCATTTTTCTACTCTGATGCATTATGAGCATCAACAATTTACTCGCATCACTCGATTTTCAAGGTGTGGCATCCGAAACACAATCAACAAGTGCAGAAAAACATCATCTGTAATTGACAAACCCAGGACTGAAAGAGCCAAAAAGCTGTCTAACAAGGATGAGCAATACTTGAAGATAATATCCTTAAGGAATAGAAAGAAGACAAGCGTTGAATTGACAATAGAACTGGCAGAAGGCACAGGTGTCGTTGTCCATCAAATCAACAGTACAAAGGTCTCTCTTGAAATCATGACTTAAAGCATGTGTTGCAGTAACAATACCTCTGTTAAGAAAGGGGAACAAGACTGAAAGTGTTTTGGACTGTTGATGGATGGACAACGACACCTGTGCCTTCTGCCAATTCTTTCTATCTCTGACGGCAGCAAAATACACAAGAACAAGGGACAGAACAGTTTCTGTGTAATTTGTATTGTACTGTAGATCTACAGTGTATTAAACTAAGTGTAACACTATGACTGCTCATGAATATGCATGAAAGTGGTAATTCTGACAGCAGGCCAGGTGAAAACATCAATCACAGAAATAATAACACGTATGTGTTAAGGAGGGGTGTCTCTAAATAAATGTAGGTGAATCGTGTTTAAAAATGCAATCGTTTTAAAAAGAGAAGGCTTGGAATAGGAAATGAGGCAGATTTTATATTATACGGGGATAAGTCGCTACCGGAACTCTTTTGATTCCCATAATGCACTGCTTCGACAGGAACAGAAGAAAAGGTGGAGTTGACTATCTTGTCTATATAGAAGCTCTCTGGCCCCTCTCAATAATAAAACATGTACATTTTTTTCCCTACCCCAGTTCAAATAAATGCAGCACTTAATAAAGAAACGCATACAAAGCACAGTATGGCAAAACATTACAAAGAGAAACAAAATGAATTGAATAAACTTGAATAAAATGTATTTAAAAGAATACAATTACACACTGGATCATACTGTTTTTTAATGCAAATTTATGGAACAGAAAAAGAATACCGTAGGTACACAGCACTATGTACTGATACAGCAGCACTAATATATATATATATATATATATATATATATATATATATATATATATATATACACACAGTCACCTCCAAAATTATTTGCACCCTTGATAAAGATGAGCAAAAAAGACTGTATAAAATAAATAATACCAGTACTGAGCTATATTGTAATTTTCCAATATGTGGAATATATTTGACTTTATTAATGTTTCAATGGAATCAACCAAAATTACACATTTCTCAAATTATAAATTTATTTCCAAATAAAATGAAGTGTCACAATTATTGGCACCCTTGTTTTCAGTACTTTGTGCACCCTCCCCTTGCAAGGATTTTTCTATAATGTTTAATGAGATTGGAGAACACATTGGGAGGGATCTTAGACCATTCCTCCATACAGAATCTTTCCAGATCCTTGATATCCTTCGGTCTGCGCTTATGGACTGCCCTCTTCAATTGAAACCACAGGTTTTCAATGGGGTTCAAGTCCGGAGACTGAGATGGCCATTGCAAAATGTTGATTTTGTGGTCAATTATCCATTTCTGTGTGGATTTTGATGTGTGCTTGGGGTCATTGTCTTGCTGGAAGATCCACTTGCGGCCAAGTTTTTGATGTTTTATTCTTTTAACTGTCTGTTTTGTCGCAATGTGTAAGATTAAAAAAGTGTATATTTATACACCATGCTTAGAGGGTGAGTAATGATTACATTAGTTGTAGTGATTGTGAGAGTAATGATTAGAAATTGAACCAGCATAACAGATTTGTGAGTTAGTTTTTCCCCCTAGTTTAAGTCTATATTTCAAATAGGTTTATTTGTACCTTTTATTGTTGTCTTGGACTATTTGGCTGTCACTGTAGTTGCTGTTATGTGTTGATGGCAGTGCGCTGTGTTTATTCATTTAATGAGATGGGATAAAACCAAGTCAAATCAAATTCACTAATTGGGCTAGATTCTCAAAAACATTTTCTCCAAATTGTCAATGGCATTACTTCTGTCAAAGGAAAAAAGAAAACTACATTTGCAATTCTAAAACAAATAAGAAACAACTTCATTGGGTGTGTTTTAACTGTTGGAAAACATGCTAATGGCACTTTGAAATAAACGGCTATCGGTATTGGCCTGCATGTAAATGTTTCTCAGTTATTCCTGATGATACAAAACATACATAACATATAATTCCAGAAGGAAAGAGATGCTTCTTTCAACACCTATATAAAATACAAAGTTGAAATGCTGTCCTAAAAATGTCTGGGAGATTGAAGAATACTAACAACCTCAGGCCAGATGGCACATCCTGCTAAAGTGAGTACATTTATATAATCTCATTTTAGCTAGGACTTAAATGGATCTCACATTGATTCTCACCTAAAAATATCCAGACTGAGTAAGGAAAAATCCATCTGCAACCAAATAAGGAGGTGACACAGCTTAATGGGTAATAATCAGCTCTAAAATGAGTTAAAACCCCAGCAACAAAATGTCTCACTAGGATGGCCACATTCTTAAAAGCAGACACGTATGCTAAAAGAGAAATTACTTTGTACATTTGTGATGGATCAACTGAACACATTATGAGGAAAAATGTGTTCAGTATATAATGCAGTGACATGAAGCAGTTTGCTATAGCTCCTTGTGCCATAATGTACCTCACCAGTTCCATGGACTAGCACTCTCATGGGAATAAAGTTAATCTCAAAATATAAAAATATATAAAGTAACATAATTAAAGTTTAAACAAAGTTTAAAGTGTATTTAATTATACAGAAGCTACCAAAATTAATCAATAAAACTCATGCTTTTATACATTATTAGCAATTGCTTGGTGTCATATTCAAGTTTAGAAGAATCACTTTCAGAATTCTAAAAGGAAATGTTTCTTCATTTATAGAATAGCTGGTTAATATAATAGCTGGTTTATTTAAAAAATCACAAATGAGTCTATTCTCAAATGACATACAAGTTGCAAAAGGAGGCTTATGCTGCAAACAAAGGGCTTAAGCGGTGACCAGGAAACTGAGCTTACTCTCAACGCATCACCGGACAGGTCATGTAATGATTTTCCAGGTACAGGGGGATGCTTAACAGGGGGCGTGGTATTGCTGATATAGCCACTCCCGTCATATTACAAATAAATACACATCTTCAAAAATCTTGAAAATTAAGTCTTCTAGAATCTGGATTAAACGTTTGTAATGGCTTCATGCTTGTGGTATAAAAATAATATAATAGATTTTGGGAAATCAATGATGGAAAAATGCTTACCTTCAAGTTATTTTTTTAATAACATGAGAAACAAAAATCACAATTCCCTAATAATGTTAACAAATGTAAGTAAATGTATTTTTAATATGCATAATTTAGTGGAAGTGTTTCTGCTTATTGTATGCTTTATATCCACAGACCACATTTATCTGGATCTTGTATCTAGTATTTTAAATCCTTCCTGGGCACTGTGTACCTTGTAAAAGCACCAAATTGCCCCCTCCCTCTCTAGAAAGTCAACCATACAGCAACTAGTTGCATATACAGTGCTCCCTCTTTATAATGCTATAGTCAGGAGCCATAGTTAAAACACCATACTATTTGTGTTCCGGCTTATAATGAGAATACTAGTGTTAGAATCCCATGTCTCCCTTTAAAAAAAAAAAAAAAAAAATTTAACTTTGAAAATATTTAATCACAGGTTTCAGAAGCAGTTTTGTGAGTTTTTTAAAAAAACAACAACAATCAGAATCAATGGATTTGCTATCCAAATAGGTTTTTCAGATTTTAGGTCATGGATATATATTAATGCACATTAGATAAAAAAAAAAAAAAAAATTAATAAAAAGCATAAATTGTTTATGTTCACATTTATTAAAATAAATACATAAATAATTATCAAGAAAGAGGTAGGTTTGGACATATCACTGGCTTTATAAAAACTGACACCTTATTACTGTAAGATCAGTCTTTCCATAGCAAGAGCAGATTCGTACCTGTTATAAAAGCAGTAGATTTTTAAAGACAATATTACCTGGGAGAGGGAGATTTTGTTTTCCTGTTTTGCTAAAGAGAAAAGGTAATAACGTATGGGAATAAACCAACTTAATTTTTCTGTCTTTGAAAAATACACCTTCCTTTTCTTAGCTTCGACTGCTGACACAGTTTGGGATAAAGAGGGTAGAGTTTGACAGGCAGTTTATCAATGTAAATAAAGACAATGTTAATGCAATATGCTAGATTTGTGGGTGTATAGGCTATACACAGAGAATATAAACAGCGTAGGTTAGTTATGTACAAATACTAAAGATTTCATGTGCAGGATCACTATTGATACTACTGTACTATGATATGTGATCCTTTTGACAACAAAAATATATTTTCAAACTTTGACATAAGGACAGATGGACAATAATATTCTGGTACATTGTTTTCAAAACAAAGATGGCACTATGATTCAAGAAACCAGATTTATGATGGGTAATCCCACACACTGTTGACGCTCTTTTGTGAAGTCAGCTTTATATCCAGTATGTGACCCTGAACAATCGACCTTGCATAGTTTGAGCATTATGAATTCCACCCCACACAAAGTAAATGGGTCATGAGCTATAAACACTGTAGAACTATTGGAGCATTGTAAAAGACTGGAACATGTGAATAATGTTGGATTTACTTTCCACATACCTCAGCCACGGTGTTTGTATTTTTTGGTATTTCTACCATCATTTTCTGAATCGCGTAATATGTTTTCTGTATATCTGTTATTCATAATAACCCCAACGGAACACAGATTGAATTTGATAGTATTTAGCATTCATAACATCTTATAATCACTGTATAACATGATATAACTACATGCATAATCCTTCAGAATGACATATGAGTTTATACCATTTTTGTGATATGTAACTGCAATGCTACAGAATGATAGCATGTAATAAGATAAAATAAAAGTAAAAGTGTTAATGGCTATCAGTCACAGACATTCACTTTAAATGTAATATTGGTTTTCAAAGACATTATGAAAGATTCTGCTATGTAGCCTTTTTGAAGTTGCAGTGTCCTGTGTGGATATAATACTGTCTGGTATTCAACTGAACAGATAATCTCGCAAAACTAATCTTACACACCACAAATGAACTGCTGAATGCTGAATATTAATCAGCAAAGGTGTAAAACCTGAAATGAAATTAAAATGAAATGCATATTCACTGTGTGATTAAAGTCAAATAGATATCAGAAAAAGTGTGTGGCTTTGGAGAACGGAAGTTAATAGAAAGTATTTTTCTTAACCAAGTGAGGCTATGAAAGGGCAGAGTCTACTGTTTTAATCACGTCCCAGTTGCCAACTGCTTATTGCAGTAAGCACATCTATGTACTTGGATCAAAATATATGATACAGCAATATGCTCACTTTGTGTGCTTATCTGTAACTTCAACTGTACAGAGAATGTGTACAGCTCCTGAAATCAAGTTTTAAACCAATGTTCTATGAAAAAGAGGCTTTATATTCCCATGTCTTACAAGTTTAGACTAGTTGACTTTTTCAATTTAGCCTTTTTATTAAACAGGGAGGACTGCCTTCCTTTCCCTGGCATGATAGAAGGGGTCAAAGAAGGTGTTATTACCTTTGCACTACGATTTATCCCCAATAGGAGCAATGAATTTAAAATGCCATCTTTTCAATCCTCAAATGCTAATTGCCTCATATGTTAATACCTTACTCTACAGGTCACTATAATTCATCAAGCAACTGTCACAAGTGACTAATTAGTTGGGGTTGTGCACATTTTGTATTTAATATATTAGTATTTTGGTTTCATTTGCACTTGTTACGTTTCACACTTTATTTCTGTTTATTACCCAAAGGGAGGCACATTGTTGCTTATTTTGTATTTTTGTGTTATGTATTTAAGTGTATGTAATTATTTGTACTACAGCACAGGTATAAGAGGAAGAAATTAGTCCCATTCCCCAATTCTGCATGCAGGCAGGTGTTTTCCATTTGCACCAATTTTCCCTACCCTGTCCGACATCATCAAAAAGACGTAAAACACAGGTCTCTAGTCTTTTTTCTCCGGAAAAAGCCGTGAAAACCATTCAATGGCCGAGTGAGACCGATAGGCGCTGAGAGAAGCCGAGGGAAAAAAAGGGGGCGAATCTGAGCAATACACATAGCCCCGGCACCACAGAGATAACACGCCCATAAACAAACAAGATAGCTGATTCTGCATCCAGTGCTCAAAGAATATCACAGATATTTGCAGCGCTTTTTGAGATGTTAAAGTAATAAAATAATGACTTGGATCGCATTATTGAGGAGTTTGGTGATAAAACGAGTGATCAGGAGATAATTTATCAGTATGCACGACTATGAAGAGGTATGTGAAAAATACAGCGAATAAGGGGTGGGGCGGGGTTGAGTACTGAGTGTCCTGTTTATAAGCAGTGCCTTTTAAACCTGTTTTACTGTGAAAAAATACTTTTAAACAGCACGTCTAAAATAACCTGCGTGTGTGAAAATAAATTGGACCTGACGCGCCTGAGACGCGCTGAATAAATTGACCGCAAAGGGTTAACTATCATTGACAGTCCATAATAAAAAGGGAACCAAAAGTACAGGAAGGCAAATGTGTGGTTCCAGGGGGAACCAAACAGAGGACACAGGAAGTTGGTCATTTTGACAAGATAGACCTGGAGGTAGACATCAAGGATTGTTTGAAACTTTAAAGATAAAAACACAGCAGCCCGGTCAAAAACTGATAGCAAAGCTAAGTATTTATCCTTGATTTCTACTGTTGAAGCGGTGCTTGTTAATATTACGCAGGGGACCATGTGGTGTTTGACAAATGCTTCAGAAGTAAAGACACTTGACAGAAATATTTAGATTACCATTATTAATGGTGGTTTATGACAAGGTGTTGTATTGCTTCCCTTCAAGGCACCCCCCTCCATGACCAACTCCCCGGAAGAGCAAACAGGCACCAGCCAAGGGAAGGCCGGCCAGTGTACACACCCGAGACGTGAGGGCCTACCCTACCTAAGTTAAGTACCAGTGGCCGGGTCGGAAGACCAAACCAGAGTAGGGAGGGCTGCGATCTGGGTGTACGTGATGAATGACCAGGGACACGGAGGGATTGTGGAGATCAAGTGCTGTTTGTTCTTCCGTTGCAGGATCCTGCATCATGGTGCTGGAGAGGGGGGACCGAGCCTGAAGGGCGCTAAATACAAGCTTTACACTGGGACAAACCAATGGATTAGGAGGTCCTTCAGTCTGTCACCTTCCATGTTGGCATTTCTACTGGGACAGTGTTTGGCGACTTGGATTAAGTACAGGACCTACAAAATGAATTTTCTTGGCCTTCTGAGGCCCAGGTGAATATTATGGAACTATAGTTTCACTAAGCTGCTGCTTATATTGTTCGGGACTGTGTTGTGATAATATATTGTGTGGAGTGGAATAATTGTAATACTAATAGCCCCCCTGAAGTCACAAGTAGCCTGGTAAAATATTTTATGGAAGGTTTTAGTGGTTTTACTTGGCGCACAGTTTTTGTTTTTAGAATAGGTTTTGTATGGAGATAATGTGCAAGGTGGTGGAAAGAGGTCAGTTGCAAATTGTCTGATTAAAATAAGTTAAGCAACTCAGTAGCTAATAACAGATATCAGGCTTAACCCCTTGCGGTCCTATGTCAGACCAGGTCCGACATTACAATTTTCCCTTTCTGGTTTGATGTCGGACCCTGTCTGACATCATCAAAAAGACATCAAGCATTGGTCTCTGGTCATTTTTTCTCCGGAAAAAGCCGAGAAAACCTTTCAATGGCCAAGTGAGATCGAAAGGAGCCAAGAGAAGCTGAAAAAAAGGGGCGGATCTGAGCAATACACATAGTCCTTGCACCACAGACATAACACAAACATAAACAAACAAGATAGCTGCTTCCGCATCCAGCTCTAAAACAATATCACAGACATTTGCCAAGCTTTTTGAGATGTTATAGTAATAAAATAATGACTTGGATCGCATTATTGAGGAGTTTGGTGATAAAACGAGTGATCAGGAGATGATTCATCAGTATGCACTACTATGAAGAGAGGTATATGATAAATAGAGCGAACAAGGGGTGGGGCGGGGCTGGACATGCAGTACTGAGTGTCCTGTTGATATGCAGTGCCTTTTTAAACCTGTTTTACTTTGAATAAAATTACTTTTAAACAGCGAGTGTAAAATAAACCACGGGTGTGAAAATAAATTGGACCTGACATGCCTGACAGGCACTGAATAAATGGACTGCAAAATGGACTGAGCCAGAGTCCAAGGACAGGTTGAGAGTGTGCCTAATGGAGGGAGCAAATTCAGAAGCACAGAGACGGACAAGGTTAGTCAGCCAGGGGTCTAGGGGGCATGTGGCAGTAGTTGATTTCAACAGTAAGCTGGAAACATCAGCAATGGAGAGAGGAGAGAAGGAGGAGAGAGAGGAGAGAAGGAGGAGAGGACAGGAGGGGCAACCAGAGGAGTGTCAAGGTGGTCAAGTAGTAAACTGGTTTTGTGGTGGGAGAGCGTAGAATAGATGTTGTCGATTTTGTTCCGAAAGAAAGAGGAAAAATCATGACAGGTAAGAGAGGAGGATGAACGGGAGTTGGATCTGTCGGTGGCTGGATGTAGGATTTGGTCAATGGTCTTAAAGAGAAAATTGGGTTTACCGTGTCCCATAGTTATTATTTCAGAGAAGTATTTCATCCTGGCTGCGGCAAGCGCACTCCTGTAGCTCATGAGATAGTCGGTACAGATCTCTCTGTGAACCGTTAGTCCAGACGACCTCCACTTGCGCTCGAGCTTGCGGCAGGCAGACTTAAGCAATCCAAGTTCAGGGGTGTATCATGGGCAGTTTCGATCTTTCTTGATGGTTCTGGTTGTAAGCAGGGCAACAGTGTCAATGATATGAGTAAGGGTGGCATTGTAGAGGGTCACCGCATCATCAACTGAGGACGGGAGAGTACCAGTTAGAGGGCATGCAGAGACATTCTGAGAGTTTCAGAGGATTCAGCAGATTCTTCGGACAGAAGGTGATAACAGTATCAGTAGCAGAGGAAGGAGCAGGTTAATTAATATTAGCAGTAATTAAGAAATGGACAGAGAGAGAATTATCTGAGACGGAGAGATTGGAGATATCAAGGCCCCTGGTGATGAGCAGATCCAGGGTGTGTCCTCGGGTGTGATCGGAATGCTGACAGATTGAGAGAGTCCAAGACAGTCCAGAATTGTGTTGAAGTCGGTCATTACAGGAGAGGAAGGCAAGTCAACATGAATGTTGAAGTCACCTGGGAGTAGGATTTTTTCAGTAGAAGTGCAGACGAGGGAGAGGAATTCTGAAAACTCGGCAATAAAAGCAGAGTAGCTCTTAGGTGGATAGTAGATAACAACAAGGGTGATGGACATGGAAGAGGGGAGCTTGATGGCAAGATGCTCAAATGAAGAAAAGGCAGGCAAAGAAAGAACTGAGGAAGTGAGCAAGGAATTTGCAATAACAGCAGTGCCCCCGCCTCGGCCAGTGAGGCAAGGTTTGTCAAAGAGGGAATAGCCCTTTGGGGTGGCTAGATGCAGCGAGTGCATGTCGTTTACAGAGTGACAGGTTTCAGCTAGACAGAGAAGATCCAGATTGGTATCGGTTATAAGTTCGCTGAGAAGCAGAGATTTGTTAGTCAGAGTGCAACAATTGAAAAAGGAGATTTTCAAGTTTGTAGCAGGCAGTGTAGGAGGAGAAGGAGTTAGTAACGGTACGTGCATCAGATACTTACCAGTGTTCAATCTGGGAGTGGAGAAAGAGTGAGCCTGCTTTGTCCAGGGGGTTCAGACGTTAGGTGTCAAGGTAGGCATGAAGCCTCTAGTAGCCTTTGGGAGGGATTTGGAAAACGCCCTCGCTCTACATGCCCTCGCTCTGACTGCCACAGCTCAGACTGCCCTTGGACTTGTTGCCCTTAGACCGGCTGGTGCTTAGAACAGCTGGCGCTTAGAACGGCTGGTGTTCTAAGACACTGTTTGCAAATTTATACTATCCTGTAGGCCTAGAGCCGTATACTTAACACAATATTCTAATCAACCTCACGATTCAACATAGCCCAGCAGTTTACCAAACTTTAATTACAATTGTTAAAGGCAGGGATAGTTACCACAGCAACAAGGATTTTAACTAGGAAATTAAATACAATCCACTTACCTGGTTATATGTTGAGTCGCCCAGCAGCAGCACAGAGTTCAGAAAAAGAGCAGAGACACACAGCATGTGTAGCCTCAGTTGCAAGGTAAACCGAATGAATAGTATATGTATAAGAAGGTGAACCCAGACACAACAATAACTATGGTATATACCCCAAAACATTATTAAACAATGCATGCTTCTCTGTTATTTTGTGTGACAGTTGGATTCAGCGCAATTTATGCTCTCAAAGATTTCTCTCACTAAGGGGTTTTTCCTTTCTTCCATGTCATTCAATAAGGATTGTTTTGCTTCCATCTTTGGGATGTGACTGGTCATTTGTACTGGTGTTCCCTGTTTTATTTTTTTTTTTACAAAATGTTATTATCGTCTCTTCCACTGAGACCAAAGAAGCCAGTATTTATTAAGGATCTCCAAATGAAGTTACATTATGAACCAGCCCCAAGTGGGTTGGAACTACAGCAAACTAGCACTGTAGAATACATCTCATTGAGTGCTCTTGGGCTTTTTGATGGTGTACTGGATACATTTTACTCATTTATATGCTGGATGTCACATTGTGTGCATCATAGCGGCCAACAAACTTGCTTATTGATCAATAGGGCTGTGATGTTGTTGTTTTTTTTTTTTTTTGGGGGAGTGAATCAAACAACATCACAAGCCTAACTCATTCTTATCCAATTTGTATTCCATTTATTTAAAATGATCAAAGTTACATTCGAATGATAATGGTACCCAAAGCTGAACCAAAACTCTTATAATGTATTATTTAAGCTACTTTGAGTGGCACATTATCAGCTGCTCAAGTTCCCTATCTTTTCCAGCCACACTGCTCCTCGCTCTGTAGCAAGTTGCAAATAATTCTGTCACGTTACCATCACTATCTTTTTCTTCAAAATAAAAGGAGTCCTTACCATGCTTTGCTGTAGGTCATATGGTCTGACTGCAGCAAGAACTCTGGAGTGAGTTTGAACTACAACATAGGAAGTGATTAGGTACCAGAAAGAAGCAACAACTTTTGATCTCTAGTTTTGAATACCTGCATATTTTGAAAAAAAAAGTACAAGCAAAGTGCCAAAAGAAAGACCAGCAGAAGAAAAGATGTATAATATTGCTAGTGGCAATAGAAGGTAAGAATTACGTTTTTTTGCAATTCTTTTAGACTACACTATAACCCCTAAACTTACACCTATGGCCAAAAGTTTTGCATCACTTAAAATTCTAGGATTGAGACATAATTAAAAATGAAACCCTATATGAACATAATTTAGATCTTGAATTTAACATCATGATCTAAATTATGTTCATATAGGTTTTGACTACAAATGACTACAAAATCAGTTTTTCGTTAAGTATAGATATATGTTAAAGTAATATTATTCAGCAGGTTTCGTTCGACTTTATGAAGCAAAATATGTTAATTCTATAGGGTGATGCAAAACATTTGGTCATAGCTGTATATGTGGTGCATAAAATTAGTGGCAACATAACTCATTGCCCTTTCAACGTGGATAAAGGAGCAAAGGCATTGGTTTGCCTATTTCATACTATACACATTGAACCAGTTACCACGATATTTCAAAATGTCTGAGTTTATTATCACTGATTATTTTCAAACAAGTAAACAAGTTTTGGAGAAACATGGATTCATAGCACTGATTATACAGTATACAAACAATTGTCTTGTATTTTAGTAGCACTTGCACTATTTTGCAGCCACATTTTGCAACAGTATTCACCTTTTTTATCAGTGCTTAGGTGTTTTTCATCTGTGTGTTTGTGCTGAAAAATGACTGTTAAAAGCATTCTGTGCAATATGGTGCAGTTTTCCCACTAGAGAAATCAGCCAAGCGACACATGAGGCCTTAACTGCTGAAGCTCAGCAGGGAGGGACTAATTGAAAGTCAGAGATTTACACGGGCTTGTGTGACAATCAACAGTACATTGCCTACAATAACCATAGACACTAGCTGCTATTATTAAATAAAAAAAGTCAATTATAAGTTACACAACTGTTTTACTGGGTCCAATTTTAGGGAAGTGTTGGTTGAGGAGTCTTTGCATTACATACTTTTTATTGGCATGACCTATATTATTAAGCAGGAAGACTGCATCTAGGTGTCAGCCGACTTAACCCAGTGCAAATGTTCTGTATTTTAAATTGCACATAATTAGGCTACATATAAATTTTAAAAGCTACAAAGAACAGCATTACAATGTGTGGTTGTGGTTTGGTTAGCGCTCAGTGTGTAGGTGTATTTATTAATTTTGCTTTCCATGAAGACTGCAGCAAATATAACCTGCTGAACAGGATGAATGCTTTAACTGTCATTTGTTCAAAATGAACTTGTGACAGGGGCAGGCTTTGTCACTGGCTTCTTGGCGCATGCGAGCCTCTGCAGGAGCAGCTGGGATGCTCCAGGAAGCCGCGCTGTCAGTCAATTGCTTGAGCAGAGGGTTTGGCCAGGGCTGGCTGACCGTGAATCCGTGATTGGCTGAGGGGGGCCCTGAGGAGCGTCCGACCAAACAAAAAGACGCTGTGCTACACACCTGGGTTGCTTGAGGTTATGGCCAAAAATGGTGCAGGATTACTTTGGGAGAGAGAGAGAAACAAAAAGCTGGCTAAACAGCACTCAAAGAGGCAGACCTTATATATTCAGGAGAGCAAGCCAACACAATTATGGAAGCTATTTTAATATTGTAACCTGAGTCTCCACATGTGAAACCGGCACTCATCTGTGCCATAGAGTAGGGTTAGTTTAGGGGGCTCAAGAGTGATCCCCATACAGTATACATACAGTATAGTGAGGGGTGTGTACTTCGGAAGCGAGACCCTCCTTATAGTGGAGGGAGCGCTCGGCCCCTGTATTGACCACCTTTTATTTTATAGTTTTGTTTTGAAAAGTGTTTTTAGGGCACTTCACTACATACTAGAGGGTCATCGGTTCAATCTCAGGTAGGGGACACACTGCTATTTTACCTATTGCTCCAGAAAAAATATTGATTCCACTTTAAACAAAGTTTTAAGCTTTCTTAGACCGAATGTGAAAAAAAACGTAAATACCTCTTATACACTTTGATTGAGATATACTGAAATATAAGTCGTCAAACTAAGGTAAAATGTGTCATCCTCCTTCTTCTTTATCATCATCATCATCATCATCATAATCATCATCACCACCATCATCATTTTCCGTTCCTTACTTTTTGTATGTAGTGATCTTGGAAAACAATAACTAAAGAACGGGATATGTACCAGTCATGGCATTTCACATGTTGGTCAACATCTAAATAAACCAGAAAAATCAAGCACTTTGACATACATACCAGTAATATTACAGAATCTATTTAGGTTTTAAAACAGCACATA
Organism: Acipenser oxyrinchus oxyrinchus; assembly: GCA_030684275.1. Classification (NCBI taxonomy): domain Eukaryota; kingdom Metazoa; phylum Chordata; class Actinopteri; order Acipenseriformes; family Acipenseridae; genus Acipenser; species Acipenser oxyrinchus. The sequence continues at coordinate 87,323,658 of CM060250.1, forward strand.
TCACAGAAAAAAAACAAACCCTGCGGGGTTTGAAACTGCAGCATGAGAATGCTACGCTGATACAGACACACTTTAGCCCGCTGCGCTACCAGTCAGCTGTTGGAATGTCCCCAGTTCTGATGCTTACATCCGTACTTGACGAGTTTGCACTGAGCAGGATCTGCTCGACTAAAAATCTCCAGCTTCCAGTTTTAAAATCAGCAGTTATCTGGTTATATTGAGAAAAACGGCCTAACTCGATTTCACATGTTGGTCTACATCAAAATAAACCAGGGAACGGAAGCACTTTGATATCCATGCCAGTTACACCAAGCTATTTATTTATGTTTTGAAACAACACATATCGCACAAAAAAATAAATAAATCCCAAGGTTCGAACTTGCAACATGAGTTCTAGGCTGTGATACAGACATGGTTTTACCCGCTGCACCACTGGGTAACTGTTCAAATATGTTTAATTTTTAAACTTAGATAAATTAGTAAATGGCAAGCCAGTAAAATATGTGTGAATTGGTCTGGCTGATGCTTTTATCCAGAGCAACTGATATTTGTATAGTATGGAGGATATTCCCTGCCAAAATTATAAATAAATAAATAGATGAATGAATAAATAAATAAATAAATAAATAAATATCAAAATAAATAAATACAGACATTTATTTATTTCGATATTTATTTATGTATTTATTTATTTTGATATGTATTTATTTATTTATTTATTTATTCATTTATTTATTTATTCATTTATTTATTTATTTATTCATTTATTTATTTTGATATTTATTTATTTATTTATTTCGATATGTATTAATGTATTTATTTATTTATTCATGTATTTATTTCACAATTTCCACTTTGCTTTTTACATTTCGATGTGACGATGTGGCGCTCCTTCCCAGCCGATACCATCTGGACCCGCAACGCTACCCTGTCACAGGGACCAACAATTAAACAGACAAACTCAACAACACAAACAGCCAGATTAGTATTACTTGGAGACACAGCACAAAACACAACTTTATCAAGAACCAGAGCCGCAGAACTTTCTATTGCAGCACAACACCAGTCATGCCCCAAAGTTTAAAACAGAACAGCAAGGAATTTACAAACCACAGCCAGACTGAAAACAACAACTGCAGGAACATTGCCTAAATAACCCAGAACCAAAACAACGAAAACAATTACATCCCAACCATCAGGACCCACATATCCAAACACAAAGGCAACAAGAACAGCTTCTACAGAGGCAAAGAGACTTCAGGAGCGTGAAAGCTACCATAAAAACCCAGAGGCAAAGCGACTTCAACAGCGGGAACGTTACCAACAAAACTTAGGGGCAAAGTGACTTCAACAGCGGGACATTACCAACAAAACTTAGAGGCAAAGCAACTTCAACAGCGGGAATGTTAACAACAAAACTCAGCGGCAAAGTGACTTCGGGAGCGTGAAACCTACAAACACCATGCAGAACCAAAAAGAAACAGTGGAAAGACAAAGCATGCTGCAAATCCTGCTTTACAAACAACTGCAAAGAAAAGACAATACCATCAGAACCCAAACAAAAAAAACTTTGTACAGACCATATTATGTTGACAAATATATCCTTGTAAGAGCTAAAAGAAGACACAACTACAACATTTGATACAAAGTGAAAAAATTAGTAAACACATACAAAAGGAAAAACATTTTAAGACTCCAACACTAAAAAAACAATACTAAGTCACACGACTAGTGAAAAACTTAAAAGGCAGGAGTCATGCTTCAAAACTCATGACAGTAACATATCTTGTTGACCTTTCCATCAAGGTCTCTTTGAACATGCAAAACAACCTACAACGTCTGTTTACTGCACTACAAAGCAGCACTTGTGTCTTTCTTAAACACATTCTCGGACAAGACAATGTCTCCCAACAAGCAGAGATGATATGTGGCCCAAGTCAACACACACCTCACACTGAGGCCTACTTTTGGGAAGCCACATATAATAGCACTGTTCTATCATGCATTCCCATTGATGAAAAAGGCCAATGTCATATAGAAATGACAAATGGGCAACCATTCCTGGTAGCAAATGTAAGCACTGCAACACTTCTCCAATCATGAAACATCAACTTATTCAATCAGCAGGAACAATGATTGCAGTCCAACTTATGCTTTGGGAAACCAAACCAGACAGGACCTTTACAAAGTCACACAATACTAAGTTTACTGCTGTGCAGAAGAGCAAAATTACTGTGGACAACAGGAATGACCAATTATCTTCCATTATCATACACCAGGGACAGGGTGTTGATTCAGTGGGTGCTACTGGAAAATGGGTGTATGCAAATGACACAGTCATTGAAGTCAAACCATGGCCAAAAAATGCAAAGGACATGTATGTGGCCTTTTCTGAAGAGATCTAATGCTTTACAAATGACTTCTATTGGGTAAGTTCATAACTCCTATAGCACTGACATTCATATGTACCTTTACACTTTCAACACTGTCAAAAAGTCCCTTATATACCACTATCTTACTTTCAAATCTTTTTTCATTACTGTTATTTTACTTAACTTATTACTCTCATGGTTTGCCTGTCTGTCTGTCTGTCTGTCTGTCTACCATACACATTCTTGAATATCTTTCCCTTGCTTTATTCATTATTTGTTGAAGTAAAAAAATAAGTGATATCTATAACAAAAATGTAATTGCACCAAGAATTGTGTGAATCTTGGGCCCCAGCACCTTTCCAATTGTGCCTAATTGCTTGATGCTTGACAAGATTGGCCTAATTGCTTCTCCTAACTTGGACTTTTGTGTTTGATATCACCCCTTTAAAGGGCTGTTGTGTTTTTCTAACTTGGTTTTTTACATTGACAATGTTTTCGTTATAGATATAAAGATACATTTTCCAATTGCCGGTTTGGTAACAATTTCAAAATGTGTTGTTTACTTCCAATTAAATGCATCTGTGCTAATGGATTCATGAGAGCTTTTCACAAGTATACTTGTCTCAGCAGTGCCATTAATTTTCCCCAATAATCACAAGGTTAACAATGGTCTGAAATACTAGGTAGCATATATCGTGAAGTAGCTAGTGCCTTGTTACTTTACAGTTTCAGTTATGTCAGGTCATCTTGGTCAATTTGCGTAATCGGTCAGACCGAGTAAATTCATTTTATTACATTAAAATCTGCTTTAATTTTTCCTACATGCACTAGCTAAAAATGAAATAGCGAACACAAGTACACATCAAACATTGATGATCAGGCACATCTTCAGCAGTGAAAACACCTGTCCTAAGTACTGTACTGTACTGTTTGTGATGTCACTTGGACTGATTCAAAACTAGATTGCAAATTAGTATCCCAAGGGCTGCACTCCATTTTCTTAACTAGAACCAGTTTGCAACTCATTTAAAATGTAACCCATTGTCTGCAGCTCTGTCTCTATTAAAAAAACAACAATATCAAATTCCTTCTCTAGCATAAAATGTTCAGTGGATGTTTTTCTGTATTTAAATGTTATTTGCAAAAGTCTCCAGGGAGAAAATAATGTACAGTCAGATACAAAGAGAAATTTTCACATGAAATAAATGTGATTGCTATAATTTTCTATATAAAGACAGTAACAGTATATATTATCACAATTACTGTACAGAACTCGTACAGTACAAATTTATTATATTTTGTAATACAATAATTATTCTCTTTGGGGCTGCAATATGCAGTTTGCCCCATCTACCATCCTTCATTTTTAATGAGCCAATTATGGAGACTTGCCATTATGTCCATTTACATTGTTTACTGCCAATTATTATGAAGGAAAGAAAGTAAGACTAAGCGGGTGTGCAGCCAGGAAAATACCCTGTGCACCCTGTACAATGAAATTTAGATGCAAAAACTGTATTACTGATGCAATTAATAAGTATGCATGATATTATAGAAATGTATTATTTACATTTGATAATGGAAATGTAATTTGCAAGGGTAACAAATGAATTATGCATGACATTTGTGTGCTGCTCATTATCTTTTTACACACACAGAATGCAGAACATTTGAAGAAGATGAACCTTGAGAGAAAACTAGACCTAAACATTCCCTTTGACACTGTGCTCCAGTGGAGTACTGTATGGTTTAGTGCTGCTGAGATTTTTTTTATTATTTTTTAAAGCATTTAAACTAAACAATTACAGAACATCTGGAGACATTCTCCCACAGAACATTGATAATTAAATAGCCAGAACACCAAGCTGTCATAGAGAGGAAAACAAAAGGCTAAAAGCACATTTTCTTTAAAATGAATCTTACCTTAGTCATTTCTCTGTGTTAAAATTGTCTAATATTCCAAGTAACCTCCACAATACAAGAGGAAAAAAAAAGGTGCTGCATGCATGTAACATATCAAAGGAAAGGCCACAAAATGTCCTTTCATATTATGTAAGTTGCAATGGGATCAGGCATACTATATGTGGTAGAGATGAGAATATATGTAAAATAAAATTAATGCTTTTCCAAAAAAATCATGTTTTCACTGCTATATATTTTGTAATCATAAATGGCTCAAAAAAAACACTGCACCATTGAACTTCAATATGAAATGAACATGGGAAAAAATGAAGCAAATTGGGTGAAAAACAACTGTTTGTTTTATTAGCACTTTTATCAAATGAGCATAATCACAACTTTTTTTTTTTTGAACAAAACAGATTATGGAACATTGAAGAGAACTATTTACAGTTGTACATGCTCAGGCCATGTCCCATTACTTTCTGTGCCACTCTGTAAAGCAGTTCCTGTCTGGCACAAGGCACAATGGATAAAACTCTCTCTCTTGCTCTCACTCTGCATCTCTCTATGGTCTGTGGCTTCTCTAGCGCTCTCTCTCTCTAAGCTTTCTAACGATACTGCCCCTTTTCGTCTAGCTGCTAAAATGATGGAGCAATCGACTCAAAACAAAACCTAAGCCATGAACTCTGTCACATGATGAGAGGCTTACCTTCAGGCTTACAAACACTGAATATGTCATTGGAGAGTGCTAGGTCTGTACTTTTAAACGAGCCCTGCACCACGTAGCTTCTACCGTGCCTGAGCAATATGCACATAAAGTTTGGTGCGCTGGCGCACCAAAATCAATGTTGCTGAGTTTAAAGAGTTAATGTGCACTTTGAAATATTTTTTTGGATGGGACATCTATGTAGGCTTGGTTAGAATTCTACTTTTGTATATATTTTAGTATGCACAATTGTAGGCTATAAATAAATACGTTTGAAGTGTCATTTGTGTTTGTAGTTGTTAATATTATGCATGTATCCATGTATGTAACTTCATAATACATTTATTAAGCTTTATTATGACAGAACTCCCTAACCCAATACACAATTTGTTTATAGTTAATTATTCGGTGAATTCCTCTTATCATGCATTTTCTCTGGTACGGTTTGCTCGCCTCCGCGATAAATAAACTCAACATGATTAGAAGTAGCCACCGAACACTTACAGTATTATAAGAACATTTTACATGCATACAAACATGTGAAGGTGAAAGTGTACTTTGTACATAAAGTGTAGGAGGAGTCTGACAACATTACAATTACGTTTAGGAAAATTCCATGTCAATGATCTCAATCCCATTCCTAGTGGATCTGTGTGTCCTCGTACGCCTGTTCTTTGTTCTTGTGTGGATTAGACACAGCTGTTAAAAGCCAAGGACGCATTGCAAATCAGCAATCACCTGTAAGGAAACTCTATTGCAATATCTAGTATGCTGTTTTGTATACCAAAATGTCATTACTTACCCTTAGGTTTTTATTTGTATAATTCAAATAAAATCTACAATAGACAGTTGCCATATAATGTGCATCTCCAGAGTTCAGATACAGTTGCACTTATAATTTCTGGGTGTAAATAAGGGTATATCATTTTAGCAATACAACAAACATTCTGTAAGGTTACAAATGGTTAAAACTAGTGAATAAATCTCATTCATAACCACAAGTATAGAAAAGGCTCAAATATTTTCATAACTACAAATATTGAATTATCTAGGTAGTCTGGAAGAAATTAACTTTGGTCCTGTACACTCTCTGTCTGTATCGTCGGCGTCACAGCCGCGGTATGTTAAATTAATGTTTCAAGATGACTTATATACTGTTTTGTTAATTAACACCTTCCTTTTCCAAGTGCAAATTAACTCCTGATAAATTATGACAATTAATATGGATTTGCTTTTAAATTCCCACGCAAACAAAAGAAATAGTTGCAAGAAGCACTGCTCGTTAAGATACGAACATTATTTTGTAAATCAACATAATTTCGGAAATTACATTAGCGCTGTAATTTAATAACGAATTAGACATAACGACCACTTGAAAATACCAAAACCAATGCTACATACCAATTTGTTGATTAACACTGGTTTTGAAAATCCTTCCCAGCGCTTCTTAGCATGAACGTTATGGCCTTGTTTCAGAACTATCAACAGAGTTGTGGTAACTCGTTACTACTTAAATAACGCATTATTGTAATAATATTACTTTTGTAAAAAAAATGTAATATAACACGTTCGGATTTTAATGAGAGTAATAATATTACAGTTACTTTCCGCAAAAAATAAATAAGCTCTTCTCATTACCTTTTCTCTGTTATACACCTACATTGGTGGTCTTTTCTATTTTTAAAGCCAAAGTACATTTCAGTTCAGTTGTAACCATAAACGTGAACTGCTCTTTATTGTATTTTCAGTCAGCAAGACATGCTGTCAAATCAGAAATACTTAACAACTCGGCTTACAGAATTCCTTAAAGACGTAACTGCTATTTCCTTGAACACATGGACACCATGAACACAACAGCTCGCTTTGTGTGCGTGCGCACAATCAGGATTAACTGGCTTGAGTACAGAGTTTAATAAAGTCATCGCAGAGATCAAGACAGGTACATAAATAGCTTCTTCTTCAGTAGCCTAAGCTCCTTTTGTTTCGATACAATAAGAACTATTTAGATTTATAAACAAAATGTTTAAAATAGTTTGACGGAATATACGTTTTGAAAAAACATATTCCATCACACTCCCAGTAGAGTGGGACAATGCATGTACATTAGGCCTTGTTTTCAAGGCTGTTTTTAGGATAGGTGATAACAGAGTATTGTCTTCTTGTGTTACAAGTTTTTATTTTTATTTTAGATCATTCTTTCTACATACATATTTACTTCTGTTGTTATTTGTGACATTTAATACACCATATTCACCATGAACACACTTTTTTTTTCAAAACAATGACAACAAATATTCAAAAGGACTTTTCTTTTAAACATACTTGGGGGGCAAAAAACCTAAACTGATGTAGTATCGTTCACGGAGCAAATGTGTGTTTGCCAAAGTGCGGCAGATGGAAATATGGGTTAAAGTACAAGATGTTCTTCTGTACAGTTGCAGATGAATTGAAGTCCTTCTTAAACCAAGAAATTAATTGAAAACATGAAATAGGAATTTCTAGAACTGTCTTTCGAATAACACTCTAAACAAATATAGTTAATTAAAAAAAAAAAAATGGAGGAGTGGATGGGCTTTATACAAAATGCATGAGACACCTATTCACTGCTTTAATTAAAACACATTATGTTACAGTATGTTATATATGTTTTGATTAATTATACACTGCTGCTGAATAAGGCTGGACAAGGTTGGAATACACAAACTCTAAATAGGGTGTCCATGGACTCACTGTCATGTTAATATTATTTATTTCTTAGCAGACGCCCTTATCCAGGGCGACTTACAATTGTTACAAGATATCACATTATTTTTACATACAATTACCCATTTATACATTTTTTTTATTTTTTACTGGAGCAATCTAGGTAAAGTACCTTGCTCAAGGGTGCAGCAGCAGTGTCCCACACATAGGATTGAACCCACAACCCTCCGGTCAAGTGTCCAGAGCCCTAATTACTACTCCACACTGATGCCCATACTCTACACTGATGCCCAATGTTCATGATGTGCTTGTTGGTAGAGATGTGCAAACCGGTTCCTTTGAAAACATGTACCCGGTTCCTGCTTTGGGACTGACAAACCGGATATGAATATCAAGGATCCAGTTCTAGTGAGTACTATTAAGTTTTTTAACTGATTATTAAAACACATAAACCATTAAAATGATCAAAGACATTTCATTTTTGCTCTGTGATTGTTGTGGTTTTCTTATGGTTTTTATGCTGACGTAGAACTAACTATAGGTCTGTGACAGAGATGGGATGATTCTTGGTGATAAATCTCCTCATCTAACTGTTGTTTTTGTTATTTGTTAGACAGCTAACACAATCCGGAGCTGTCGCTACAGGCCAGCACAAACCCAGATAACAAGCACTGTTGTTCACAGATAAATTGTATTTGCACCACAAGCACTAATAGCACTCACCATGGACTTGGACTCGTGTTTGTGTATTGTGTGTATTTAAATCCTGTGCTTATTATTTCAGGACTGAACCCTGTGTTTATTTAACTGAGCAGTACACATCGTTGGGTACTGCCAGTCCTCCATTTATTGTTTACTGTTGTCATCAGACTATTGGATTAAAAACAAAATCATCAGTTCACCAGTACTTTGTTGACTCTGCACCTGCGCACTGCAACCCACATTGCCACAAGGACTAGTGGTTGTTTATGTGTATATAAGGTCCCCCCCCACACCCCCCTGCTCACACATTGACATACAGACATGTTTTTCTAAATAGTTTGGGAACCAGAATCAGACTCAAAATACCCGATTCCAAACTCCTCAAATGCACATCCTTACTTGTTGGGTTCCAACAAACTTGTTGCTAAGTTACGTCCTAAGCTAAGTTCTGTATTCTGCAATTTTATCAAAACTAAATAAATTCCCCCTTAGATCTGAAGTGCCTTTTAGCATTTGTCTTATAGGGTCTTAGTATGCCCAATGGCGCTCCTATCCTTTCTGTTTCTTTTTAGTGATGTTTTAAGTGTCAACAGTTGCAGGTTTGCTATAGTACAAAGTACATGCCTACCAATTGGCATCCTGGGAACCCAAAAGATAGAAACCAACTCCAGGATCTGAAGGCTATAGGAATAAAACAACAGATTTAAACTATTAATAAACATATTGTAGTCGTTAAATTATTGTTCTGACTGCTCAAACATTCAAATAAACACCTTCAGAGACAGGAACTCATTTGATGTGACCTCCAACTTTTGATTTATGAATTGGTGGTACACTGCAACTTTCCTTCTCTAGTACTTTGGCAGTATTCCTGACAGAACCCCAATTATCAAATGCTTTTGAAGAGGAGTTGACACAGAAGATACAAACAAAGATGTAAATATGATTGTGGCAGGGCAGAAAAGCCCTGCCGATTAAATGTATCGTGTTTATTATTATTTAAAAGCAAATATATTGTTTGTTTATTTATAACGGGTGCATTTGTGTGTATTTAAAAGAATGGTTTGTGTATTGTTTTAGTTATGATTTGAATGTATTTTGTGTTGATTAAAAAAAAACTGTGTTTGTTATTGTGTGGCAGCGTGGATGGGGTTAAAAGCCCATCACTAAACTCGTGCAGAATGTGACCATCTTCGGACTGATTCATTTACAGTGGCTCTCAAATGTATTCACCCCCCTTGGACTTTTCCACATTTTATTGTGTTACAACATGGAATCAAAATGGATTTAATTAGGAGTTTTTGCCACTGATCAACACAAAAAAAGTCCATAATGTCAAAGTGAAAAATAAAATCTACAAATTGTTCTAAATTAATTACAAATACAAAACAGAAAATAATTGATTGCATAAGTATTCACCCCCTTGAGTCAATATTTGGCAGAGGTACCTTTGGCAGCAATTACAGCCATGAGTCTATTTGGATAAGGCTCTACCAGCTTTGCACATCTGGACATTTTTGCCCATTCTTCTTTGCAAAATTGCTCAAGCTCCGTCAAGTTGGATGGGGACCTTTGGTGAACAGCAATTTTCAACTCTTTCCACATATTCTCAATTGGATTGAGGTCCGGGCTTTGACTGGGCCACTCCAGGACATTGACCTATTGGTTTTTAAGCCACTCCAGGGTGGCTTTGGCTGTATGTTTGGGGTCATTGTCCTGCTGGAAGATGAATCTTCTCCCAAGTCCCAGGTCTCTTGCAGACTTCAGCAGGTTTTCCTCCAGGATTTCTCTGTGCTGCATCCATTTTGCCCTCTCTTCACGAGCTTTCCACGCCCTGACACAGAGGAGCATCCCCATAGCATGATGCTGCCACCACCATGCTTCACGGTACGGATGGTGTTCTCAGGATGATGTGCGGTTTTAGGCTTGCCCCAAACATAGCACTTAGCATTGAGTCCAAAAAGCTCTATTTTGGTCTCATCAGACCATAGAATCTTCTTCCACTTGGTCTCAGACTCTTCCACATACCTTATAGCAAACTCTAGCCGAGATTTCATGTGAGTGTTTTTCAACAATGGCTTTCTTTTTGCCACTCTCCCATAAAGGCCAGTTTTGTGAAGCACCCGGGCTATTGTTGCCGTATGCACAGTGTCTTCCAGCTCAGCCGTGGAAGACTGTAACTCCTTTAGAGTTGTCATAGGCCTCTTGGTGGCCTCCCTGACTAGTGCCCTTCTCACCCGGATACTTTTTGAGGACGACCTGTTCTAGACAGATTCACAGTTGTGCCATATTCTCTCCATTTCTTAATAATGGACTTTACTGTGCTCCGGGGGATATTCAATGCCTTGTAAATGTTCTTATATCCTACCCCTGATTGGTGCTTTTGAAGAACCTTATTCCGGATTTGCTTTGAATGTTCCTTCGTCTTCATGATGTAGTTTTTGTAAGGAAATGTACTAACCAACCTCCCAGACAGGTCCTCCCAGAAACAGGTGTATTTAACCTGAAATCACGTGAAACACCTTAATTGCACACAGTGGACTCCATTCAACTAATTGTGTCACTTTTAAAGACAAATGGTTGCACCAGAGCTTATTTAGGTGTGTCATAACAAAGGTGGTGAATACTTATGCAATCAATTATTTTTTGTTTTATATTTGTAATTAATTTAGAACAATTTGTAGATTTTATTTTTCACTTTGACATTATGGACTTTTTTGTGTTGATCAGTGGCAAAAACTCCTAATTAAATCCATTTTGATTCCATGCTGAAACACAATAAAATGTGGAAAAGTCCAAGGGGGGGTGAATACTTTTGAGAGCCACTGTATTGTTAATCCGGAGATGGTCACATGTATAAAAACCTGAGCTTCTGTGTTCAAGAGGAGGAAGGTGACAGACTGAGAGACGGGAGAAAATCAAAAACAAAACCAAAAGAAAGAGAAAGAAAGAAAGCAAGCAAGAAAGCAATTGCTACTCATGCTGGGCAGACCAGCACGATATTTGTTTGGATTTTGTGTTCGTGACCTGTTTTTGTTTAAATATTTATTTTGGCTCTGTGAGCAGTGTTTTTTGTCAACCTTTTTATTTTATTTTAGTTTTGAATAAAAACAGTGCACAAGTGCTTTTCACCGGAGCACCTGCCTGTCTCTTCTCTGTCAGCTATCTGGTCTGGGGACGTCATCTATTCGGCTACCCTGTCACAATGATGTATTTGAATTAGCCTGACAAATCTTAAACATGTGTTTCTATACCAAATTTAAAGGAAAGATTACAGCCAAACAGTAAAATTGTTGCTGAATTGTTAACTGATTCCGTTAACTTACTCTTTATAATAATGCCCTCCTATTTTTTTCTTATTTTTATTGTCTAATGACCAGTAAGCTGCCATCATCCATGTGCCTGTCTATTTCCCGCTTCTCCTCATCGGTGAACTTCCATTTCAGCCGGCCCCAAGAGAAGGAATTCACAGGAACAAGCTGCAAGGGAACCCCAAGCAACTGTGCTCAAAAGTTTCTCACTGCAGCTACTCAAAATCTCTGTTCTGCTTTTTGTTAGAAAGCTATAGTTATGCCTTACTTGGAGAAATTTGTTAAAATAAGAAGAAATATGCAATTTGGGATTTAAGTGAATAATGTATTCAGTAATCTTGCAATGGCTTCTCATCCAGTTCTAGGAAGTCTCTCTTTATATACAGTAAACCCCACAACCATTACACTCTATAAGCTTTAATCTGTAAATCTCCACTCCAAAATGCATCCATCAAAGCAATCAGACTCCCCTAATTCGTAACTCCTAATGCCAGAGACTGGTTACTCCTAACTGCAGCATTTTGAAGAGGATGTTTGGGGTATACGAGTCAGACTAGTTGAAGTGTCACATAGCCTTCTCTGTTAGTCAAGCGAGAAGAGAAATTATGCTTGCTACAAGAATTTGCAGCCTTTGCTTCTGTCACATTGAGACCCCCGGATCATGTCACAAGCATTAGGAATGTCGGTTCTGACACAAACACTTCAGTATGATAATGTGATCACCAACCTAGAGGCACAGTCAAGATGGTAACCAACTATTTCTGGCATAAAAAGAATAATGACATGAATTACCTCTTTTTTATTATATAATGCGTATCAGTTCTGTTTATTTAATAGAATATATCTGTACAGAATATATCTGCTGAGATGTAATATCTCATCTTTACAGAGGTCTTGCCTCCATTAAGAGGCTTGATAATTGAAGACCCATTTGAATTAATAGTGCCAGAAACAGTCATTTAACCATAACATAATTTGTGACCTCAGTATTTTGCCAGGGAGGCTCCCACTTTTCTCTGCAAGAGTAATCTGCAATCTTTAATATTCACAGAGTAAGTGTTACAGGCTAGGATATATGTTATGGTTCCGAAGTGCAGGTCTCTACCACTTGTCTTGCTATGCATATCTATATCCTCTTTGATCACAATATTTTAATTTGAATTTTAGAATGATAAAACTATTGTAGCAGGTGGGACCATGGGAAGTGTGAATTGCCAGCATTATAAATACCGGCATCGCATAAGTGCAACAGAGCGAGGTAGTTGGTGTTCCTGTGTTCCTGTGGTTTCCGTGGTTCCCCCTGGGACGAGGTAAGCTGGTTGCACTATTGTTTTGCTCCCTCTGAATCTCTGTTGGTGAATGCAGTACTCTTGTGGTGTTCTGGTTTTTATTTTGTTGGTATTTGTTTATTGGTATATTTTAGGGCAAGTTGGCGGATATACTCTGGCTGTCAGTATTCCAGACTCTCCCGAGGTAATGTAAACCGTGTTTTAAATGTAATTTTTGTATTAAAGTTCTGTTGTGGTGGTGCGGCATAACAAGGTTTCTTTTATTTACTGTAGGAAGTGGAACGCCGTTTTTAGTGTGTGTTTGTCTATAGGAGCTGCGAGGGAGAGTGTCAATATTGTGGCTGCTCTGCCGCACACAGCATTGAACGTTCAGTCAAGTCAGGTGCTGCATTGTATTATTTTCTTTTTGAATTGTGCACTATTATTTATTATGTGGTGATTTGTTTTGTAGGTACACTTTATATATATTTATTTAGTTAATTATTCTATTGGGCTTTATTTTGTTTATTTTATCACAGGTGGTGCTTGACTGTCCTTCTGGGCTTTGTTGGGTGGAACAGCCCAACATTATTTATCAATTGGATTGATGTTTCTCTATCTCTTCTCTAGGTGTCGCTGGGGACAATAAATAAACATAATTATTTTTAGTGCAAGATATATTGTCAAGATTGTGCTTTCTTTTTTATCATTGCACTGCAGCAATTATTGATTTTGATTTTTGTTATTTTGTTTTCTATAATAAAGATTTCGCTCAAAGAGCAAAATCAATTTCCACTCTTTTGTCTTTTCATTTATTGGAGAGGGGCTCCGTGTGGGGTACTCAAGTATTGCTGGGATATAGAGAACGTTATTTGAGGTTCTATTCCTCATTAAACTATATATGGCATAGTTTGGATAGTGGCCTGGACAGCTAGGTAAAGAAGGTTGTGGCTGCCACTCTATGATAACACTATTTATGTGAACTCTAAGGGTGTTGGTCTTACAAAACATATTACAGTATAAAGTATAGCATATACTTAAAGATAGGAAACCTAAAATTGTAGAAATAACCATGCAGTTGTAAGGTTTGTTTTCTTAAATACTCAGACAGTCTTCTTCAGGTAAGGTTTAATCAAAAGAGTTTTATTCAGGAGCAAAGCCAATCCAAAGATAGTACAGGACACAATCGCAACAGTACTGCAAGCAAATATGAGCAACAGAGCTTCAGGTAAACTCACAGGTGTCAGCAGGTGGTATTCAAGCCACAGAGCTGACTGCAAGTAAACTCATAGGTCTTGGCAGGTGGTATCCGAGCTACAGAGCTGACTAAGTAAACTCATACATCTCGGCAGGTGGTAATCGAGCAGCAATATACCTTTTACAAGCATTAATATACTTGGCAATTGCCTGCCCTCTAGAAGTGAAACCACCTAGAGGAAGTGGAAATCTCCTATTTTCACCAATGAACAGAGTTGGCCTTCATAGGAGGTGTGTTAGCAGGCGTTCCGTGACACGGTACCAAAAGTATAGCATGTCACCTTTTGCAGAAGTTTGTGGTTTTGAACCAGATTTAGCTGGGCTGATTGTGGTTTGCACATATGATAAAAAACAGCTTTTTAAGCAAAAACAACATGCGAAAAGGGGGGGGGGGGGTAGTTAGACAACAAGCTGTGGAAGAGTTGAAGAGCATAGACAGCAGCGCTTTACCAGGCAAACTAAAACTCTGGTGCTTTCAGTTTGGTCTTCTGCCAAGGTTGCTGTGGCCACTGACTGTGTACGAGGTTTCTTTGACAACAGTAGAGAAGCTGGAAGCTTTAATCACACATCAGGAAATGGTTGGGAGTTCCACGCTGCCTCAGCTGAGTGGGACTTTATGGTAAAGGAATACTGCAGCTACCTGTCTCCGCTCTAACCGAGGAGTTTAAATGCGCCAAGGTCCGACTGGAAATGACATTAGTAGAGTCACGCGACAAATGCGTAAGGGAGGCAGCACCTGTGTTGAAAACTGGAAGAAAGTGGGCGGCAAAGAAAGCTGTGGAGGATGCAAAGGCTGCCCTTCGAATTGGTGATATCATGGGGCAAGTTCAGCATGGAAGAGGGGGTCTTGGTCTCAGTTCAGCTCCTCCTACATGGCACAAGGCAGCCCCAGCTCAATGGAGGAAGCTGGTAGTCAACGAGGTGCAAAAGCAGGAGGAGAGGATGAGGTGTATAAAGGCCATTTCCCAGGCCAAGCAGGGAGAATGGATGAGATGGGAGAGTGTGGAACAACGCAAGATTGGCTGGCAAGACCTATGGTCAATGGAACAGAGCAGGATCAGTTTCCTTATAAGGTCAACATATGATGTTCTCCCATCACCACAGAACCTAAACCTCTGGGTAGGAGAGGATCCCTCATGTCCTTTGTGTTCATCACCTGCAACATTAAGGCACATTTTGACAGGATGTAAGGTGGCTCTTAGCCAAGGATGGTTTACTTGGCACCATGACCAGGTGCTGCGATGTTTGGCCTTAGCATTGGAAGACAAGCGTAACATGACCAATAAGTTGCCACCTGTTCCATCAAAACATTACACACAAAGGACAACATTCCTCCGCCCAGGAGAGCAACCACCAAGAAAGGGTGTTAAAACCAATCCTCGCCCAGGACAACTGGAAGCTGCTAGAGACTGGAAAATGCTGGCAGATGTTGGTCAACTGCTTGTTTTTCCACCTGAGATTGCCACCACTAACCTTCGACCAGATATTGTCTTGTGGTCTGGATCAGCATGCCTTGTTCACCTGGTAGAGTTAACAGTGCCATGGGAGGATGCTGTAGATGAGGTGTATGAGAGGAAGAAACTGCGGTATGCTCAACTAGCCACTGAAGCGGAAGAGCGAGGATGGAGAGTCTGGGTTTACCCAGTGGAAGTGGGTTGTCAAGGATTTCTGGCACACTCTACAACCCGGTTTCTCAGAGATGTCGGATTCAATGGCCAAGAGTTGCGTCGCACAGTGAAGAACTTATCTGAAGCAGCAGAGAGGAGCAGCAACTGGCTGTGGTTGAGACGGAAAGATTCTGGCTGGGGATCTCAAGCACAATAGAAAGAAAGAAACGCTGATGTACAGGTAAGTAAACTGGGCTGAGTTGAGTGGGGGACAGAGGGGGGTGATGCTGGGATGCCAGAATCACCATCGAGCCCTCTTGAGGTGTTGTGGGCTAGTCGACGAAACACCGAGGATGGAAGGTGCCCACTTGAAGACCCCAGAGATGTACCCTACTTAGCTCAATCCAGACGGTTGTCATGCTGATGCGCTGGGGAGACCGCACTATGGTTGATCCCCGGAGCCAGCATCGCAGCCGTTGTGTGTGCTGATGCGCTAGGGAGGCAATAAGCTGATCCCTGGAGCCAGCATTACACTTCAGCCATCAACACCAGACAGAAGGATATCTACATCATCATATGGAAGGAAGCGCAAATGGATGGAGACACATATGGATTACATTAGTTTACTGTGAAGCTACGTCTTAGTTGGTGCTTATCTTGGCGAGAGCCAAGTTCAAATCAGCATGAAGTTTTAACATCTACTCTCATGTAATGGAAATCATCTGTCCAAGGACACAGCTGCACTTTGAGTTATGAAAAAACAGCTACTTATCATGATTCTCAGGCATGGGTGTATTTTGTGCTACGTGCAAAGCTACAGAGCTACAAAGACAGGGCAGCGCTAGGCAAGAGTTCAAAAAGCCTTACATAATGACCAAAGGGGATAATCTGACTATATCAAAATTCAGTGGCGCAGTCACGTTTGATTACAAACAATGCAGTGTTTCCTGCATCATTGCACGATCCACACTGCGTACGTGCCCAATCACGCGAGATGTGATCAAATTCAAAAACAGCTTTTATTGGCTGTCTACATAATTGCACTTGATCAAGTACCATATTACATGCAGTCAGTTTGCCCCCCGAAATGATTCTTATAAGCGGATTGCTTGATTCTTACAAGCAGATTATTTTACATTGGTTAGTATAGAAATTATTTGGTCCCAGTGGTTTTGATCACTATATAAGGTTGATTCTTAATTCAGTGATTCTTATAAACTGACTGCACTTTATTAAAATTGACTCCCTAGGCCCACACTTCCTGGTGGGTAGTTTCTGAAGGGTGCTCGGAGGTTAAGGGTCCTAGAAGGACCCTGTCCCTTGCTGACGGCTTAATGTAGTACTGGATGTGCTTACAAAACCGTCATTTGAGCCCTTACATACAGCAAAGCTGAAATCCCTGTACTTAAAGATAGCTTTCCTGCTTGCTACTGCCTCCGCTAAGCGGGCAGGTGAAACGCAAGCATTTTCAATGGCGAAAGCCTGTTTGTTCATTGCAGAAGCCAGAACTAAGGTTAATCTCTGCACTAGTCCTGCTTTTCTCCCTAAAAGCATTTATGCTTTCCATATCAACCAGTCAGTGGAATTGGAGGCCTTCCATCCACTTCCTTTCCAGTCCAGGGAGAGAAAGTTCCATACACTCTGTCCAGATAGGGCACTGGCGTATTATGTTGACCGCACTCAGAGTTGCTTCCGGTCTAAGTTCCATACACAAGCCCTGTCTAAATAAACAGCGGCTGTTGAGGTAGATGGCAGACACTGACTGAATGTCGTAGATCATCAGAACCCTGGTTTTGGGACCAGAGTGTTATGAGCAGCCACTCATTCTGCTCTTTAACACATTTTATTGTTTCACTTTAAGTCCTGGGGTAGTTAGCCACACACCCCTTTGGACTTCTGGTGTTAAAGACTGAGGTTACTCAGTGTAACCTTCCTTCCTTTTTAGCACATCTGCCAGTGCTGCAAGTCCTTCGCTTGGGTATTGTATCCCATTCGGTAATGGTTACATTTCATACTTGAAAGGGAACGTTAGTTTATTATCATAACCATGGTTCCCTGAAATAGAAATGTTACCATTACCCTTCAAGGTCGCTGCATTCACTCCAATACTGCAGGCCTGAAGAGGAAAATGGCGCTCTTAAACCTTGGGGGACTGTGAGAATTCTACCATTTTGAGGGCTGACTGTCAACTTTAGGGCATGTATCAGACCAAATATCTGCTTAACCCTTTCAGGACCAAGCATTTTTCAGTGGGATGTTCCCCCAGGACCAGGCATTTTCTGGCTGTAGTTGACTCTCTTCCTATAAAAAATCACAAAAAAATCTATTATTTACAGTAGCATCTTGGAAATGGTGTCCTTTTTTCAGCTACCCTGGAGAACATTATAAAGTACTTCAGAAACCAACAAACAGCCCCGGATTCTCAAACAAGGCTGTCCCAGTCTTACTTTTAGTCTATTTTTGGATTGGACGACAATAACCAGTGTGCGTTGAAATGTGGGACAGGCTCTTTGAGTGTGTTACAATGCTGTGAGACTTCAGGCTGCTTGAATGCATTGCAATGGTTTCCTCCGGAACCTCCACCAGTGGCTGGATGCTGGGTGCTGTATTGATGTTGACATGCATCAAGTTCACGTCTTCTTCAGCTGACCTGACGTAATGTAGTTTCTGCTCCAGCTTCTACGTAGATGGCGTGCATTGACCTAGTGTGTGTTGACTTGGGGAGGTGCTTACATCAGCACTTGCAGCTTTTACGCTCCAACAAGCCTTGGCAAGATGCCCCAACTTCCCTCAATTCTGGCAAGCATAGTCCTTGAAATGGTACTCCTTCGCTAGGTGGCTGGTTCCCAGGATAACAGTGATAGTACAGTATATTTTAAAGATAAGCTAATATTATTTAGAATTTCCCTGTGGGGATATATATATGTATATATATATCAGACTTGTAGTTGAGTCCGTCCGAGTGTCAAGTGTCGAGTCTGAGTCATCAGGGTCCGAGTCTGCATTTCGTTGCATTTGCACTTTTATAAAGTCTGTAATACAATGATGCATTTACGAGATTGTGCTTCAGTTCATTTGATTTCAGATAGTTTTTCTCTTTTACACAAAAACATTATATTTATGTATTTCTCCTTTATGTAGGTTCATAATGGAATGAAAACATGAAGTAACACACAGACAGATTTCTAGGTTGATGCTGCGCAACGTATTCTTAATGTGTTTTTCCCGCTTCCATAATAAATGATTTTCATTTCAGTAAATACAGTGGTATTAAGTTATGCTGTTGTTCTTTTTTTGCTATCAGTCAGTCCTTCTGTCATATCAGTCTGATATATCTGCCTGTTTGACTGTAGGCAATTTTCGATTTGAGACTTTAATGCCTAGTTTTAAACTGAATTTGCTTACAAACAGTGATGGTGTGTGCTGGGAACAAGTGGAGATTAGAAGCAAAGCACAGAATATTTAATCACACAGCGACTTTCTGATATGAATTAAGAAGCTCTGAAAGTATGGTTATAACTTATATGATTATTCTTTTTTCATTCATTTTTGTTTTCAGTAAACTCAAAATTATTAAGGTGACCAATGTTCTATTTTTTATTTTTTTTACTGCAAACAAATAAATTAATATATTACAAAGATTCAGGGAGTTCAGCAGAATCAAATTACATATTTTTCAAGAATGCAGTTTTAGAAATGTATTTCTACAGTGCTTAAAAAACTCAGAACACGGTTTAAAATAGTAAAGAGAAATAATTACTTGTTTATCATGCTAACATGTGGAGCACAACGAACTGTTCTTAAATTCATCGATGACTCACGCGACTCGAGTAAAAAGGCCTGTGAGATTCACCATAAACAATGAGGACAACATGGGCGCCTCCATGGAACTTGTCTGTTCATTGCTTTTGCTAAATATAGGCTGCGTATTAAATATCCTGACTGCGTTTAAAAGGCAAGAACAAAACAAAACAAAAGTCAAAAAATTAATACTGTAGACAATTCAGGTAAAATCAAAAAACAAACAAACAAAAAACTATAGAAATTCATTAACAAAAACTTTGTTAAAATAACATTAAGGTTGCAGTTCAAAATCACATACATGACATCAGCAATGACTAATCACATGACAGATGCTCCACCTAGACTGCCCAGAAGGTCATTACCTGGGTATGTTTTTTGGTATGCAGAATATTGTGCCATAGGAACTCATATGACAATAATAACACAATGATGCAGAGTTTGGTCCTCATTCTCCATGGCACTGTTCTAGGAAAAAAAAAAACATTTATTTTACTAAGTGATATACATATTCAAATGC
Source organism: Acipenser oxyrinchus oxyrinchus (assembly GCA_030684275.1). NCBI lineage: Eukaryota > Metazoa > Chordata > Actinopteri > Acipenseriformes > Acipenseridae > Acipenser > Acipenser oxyrinchus. The sequence continues at coordinate 87,343,807 of CM060250.1, forward strand.
ATTTGGTAGACCAATGGTCTTGGATAGATATGTGGCAATGCCATATTGCTTAATGGCAAGTGTGCCAACTTTTGCATTGGAAGTAACAGTAGTAATTATGCAACACCTATATCATGTCTATAGACAATAGTGCAAAGAGTGACCTGAGTGACAGTGAGCGCAATGGAAGTGTACTTGTTTTGTCTATGATTGTGTCTATGTTGGCACTTATGCCAAGAAGCATGATAGCTACAGTCCAGCACAGAGAATTTTTTTTTCCAGTGTAATGTCCATCTGGGCAGTCTTGGTGGAGCATTTGTTATGTGATTAGTTATGCCAACATTCATGTTAAATTTAATGACAAAAATAAAAGACATATTCCTCTGACATATGACCTAAGCAAACACACCTTTATATATCCAGGTTAATTCTGTACACAACTGTGTCGATTTTGACTGTGTGTACTGAACAAAAATAAAATCACAATGACCAAATCATACAACCGGATATGTTTGTTCTTTTTTGTTAACAAATCTTTCAATTATTTTGTTTCAAATTGTACTGTATATTTATCAAAAAATGTGTTCTTCTACAAATTTCTATAACATTCACCCACTGTGTACGTTTTTTTAGTGGAATCATCATTGTTTAAACAGCAGTCCATTTTTAAGGTAATAAACATAAGACACATAAAATGGAGTGTTGGAACTATTTCTTAAACACTGTTAAAAAAAAAAAAGAAAGAAAAAAGAAACGCTGACCTTTTCACCCAAACTAAAATTAAAGTAAACTGGCAGCCACAGTATTTATTTAAACCATTTAACCCAGAGTGCTGGCAGCTGCAAACCTGGCAGGACAAGACCATCATCTGCACTGAATCATTTCCGGGGACCTGATTTTTTTAAGCTTGGGGCTTTCACTACTTTAACCACTTACAAGCTAGGCAGACACAATGTGGTATTGTGTCAGCGCAGTCTCATAGGATTTCCTGAGTAAAAATGACTTGACTAATTAGAATTACTTAATATGATATACATTTTTCTAATTTTTATTTTCTTGTAAAACTTCATATTGAGTTTAAGCCAGCTGTTCAAAAGAGATGCGAGTTTTGCGGAATCCAAGAAGGACATAAAAATGTGTGCATTATTAATTCAAAACTGGAACGGGCTTTCATTATTCTATGAAGACTACATCTCAGCCCCCACGACTCATCCCTTTTCACAGACGTCTCATTTCTAGGATTCAGGGGTTGCATGAATCACCAGCTTCCGCAAGCTGATCCCAGCAGCAGCTCCAGTCCCATTGCAGGCGTTCCATCCACAAGGTTGTCTTACACCACGGGCTGTAACTGCTATCAGTCTTCTGTGCTCAAAACTGGATTCTTCCTATCCGTTCAAGCAAGACTGGATCCTCGCTTTCATCACACACGCAAGAGACTCTCTCCAACTGGCTCTAGGCACAATTAAATCATACATTAGTGGGATCCAGTATCACTATCGTTTATTTGTCAGTTGTCTCCTATCTTGCTACCTATACCAACAATTCGTCTCGCACTGCAAGGAATCACCAACCACAGACCGAGTACAATTTAGCATCAGCAATTGCATCCAGTTCTCATTCAGCCTCTACCATTAGGCACCACACTCCCTCCAAACATTCAAAAGCAAATAATAGAAGATGTCAGTTTCCACCAACTGGAAGCATAGTTTAAACAATAACATTCAGGTCTTTTACCAAATAAATAATTGGCGGTAAAGATATCAATGTTACACCCAAGTCACGCGACATTAAGTTCCACACCTCGTCAAAGGCCAGATCAATATTTATTCTACATCATCGAGCTCTGTTAGATACGGGGGTATTATGTTCTATGACTACTATAAAACATTCTCCGTTAAATCTGTCGCCATCTCAGCAGCACATAACCATTCTGTCAATCGGTCTTTACCTGATTCACTCCCCTTTAACCACATTTTCAGCGGTTTTGCGAGCCAACGCCTGCGGACTCTGCTCATTCACAGCCCATTCTACCTCCCTCTGTCAAAAATACAATCATGATACAGCATCAGAGCATTTAGGATAAACATTCACTATGTAACCTTTTTCAGTACTGGAAACATCAACATAATAATAATAATAATTATACAAATAATAACAAATTAATAACATAAGAACCCTTCCATAAATTAATGACTACAATATATATATATATATATATATATATATATATATATATATATATATATATATATATATATATATATATATATTTTTAAGATACAGCAGCTGTGCATGTGCATATTTTCTATGATGAAAATAGAGCAATCTTATTCGTGCATCTGTCATAAAAAATGTTAATTAAAAAAATGTGTTAGAAAAAAGGTTTTCAGATTATAGCTGTTAATTTAAAGCTACAATAAGAAAGGGCAATGACTTCTATCTCTGTACTGCTAAAAGAAAATCACTAAGGAGTTTAAAATAATTTTTAGTCATATTTCAGCACTAATATTGTATAATGACATCTTTATAAGCCCATTTTCTATTGTATGCAACTGCCTGACATTAAATAAGTATTGAAAATACTTTTGTCAATAGTAAATGTATCGTGATTCACAGGATTTCTTGCTGGGATGAAAATCAATGAGTATTTCTGTTAAATCTGTCAAAAAGGGACATTTAAATGCAAGCTCATAATGGCTAGTAGAGATACATTATGTTTATCTCGAAATTTAAAAATGAGCATATGCTGGAGACTGCATACTGGCACAGCTTGAAACATGATAGTGTATCGTTTGAGTCAGTTTAGTAGTCCCAGTACTGTAGTATTTCATTTTACAGCCCACAAGTTTATTTTTCATTGAGGATAAACTATAAATATTGAAGGCTTTTTGAACTACTACACAAGACTCTCTCAAGGTGAAAAATACTCTTTTTTATAGTTTATCTCAAAAGCACTCCTTGAGCAACTACAATTCTGAACAACAAATCTCTTGCTTACTTAATTGTGTATTACTTACTTTTTATTGAATAATGTCCATAACCATTCAAATATGTTTTTTTTCATAACTAAATCTGGCTAAAGGTTTTAGTCTGTCATTTCAATATGACGATAACAGATTGAGACTGCATGCCTAATAAGACTTTGTGGAAGAAAAGTGACAACAGAAACAGTACTTATAATGATGCTGATATTTCCATCCTAGCCATTGCCCTTCCTAATGTACTTTGCAGACTCATATCACCCTCATAGCACACAACCTGTGTGTCGAAATACTCATCGAGATATAATATTTGATACACAACATTTGGAGAGGAATCCCATATATATATATTCAGATGCTCAAATATACATTTTACATGTCTGCAAAATATATTGGTCTTCAGCAAATTATATGCAAAAGTTTACACAAATAAATAAAAGAGCTGTTCCTCATGAATGAAATATTATTGCTTTTTCCAACCCATTGGATATTGTTTATCCCACATGAATGGACATATTTTTGTTAGATTAATTTTGCTTTCCAGACAGCAAACTGAATCACTTTGGACATATCTTCGATGTGATGTGCAAATATGCAGAAATACACATTTTATGCATAAATATGCACACATAATTAAACTGCTCCTGTACATAATAATCATGTGTGTGATCAAGAGCAGAATAAAAATAGGAGGTAAAATATTTGCTTTGATCACAAATGCACCCTCTACAATAAAAAAAAAAAAAACATGGTTTCTGTTTCTAAATTAATTGGACTCCAGTATCCTGTTGTGCAATAATAGATTTAAAGCAAGTGCAGTGCTGTGAATGGATCGTGAAAATAAGGGCAATACGTTTATAATCTGGAGGTCTTTATGGATAACAGTGCAGTAATAACTCAGCAGCTTGGGATTCTTAATGGAATTGGACTGTAAACACGGAATATGTTTGTATGAAAGACATATTTAGAATACTATGGCATTCCGTTATTCCAAATCAGTACTCTGAGTCATCTTTTTACAGAGGAATTTAATATTCCATCATTATACCATGTTTACATGCAGAAATACCGGAAATGCAGGAACATAAGAATACCACAAACCTTGGACATGTGCAATGGAAAGCAGCACCAAAAGAGATTTGCAAGGCGAGACAGGAGGTTTAACAGTAATTGGTGCTGCATCCTTAATATATTAATAAGTAAACACTAGACAAGACAAGCTCAGTGTGGTTGCTGCTTTATTCATTCCAGTATTGCACTTGACAACTTCTTCATAACCACTTACCGGCACACCTCACAAGTATCTGTAGTAAAAATGCAAAGCAAGGCAAACTAGAATCGTATGTCTAGAAATATACTGTAGTATTATTCGTAACAGAGGGAGCACGAGAAGGGAATTAAAAAGGATGCCCCTGTAATTTTTGTACACACATCATATTTTTATTTTGTACTTTTGTACAGTCATTCTACTACAACAGCCATATGCATCTAATCTGCAATACCTTATTGGAACACACCCACATACTCTACTGATGTCTGTACACAAACTGTATTATAACATAAGAACATAAGAAAGTTTATAAACGAGAGGAGGCCATTCGGCCCATGTTGCTCGTTTGGTCGTTAGTATCTTATTGATCCCAGAATCTCATTAAGCAGCTTCTTGAAGGATCCCAGGGTGTCAGCTTCAACAACATTACTGGGGAGTTGGTTCCAGACTCCCACAATTCTCTGTGTAAAATAGTGCCTCCTATTTTCTGTTCTGAATGCCCCTTTATCTAATCTCCATTTGTGACCCCTGGTCCTTGTTTTTTTTTTTTTTTTCAGGTCGAAAAAGTCCCTTGGGTCGACATTGTCAATACCTTTTAGAATTTTGAATGCTTGAATCAGATCGCTGCATAGTCATCTTTGTTCTTTCTAAAGCAGCAATATCCATTTTGTAGCGAGGTGACCAGAACTGAACACAATATTCAGGATGAGGTTTTACTAATGCATTGTAAAGTTTTAGCATTACTTCCCTTCATTTAAATTCAACACTTTCACTATATATCCGAGCATTTTGTTGGCCTTTTTTTATAGCTTCCCCACATTGTCTAGATGAAGACATTTCTGAGTCAACATAAACTCCTAGATCTTTTTCATAGATTCCTTCTTTAATTTCATTATCTCCTTTATGGTATTTATAATGCACATTTTTATTGCCTGCGTGTAGTACCCTACATTTTTCTATATTAAATGTCATTTAATATAAAAATAATATATATATATATATATATATATATATATATATATATATATATATATATATATATATATATATATATAAACCTATTTACAGATACCAGAGACTATTTTTTACTACTTGTACCTGCAGAATATTAAATGTCAAGTTTGAATTCTGCTTTTCCCTGCTACACCGAAATGCAATGGAGCTTTGTCTAATTCGGTTCTGTGCAAGCCATGGACTTATTTTTATTGTGCTGTGTGGTTGTCTGAAATTGTTGTCTTTGTAAATAAGGAATTGGATCTTAATATACTTTAACTCTCCGATGTGCAACATTTTTTTTTTTTTTTTTTAGAAAACATTAATTTCTTAAAGACTAGAGCTACAGTATCACTGTCCCCCACCCCCACCAGGAATCAGCCAGCAAAGTTAGTGGGAAAGCTTTTCTATTGGCTCATGAAATCCCATAAAACAGTCTGAAAGAAACATTTTTAAATTTAATGCAACATAACTTTGTTGGTAGTGGGCGAGATGAAAGTCGACTCCTGCCTTTGTGTTTGCAGTGCTTACCATTTGAAGTAGTGTATAGCAGGGAAACACACAGTTGCTTAAATAATAGACTGAAGAATGTTCTGGATTTACTAGTAACTGTTAATGTACTTGTGCTTGCATTACATTATGCAATAATTCTCTACAAAGCGGGCACACTTGTATTATTATTATTATTATTATTATTATTATTATTATTATTATTATTATTTTATTATTATTTATTTATTTTTATTTTTTTAAAATTTTGACAATTTGCTGTATAGAGGATTTTTTAAAATTTTTAAAAAAAATTTTTTTATGATATCAGCTGAATCCACAGATTAAGTCAGCATTTAATGTAGCAATTTAAAAACAGTATACAGTACAGTTCCTGACAAACCATATACCATATTAGAACTCCTGGGAAGTGAAGGCATGCCAAACTGTCATTGGATAATGATAGTATGATTGCTTTTTTTTTTTTTAAACTATAATAACTACGTTATCAAAATAAACATTGCTTGCTGGAAATAGCCCAATTTCCTGCTAAAGACAGGACTGTGGATGAAGAAGTGAAGCACTACAACTGGTAATACATGTACTGTACTTGAGTACCTGGATGTGTGGTTCCTTTAATGTCCAAATCGGGAGTTTATCAGTACACTGAGCTTACTGAAGCAGAGACTATTAAAAATAGCTTTACTTTTTAGCACTCTGTTTAATACATTTTGACTAGCAGTTTCGATATTCAGGTTGGTTCATGCAAGCATGAATGCCTCATCTAATGAAAAGCTTTCAGTATATACACCTGGTGCCTTCAAAATTCAAACCCGATATGGAATGAATGACCTTGTATATAAAAGCCCTTTCACAGATGGCTCTGAAAAAAAGTCACTGTGTTTCTCTAACAATAATATATATTTCAAGGAAATCTCTCAGCCTTGTAAGATACCTTAGCTTTTCTGGCAGCTCTTGTATTTTCTTTACTAGCTGAATGTACTGTTCGATTAGAATTAGAAAGCAAATCACTGTCCCCTTGGAAGGAATATTTTACTGATGAGACAGATGAAGGGCTAGTAAGACTGGCAAATGCTGGAAAATCTTTTTTTAAGCCCCCTGGCAACTCTCTGGAGGTGGCTGGTTTTAAGTGATCATTTTCAAATACTAAACATGATGTTTATGATTTTCCAAGTCAGGACTCCAAAATGTCATTTCATGGTGCATTTTTGCAATTTAAATAACAGACCGTTTGATTTTCAGAAAGTGTAAAGTCAGGGCATTACTATTGAGGAAGTATTCTTGTTACAGGCAGTTAAATTCCTCGGTGCTATTCAACAGCGTAAATGATTGGCAGTATTCCCACCTCTAGCTTGCTAAACTGCATGCTGCATGTTAATGAGTTTGTACAGTGCCTCCAACAAGTATTCATAGCGTTCATAATGGCTAACTTAAACTATATTCCAGGGGGTCTCTATTTGAAAAGAGCAACCCACAGAACCAACTACTGGTATGGTATTACCCCTTATGAAAAATACATATTTTAAAACATATTTATTGGTATATTAGCAATATGTAAAAAAATGGCCACTTTCATACATTTTACGAAATATATATATATATATATATATATATATATATATATATATATATATATATATTTTTTTTTTAATATACTGAAAAATATATTAGACATGTATTTAAATTACATTGGGACATATAAAGAAAATGTATTACATAACATATTACAAACATAAAATATAATGGGAAATTATATGTATACATACTTGTTGGGCTTAAATCTTGCGATTTAAAAAAAACAGCTAATCTTGGTTTTAATTGCATCTATAACAAGGTTTTACTTTAATGTATTTTTATTTGCAATATTGTCATTAAGAATCACTTACTGTAGATTATTATGATTTATTATGAGTGTTGGTTTTGTTTATTCACTATTGAATTATTGTTTGATCATGGCATATAAAGTGTGTGTGCATATTTAATTTGTTTTGTGTTCCTACCCCTGCATCCATACCTTGAGTGAATGATCCTGCTGAATTTCAGAGCGTGGAGTCGATTTCTAGTGATTGACAGCTGTCCTCAGAGCGGGAGCAAGACAGCATCAGAAGCGTTGATTGAATCAATTTCTGCTTGCGGCTTACTTAAAATGGCGAACCAGGCTGGAAAGGGAGAGAACGGAGAGGGCAGAAAGAAAAGCACTCCTGTGCCTTTTGTCTGCTGGCATTTGGCCTATGCAGTCGGCGAGGTCTACTCGACAGCGGGGATGCGGCAAGGCCTAGCCCCGTGGAGGAGAGCATGGCTGGAAGTGTCACTCTGTCCCTGAGACTGGAGAGATGGGGACAATTTTGAACAGTATTGCTGAGCGCAGTTATTCTTCATGTTGTATGGCTCTGTCCACTCTCTCTAGAAACATCATGTAAGAATCCTGCAGGTTTTTAGGCAGTCTGATGCATTGTGTGCATTTCGTATCATTACATTGAAACATTGCTCATCTTTTCGCATCCAGGCAACATGTTATCATTTATGTCTTGTTGTCAACCAACATTTTGTTATTGTTAAAACTACTGGACGCTTGCCGGTGATTTAAAAGTAGCTCCTGATAAGCGCACATACACACACACATATGTGTGTGTGTGTGTGTGTTACTGTGTTATTGTTTACTCTGTGTGTTACTTCAGAGTAAACAATACAGGCATATCATAGCAGTTTTGGAATCTTATGATTAGTTACCGAGTTGGAACACACACACAGTTATTATTTTATGTATTTAAAAAAAAAGTCTGTCACTACACCTCATCGGTTCAGCGTGAATCATGGATGCAGAAGCAGGGCCGTCCAAAAAGAGGCAAAAAACATACTATTTCCACAAAGGGTGGGAAAATTAGTTTTTGCTTACAAGAGTAAGAGAAGTATATTTGCCTGATTTGTGGTGCGGGAGTTGCAGTTGGAAAAAAATAGCAATGTTGAGAGGCACTACGCAACAGTACATAAAGATTTTGATAAAAACATGCAGTGAAAGAAAGCCGGCTTTGCAGAAACAGCAGTCATTTTTTACCAAACCAGTGAAAAAAACAAATGTGGTAACAGAGGCCTCTTTCAAAGTTGATTACTTTCTAGCAAAAAACAAGACGTCATTTACAGATGGTGCATTGGTAATGGGCGCAATGACTGTCATAGCTATAACTGATGTGCAACTGGGAGCTAACACTGTAGCAAAGAGAGTATTGGCATTATCCGAAGATGTCTGTGAACAGTTAGACTGAGATTTATGTTGTCTTATTTTTGCCTTTTTTATAGCTTCCCCACATTGTCTAGATGAAGACATTTCTGAGTCAACATAAACTCCTAGTTCTTTTTCATAGATTCCTTCTTCAGTTTCAGTATTTCCCATATGATATTTAGAATGCACATTTTTATTGTTTGCATGCAGTACCTTACACTTTTCTCAATTAAATGTAATTTGCCATGTGTCTGTCCAGTTCTGAATGCTGTCTAGATCATTTTGAATTACCTTTGCTGCTGCAACAGTGTTTGCCACTCTTCCTATTTTTGTGTCATCTGCAAATTTAATAAGTTTGCTTACTATACCAGAATCTAAGCCATAATTAGGAAGAGCAGAGGACCTAATACTGATCCCTGTGTTACTCCACTGGTTACCTCACTCCATTTTGAGGTTTCTCCTCTAATCACTACTTTCTGTTTTTTACATGTTAACCACTCCCTAATCCATGTACATGCATTTCCTTGAATCCCTACTACGTTCAGTTTGGGAATTAATCTTTTATGCAGGACTTTGTCAAAAGCTTTCTGGAAATCTAAATAAACCATGTCATATGCTTTGCAATGATCCATTGTCGATGTTGCATTTAAAACTAGATAGGAACAGGTCGAGTTGCCCGTATCCTCCTTTATAAAAAAGTAATCATTTAATATATTTACTATTTTTTCTCCTCATCTATGATTTTGCCATTTGTATCATATAGACAATTTACCTCCTCTTTGACTGTTCTCTTGCTGTTATAATACTGGAAAAACTTTTTGGAATTGGTTTTAGCCCCCTTAGCAATGCTCATTTCTATCTCTATCTTGGCCTTTCTAACTTCCTTTTTGACTTGTTTGCAGTTCCAAGTACTCTGTGTACTTTGTTCTTGGTCCCTTTTAAACGCTCAGTATCAATAGCTCATTGGGCACATACATAATGTTATTTATGTTATTTTAAATAGTGAGCAGATGGGTTTGTTGATTGTTTGAGTAGTATTGTTCCTTGGGATAACACAATACTGAGCTCAAGTCATGTGATTTCATAAAAACGCCAGGTACTCAGTGTTTGGTATTTGAGTTGAAATTGTCAAAATGAGTTGATTAAGAATCTGTATAAATAGTCATAATAAAAGATAAGATTTTAATTAACGCAAGAACAGCGAATTATACGACTATGCCCCACTTGAGTAATGAAGATCGCCTGGTTGCTATTGGCATGATTGAAGGCGGCCTGTCTGTGAGAGAAGTTTCCAGGAGAATGATATGTTCTGCTTCAACAATCAGCAGACTAGTACAGAGAAACCAGGAAACCAGATCTGTGAGGGACAGGCCATGTCCTGGAAGGCAGAGGGTCACCACACCAGCCCAGGACCATTTGAATGATCCATCTGCACAATCGTTTTCAGACTGCAGTGGCTACAGCATGAGAAATTCCAGGAAGAAATTACCCGTGCATCAGCAGAATAACAGTATCTTGCCATCTGCATGAAAATGATTTGCATGCTTGGAGGCCATTCAGGGGTAACATGTTGACAGCTGAGAGACGAAATCGCCGCCTTCTGTGGGCCAGAGAACATCTGAGGTCACGGCAGAGAGAGTGGTGGAGTGTTTTATTTACCGATGAATGCCGTTTTGCCCTTGACAGACCTGATGGAAGACATGGAGATGTTGTGGTGAACGTTATGCTGACTGTTGTGTTGTTCAAGCCAACCTGTGAGGCGGTGGAAGTGTGATGATGTGGGGAGGAATCACCTTTAACACAAAAACACCTTTGGTGCAGATTGAGGGCAACCTTACCGCTCAGCGGTACATTGACGAAATCCTTGAGGTATCAGTTTTTCAATTTTTCCATGTCGATTTTCCAGCAGGATAATGCAAGACCACACAGTGCTAGGATGACAATTGCATGACTTCAAGAAAACAATGTCAAGGTCTTGCCATGGCCAGCTTTTTCTCCCGACCTGAGTCCAACAGAACATCTGTGGGACCAATCCTATCTGCCAGTCCCATCCCACAGGAGACAACCGTGACCAGCCAACCTTCGCCAGCTGGCTGCAGCTGCACAGGAAGAGTGGCGGAACATCCCACAGCAGTCTGTGCGTCAACACTGTCAGAATTTTGTTAATACTCAGAGAGGGCATACCCGATACTAGCTTTGTAATGTTTTCATTTTGAGTGTGTCACATTTTATAATGAAAACTTATAATGATTCTTTGATCTGTCTTTTTGTTCACATTTTCTGTGATTTTGTTTGATATCTATGTTTAAAATATTTGATTAAATCCTTTAGACCTGACTGTTGTGTTTCTTTTGTGCATCAGTACATATATCGCGTATCCGACTGCGATGGGACCAGAGTAAGGGTGGATATGTAAAAAGTCGGATAAATGAATCCTGTTTTAAATACCATTATACATAGCTGTAAGAATTAATATATTCACACAATTATTGTTTTGAGATTCAGCTTTTATTGTGGAACTTTCCTAAATCCCTTGTTTAGAAAGGTACAGGATATTAATGCTTGTGACAGGGTAGCCATCTGCCATGTGGGTGTGTGCATTCGCTGCTGAGTGACAGGCAGGAGATTGAGACGGAGGTTGAAGTTGATACGCCCCGCAGGCAGCAGTGTGGAGTAGTGGTTAGGGCTCTGGACTCTTGACCGGAGGGTTGTGGGTTCAATCCCAGGTGGGGGATACTGCTGCTGGACCCTTGAGCAAGGTACTTTACCTAGATTGCTCCAATAAAAACCCAACTGTATAAATGGGTAATTGTATGTAAAAATAATGTGATATCTTGTAACAATTGTAAGTCGACCTGGATAAGGGCATCGGCTAAGAAATAAATGAGAAGAATATTTATTTACATATCAACACACTGAACCGCTCAAATGACACTACCAGCAATGGTAGAGCACGGAGTACATACAACACAGTCTAAGAAAACTTTGGTGGGATCTACAATCTCTGAACTGATCTCCTCTGTTCAATAATAAACAAACTCTGGCTACTCACCTGGCTGTCGGCAATTTTGTCTTTCTTAATCACTCTTCGCTATCCAACCCTGGTTCTCACTCACTCTCACACACACACACACACACACACACACGTCGTGAATTTCAACTTCTTTAGCCCAGCTGGTTTTGGTTTTGCAGCAGCCCTGAGGTGAATAAATGGATACCTGACGCCGCGCTGGAACACACCTACCTGCTGATTAGATTCCACATCAGGTAATCACACACAGCATTGTTATTTTGACTGCCAGTATGGCAGCGTAGCCTGCTGGGGTCACGTGACTACAACCCCTCAATATGCTGTGTTTGTATTAATGCTTATGAATTTTTGCACAGGAAAGGGGCTCATACAAACACTGATGACACCGGACGAGTTTGGTGCAGAGTGTAGATAGAGTATTTAGAACTTCATATATATGTAAGTACTTCACATATCCCATTCACAATGATATGCTATCATTAAGCCAGCATAAAGGCAAATATGTATGAATTTGTATAATTTCCAATGTAGCGATCAAGCTTTCTCCTTTAAGAAAGCCAACACCTTGGAGTCTCCTCTGGGTATGCAATATTGTGAACAGTGTCTGCTTCACAGTATTAAAGTTTTGAGATGCGCTGCTATTACACTAATTACGGTGCAGGTGACCACACTCTGCAGTCAGATCTCTCCTAGGGGGAAAGAAAAAAAGCAGAAAACAAATTGGCTAAGAACTCTTATTTTATTTATCCTTCGGGCACCCTCTACTGCAGCAAAGCACAACTCCCACTATTTATTCGAAAAAATATCGCGCGACTCCCGCAATGCTAGAGATCTCGCTAAGATGATGCAACAAATATTTAAATGAGTATATTGCTGTTCTCTTCATTAACAAATTATTCATACGACAAAATGTATACTTTGCATATTTTTGCAACGAAAATCAAATTGTGGTATGTTTGCTCTGTGACAGGCCCATCTTAGTACATCTACCCCTGAGACTTTATTTTATTTTTAAGCACGCGTGTTGCTAAAGTTGTACCACTAATGAACTGAGTTACATGTCCATATTTCATTTTATGTAATTTTTTGTTTTGAGAGCAATGCAATTCAATTGAATATATAAAAGGAATCTGAACTTCATGAGTTGTTTGCCGACTTGTTTACTGTATTTTATTGTTTGCATCAGTTTACAAATGACCGAACACCAGCACGGTATAGTATTTGCAATATATTATGTTGTATATTGTTCAATGTTTCAAAAATATTGACATTTTGTTTTTAAATATGATATAGTAAAAATAAAAAGTAAATGTAACTTCTCAGTTATGATTTTGGGTACATGTAATACATGATATGTTACGTATTCATTAAAATATATTCAGGGGGTATACATTGGCATATGCAATGCAATATTTTAAGTACATATTAAAACATATTAGGTGAAATAGACAATATATTCAGACAATATATTTCTCAGGTATATTCAATGGAGGATATTTTAAATATATATTAACTTATATGTGGTGTAGTACTTTGGAACAATATATTACCATCAATATAAAACAGAATATATGTTATATATTCTTTCAAAATATATTGCAATATTATTGGAAATATATTTGCTGAAAATCAATGATGTAGTCTTCTAGGTACGCAAAAAAAAGATGAATTGGTGTAAAAGAATAATTTAATTTGAAACCCAATAATTGAATTTGTAATTCGACCAATTCTAATAAATGCTTTGTCCTTAATGGTACAATATAAGTACAATGCTGTAGCCTACTAGTCTATTGTTTTGAAATGAAATTATGACTGGATTATGTATATATATTTTAAGGTTCTGTAGCAGTCCTCACAGTTGACATTGGTTTTGTTTGTATTTTCTTTGCTGATTTGTCTTCAATTATTATTATGTTTTACATAATGTTTTTAAACGCAAAAAAAAGGCACAATGGTGAAAGACCTATATTTAACCCTATTCATGAATCTTTTAAATATGCACAAACAACTTTCCCTTGCCAACGTTCAATTCAACCCAAACAACGTCCAAATAACTGTCACTAGTGACAAATGCTATCAACAGGGTTTTAAATAATTTACTGCACTTAATTGTTGGATTAATTGAATTACTGCTCTGTATTATGAAACTGTTGTATGTTCATACTTATTATTATGATTTTATATTTGTTTTGGTTGTTTAGAACATGGTATGTGCATGTCTGTAACGCTGCACGGTATTATAATTTTTTGTTTAGATTATGTTTACACAGGGCTTTTGTTTTTGGCATGTAATGAGATACCTTGCGTTGGGTTTTTGTGCTACTGTACTGATGGTGTCCTATACTGTATGTCCACTCCATGCAGCTGTGGCAAAACCAGCAGCTACGTCCTTTTGTCATGACATTTCTAAGTGCCACTCGAGATCAGACTAGAGTAAACACAGTTTGACTAGTATTAGACTGAGCGCTCTCTGACAAATCTCTGCTCACCACAAAAGCCAGCTACATTTATTGAAGTAACTGTCTTCGTCTTAGGCAAGTATAGTCTGGCACACATTCCCGAAGACACAACTCCAGCGGGTTTTTAATGCAATAATTTGTGCTTTCCTTTCAGACATACTACTGTAATTATAATATTTTCGAATTAGGCACCATTTCACTGCAGCATGTTTTTTTCAGTATTTCAGGAATTTGGCAGATGTTCATTTTTGTTTTGTGCTCCTCATTTGAATTAGTTTCAGTTTTTTTTTTTAAAATCAATTGTTTATCCCTATTTTTCTTCACAATTGTTAAATGCCAAATTTGAAATGCCTCATTTCATCTGCTGATCCTAAGAAATGCATTTTACCAAGCTACAGAACCCCAGAGGCAAGGGACAAGCCTGGGAATTCTCCACTTTAATTTCATGGGGTGCCAATTTTCTAGTGCTGAGTATATAAAAATGCATTTAAAAAAAAAAAAAAAAAGAATGTCTGTAATAACACAGGCTATAAAAAAAAAAAAACTTGAAGAAACTTCTTATAACAAATGGCATGCTCATTCAGATTTATATACAAAAATAAATCACAAATCATTTAGTACAGTTATCCTGTGTTTCGATATCATTTAAATTGTAGAATATTACTATAATACTCAACAGAACGCCATATTAGTTCCATAAAATAAAAATAAAACTTTCTACCACACTTTTATACAAAAGTATGCAATGATTTTGTTTGCAAAAATAAAACCGACTAGATGGATCAACGACCTTTGTTTACTGTTGTTTTAAATCAAACTGCTACTGGCATTGTTTTTGTGATGTGGTGCCTGTTGCCTGGATATCTGCTTTCCTGTACAGTTTGAAAAAGATTCAAAACTGAGAATGAACATGGCGGAGGAATAAACAATAGTTCTTAATAAATAAAAAATAATAATAAATAGTGCGAGAAGTCCCGAGTTTGCGCCCGCCCTCCTCCGTCTGTGTGTGGATTGCCTGGTCCTGTGTGATGCGCTTTCCTGTGTTAACCGAGATTGCTACTATATATATATATATATATATATATATATATGTATATATATATATATATATATATATATATATATATATATATATATATATATATATATATATATATATATATATATTCTGTTTTTCTTTCTAAACTAGAACAGAGATGTGTGAATATGTAATGTAATACCCCCACTGCTCCCAAGCACTGCTACAGGATTGTGTCTATATTGCCAGCAGAATTGTAAAAAGCAGGTTTGTAATAGGTCCTTTAACAAAAGTACCTGTAAACCTTAGACAAAACATATATTTTTTAAGTAGCATCGCATAAACTAGTGAATAGAATAATAACCTAAACAGACACCACAGAATTTTAATTCAGTGCAAAATAAATTAAAAAAAAATGTTTCTACAAAAAGCTTTTTTTTTTTTTAAAGCATTTTCTTTTCAAAGGTTCTCATCTTTGTATGCAATTTAGAGAGTGCATAGAAATAAAAATTCCTGCTGAACATGAAGGCTCTTAAAAGAAATTGCAAAGCATAGCTACATTAATAACAGGCTACAAATATACCCCCGTTGCTGCCAGAGTGTTTGAATACAGAAACGGAATATTTGTAACAATAGTTCTTCAGTCCTGTAACCCAAGATAGCTGCATTACATTAGGAATTCAAGAAAACATAATTAATAATGTAAAACTGAATGCTGTTCTAACCCTTATGGCAATATCATTTTGATAACTTTATTAAAATGCTTGATCCGCGCCAGCTGGAGAAATTATTAATTAATGCAAACACATTTTCTTTTTATAGCTTTCTATCAATTATTGAAGCATGGTGCATTTTAATGTGCTCTGCAATTTACAGTATATCTGCCATGGTCCAAGGGTATGTAAGGTTAAGGATGGTTAAAAATATATATATAATGTCCTTATTTTGTCATGGAGGTTCATAAATACCACAGAAAAAAAGAAAAACAACACTGGTGGTAAACATTCATTACCTGAAAATCTGCTTTAGGTTGCCTGTCAACACAAAAAGAAAAATCTCAGAAAATCTAGCAACAATCACCACCCTGAAGAGCTGCACTAGCTCCCATAAGAAGTTTTGTCTTTTATTAGAGACTGGAAGCATAAATAGATACAGTCAAATACTGTCTACAAGCTCCTTTTTTTTTTTTTTTACTAAAGTATTTACAAGGAAATATACTTTAATTACATAAATTATCCATAGAGAAACTGAGACACAATAACAGCAGTCCCAATATAAAAAAAATTCTGGTTGTGATCTGGGAGAACGACAATGTGTCCATCAGCAGCAGTAATTTATCTACCAGTGCAACAAATACAATTATGCCTCTACTATTTTTTTCTCTCCATTTTTTTTCCATTTATGTGATTTTTTTTTTTACGCTGGTGAAGGGTACTTGACTAGCGTGTATAAAAACACTTGTCATCAAAGTAATGTCAGGGATAGCCCAAGCAGTGGCTGTGTGAGCTTTCCCACATTGATCTACAGACATGCCTTAGTCCACTTTAGAGGGACGAGTTGTGACGGATCAGTACGGCCATCCAGCTGGTCTCTGTTTTTCAGACTATTCAGCTTATCACTGCTCGCCCAGTTTCTAGTGGCTGTTTTTGAGGCTGTCTGCAAAGGTATCTGGTGCCAATTTGCACAATTGTGTGGTAGTTTTGTGACTAGGCTATTTCAAACTGCACCACCAAGCCTCCATCCAGTTTACTGTCAGAACATACGCACTGTGCCCAGAAAGCAGCAATAGTGTCAGCTTCCTGCCCGACTGACACACTAAGTACATTATGTATTCTTCCAGTCCAAGCTTTAAATTATTGAAATCAGGACCACCAAATTATATATATATATATATATATATATATATATATATATATATATATATATATATATATATATATATATATATATCTGTCAAAAGATACTCTTTATCTCCAGTATGAATGATGTTGCACTTCAGCAAAGCATTGTGCCGTGAGATGAGGTGCTGTCTCATACAAAAGGCAAGTAGCCGCAACATCATTTTACAGAGACACATTGCAAAATCGTATGACAACATTGACTGGCTGTCAGGGGGTTTGGTGGCATTTAGTGTGAGTGCTGAACCTCATTGGACTTATACTGCAATAGACACCCACATTATCTCCAGGAACTCATTTTTGTCACCATGGCGATTTTTTGTTTACCAAGTAGGAGGTTCTTATCCTTTAGACTGCTTGTCTGTCCCACCGTGTTCATTTTAAAATGTATAGTCAGAATAATCTCATCTGGGAAAGTAATCTACACTGTCTCAATCTAAAGACCATGTAATTCAGTTGCCCCGTAAAATACTGATGTCTCTTGCATACGCTCTATAATAGTGTCCAAATATGTGGAACTAAAGAAGACAGAAGGGGTAATATAAATGCTTCTACATTGGATATGAAACTCAAATACCTTCTGTCCTAGCCAGCAATAAATACTAGTCATAAAGCTAGGGATATTGAACTAGTCCGATTGGCAAATCAGTTCTACCACCCGTAAAAATGTCTGCTCTTACTTAATAATGGTTGTTTAGTAAAAAAAAAAAAAAAAAGAAAGAAAGAAAGAAATAAACATGTTGCAGCACATTTCTGGTTTGAACTGTGAAGTCAAGTAATGGTCACCATGAAAATCTTGTATCATCTAGCAACAGTCAACATACCCTATTGTGAGGTAAAGTGACTCAACAGGCCATCTGATATTGACTCAGTGTAAGAGGCATATCTGTGAAATCAGTGCCTTTTCCAGATATGTCCTTCATGCAGCAAACATGACACTGTGAATACAGGGAGGAGTTGGAGATACATCTTATTCACTCATGTTGTACTTTACTGGGAAGATAAGCGCAAGGGTGTTGCTAGGAGTAGAAACTCGAGGCATCAGTCTTCTCAACTGGCTGGATGATTTTTCAGACTATTGTTGTTAATCATTTGCCTGCATCCTCCTGCGTTACAGGAGGATGCAGGCAAAATATCAGGATCTGATCCAACTGAGCCTTTATAGATCCATCTCTCCCTGCATGTTGTTTTATCAATACTCACATAAGTGTTTCTGTTAAAGGAGGAAGTCATGCAGTTATTTCCCTACATCAGAAATACAATTAAGCAGGACAGAATTATATTTGTGAAGCCTTAAAAAACAGCTTGCAATTATGGAGATTTAATAGGGAAGACATAGCAATAAGAGACTATTGATAAACTGTAATGACTGTGTGTCTTGTAGATAATATTTGAATGTCTAAACAGTACCTGTGGAGCTGCAGTGGCCGTGATTAATGTTATGGTTATCCTTCAGTTTTGCATTATTTTTTTAATGATTTAGTGCTTGCAAAAGGCCAGATTCATAGTGCATGTCAGAGAAGGAGGTTTTGTCTTGATGCAGTTCATCTCCTTGAAAAATGTGTCAAAAGCTAATCGTTTTAAACTAACAGTTTGGTTAACTGAGTGTCAAATGCTGTTAATAGGATCCCTCAGAGAGGGTGGGGAAGTTGGCTGGTCAAAACATCAAAAAGCCTAATATTTTCCCTCTTCAAGATTAACTATTCCCTTAGTAAATATGTATTATTTGTAAATATTAACACATATTGGAAAACTGAAATACTGAATTCCTGGATAACATTAATAATTATGTGTTATTTATACCATTTTGGATTACGTTTTGTTCATTACAGTCGGGTTCAGAAGCAATTAATGTGCTGCATCTGTCTACAAACATGCAGCACTTAGTTGTGACTGTCACAGAAGTGGTACTTTCTGCTGTACTTCTTGTAAACACATTTACCAACAGAAGCTGCCAGGGTTCACAATGAACACCCAAACAAACACCTCTGGTGTTCATGCAGGCAGGCAAGCAGATTGCTATGGAATCGTTTTGAATTTAGATTGAAGTAACTCCATCGATACACTGTATAAAAACACATCCTCAATTGATACACTGTATAAAAGCAAATCTTCAGTGTAGTCATTTGTCTGAACCAGGAAGTTTACAGTTAGTACCTACACCAAGTTGAGCTCAACAGAAGCAGTCCTCTAACAAATACTGTACCCTTGCTGTCAATAATACCTCCTTCACCTCCATTAGAATCAGTTGCCATTTCCACAAAAGTAACACATCAAGTCATTGGCTGTCAGCATCACCAGTAGCACTGAGGCTGATGGCCCATCTCAGCTCCAGGGTCCATACTGTAAGGTTCACAATATTAGGAAAATCAGAGAACACCTTGTATTTGTTGTATGCTGCTACATCGGTATATCACAACCCATACATTAGCTTCAGTTTGTTGTCTTTCCCAAAGTATTATAATCATTTTGATGTTGTATGTTTTGTTTTGTAATACAAATTCAACTTTTTACCAAAAATGGATACCTTTAATAAAATGAATGATCAACCATTGCAATAGTTTTGGGAATATTACGATTTCCAATTACATTTGGTAATGTGTATATACAGAAGTGTTGAGTCACTACCCTACAACCAGATACAGTATACTGCTTGACTTGGTCACATTTCAGCAGAACAGACAGCACCAAGGGCATACCATCCTCCAAACGTGTCTATTTTAAATTCAAGCTAAAGGGTAGGATAATAATTAAATTGCCTTCTTTTACAGAGTTGCCAACATCAGTATCTCACTGATCAGCAAGCACCCATCTATCTATACTGTGGCCTGGATTATAGTATACAGTAGCTATGAAGCCATATAAAGGCTATGGTGTTGCAATAGTTTGGATTTCTCCAGGCCAAGATAACAACTGGCACATCTTTGTCAAACAACATGTAGTCTATCTTTAAGTAATTCATAATAAACACATTACTTGGTGTACAGAGCTGTATTGATGCTTGATGTCTGTTCAGTACCTCTCAGCTCAGCATAACTGTTATGAAATGGTTACATAAGAAAAATAAAATAAAACTGACTGCACAGAACATGAACAGGATTACATTTTTTGTTTCCAATATTCAAAAATACAATTGAAGTCCTATATACTGCAACCCACCAGCAACATTCACAGAGCCTGTATTTCTGATGAATAATATACTGTGCAGGACCTGTCTAAGTGTTCTGTTTTCTATCTGAAAAGCAATATGCAGAAGCAATACTATAGTGTGTATAACTTACAATCTCACTGTAACCTGCACAGTAAAGTACAACATTAGAATCTGCAATGTACTGAAGGTACTGTATGTAAAAGCAAATAACCGGTCAAACAACTGCAGCCATGATACAGCTCTGTTAAAGCGATATTGCATTTTATCCCATATTGTAAGAGAGGGCTTCACTGGGTGGAACTGGTAAGAGAAGTGACTTATATTTGGTTTAACAATCAACAGAACAATATGTGCATTTACATACATTTAGTATGCCTCGTTTTCACTGAAACACTTTCTCACTGCAGCTGGGAGGTTCAGTTGAAAAGGATAGTAGTTACTGATTAAACACTGTCTTGTTCTTAAAGTCAGCACATGAGTGCTGTTTTGTTCCAATATGTACCTCTAGAGGGCAGCACAATACTAACAATAGTAAAATATAGGGGTAGTTAAGGAACACAAATATTTGTAAATGGGGAATTTTTTTCAATTCACCCACTTAGTAGATAAAATACGAATTCGATTAAAATCTAGGTTAGGTTTGCTCCACCTAAATATGATAAACTATAACTATATTTCTGTTTTTCATAATACTGAATTATCATCAACATATATTTCCCCTAATACAAGAGCATACATATACTGTTCATTACTCTTTGTATCTGGAATTGGGGTGTTCTGTGGTCTTTTGCTTTATTCATATCCATGTCCCACAATTGAATCTGAAATATTCAGTATGCTTTACGTTAAACACATATACAGTACAGAAAACATTGATATTCTTCATCTCAATGACTGTTCAGTTACAATGTAACAGTTTTTTTTTTGCTGCTTTATCAAAGAAACACTAGCTTTCTCTTAATTTGCCAACCCCCTGAGTCTTCCTGACCAAAAATTCGGCATCTTTTAAAAAAACTGCACAACTCTTCAGACTGCCGAGACTGTTTTCATTTTTAAAGTCTGTGTAATTGAACAACTTGCCAAGAGCTTGAAAAGAATTCCTGTGAGGGGAACAAGGGCAATTTCTTTTTAAAATGTGAATTTGCATTTCGGTTGTGAATGTAGCTAAGTTCTTGTTTTGCTTGCACATGTGCCAATTATGCTAACAGCCCTATCTGTGGAACCGTTTGAGACCCAATTCCCTTACTTAGATTGCTCCAGTGTTTTATTTTGTCAACAACAGAATACAGAACCTAAAAGGAGTGTAAACACTTACGGCACGATAAAATCTAATAAGAAACAAAGTGCTCTATTAAAAAAATAAATGAATCATAGGTCTTTAGCGGGATGGTTTCCAATAGCCCATAGGCTTTGTAGATTAGATTAGATTATTTACAAGTATATTCGCTCGACATTTTAAATCCTAGTGTTAGATTGGCAGAACAAGGGACTAGTTCATGCACAGTTGTAGAGCAACTTAGCAATGCAAATGCAGTTGTCTTTGTTGTTTAGGAATGAATGCTGGATGAGGATGTGTGTCCAATGTCATATCCACACATTTATGTATACTAGGCACAAGTGGGTAATTTAGCAACTAGTGATGGGTCTTAATCCCACATTCAGATATTGAATTTGTTTGTTTGTTTTTGGTTTGATGTTTTTATTGGGTTGGCATGAGGCTCACAAAAATTGGTGTCCAGTTTTTTGTAGAAATCACCCTGGTGGTTGTTGTGTACAATCTTGTTACTGGAAAAGTGCTTCACCCTGAAATGTCAAACTGTTTTAGTCCAGCTAATCCTAACCTGATTTTGGGGAGTTTAAATGGGGAGGAAGTGAAACTGAAGGAGGCTGTGTGTTCTGGTGGTTAAAGAAAAGAGCTTGTAACCAGGAGGTCCCTGGTTCAAATCCCAGCTCACTCACTGACTCACTGTGTGACCTTGAGCAAGTCACTTAACCTCCTTGTGCTCCATCTTTGTAAGTCGCGGAAGTACAATGAGAATGATGTTTATCTTTTGGCTTTTATTTTGGTGATAAAATGTCTTGGGGCCTTTTGGCATTCCAAACTGAACCTGCTACATTAAATCCTGGTACTGATACTGTGCATATTTTAACAATTGAAAGAACAGGTTCTGTATCTCTTTACAAGATAGACTTTTTCATTTGGCAGATTTACAAAAAAAAAGTTGTTATCTTACTTTAGAAATTCAGAGTACAGTGAATGCCCACTCCTTCTATTGAATATAAGAGTGGCCATTAATTGTTATGAGTGCTACAGTTGCCACAGTGCCAAACATAAATGCTCTACTCTGCATGTATTAACACTGTCCTTAAAGCCATACTCACTTATGCAGTAGGCTGTTAATGTTTCTTGATTTTTAATGTGCCAGTTGGCATTGTCATTAGCACTGATATACTTACTTACAGACATGACATACTTACAGACATGTGTGTACAGCGCTTGCAAAATGAATGTGTAAAATTCATGCGAAAAGATTGAAATGTGTTGTCTTACACAGTGACTAGGCTTAACCTACTGTGTCAGGAATTTGCTGTACCTCAGATTTTGGCAGTGTAATGAATTGGAATCTCAGCCCATTAAATTTAATGGAAAGGCAAGGCCTCGATGTGGACCACAAACCATAACGTTACATCCTCCCCCTGCTTAAAAAATGCTTGGAGGGAGTTTCAACATCAGGCTTGTCACCATGACCACCAGTCAAAAGAACATGGCATTAAATTACCACAGGGGTCAAAACTATTTGCCATAGGGCGCCACTGTAATGAATTGGCATCTCAGCCCATTTAATTAAATAAAAAGGCAAAGGCTGTACGGTTCCATTCAGCTAAAGAGAAAGCTCTGTTGTCAAGAGGTAAATATGCGTCCTATGTTGATATCAGTATTATTAACTCATCAGCTGCTAGGACGAGATCAGTTACAGAAGGAAGTGAATTTTGTGTGTCAAAGCCAGGTAAAGTCTGAGATATGAAGATAAGGGACTTTGAATTGCAGAGGAAGGCAGCATGAAAATCTCAACAATATTAATTGGGTGAATACAAATTCACAGTCCACTTTACCAATGCACCCTCTGCTTTTTGCTGTGCAATAACTTTCAAACTGCTTTCTCTTGGCTGTTACAGTTAACCTGTTACCTTGATGTTGCCTGTTGTTGTAGAGGACTGGAGGTGTTTACATTTTTGGTTTTGTGCAATGATTTTTTATGCATTTTGAGTTGTATTTCTGGTCCACAAATATGAAATCCTGCATTTTTAGGCCATCAAGTTTCCATAGCTACAGACGTGTTTATTGCTACATCTGCTAAACAGAGGGATTTGTTTGAATCAGTGACAATCCCAAGAATGGATAAAGTCCGATCTGAGAGATATATTTATTAGGCAGCAACCCCCAGCCTTGCAGTCTGACCGGAGACTCTGGGGAAAGCCCTGCCCCTTCAAACCAATGTTGCTAACAGGAAACAGCAACGCAAGGAGAGAGTGTAGGCTTCCCGCGTTTGGGATGTCACGTAACCCCTCGATGAAATATTTTTGCACTGCAGCCCTGTGGCAGAGTAAAGGCTCTGCACGTGTGTGTTTGTGTGTGTATGAGTGTGTGTGTGTGTGTTTTGTGACTGGCAGCCATCTTGACTTGGATGTGGGGCAAACAGCCTGGAGTCAAGATGGCCACCGTTTGCATAGCCACATAGTTTTGATTGATTGATTGATTGATTGAGTCATTGCATTGTTTGATTGAATGTTGATTGGAAAAGTGTGGAATGTGGCCAGGTGGTGATTGATTGATTGATTATCAATCAACCCCTGGCCACATGGTATGAAAGGAACAAAAGAATGTTTGTTTGTGAAAGTGTGTTGGAGTAGGAGTGTGCAGCAGAGTAGAGAGTGAAAGGGAGAAAGAGCGAGAAGGACAGAGAGCAGCAGGTAGCGCTCTCTGTTTATGCACCGGCATAGCCAAAGTTGGGTGCTGTGTTTATTTTGGAGTGTTTCTGTTTGTAGTGTTTAGTTTACACCGTTTATTTTGTTCCTGTCTTTCGATTTGCAGTAAACTGCAGTTACTGACTCTGGGTTTGCTTTTCCTGCCATTGACCAGCCTTGACCGACTGCCACTTTACCACAAGCCCTATATATATACAGTATATATATCAATTTGTCAATCGGTCTGTCAATCGTCGTCAGCTATTAGTCTGGTCAACGCAGACCACAGCGGAGTACCCAAGCCTTTCGGTCTCGGGCCAGGCACATCCAATTCCGTCCCATTTCTTGTCGGAGCTGGTCTCTCCACCGAGTGGCTAGACGACCGAGCGGTCTTTTGATGTCCAGTGGCAGCCATTCAGTCACGGCCAGTGTCCATCGGCCGTCGGTCCTCCTTGCCAGGTGGCCGGCCCAGCGCTTCTTCGACTTGTCGGCCAACTATATTGCAGTCCCAAAAAAAAAAACCCACCTGTAAATATATATATTTTTAAGCAACATGACAACAGCTGCTTTACATAGAATTACACACCTGTATTTTCACCTCACTTGCAGCATGGATCTATTATTAAGGCCAACTGGGATTTTAAAAACTTTAAAGAGATCAAAGCTAATCAGACACCTGTACCTAAAAGCTTGTACATTGATGTGTTAAGCCCGCCACACACAGCCCGACTCAAGCCGTCCTGACTCATCTCATCTCAACTGGCCGTACAGAGTTTGGATGAATCGTAGCAGTCTGCATGCCCTTAAAAACAAGATTATGCAGATTTCAGTCGGGATGTCTGATTTGAAGATTGAACATGTTGAATCTTTCTCAGACGCAGTTTCGTTCAGATGTGATTAGTCTGTCTGTGTGCAGTGATTGCCGACCAAGACTGACTGAGACTGATTAGTCATGAGGGTGTCAACCAGTGGTGGCAGGTTTAAGTGACGTAGCTTGTGATGTAACTTGCCACAAGATGGCGGAATATTGACAGCTTTAGTTCCACAGGTAAAAATACATTAGTCTTGAATTGCTCTGAGTGTCCCGAATTCAAAAATATCAGATATGTGCACATTTGAATAGGTTTTTTTAGGCGTTTACTAATCAAAGGTAAATTAACAATTTACCTTCTTAATATCAATCTACTGGCAGCCTATATTTTCTTACTGCGCTAAAACAGAAGTAACCGGTGTGTTGATCTCCAATAGGTCACAAATCACAAGCCCCTAGATCCAATCGCTGAGAAAAAAAACACCAAAGTCAAATAAAAAATCAACAGTTTGGATTTTATTTAATACAGTCTAAAGACTAGTAGACAATCTATACAAAAAGTCACTGCCTGAAACGTTTGCACGGTGTAAATGGTCAGTTAATTAATAGGCTAAGCGCTTCCTTTGGTTGCCTTGCAGCGCTGTCTCCGTCTAATCAGCATACGATGCCATGAATAATATGAGGGTCACTATGTTGGGCTAAGTTAATACAAAAATGTGTACAGGGCAGTATTAATTAAATCTGCATACATAGTAATCACCAGGATCTAGTTGTGGTCCGTCTAATTCAGTCTTAGCAGTGTGCGACACCCAGTCGGGAAAAACCCAATTGTGACGTCAAACCGAAACTGAGCACAACTGATCGCAAAATCTGTGCATACTCAGATGAGATGAGTTGGGATGGCTTGAGTCGGGCTGTGTGCAGCGGGTTTTAGTTGCATTGTCCAAATAATTTGAGATTACAACGAGCATAGAAGTACAAATTGTTATTTTGCAGATTCTTGATAACATTGTAATAACTGGGTAAATGGGTATATCTGTATTGTTAAAATGTTATTTCAACACTGTGGCAAGCTGGCCTGAGCGGTGACATCAGACCCGAAAGAGAAACACAGTGGTGAGCGAAATGGTGAATGTGCTGGCTTGCACGTTTTATTGTATAACAGAAAATAAAAGGTTTAAACAAAACACTTAGCAAAACAACACGGCGCAGTGGCCAAAACAGACAGACAAACACTGCAGACGAACACTAAACAAACTAAACAAGTGTTGTGTGAGTCCCCCCGCACGAGTAGCATTTGTTATTTTATTTTTTATAATTACTCTCCTTTTCTCTCTTTCTCTCTCGTTCTCCATTCTCGAACACAACCCTGTGTGCGTGAAAACAGACTCTTTTTATGCAGCTGTACTGAGACTCGATTGCTAATCAATCATTCAATTGGAATCTCAGTACATCTGCACGTGAACTAATTGTGCTCCCCATAATTCCCCATTTAATCTACACGTGGAGTGATTGTGCAATCCCCGTGCCTAAATACAATTATACACTTTACATCACCTGTGCTACGTAACCCACACTCAGTGTACCAATACCTACACCAACAATAACACTCCACATACAACATATAACGCAACAGCTACCGACGGCAACCAGGGAACATTAATAATGCTGATGATGTCATCAAAAAGAGGTGGATTTTCGTTCTTGAACGAATGTATACCCATTCATAAAGTGCTTTGCGACACTCGCCCATATTCTCAGATCATTTTATGAATAGCAATATGGACGACTTTGTTAGTTTTAAACAAAATTTGTTTTATTACAGCAGTCGGCAAGTACTTTTATGAATAGGGCCCATAAAGACCTATATGTCATGATGCAGACTGTTATTATTCAGTTACACGGAAGGAAGGAATACAACATGTTACTTAAACTCTTTTATTGAATACAAATTAATTTAATCTGCTTCTAATTTTTCAGTGCAGTGGCTGAAAAGTACTTAATGAAATATATAAAAATGTGATCTATGAAGTGTGGGCCCATTTGTCAGGGTTCTGTTACATATTAAGTGAATCAATAGCAACCTGAATGCCTGCCACTGTGAAAACCCACACACATTCTGTGCCCTCTGAGAATGGATTTAAAAAGTGACTCATTGAATTAAAATCTTGATGTTCTTTTTTTGTTTTAAAGTTTAAATATACAATATATGATCTATTAGTTTCCAGTAACAAAGTAACTTTTGAAATGGAGGTTATTGGGTTGATGGCACTAGGAGTTAATGGAGATTGATTGGATGAGATAGTTATGGAACAAAAGAAAATCAAAGGGTGTTTATTCAATAACGAAAGGAAGATTTCTCAGATAAAATACCCCTCTGGTAAGTATACAGCTATGGTCTAAAGTTTTGCATTACCCTATAGAAATAACTAATTTTGCTTCATACAGTTGAATGAACTAAGGAGGCTGTGTGGTCCAGTGGTTAAAGAAAAGGGCTTGTAACCAGGAGGTCCCCGGTTCAAATCCCACCTCAGCCACTGACTCATTGTGTGACCCTGAGCAAGTCACTTAACCTCCTTGTGCTCCGTCTTTCGGGTGAGACGTAATTGTAAGTGACTCTGCAGCTGATGCGTAGTTCACACATCCTAGTCTCTGTAAGTCGCCTTGGATAAAGGCGTCTGCTAAATAAACAAATAATAATAATGAAACCTGCTGAATAATGTTACGTTTAAATATTGAATTACATAGCACTTTGTAGTTTTCCATATACTTCATGGCAAACTGACAAAAATGTGACATTTCGAAATCTAACATGAAATACTGTACTACTATTATGGCTTCCAGTAGACTTTTGCAATATAATTTTTTAGTGTATTTGATTACATGATGTTAAATAAAATATATTAATTATGTTCATATAGTTCTTTTTAATGGTCTAAACCCTAAAATTCTAGGTGATACAAAGCTTTTGGTCATAAGTTCTCTTGGTCCAGTCTATGATTAGGGACATGCAATTTGCCCATGGATAAGGCTAAAAAGAAAATCTTGTTCTTTTTTTTGTTTGTTTAAATCTACCTGTAGCTAATTCATCTTTTAAATCTTACCTGCTTTGTACTTCCATTAGTTATTTATGTCAAACATATATTTTTATTTTAAAACATGAAATCCAGTACTATACTTTCAGTTTTTATGTTTTAGTTTTAGAAAATGTGTTACACTTGCACTTCCAAGTTGTTTCACCTCAGCAGTGTCTGCTGGTATTATTGAGAACAGTAAAAAAGTAAGTACAGAAGTTTCATGTAAACATTTTATTTTCCTAAAATACATTTAAACAAAATCTTTGAAGAAATGTAAACAGTAATAACAAGTATGCATTCTTAAGTAATGTTAAGAAATGTTACCTTTAAATCAAACACATTATTAATGTCTAATTCCACCTAATACCTTGAGGGTGTCTGGTCCTTATTTTAAAGGGCACCTTGGTTCAATAGCAGTGGTGGCTGGTGACCAAAATTAATGGGGAGACAGAGGGCTTAGGGTCACCTTAAGCTCCCAGCAGCAGTAGAATCGTACTGACACTTTTCATTTAATTATTATTATTATTATTATTATTATTATTATTATTATTATTATTATTATTACAACAACATCTCACCCAAACTATGGAGCACAAGGAGGTTAAGCGACTTGCTCAGGGTCACACAATGAATCAGCTGGGATGTGGGCCGGGGACCTCCTGGTTACAAGCCCTTTTCTTTAACCACTGGAACACACAGCCTACTCTATTGCAGTATTATTATTATTATTATTATTATTATTATTATTATTATTATTATTATTATTATTAAAGGCGACTCACAGGTGTTATATGGCAGTATAGGGTTACAATGCAAGATTAATATTTACATATAGTTTACAGTAAGTGCAAATAATACTACTAAGATACAATATGAAATAGGATACAACAAGTTAGGATTACAACAAGTTACATCTACAATGACATAATAGTAGTGCATATTGGCGCGTAGTATTTTTTGGGAATTTTAGTTTATCTGGTACACACTGACAGGTGTTTCCAATCAGCAGAAATGCGGACGAAAACTACAACTCCCATTATCCACAACATGCTGGCTTCGTATTAAATTTCTGTCAGGTTTTTAAATTTGTCCAACCGTTATGAAGGATTTTTTTTTCTGCTAACTTGTCAAAATCTCTTTCAGAAAACTGAATATGAAACCAAATTATGCAATTTCCATTATTCAACACTTCAGCAGGGGGAAGGAGGGACTCAGACTACGTCACCTGTTACTGCTAGTACTGTGATTATAGATATAGGAGTTTATAACAGAGGCTTGTCTCTGATGAAAACAAAACTCTGGGCTCCTCCAATTAAAACCTGTGCTCAGATCACATGATCTGCTACTGCTAGTACTGTGGTTATTAGCAGATAGGAGTTTATAACGGAGACTTGCCTCCTCTGAGGAGCCAGTACTGCTGTTAATATAGGAATGTTGAATCTAGGGTTTTGGTTATGATGTCATTTTTTGTCAATTATTTTTTTGTTTGTTTTATTGAACATTAATATATTGTAACAGCGGGTCCCGAGGCAAGCTGGAGAGGGGCGGGGCCAGCGCGCTGAATGATCGTCACCAGCAAGGAAGTGGGTGCCCCACGGATCGGGGGCGAGGTCAGCGTGCTGGAGTGAACCCAACCTGTACTTTTCCACCAAGTGAGGTTACCCGCAGTCAGGCTGGGGCCCTGACCCCTCCATTTTAGGAGGTTCTGTGGATCCCTGGGCTGGGGAATTTCCCCACAGCTGCCAGCCTGGGACTTTCCGGGCCTAAGACTTTCCATCCAGGTGAGGTATCTAGCTCCGGATTGGCTGGAGTGGGCACTGCCTCCCTCCATCTCCCCCATAAAAGGGAGTGGGAGGTGGATACCAGGGTTGGACTGGAAAAAGAATAGAACAAAGAAAAGGAGCTAAAGAGAAGAAAGAGGTGACTAGAAGAAGTGGGAGCTGTGGCTGACAGCAGCTTTGTTAAGCAATAAGTGAAGCTAAAACAAAAGTTTAGCCTTGAAACCTTGCTTTGCGTCCTTCTCGACACCGCCACAATATTATAATGCTACACAACAATATATATACACTACTGAGCAAAAATAACAACCTTGACTTGCATAAAGAAGGAAAAACATTGAGTGAAATAGCTCGCATCACTCGATTTTCAATGTGTGGAATCCGAAGTATAATCAACAAGTACAGAGAAACATCATCTGTAATTGACAAACCCAGGACTGGAAGACCCAAAAAGCTGTCTAACAAGGATGAGCAATACTTGAAGATAATCCTTAAGGAATAGAAATGACAAGAATTAAATTGACAACAGAACTGGCAGAAGGCACAAGTCGTTGTCCATCCATCAACAGTCCAAAGCACCTTTGGTCATTATTCCATTGTCCAGTTTCTGTGTTCTTGTGCATATTTTAGCCTTTTAGTCTTGTTCCCCTTTCTTAACAGAGGTTTTCTCACTGCAACACACCCTTTAAGTCTGATTTCAATAGTGACCTTCATACTGCTGATTTGATGGGTGACAGGTGTCATTGTCAATGAAATCAACAGTATGAAGGTCACTCTTGAAATCAGGACTTAAATTATTATTATTATTTGTTTATTTAGGAGACACTTTTATCCAAGGTGACTTACAGAGACTAGGGTGTGTGAGCTATGCATCAGCTGCAGAGTCACTTACAATTACGTCTCACCTGAAAGATGGAGCACAAGGAGGTTAAGTGACTTCCTCAGGGTCACACAATGAGTCAGTGGCTGAGGTGGAATTTGAACCGGGGACCTCCTGGTTACAAGCCCTTTTCTTTAACCATTGGACCACACAGCCTCTTAAATGATCTGTTGCAGTAAGAATACCTCTGTTAAGAAAGGGGAACAAGACTAAAAGGCTAAAATATGCACAAGAATACAGAAACTGGACTATGAACAATGGTCAAAGGTGCTTTGGACTGTTGGAGGCTTTGAGTAAATTGTAGAAAAATGCAACATGTCTAAGATTAATGCACAGCAGTATATATATATATATATATATATATATATATATATATATATATATATATATATATATATATATAGTAAGACAGCAGGGAGGGGGTTAAATCCTCCCTGCAGAAAAGTTTAGTTGTTTATTGTTTAATTAAATGTGTTAATTGTTTTATTATTAATTATCCCCTGCACCTGGTAGTTATTGTTTAATCAAAACCAGGTGCAGGGTATTTAAAAAATGCAGTCAGTGTACTTGGGTCAGCTGTGTGTAGAGTCCGCTTGCCAGGGTGTGCAGACGTACCAAGAGTAAGGTACTGTGAAACCTGTGTTTATTTTGTTTAGAGTTTGTGTAGCAGGTAAACGGCTTAGCCGTCCTGCAATTTAGTTAGGTTCCTGTGTGCTTAGTTAGTGCTCGTATAAGAGCTAGGTGTTTATTTTGTTTAGTTTATTTTGTTTGTTTATTAAAATAGCGCGTCAGCGCGTTGAAAATCCATTTTCTGCGTCCTGGGTCAATTTTTAAAGGGGCAACGAACCAGAGGGAGTTCCAGTCGTATAGTATACATATATATATATATATATATATATACAGTATATATATACATATATATATATAGTACACCCTCGCTATAACGCCCTTCATTATAACGAACCTTCAGCTATAATGAACCTGGCACTTGGACCCCAAATAAAAGATTATAAAAAAAGATAATATAAGCACACACTGTCAACATCCCAGTCTGTACGGATGGGATGCCACCTCCGCATTGAAGTCAGCTCTTTTGTTTAATAAAATGCAGGCATCTCTGTCATGAATATAGGTTGTCAAAAAGCATCTGTTTTGGGGCTTGCTGAGCAACCATGCGGCAAAGCAAAATTGATTAAAGAAAAAAAAACTGGATTAAGATTTGGTGCACTTTGAAACGATTCGTGTCAGATTGATTTTGAATATAAAAGCTTCAATTCAGGATTTTTGGTTGTTGTACTGCATTTTAATTCTTTAATGAATACTACATACAGGAAATGAACAGGTACATGTCATTCTACCTTTATTCACAATGTCATCTCATTAACTTACTCCAACAGTATGTTGTTCATTTTTATTGTCCTTTTGCTATAACAAACCCCTCGAATAAAAACCTTTGGAGAGAGGTTGTCTCACCAGTTCACGTGAATTTAAGTCTGAGATATAACAAGTGTTACAATAATGCATAAAATAACTTGCATAATGCATAATATTCTGTGCTAAAATATTTGGGTTATTATGATGTTCTTTTGTTGAAGTTTACTGCAGTGCCTATAAGTTCCTGTGCTGTCCATTGGTTTTAAGAGCAGTTAATGCTATACATACATTTTCATGTTAAAAAAAAACATTCATCGCTTCATAAAATATGTATGTACTGTGAGAGATGCCCCTCATGAGCCTTCTGGTATAAGAGACACATTCTGTGTAGTTTGGGACTATAAAGTTCTGGTTGCCCAAACAAAGTCCTTACACCATGAGAGAAGCATCTCTCATTATAAGCATATAATCAGGGGTTCACATAACTGGTACGCATGCTTGCCAATAAAAAAAAACAAATGCAGACTTCCATATTGTTTTTAACACGCAAATGTGTACCGTTAGCACATTTTTAACAGGAGAGCATTTTTCATGTAGGCAGCAAAGGTGTTCACGCTTGCAAGGTCAAGCATATTATCTGGCTGTGACCCATACCTGCCTAACCTCCAGATTTTCTACTGAGTCCCAAGGTCCCTGGAATCTGTCAACGATCTCCGAGTAACTGAACTTATTATCAAACACCATAATTAAATACCAGTCCCCATATTTCACTTAAGGCCAGAGGGTTCCAATTCAATAAAAAGTCCACCCCTGCTAGCTCTATCATTGGCTGCTTCAAGGTTTTATAAAAAAAAATGTGAGAGCAATAGGTGGAATCACCTTTTTTGGGGTTTTCACATGTCAACATTTTAATCAGCCTCACGCCTTTCTGCCCTGATGCATATTCATATGTGTAAGATGACCACTGAAACCTTGGCAGGGTTGAAAATAATTTTGAAAATTGGTGCTAAACTGCTTTGAAAGTTTAGCATCAGAGAGCCTACTGGTGCAAAATTATGAAATACCACCCTAATCAAGCCCCCCTTACAACTTCTCACACAACATAAACCTTCTCTCCTGTGTATATGGATCACTTTTCATATAATGAAATGTAACACCAAGGTACTATATATAAAAATATATGGTTGGTATAGAGGGACAGTATATACAAGAATGCAAATGTTAAACCTCCTGTCTTTTTTTATTTCAATGTGAGTGTGGGTGGGTGTGACAGAAATATAATGAGTTCTGGTTGTAAATCTCCCTCCCGAACTGTGTGGGCGCTAAGTAGCGAAAGGGAAAGGCTTTGGACGGGTTGGCCTGACAGTTCATTTCCTGGGTCGGGAAGTCGGTCAGCCTGGAAAAAGGCGAGACTGTTGCAGGAACGTATTGACCCAGAAGGTAAACGAGGTAGCAACTGCAGGCAATAGAGTCAGCTGCAATCGTTTACCAAGGGGTCATGCATGATCGCATAAAGGGGCCGAAGAATTGTAAATCTTTTCCTTCGCTTGGGTTTAAGAGATACGAGAAACTGGAAGGACCGGGAGATTTCCCAAAGTAAAAAGAAAGAGTTCATGAGTGTTTTGTTTGTTTTGTCTGTTTAGTAACTGTCTGTGTTTTTGTTATATAGCACTAGACGGCTAAACACGAATCTGGAGCATTCGCCACGGGGCCAGCACAAAACCGGATCAACACTGCACTACAGTCACGATTAACATTGTTATCAGCACTTGTTTCACCACTATAGCACGTATTATACTGTACTTCACCACAAGCACTGAGAGCACTCACTTTGGACCTGTGAGCGTGTGTGTGTGTGTCTAATTGTGTGTGTTTAATACTGTGCTTATTGTTTACGGGACTGCAACCCTTTTCATTTCTGTGCGAAACACATTGTTGTGTAGTGTCAGTTCATTATTATTTGCTGGCTGGTGATCAGACCATTGGATTAATAATCATTAAACCAACCATTTCACCTGTACTTTGTTGTCTGTTTGTTCTTGGGATTACTGCATCCGCACCACACCTGCTATACACCTGCTACTAATTATCACTTTGCCACAGTGGGTCATTTGAGTAGTTGCTAACAAATAGAAAATAATAATAATAATAATAACAATAAATTAAACATGTCTACTGGCACCAGAATTTATTGTTGCTTGTGCTACATGAAATACCCTGGCACTAGGAATCTAGCTCTAACTGTCAGAGGTGGAGGTGGAGCTAAACAGTGACTTGGATAATGACCCCAAACCATTTCTGCTGATACTCACGGGAGAACCTACTGATATAAGTTATGTGAACCCCTGATTATAATCTCTCATAAAAATCATCTCTTATTATACCACAAGAAATGCACTAAACAATCTGAAAGGTTGACATTTTAAAAATGAATGTAATCAATGTAACACAAAAATGACAGATTCTCCTCACTCTTTTAATTAACCTTTAATCAGTCAAATAGTGTAATAGAACACCCTTAACACCAGTCATTTAGCTATTATTTGTTTATTTAGCAAACGTATTTATTCAAGGCGACATACAGAGACTAGGGTGTGTGAACTATGCATCAGCTGCAGTGTCACTTACAACAGCGTCTCACCCGAAAGACAGAGCACAAGGAGGGTCACCGGGATTTGAACTGGGGACCGCCTGATTACAAGCCCTTTTCTTTAACCACTAGACAACACAGCCTCCTAGTGAAACAGTCATTTCACAAAATAACTGAAAACCTTTAATCAGTCACATAGTCTAATAGAATGCCTATAACTGCAGTCATTTGAAACATTTAGGTATTTTTTCGAAATGACTGAGAAAACAGGCAAATTGTGTAATAGGATGCTCCTAAAATCAATCATTTTGCGAAATGCCTAAATGACAAAATGCTGACCAAATAGTGCTTTACTAATGTCTTTGAAATTGGTACTGTTTGATAGATATTTAAAGTGTATTTTAATAAAAACCTACCCTTAAAATGGTATAATATATTGTTTAGCTCCACAAGGTCGCAATTCTTGTATTCAGCTATTCTTGTTCAGCTGTTGTCTGACTGATGTCATGTGTAGCAGTTGGAATAAACAACTGTCACACCTCTGCTCTGTAGTTCTATTTTGTACATCACAACAGTCCCTGTTTCCAAATGCATGCTATCACAAAGCAGAT
This sequence comes from Acipenser oxyrinchus oxyrinchus, assembly GCA_030684275.1. NCBI lineage: Eukaryota > Metazoa > Chordata > Actinopteri > Acipenseriformes > Acipenseridae > Acipenser > Acipenser oxyrinchus. The sequence goes on from CM060250.1 coordinate 87,379,404, forward strand.
GAAATTGGTGATGGATTCCGCAACTTTAAAAAGAGAGAAAATGCTATCTATGCCAGGGCCGATCTATGCTTGCCAGCCGAAGAGATGCTTAGAGATCAAGATGTACCTGCTAACAGAAGTTATCAGTACTGCTGCCTGGTCAGTGGAAGAGAAATATACTCGCTTTAGCTTTTTCATATGATGACACTGCAAACTCTCTGTGTCATGTTACTAAACACACTGCTGTCTCGTCCAGTTGGAGGGTCGTTAAGTAATGTCTTTGATGGCTGGAACCACATGTTGTAGAGCCATAGTGGTGTGGCTAAGCACAGGAATTCTAGTAAAGTAAAAGTATATTTTAAAGAGGTGTAGCGGTTCATTATGTAGACTAAGGCCCTTCTGTTTGTATTTGTGTATATATGGATGCCTTCTTGTTTTTTAATATTAAAGTTTTCCACTATTATATATGAACCAACATTTTAAATCTAAAAAAATAACAATAAAATGTAGGCAATATATTATATTTCCATAATATTATAATATTGATCATTTAAAAATTATATCTTAATTCACCATAATATGTTTGGCTTTATAAGGCAGCAATTCTTTTCATCATATAAAACTGATTATACAGTATGTAAAAAACACTGTAAGACTGTAATTAACAGTCCCAGCCTGGAGTTAATCTAAATAATTTGGAGCCATAGCTATTATAAAGTATAGCTAAGACTGCCAACTATTTTAATTCAGGAGCCCAAAGGTCTAAAATGAATAATTAAAAAAAAGTAAAGGCTTCTTAAAATAAGTAAAGGTACATGAGGTATTACTCTGGCCAAAGATTGTTTAGAGTGTTTTTACTATCACTAACACAGAAAGGGAACCTTACCCAGCAGCTGTGCCATTTCTCCAATAATTATTTCATATCTCAAGGGGACCATTTTGCATTGTTTGGGAATAGCATTCATTATGTGCAGTTTTGCCTTTGAACACTAGCATAGTCATTGCTTTATCTCAAGAACCTGTGTCTACAATTAGTACTTATTGTATTGATGGATACATACAATTTGGAGCCTTGTTTATTGATAGCATTGTCTACTTAAATAGAGTGTGATGTGATCTGGTGCATACGCAATAAAAGATGATTTTAGTGTATTAGGAGGTATGAACATTCCATAAAAAAACAGATTCACTAATGTTTATCACCCCGGTGATTCTGAAGGTAGGTAGAGCATTATGTTTTTTTCCTCGATGTCTACTAAACATTTTTGGGGGCAACTATGTAAACTAGAAACTAGTTTTGGTCATGAACTGTATTAGCCAAGAATTTTAATTTGCACTTTTTTTTGTACAAAGGCAGATCTTTCAGCTTTATTTACTGTAATGTCTACTCAAGATTTTATTGTCCATGCGACGCCTCAGAAAGAGTAGCTTGTTGGAGCAGTAAACAAGCCCATTTATCATTATAGCAAGCATGTGCTTGTATATAATAAAGCACATGTTGTTCATATTTCAGACTCCAGTGCCATAGTCACTGGCACTGCTGTTTTGTTTTATCTTGTTCCTATATTTCAGGGCAAGTTATTATTATTATTATTATTATTTATTTTTAGCAGACGCCTTATCCAGGGCTTACTTACTATTGTAAGCAAATACATTTCAAGTGTTACAGTACAGGTAATACAATAAGAGCAAGATAAATACAATGACAAGTTCAAGCAAGTACAAGTGTGACAAAATACAATTCAATACAGCAGATAAGTGACAGTTACATCAAGATATGATTAAATACCAAATACTCCAGTTTAAACATATGGCAGATTACAGTACTCTGAAGTACAGGATTAAATGCAGTAAAATAGGGGCAGGTAAGAGTAAGTAAAGCAAATTTAAGGAAGGGTGAAAGTGTCCCAGGGGAAACAGAGGAGTTCTACAGGTGCTGTCTGAAGAGGTGAGTCTTAAGGAGGCGCCGGAATGTGGTCAGGGACTGGGCGGTCCTAACATCTGTAGGTAGGTCATTCCACCACTGCGAGCGAGGGTGGAGAAGGAGCGGGCTCTGGTGGCAGGGGAGCGAGAGGAAGTAGAGCCAGTCTTCTAGTGCAGGCGGAGCGGAGAGGTCGAGTGGGGGTGTAGGGAGAGATGAGGGTCTGGAGGTAGCTGGGTGCAGTCTGGTCAAGGCATCTGTAGGCTAGTACAAGAGTCTTGAACTGGTTGCGGGCGGTGATCGGTAGCCAGTGGAGTGAGTGGAGTAGTGGAGTTGCAAGTTATTTATTATAATGTCATGCAGTATTTCAGTATTCGTTTGTCTGGAAATGCATAACTTCAGTACTATACATGGATGACAAACATTCCTTCAGCTAGCATTTCTAATTCTGTGACAAACAGTGAACCCCTGCTGTAGGGCCTAGAGCGAGTGCAGTATGTGCTGTAACTGAGAGAAAGAGCACTCAGAGCGTCTGCTAACAAAGAGAGGACGAGTTCAGACTCTCCTTTTTTTCCTAATACACAATGTATAACCTGCTAACTAACAGTTCAATCCGTACTTTAAGGTCTGAAACACTGAAGAGCAGGTGGTCCTTCTCATGTTGCCTTGACAAGTAGGAAGTTTTGGCTTTTGTAATGGAGGTGACCTTGCAGTGACTCTCTCTCCCTGACCAGTAGTTCAACTATATTTACTCTGCTGACTGTCAGACTGGCATTTAGAGTAGCCTTTCAAAATAGATTTACTGAGTAGCTGTTAAGATGATGAAAAGTTTTAATTTTAGTGATTGTATTCAACCCCTTCCCTTTGTTAATCCTTGTTAACATCAATTGAGTTACCTACACTGTAGAAGACATACAGTAGCTCCATTTTGTAATTTAGCACTTCCTGTGTAATATTTGGGCTATTTTCATTATATCATTAAAAACAAACTACTGGAACAAAATGTTTTTTTGGAAGATAACTGACACACTAGAAATTACAATACCATTTGTATTCATCAGTATAATGATGTAAAAGTCATAGAACAGAACTAAAATGTGTACTTAATCAATGCAGTGACCTTTCATTTTGGTTAGCATAAATTCTGGCATCAAACATCACCTTATGATCTTAAGGTTATTAAGTTATGATCTTAAGGTTATTAAATATGTACAGAAGCTTAGCCTTTCTCAAAATCATGTCAGCAAAACTGTCACTTTCATTATTTAAGGATTCAAACTAACTAAGCATGTGTAATGATGTTATTCTTAAGAAAATACAGCTTAAAAGCATAAACTGATTGTTGCACAAGGTTGTTCTTCTTCATTTACAGAAGAACAGTAGCCTATTTTACTTTTAGTGATATAGAACAGAAAGGAACTGGAGCCTTTTTTGAGGCCACATGAATATTCTGCCAAAAACTTTCAAAGCACTTGCTAAATTATATAGGCATTGCTGAATATAGCTGTTGTATTCTCAATGACAATACTGCTTGTCACAGGTCAAATTCCCACTCCCAGCCCATTGAATAAATAATATGTTTGATAATTTCTTGGTTTTGGTTGTTAAACAAAACTTGAACCAACGTGAAGATGCGAAATAAGCCTGAGTACCATTTATTTCATTTATTTCAAAACCTTCAGAGGGTTCAGAATGTAATTTAAATGTAAAAAGTTGAGCTACACCTTTGAAAGTTGAATGAACTGAGCCAAATTTCTGCAAGTCTCATGGTTCAAGCTATGGTGACTAATCTTTCTTTGAGGTTCTGTATCTAGGATGATGATTATAGGTTGTGACAAGGACACTGTGATTGACAGATTATAAAGGTCCTCTATCCTTTGCTGTTAATAGTTTATTTTTATCTTGACAGGAGGATGTTCTGATACTGTACCATTTAAGCACTGCAGTAGCTATAATAACTAATAATTGTACTGTAGTTTACAATGTAATTACCACATATGCCATGACATTGCAATGCCAGTGTAGTTGGAGACACTTACAGTAATGTAAAATGTAATACAATTTTTTTATGTCATTGCACCCCACCTTTAAAAAAAATTCAAGTAGCGTAAAAAATTAAGCTTTAGTGGGATACTATAATGTCCCACTTGATGAACATGACAAGAAGATGACAAGAAGTTTACAGCTTTTACCATGCCATTTGGACTTCATGAGTATAATAGTCTTCCACAGGGTCTTTGTAACAGCCCAGCGACATTTATGAGGATGATGATAATATCATTGGAGGCCAGAACGTCCTTAGCTTACTCTGTTATTTAGATGACCTGCTTGTGTTTGCACCAAGTGAAGAAGGGTTATGATGGCTAGAAATGGTGTTCCAGCGGTTTAAGTATCATAATCTAAATTTGGTGCTTAAGAAATGCTACTTCCTTTGGAGATCTGTGAAGTTCTTGTGACACTTCATTAGTCAAGAAGGTGTGACTACACATCCCAATAAGGTGAGAGCCATTTTAGACATGACAACACAAGATCTGATAGATGCAGATAATCAAACCCCATCACAGAAGATCCATTCATTTCTGGTAATGGTTGTCTATTACCAACACTTCATTCTGAACTGCTCTGTTGTAGCTAAACTCTTGTTTATCTTGACAACTGGACAGAAGAGATCATGCTGGGGTAAAGGCAAGAAGCACAATGTCATACCCAGGAAACTTGACACCAGAGGACTGCCCACCGGAGTGTCGAAGGCATTTGAAAGATTGAAGCAGGCCGTGTTGGACAATGTGGTGTTGGGACACCCAGATTTTAACAGACTTTTCCTTCTTTGTGTGGATGCTTCGATGGACTTTCTTGGTGCTGTTTTGTCTCAAGTGCTGCAAGGTGAAGAGAAAACCCAGCTAGTTGCCTTCGCCAGCAAGTCTGAATTATGCTCAAGCAAGATATCCAGCACATTGCTTAAAATTCTTTGCATTAAAGTGGGCTGTTTGCGATAAATTTAGTCACTGGCTCTCGGGTCTAAGCCTAATTTGGACGCGTGTGAGCAGAGGTGGGTGGCTAGACTTTCTCCTTATGAATTTGACATCAGGTACATACCAGGATAGAAATTTATAGTTGCAGATGCACTAAGCCGTGAACCATTTGCTAAACAAACTATGTCTCATCATATTACCCAAGTTACTTATGAAATGCTAATTGACAAAGCTGTGACTCCGAGTAACAGAGCAGTCCAGAATCTGTTTCATGGGTCCAATCTGCATAAAAAAGTTAGGTCACAGAGGGCTGATAGTAATGGTTCTTCCAACAACTCCACTCTATCGATACATGGCAGCTGTCGGTGCTTCAATTGTTTTCACCACTGGCTCTTCAAGACAGGCAACCCCAGGATGAAAGTTTAGTGAGAGTTCTTTACTACGTTGAGAGGAAGAGGAGACCCACTCACCGCGAAAGGGTTAAGGAGTCTGGAGATACAGTCAGAGTTCTGAGACAGTGGGAAGAACTTGTAGTGAAGATGGGAATTCTGTATCGTGTTTCAAAAGACATCATCTCTAAAGCTAAAATATTCCAGATTGTGGTACTATTGTCTCTCTGTCATGAAGTGTTGAAAGGAATTAATGATGAGGCTGGCAACCAGGGCCAGCAAAGGACTGTGTCTCGCAAGACAGCATTTATATTGGAACAGTCTAGAGAAGGATGTGAAGGAATATGTCCATAGATGCAAGAGATGTGTACTCAGCAAAGGGCCTGAACCTGAGGCAAGAGCACCATTGGAAAGTATAACAACCTCCGTACCAATGGAACTAGTTTTGAAAATTTTGAAAGCCAATATATATTAGAGCTTTTGGAACTAGTGAAAGTTGACAAGTCTTACACAACACTGTACCACCCCGTGGGTAATGGTGGAGTGGAAAGATTTAACTGTATGCTGGGCAACATGATTCAAGAACTCCCGCCAAGCAGAAAGTACAAATGGCCAAAGATGCTCAAGACATTAACTTTTATGTACAACTGCACGATTCACGAGACCATCGGTTATGCACGTTTTCAACTGATGTTTGGCAAAGCACCCTGCTTTATATTATTGGATTGTGATGTGGTGGACTATGATACTTATGTCCTGTCAATCGTCGCTACTGGGTTGCTACTCGTCTTGCTACTCGTCTTGCCAAGCAGCACATTAACCCTATGCCGCCTACGGGGAATGACCATATTTGGTCATAAATATGAACACTGTGTTTAAGCGCTTGTAGTTTTGGAACCCAATTAAAACCCAATACATCTACAGAAATGCATTAAGTAGATCTTTCCAGTGATGTAATTTATTTTGTTGTGGGGTGATTTTTTTTTCATATGAGCTACACCTCCCAAAAAATTATCAAAATATGAAAAATAAAAAATATTATTTTTAAAAATTGCTAATTTCAACCTCTTTCCAAGTGTTATAAAAAACATAGAGAATATTGTCGCTGCACAATTTTCCAAGGATTTCAAATCTGAAATCAGAATTGAAATATCTTGAACAGTTGCAGAATTAGATAAGCTTTTACAATGCATAGTATTTTACAAAATATGAACCTCCGAAATGTAAAATATTAATAAATCATTTTAAAAACTGTTAATTTTAACCTCTTTCCAAGTTTTAGAGAAAAGACTTATTGTAGCTTCACAATTTGTCATACTTTTAATGGTGCCTGTCTGATTCTGTAAATATGTTATATTTCTACTTTTGTGTGCTGTATTTCCTTTGGGGGGGGGGGCAGTGTATCGGGAGTATAATGACTTTCACTGAATTTTCATAAGTGTAAATTAATGCACAATGTTTATTTTAATTGTTCTTGTTACTTATTGTATAAGCCGATCTTTTCTGGAGTGTTGTCCTGCGTGCAAGCAGTCACTGTTGATCTGGTGAGGGAAATACCATCTTTTTCTGAAATACTTCATAATACTTCCTAGAGTGATATCGCAATGAACAAATCAGAAAGTATTACCTTGGTATGTATTACTGCTGATCTCTCTATCTCTATTCCGCTTGAATCCACCACCCTCTCTCCCTCTCCACCAAGAGCCTTGGTGTCACCCTTGACCCCTCCCTCTCCTACTCTCAGCACATCTCTACTCTGGGATGCTCCTATAACCCTTTCCTCGCCGATCACTCCACACAGCTCCTAATTCAGGCCGTGGTACTGTCCCACCTTGACTACTGCAACCCCCTCCTGGCCGGCCTTCCTGCCTCTGCTACTTATCTGCTCCAGCTCATCCAAAACTCTGCTACTCGCCTTGTCTTTTCCCTTTCTCATTTCTCCCATGCTACACCGCTGCTTCGCTCTCTGCGCTGGCTCCCTATCGCTGCTTGCATCCAATTCAGAACTCTTGTACTCGCCTATCACTGTCTTGACCTTTCTGCTCCCTATCTTCAGACTATCATTTCTCTCTACACCCCCTCTCATCCCCTCTACTCCTCCACCTCTGGCAGACTAGTACCCCCCCTCCACTCCCCTGCCTCCAGAGCCCGCTTCTTCTCCACCCTTGCCCCTCAGTGTTGGAACAACCTACCCATGGATATCAGGACTGATCAGTCCCTTACCACCTTCCTGCGCCTGCTCAAGATACACCTGTTCAGACAGCATCTGTAAACATCACAACTCTCGACCATACTGGACTATATGGCACCTATTGTACCAGTACTTGCATCAGCTTGTACTTGCACTGAACTGCTCCAAACCTTGCCGCATTCAACTAATGCTCCAACTATAACTATTTACTGTATCTTGTATTTGATTTTACTCTTATAAGTAACCATACTCATGTTTTTTGTAATTGCTCTTATTGGGAAATCATTCTCATCCATTTATCACTTACTACATATTCTTACTGGACTTTACTCATATAAGCAAACTGCTCTTAGTCAGACTCACTCTTATTTATAATTTACTGTATTCTTTATTTTGCTCTTACTTGAATTTGATCTTATTGTACTTTCATAACTACTCTTATCTGTATTAGGATATTCTGTAATGTGATATTTTATAATGTGATAACATGTAATGTGAGACTATAATGTGATACTTCGTATTGTGATATTTTTTTAACAATTGTATATAAATGAAAGCATTACTCTGGTGCATAGAAAGCTTTTGCTCAGCACAATTGGATCGTTTTCTCTAATGTATATTGTTATTTATTCAAATACGTGGGCCTGCCTGTGTATTAATCAGCCTTTTCATGTTAGGCCTGTTGCGCAGCTGAAACAGGGAAACCTCGAGGGCTGATTCTTTCTATTTCTTTCTGTACTAAAATATTGCAGACCAATAAATGTTTGCTGTGGCTTATGACTGGTATATCCTGGATGAAGTTTCATTTATGAACATAACGCAAAGTACACCTGATACACATACAATTTATGCCTGACATAATAAATGTATACTATTCGAAACGTAGGGTACTTGGAGGAATCTTTAAACACATGAAACTGCACATTAGCTGATCCATGATTTTGTGTTCTCTTAATAATACTAATCTTAATGCTGCTGTTGGCTCGTTCACAAAACTTCAAGACAAGATTTGCTATCCATGTCTACAGTGCAAAATGGAAACGAATGTATTGTCATTATTAATAATAATAATACTAATAATAATACTAACACTAATAATAATAATAATAATAATAATAATAATAATAATAATAATAATAATAATACGACTACGACTACTACGACTAATAATAATAATAATAATAATAATACTAATAATAATAATAATAATAATAATATATTGTGTATTCTTACCTGCTTGATTTTTTGCTTTTCTGCTGATGTTCCTGAGATTTCATGTGTTCCATCCAACACTGTCTGCTTCTGAAGGTAATCGATCGAGTGCTGACAGAATGTACAAAAAAGCATACTCCGTCTTCAAAGAAATCACCTGTTGAGCACGATCCCATGCACTAATTTTCCTTGAAACATATTTTTTCCTGGCATCATCAGTGTTTTTGCTTCTTGTTTTTGTGTGATTTTAGCATGTGTCTGGTTTTTAAAACTATTCAATACTGGTAGCTATCAATATTTCAAATCAAATTATTGTGTGCTGATCCTGTGACTGGAAATGCAACTGTTATAGCAACAAACTCTGAAAAAGCCATGGGAAGTGTAATATACACCAATATGAATCTGGATGTTGTTGATTTACATGAATCTTTACTGTTTTTTAAGGTCTATGTAGTGAATGATTATGCTAGTACTTTTGTTTCTGTTTTTTCTTTTTTTTTTACATGTTCTGTGGTCTTGAGTGAATTCCGCACATTTTCGTCTTCACCCTATTTATACACCACATTCCCATGTGTTTTGACAGGGAGAAATTTAACCCCCAAATTCAAGGGAGAGGTACTAAACTGAAGCTGTGATATGTGGGAATCACAACTTGCCCTATAAGGTATAATGGTCCATTAAAATGCACTGGATCCACATGTGACAGTCACACTGAAAACATCTGAATTGATGAGAAATTAGTTATTTTATGAACAAGAAAAAATTATCGGCGCTACGTTTCCCAAGCAACCTTCCTGGTTTCAAATACACTGCAATATCATTTTACATGTAGCAAAAAGGAAAGATGAGATATTGTATTTCAACTTAAAACTTGTCTGAAACAGTAGGAGGGGTGAGGTTTCAATGAATGAATGACTGCTACATTTTGCTGGGACTTTGTAGAACATTCGTACTGTGAGGAAATTCGTACTGTCAGGAAAAGTGTCTCATCCAAGGTTGTTTTACCAATAATTCACTGTATGGATATATAACTACTAAAGTACTACAGTATTTATCTGACATGGCAGACAATATTTACCATAACTGCTGTATCGGTTGCTCCAGTTGATTTATTACTATTCCTCAGACTGCATCTCAGTTCTAGGCAGTTGTGTGATGGGCCATAATTGATTATCAATGACAGAATATCACCTGTTTACAATAAATAACTGCCATAGCTAAAAAAACAACAACAAAAAAACAGCTTGGTTTGTTGTGGATTTTGTTGTTAAACATGGTTTTTTTAAGACAGATGCAGGTGTTGCATTCAACTGGTGTTAGTCAAAGTGTTATGGTCACAACATCCGGAAAAATAGATACTTGGATAAAAGCTGTCTGTTAATACTGAAGACCTGGATAACATTGCCATGCAGACACCCAGCAGAAGCAGATGTTGTCATAGATATGCTGTAATAGACACAAAAGACCATCAATAATGTTCTAAAAGCATTGTGCCTTTCCAAGTAAGGATGACATTACCAAATTAGACAGGCTTTTATCATGAGACAAATGGCGATGGGCAAAACCTAATTTGGATACAATGGATCTTACAGCAATAACAATAGATTAGGAGGGTTATTTCGTGGGTGGGAAAAGCCAACTGACATGTGAGCACAGCTGCAGCGGAATTTGGTGGGTCTTTTCATAAATGTATAATCCAGTAAGCTCCCTTAATCAGTGCAATATTATGTGTGTTCTGTGCAAGTCTTTTTATTTATTTATTTTACCACCATTTTATGTAAGCTTTTTGGATGAGAAGAGATTGATGTATTACATAGTGTATTCAATGACATATCTTTTATCTGTCCATCTGTTTCATTTAAATTGGCTCACTAAATCCCAGTAAAGACCAATCTTATAAAGACCAAATGTCAGCAGTTTTCTGTATACTACTGAGTTGATATTTGCTTATTAACTTCACCTTGACTACTTATTTAATATTGTTGCTGTTTTGTGGTCCAACCATTACAGCCCAATTTTTGTAAAACTTAATTGTCTAATCCTACATCACTTAAGACCTGTACATTGTGCTGGATTAGACAATAGGTTCTATTCAGTTGATCTTTTTTGTGTTGGCATTCAGGCAGCATTATTAAAATTGGGATAAGACTGCTTTAACTAGGGTTGGCCATGCTCCAGCTTTGCTAGCTCCGGCTCTGGTGGCTCCAGTAGCTCAGCTCCAGCTCGAGGCTGGCTCCAGAGCTGATGAAGACCCCCTGCTCCAGCATCAGAGCTGATGAAGACCCCCTGTTCCAGCTCCAGAGCTGATGGAGACCCCCTGCTCCAGCTCCAGAGCTGATGGAGACCCCCTGCTCCAGCTCCAGAGCTGATGGAGACCCCCTGCTCCAGCTCCAGAGCTGATGGAGACCCCCTGCTCCAGCTCCAGGATGGCTCCAGAGCTGATGAAGACCACCTCCTCCAGCTCCAGGCTGGCTCCAGAGCTGATGAAGACCCCCTGCTCCAGCTCCAAGCTGGCTCCAGAGCTGATGAAGACCCCCTGCTCCAGCTCCAGAGCTGATGAAGACCCCCTGCTCCAGCTCCAGAGCTGATGGAGACCCCCTGCTCCAGCTCCAGAGCTGATGGAGACCCCCTGCTCCAGCTCCAGAGCTGATGGAGACCCCCTGCTCCAGCTCCAGAGCTGATGGAGACCCCCTGCTCCAGCTCCAGGATGGCTCCAGAGCTGATGAAGACCCCCTCCTCCAGCTCCAGGCTGGCTCCAGAGCTGATGAAGACCCCCTGCTCCAGCTCCAAGCTGGCTCCAGAGCTGATGAAGACCCCCTGCTCCAGCTCCAGAGCTGATGAAGACCCCCTGCTCCAGCTCCAGAGCTGATGGAGACCCCCTGCTCCAGCTCCAGAGCTGATGGAGACCCCCTGCTCCAGCTCCAGGATGGCTCCAGAGCTGATGAAGACCCCCTGCTCCAGCTCCAAGCTAGCTCCAGAGCTGATGAAGACCCCCTGCTCCAGCTCCAGAGCTGATGAAAACCCCCTGCTCCAGCCCCAGAGCTGATGGACCCCCTGCTCCAGCTCCAGAGCTGATGGAGACCCCCTGCTCCAGCCCCAGAGCTGATGGACCCCCTGCTCCAGCTCCAGAGCTGATGAAGACCCCCTGCTCCAGCTCCAGGCTGGCTCCAGAGCTGATGAAGACCTCCTGCTCCAGCTCCAGGCTGGCTCCAGAGCTGATGGAGACCCCCTGCTCCAGCAGCCCCTGCTCCAGCTCCAGAGCTGCTCTGGTGCAACTCCACACTGTTGCTCCAGCTCCAACTGCTTTAAGCTGGCTCCAGCTCCGGCTCCAAAGCCACTAAAACCTCTAATCAGTAAAGTATGTTCTTTATAACAGTAACATCCTATTTAAGTTTATTTTTAATTTTTTTTATTGTTCAATCGAGTCTGCAGCCCGCAAACCGAGGAGTGGATACTAAAATTATGGTTTTATTTTTCAAACTACATAACTCGCAATCTAAGTAGATTTTGGAGGTCACACAGGCAGATTAAGGCATATACAAGGATTGTGGGAAACCTTTGAGGATTAATGAGGAGTACCTTTTTGTGGAACCAACAAAATTGTAATTAAAAAGTAATTACCGAGATATTTGGGCTTTTCTTCACGCATGCAGTTACTATGAAAATACTCCTGCGCACTTCAGTCAAATGTTAGAATGTTCGGTCGCCCATTGATTCTCTTATTAACTTATGTGTGAGCCAACCTGAGGAGTGATCCAGAGTGTATAACTGCAGGCCGGAGACCAGCTTTGCAGTACCTCTCTTTTACAAAGCAAGGGCTGCATTAAAAAACTAAATAATAACAAACTACAAACCTGCAATAAAAATAATACACGTATCAATTGTTTATCCTAGTGTAAGCAAAAATATAAATATATAAAGCTGAACAATGAATAGTAGCAACGTGTGTTCGTGGTAATAGATGAACCACATTTATTATGCTTTATGTGTATAATGTAAGAGAATCTTATTTTTGCAATACTGCATAAGCCTTGTTGCTTTTGCTAGGGGGACTTATTCTAAAAACTATATTTGTTTACTTACTGCATTATTTGACAGGACGTTACTTCCTGCTTTGCTGTTGTGGTCTAGACTGGAGACAGACACACAAGATGGCAATGTAAACAAGGTTTAACTGTTGTTGCATGGGATGTTAGAATTTGTTTTGGGTTAAATAAAACCTATTTAATTGATTAACGATGCATCAAAGTCCTTAATAAATACCCACGCTTACAGAAAACACGTATATAAATTTAAACAAAATCTCAGACTCACCGTCGGTTGTACATCAAATTAAAAATCCAGTGCTGTGTGAATAAAAGACTTGCAAGTCCACTCATTTCGGAACCGCATTCAACAACAGCTTGTCTTATTTGAAATCCAGCAAATTTTCAGTGGCAGTTTTCATAGTTCAAAACACAAATTGCAATACTGAGGTAAGCATATCTTGTTCTGCTCAAAATTAAATCCTGCGTGTAATTTCCTACAGTTACAATTTCAACTTAAAGTTAAGCACAATGCTGGCATTCTGTGATTCTTGAAATGTGTATTTTTTGTGACAACTGTAAGTGTTAAGTCACACTGGGTAAGGGCTTCTGGTATGAAATAAATAATAATAATTCAACAGGAATTAATGATTTCTGTACTCGGTTTCCGTAAATTAAACTACCTTATTTGCATGCTGTATAAATACACCAATTCTTGCTCACAAACAAAATTCTGTGCAAGTTATTTGCTATTCAGATGTGCACTCTCCAGTAATAATATTGTAGCATGCACAGGGGTGGGCAGCAGCAGGGTTGATAGGTGACGTAATCACACATGAAGACATGAGCCTGATATATGCTCCTTTTTGTCACCTTGTTACAAAAAGGATATTGCTGCTCTAGAAAGAGTGCAAAGAAGAGCAACCAGAATTATCCAGAACAGAACAGAAAATAGGAGGCACTTTTTTACACAGGGAATTGTGAGGGTCTGGAACCAACTCCCCAGTAATGTTGTTGGAGCTGACACCCTGGGATCCTTCAAGAAGCTGCTTGATGAGATTCTGGGATCAATAAGCTACTAACAACCAAATGAGCATGATGGGCTGAATGGCCTCCTCTCGTTTGTAAACTTTCTTATGTTCTTATGTTCTTATGTTCTTGCAGCGGTATTGGCCCTATGATTCAGAGCGAGAGGTCCCAGGTTCGCGCCCGCCCGCCTGTGTGTGGATTGCCTTGCCCTGTGTGATGCGCCTGCCTGCGTTAACCTATTCCGCTACAATATTATATGTGTGTCTGTAAAAGGCCCGATTTAAGTAAAAAATAAAATCCCAGTGAAAAGCTTTCACAGAAGTCATGGTTCCACATAATTGTGCATTTGGAGACAATTAAAAAAAACAACAACAAAAATAACTTCAGTGCATTTCTAAAACTAGACTAGCGACCCCCTTTTTATCACCAGCTTCCCAATATGACACTGGTCACGTTAAAGTCACAAACGCATTAGCTGCTGTTTACAGTGATCATGAGCAAATTAAAAAAAAATGTTTAATCAAATGTAGTGCCATATTTCTTGAAATGTGGCACTACATTTGATTAAACATTTTTGACAGCACGGAGGCAAATGCAAATGCAACTTATTTCAATTATACAGTATTATGCAAAAAAAAGCCTGTTCAGTACACATGGCTGCAAATAAGTGCATTATTAAATGTGAAAAGAAAATGTTTATGGTAAGCTTGTCTTCTATTCTACTTCTACCATTATTTACACTGTGTACTGTTTTACATGTTAACTTTATGTGTGGTTTAGTTAATCTTACATACAAAGCTTAACATGACCAATGGAATAGTCCAATCAATTATATATTTTTATACCAATATTGCAAATGAATTTTTACAACAGTTATTTGATGCATTTGTAAAGTATTGTTCCCTTCAAATTTTTGTTTTATTATTCCACATCATTGCACAGACTCCACATAAGTAAACAGAAAATTCAAATACACTGTCTATTAATGACAAATGATGTACTTTCCTTGCATATGTATACAGATATTTTAACTCAGCATTCCAGTAAAAAAAACAATGGAAATTAAAAACAAAAAACTACGTTTTAAGTGAGAAATAGAGCTGACAAAGAAAAAGATGGGAAATTGTCAGGTAAGACTGCCACTGCGCTCTTACTTCACCCATGTTCTGACGAGGCTTTCCAGCACACACTGGAAAGTGTGTACAGGTTCACACTTTTTCAGGTTCCACACTTTCACTGGTACAGGGTTCACTTCAGACAACATAGGTAGTCACCACCACTGGGCAGGTCAATGGGTTGCTGAGGATTCAAAAGTTCTGAAACAGCCCAAAACAGTAGATATCCTTTAGAAGTTTTGAAGAGTCACTGTCCTTTGTGATTAAAACCAAAACAACTGTGACATTTGTTTAATCTCTTGTTTTTTGTAAGTATGCCAGTGAAATTGTGTACTGTTCATTATGAACACCATTACACAACTATGTGTAATTTCCAATACAAAGATGACCATTCTGTGGCAACCTACATACACATTCAAGGTGTGTCCATTTCTGCTAAACCAACAAAAAAAAAAAAAAAAATGTAAACATTATTCTCTTCAGTTAAAAATCAACAAAACAAACCCCATGACTGAGACTATTTTATGTCCTTTCAATAATCTCATTACTATACCACACATACATCAAATTTATTATCCAGCATATTAAACACGAGTACGGCTTTTGTCAACAAAATAAATAAAAATAGCTGAAAGGGTTGAAAACAAAGGTTACTGTTAGAAATGTTTGTATACTTGAAAAAGAAAAGTACAAAACAAATGCATTGTCTCACGCCACATGTGTTCATATTCCAATTGTTCTGATTATCTTTTACAATTCACGTCAATGGTTTTAGTCACAAAGAACCGAAATACATGATTCTAGTTGATAATTTTGGACGACTTCTTATATCAACAGAAATATTATGTACATTAAAGTGCTTCTGTATTTACATTTCATTATTTTATATACTATCATATATATATTATTATAGTTGATGTTGATATGCCCCGCAGGTGAACAGGGGTGTGTTCAGTAAGCAGAGTGCTCTCTCGTGACTCCCCGTAACACGTGTTACCAGTTATTGAACGGTGTGTTAGGAGCGAGCAGTTTCCCAACAGCAGGCAAGAAATCACGGTGTATTAAAACAGTTGCTTTAAGCAATTTGTTTATACATATACATATATATATACATACAGTATATATATATATATATATATATATATATATATATATATATATATATATATACAGTATATATATATATATATATATATATATATATATATATATATATATATATAATGTAATTGCTACTGCTGTATTCTTTGTTAATTATTATATTTATACTGATACAAATGAATGACTGTCTTTTTTTTGTTTGCTTGTATAATGCAGGCTTCCACTTTGACAATTTGTTAAAATAATAAAAACTGACACTCAAAATACTTATTAACATTTTGTCTTCTATTTTGTTTGTGGTTTTGACAAATAAGTAAAAGCTGTCATTTAATTGCCCTTTAATTTAATTAAGCTGAATAAAAACAGCAGGAATCTGGACTTAGAGGTCAACCATAATGATGTAGACCTTTAATACCAGGCTTTACTCTTTGTCCATAATTTTAAATAATCGGTCACTATCATAAAATAAGCCTTTTACGTCTTCCAATGTACTGTGATGGTAAGAACCTCTATAGTACACGTTTTAATTTTTGTTCAGGGTTTAAGTCAGAATACACAGAGCTAAGCTTATACATTAAAGTAACTGGGACAATATTTGTTTAAATCAAGGATTTTGTGGGCTATAGAATAATACATTCCTTCTTTAACTGATCAAAGTGCATTTGGTCTCCTGGGTTCCTTAGACAAGAAAAAAAAGAGTAGCACAGTGCACAACCAATTTCTGTGCATCTAAGCAAACAGTAATACAGTGGGAGATCGAGGTACTGACAATAATTGCAATACATGTATTGCACTTTCCTAAATCCATTTTATGTTAAGGTATTTTCGATTATAGAAAAAGTATTTCCCATTTGCTGTGATGGAAACATAATTGAATATGTATATGCTGCAACTGGAGCAGAAATTCCCAAACTATATTTGTATTATAATTTCTTTTTATGATTGCAAGGTTAACCGGGTGTTTTGATTAATTATAAGGGTTACTACTGTCACCAAAGTAAGGCACTGACTTAAATCAATGGCCCCTTTCTTTGCTTTTTCTCTTCTGCATAAAACTCCAATAGCCATTTAAAACTTAAATTCATATTACAATGAGTACATTCGGTGATGATGATTATACATTTTTTTATTGACCTTTGCTTGGTGTTTTGTACCATCAGATGTCAGAGCCAACTAATGGATAGCTCAATCTTCCTGCTCGGTTTTCATTTTCCTGATTTATTACAGTTCTGAGGTAAAGATCAAGCACAGCATTTTTCATCAAGTGTTATTTATGTAGCTCCATCCATCAAGCTTGTCTTCCTTCATTGCTTACAGTAATATAGAATGATGTCACCAAATCAGAATCGAAGTCAGAATAATCACACCTGCAATAGATTTTGTGAGCCTGCATTTTTAAAGTTTGTTTTATCTTCTCAACATTTTAGATACTGCATTGCTATTTTATAGATGGTGTGCTTATACAACATACTCATTTGTACTGTAACAGTGCAAGTGCCTTTTTAATGTATATTGAAACAATTATTTGTTGTATTAGGGAATTTATTTATTTTATTTAATTTGGAATGCTTACATCCAAGTTCACTGCCCAGGACTACATCCCACAATTTACAGCAGAGCTGTTACACACATTGTGGGATTGATGCATTTATATGGAAAAGAACAAAGTGAAAATTGGAAAATGAAAGATGAGTGTTTTTAGTTGGTTTGATCACAAGAGGTTGTATTAAATCACTGTCGGGTTGTTATTGAGTGGTACTAATTTTGTAGAGATGGGCAAACGAGGTAAGCTTTGCTTTCTGTTGTGTAAGTAAGGTTTTATACAGTCATAACAAATAGCTTAACTTAAAACTTGTTAAGGGGAGTTATTCAGATTTTCCAAGTTTCAGCATACCTCGACTTAAAAACAAAATCACAATTGTACGCCTTTACTTTTATAGAAGATCATCATAGAACATGCTTTGTTCTCTTTCTTTTGCCTTTCATTGTTGGATACTTGACTAAATCTAGAAATGTATTATTTTTTACTGCATTCTGTGGTCATCTCCATGATTACAGTAATTAAGTTTTTCTAGCTAACTTCCATTTCATACAATATTTCCAGCTAACTCCTATTGTGAGTCCAAGAATCCAAGTATAAATACATGCCAACAGTCCCTATATGGCCGTGACAGTCCCGATTTCCTAGCAAATGTCCCACGTCCGGATGCATAGGAAGGAAATCGCAATATTTATCCTTTGAAATTCTTCACAGCTAGTCTAGGCTGTTCACTCTCGTATAGTACTGTTTTTTGTTTTTTTCTCTCCTCTCTCTTTAGCAGCTGCTGACCCTCATGCACTGCTCTGCCTGGCAGAGATTGTGTTGACATGACCACATCTCAGTTTGTGGAGATGAAATAACATAAATAAAACACAAAGAAATATGGGTACACCACACACTAAACAAAGGAAACAGTTCGGGGAAATACCACCAGCTTGTTAAAGACAGAATGTGATTGTTATTATTGGTCAACATTATTAAAACAAAGAAGCGTCATTTTACAGAAATACAAAACCAGTGTGTGGTGCTCCCCGTCACTTCGACAAAAATTAAAGTGAAATAGAGAGAGATGACGTGCCATCAATTTCCAATTGTTCTGCTATTTCTTGCCATGTGGCAGCCTTCTTTTTATTGTCTTTATAACCACAGACACTGGCATTATACAGAACATTATATTTTTTCACTTTAATAATTAAATTCTCATTGATGTTGTGGACGGTTGGTGGGCAATTCACTGACACACACGGGAGGCAGAAGTTTTATTTGAAAACACCGCACTGGTGCCCAGTTTTATTATTTTGGATATTTTTCTTTTAGCCCACAGAGGCCCGTAAACAGGACCACAGAAATACCAATACTGGTAAACAGTATGCTCAAAATAATAATGAAAACAAAAGGCAAAATGAAAAGGGGAAATAAAACACAGTAATAAAACTACAAAATAAAGGTGCTGCTTACGCAGTGCCCCCACTGCCGCTAAGCCGCTAAGCCGGTCAGCTCGGGATCTCCGTCCTACGCTGTTATGCACTATACACTGGGGTGGCCAAGGTTCCCCTATCACTACACATGTCCCCTCGTGTACGTAACAATATGTTTTAGTAAATTGTTTATTTATTGCTGGCTGTCTTC
The DNA here is from genome assembly GCA_030684275.1 of Acipenser oxyrinchus oxyrinchus. NCBI lineage: Eukaryota > Metazoa > Chordata > Actinopteri > Acipenseriformes > Acipenseridae > Acipenser > Acipenser oxyrinchus. The sequence continues at coordinate 87,398,507 of CM060250.1, forward strand.
CTCAGCTGTGCTTGCATGTTTTGGTCGCTCGTTCCAACCACTGGCGTTCATGCCTGGTCTATGTTTACACTGGCCTTTCTCAGCCAGCGTCTGTGTATTCCCAATCATGGCCACCCGAATGCATAACCAAGCGCAGTACTTATCCCCCAAGGCCCGCCTCTCAGCCACTCAGAAAGAGGGAAAGCCAACACACCCTCTTCCCCACCTCTCCGGGTCACTGCCAGGATTGACAGGTGGATCTATGAGGCTGCTGCCCCCTTCCTGCAGTACCACGCATGCGCCAGATAGTCAGCACAGATCCCCTTACAGATGTCCATTTTTTTATTTTATTTCTGTGGTAATCTCTGCATGAGCGAGACAGTCATAGTCTGACAGGCATTACCTTTGACCTTATTTCTGATTGGTCCATTGCGACGCGAAAAGCTTGTGGCACGAATAGAAATAAAAAAAAATTGTTTCTAAATCCACTTGCTTCATTTGCACCGCTCGCTACGGCTGCAGTGTGCATTGCTCGATTTAAATCAATAGGTTTCATTATTTTTTATTCGCTCGCTCGTTTTGCTCGTGTCCGGTGTGCACAGCCCTTTAGACTTACCTCTTTCTTGCCGATTTAATCTGTGGTTCAAATGACTGTTTTTCAAATTAAAAACAAAAATATTTGAACGAGATTCAGCATAACATTTTTATTATGTGCATAATATTTATTGTTTATACATGCAAGTATATGCAATTAACATCACTGTACCCATAAATACATTTTTTATTCCTGTATATAACACAAAACCATACCCCTGATAGTGTAACTTAAAATTGAACTAAAACATAGGCCTAAAAGCTGAAGTCCTGCCCATTCACCAGTCATGAAACTAAGCAAAAAAGGCATTCAATTTGAGCCAAGAATACATTATCATTTTTACCACCACGGATAGGCGTGTAATATTAAATAATATCGCCATTAACAGAGAAGGATAGAGAAAAATGTTATTTTCATTGTTAACATCCTGACAACATTTTACACTTATAACTTTAAAGCCTATTTCAAAGCTCTTTTCAAAATGTCTGCTCTAGTGCACTGGGGTTTGAGATCTGTCCTCTAAATCACTGCAGGAAGAGCGATTTAAAAAACAAAACAAAACAAAAAAAAACACCATAACAAGTGCTCTGGCATTTCTGTTTCATACCACACCATGGATCATTATTACCTGTTGTACAATGTGAGCAATAATCCTTACACTATCGGTGCACTAGAGCGGCCATTTTGAAAAGAGCTTTGAAACACTTTAAAGTTATAAGTGTAAAATGTTGTCAGGATGTTAACAATAAAATGAAAAATGACAGGTACGTTATTTAAACAGTTGCAGCAACACGTGGGGATGGGTAAAGCTATATTTTACGGAACCCTGCTACTTCCTCTTTTAGGAAGCCAGCAATTAACACATTAATGAATATTATGTATTTTATCCATTAAAACAGTTACTCATGAGCTTTGTAAAATAGGGCCCAATAGAGCCTATTATCAAAATAACATACAATATTAAAAACAATGGTCAATACAAAAATGTTTTGAACAATTCATGGGATGGTTGTCTGCAGTAGAGGTAATTTGAGCTGTTATCGTATTAGTATAGCAGAATTACTGACAGTGTAAAGGGGCCCTGGTTTCTTGGTCAAAGACCTCTTTTGACCTCGTATTCTGTGCCAGTGTTTGCTGAAATGTCCACCTCCAACAAAAAAGCTTTGATCACTAGTTACATGATTGTACAGTGTACTGATACTTGTACAATGAATTCCTCCTGCTCATAACCTTTAATCAGATTTAGCAAATAAATCGTCTGTCCTGGGACGTACAGTATTATAACAGCAGCTATCTTGTATCTGTTAATGGCATTTTCACTGTACATAATAAAGTAAAATGGAATCAGTGATTCAAAACTGGATATCAGACCCACATTAAGGAGGAAGATAGTTTACAATAAGCACAGTAATTGAAAGTATCAACGGAGTGTGCACATCCAAACATCTCTAAAGTAGTCTCAGTGGAATCTATGAACCATGCATGTGTCTCAATTTTAATCAGATTTGCTTTTCAAACAAACATTGTTGCCTACAAGTGATGTACAAACATGTCATATTTATAATGGAAGTTGTTTTACATTTAATTGAACTATCATTTATATGATAGTATATTTGCAGAAATTGATTTGTCTATTACCACATTATATTTTTTTCATTTCTCCTACTTCATCCATATTTTAATGCGAGCACCATCTTTAAACAATGTCATCTTTTAATGCTAAACAACATTTTGAACACTGACTTTGTTTAAAGATGGTGCTTGCATTAAAAAGAATGGATGCAAAGTAAGAAAATTAGCAAAAATGCATAAGAGGTTCTACATGAGAGTCGATACACATGGGAAAAATAAGTTGATTTCTGCAAATATACCCTATGGTAGTTTCATTTAAGGTCACTTCTATAGAGAATATTTCACTTTTGAGTGTCATTTTTATAATCCCTTGTTTTGACACAATATGCACCACTATCCAGTGGAATATCTGCTTTGGTGTCTTCTAGTATATTGCAGAGCTAAAAACAAAGCAAAAAAATAAAAACAGGTGGTGAAGGAGTTGTGATTTAGGGCACTTTCACATCTAGTTTGTTTGACCCCTTGATATGGATTGAAGTGATATGTGAAACCTCTGAGAACCATGTAATCACACCAGGATGCACATCAAACCAAGTGAACCCAGATCACTTGAAACGTTTCAACTTTTTGCAATGTGAAACAAAACGTATTCCAGTCCACTTGAAAACAAACCACTTCAAAACAGCGAAGCGAATCGTGGAAGTGACATACTTCAGCAAGCACCAAGGAAAGTCTCCCCTTGTCATACGTACGCAACGCAGCGCTTGTCAAAAAACACACACATCAGTGGCATAGCCAGGATTTTGTTTCAGGGAGGGGATGCAGGTTTTTGCAGATGGGCAATAATTTATAAAAATGTTTCTGTAAGTAAAAATGAACTACACTCCAAACTTGCAATTAACTCGAAATTGCCCTATTAAGAACTGTGGTGTTTCACCTCACAGTCAGACTTATCACTACTATGCAGTTATCAAACATACACATTAAACAACAGAAAGAATAACCTACATTGCCTGATGTTTAAATACCCAAGTCCATCCTTCTGTTTTTAATTGCAAACTTGTCGAGTACTTGCAGGTGTCAGTTTTACAACAGCCGTTTGCATGGGACTAAAAACCTCAGAGTGGGTCAAAAGAAGACCTCCCAGACGTGGATTACTTTTTATCAACGAAATTGATTTGTAAACAATGAACTGGGTTTAAATAACTTATTTCATTGTAATTTCTTTTCCAAAGGCTACAATAAGCATTTCGTCATTGCACCGTTAGAACTGTAGAATCTCAGGACAGATCAGACCAATTTTAATATTATATTATGGTTTATTGTGAAGGCTGGTATTGCTTTGAGGTGAATAACCTGGAAATTGTACTGTATATCAATTGCGGTGTGACTAAAACCCATCCGGTACACAGTCCGATACACTTCCGCTCTAGTAATCAGCAAGAGGCGAGTGTGTTTGGAAAGTCCAATGTGACGCCAATAGAGCACTAGTCTGGATGAAGCTGCAAGTGAACCAAACAAATGAATTTGAATGCACTTTAAAGGAAACTCAAGGTGTGAAACGAACCGAAACAAACTTTAAAAAAATGTGTTGGTTTACAAGTGAACCACGATTCAAATCACTTGCAACTGAACTATGTGTGAAAGTGTCCTTAAAAAGATCTACTTTATTTTCTCTATTTATTGTTTACTTAGCTAGGCGGTATTTTCCTAGTACTCTAGAGTCCTTGGAAGTTGTCTTTTTAATTTGTCAGGGCTAGCACTTGTCCCCTAATTGGATAGTTAGCATTAATTTGCCTTGTATTAATCTACACTGCTTGATGCCAGTGGGAATAAGAGGAAAGTGCAGAAGCTAGATAGGCTGTGGCCTTCATTTTGAGTTATGTACTTATGTTTGTAGAGATTATCAGTATTCTTGCTCTCACACAGTAGCCTGTTTGCCATTTGTCAAAGTCTCCACTATGAAATGATTGTGGCTGCAGGCAGTAGCTATCCATGAAATCTCTCTTGTTGGCCAGGGACTTGCACAGCAGGGTCAAAATAATCCCAGCGGTGCATTGATAGGTTGCATGTTCATTAAAATCTGATGTATACCTTGCCTTGACTCGCCTTTCACAAAGTCTGTTAGTTTGCACTGCCTGAAGAATTGTGTGTTACTTGCAGTCTTTTTTACTTGCAGACTTGCCAATCCAGAGTTTGTTAGCTTTAATTTGGGAGTTTAAAGAGTGTGCTAAAGTAATAACTTGACAATGTTCTTGACCTAAAAGAGATTGTTTCCATTGTTTGTACTTACAAGAATCAACATGCAGTCTTCAGGAAGAGATACAAATACAAGTCATGTTCATGTTGATGAAAGCTCAAAACAGCACTGCTGACCATTGTGGTCTCAATAACAGACCATAGGGAGCATGTTTATCGCCTTGCAGACATAAAGAGACTGGCCAAATTGAATATCAAAAAAAGAAATATATGGTTCTCACTATACTGCAATCCAACACATTGTTTATATATACAGTATAATCCCCAAAGATTTGCACAAAATCTGAAGTGTAGCTGAAATGACAATCAATTTAAAACTGTTTTATATTAACTTAGAATTTTAATTGGGATTTTGAATTAGGACATGGTGCCACCCAGCAAGCAAAGATTGATATTGCATTACCTTTGGAGAGGGTCTTTTCATAGAACATAGTGTAAACTAGTGCTTGAATGTTGTGTCCTTTGCAGTACTCGGTTGTATAAATTCTAGTGGTAATTTGAAAGAAAAGTGTGTGTGTGCCAAGGGAAAAATTCAAAAAAACAGGCCGAAAAAGTTAATTAGAACAAATTATTTTGTGTTGTTGATAATCTATAGAAGGGAAACAAACCTACACAGACATAGCAAGAGATTTAAATAGTGCCTGGCATGGAAGCAAACCAAAACTTCAGAAGGTACACAAAACCAATTGACTGAAACACCGAAACAAATTCAATCTCATCTTTTAAAGATGCAGAAATGCTTGCTTTTTGCGGTTTATACAAGTCTTGGGCGAAGGAGACCTGCTGAAAGAAAAGCCAAACATTTTGTCAAAAAAGATTTACAGTGTGACCTTTCTTTCATTTATCCGATGTTCGGACAGTGCCTACAGTAATTCATGGGAGGCTGTGTGGTCCAGTGGTTAAAGAAAAGGGCTTGTAACCAGGAGGTCCCCGGTTCAAATCCCACCTCAGCCACTGATTCATTGTGTGACCCTGAGCAAGTCACTTAATCTCCTTGTGCTCTGTCTTTCGGGTGAGATGTAATTGTAAGTGATTCTGCAGCTGATGCATAGTTCACACACCCTAGTCTCTGTAAGTCGCCTTGGATAAAGGCGTCTGCTAAATAAACAAATAATAATAATAATAATGTTGCTATAGATTAAGATTAAAATTAAACCATGCATGTATATTTACATTTAGCAAAACCCAATCTGTCAAACACACAGCTTTATGACGCATTATATCCCTATCGTAAAAAATGCCAGTAGGTGGACCCTAAAAATGCAACTGAGAGAACTAAGCTTTTATTTATTTATTTTATTAAATATCACTATAATGTAGAATAAGGGTGAAATATATTTTGTTTTTACATTTCTATTGTATATATTTTTTTTGTATATAACTCAGACAAGTATCTGAGTCTATTAGTAATGTTGGTTTTGAAAAACATATTTTCATTCCAGAGAAGAAGTATGCTCCTGTGCGAAAGGTAATTCTATGGAATATAAAAGGCAGTGGACTAGTAGAATGTTTAGAGAACTATGATATAATATCATGGCTCCACCACCTGATAAAAAATATTGGCTATCTAAGGTCAAATCATATCTTCTTCGTCACTCTATACATGACAACAATATTTGTTTAATTGGATTCCATATGTAGCAAATAATTTTACACAGTAATAGAGATGTGTGGAAAAAAAAAATTTGGTTGACCTTTATTCAATTATGAATTGTTTTACATGATTTTCTAAGTGAATGTTTCATTGTGCCATCATCCATAGCCATGAAGTGTAACAACCTTGTGTGTATTGGTTGCTGCATTTTTATTTAATGCAATTTAGGGTTTGTATACTTCTCATGGGGGAAAGTAGCTTCTTCAAAAATAAGTTAGACATATCATTAAGTTTTTACTAATGAGATTTTGGGCCAGTTATCATTTATTGACAGTTTTTTTTTTTTTAATGTTTTCCAGGTACTGATATTTAATATAAAATATTATAATATAATTTACAATACTAGTATTTGTCTACAGGGGTAATAATGAGCAGTATGTTTCCTTTCTATTGTACATACTGAGGTCATTGTGAATTGTTTTGGCCATTTAAGATTAGCATTTGATCTATAATGCCATAATACTGTTTTACGAGCACATACTGGAAGAACAGCTTGCCTGTTTTCCAAAACATCATTTTTTTCTCTGAATGCACTCGAGCCACTTAAGTAGTTCTCCTTGCGAATGTCATTTTTTTTTTCTTCATATTCCAGACTCATAGCTTGGCTGCCGGTTTGTTTGTTTTTAATTAAACTGTCTGCACCAAAAAAAAAAAAAAAGTAAGCTCTAGAGCAATGTCAAAACACAAGGCTATTTTCCCTGTGAGCAAATTAAAAAAAAAGTGCCTGTATAGATAGACATAATACAAGATCGTCATTGAAATGTTGTTATCTTTTAAGGGCTTTATTTAATTGATCCCCAATCAAGATTAACATTTTCTTTGCAAAAGATCATTGCTCTACCTAAATTACCATATCATAAAATGTGATTTGTTATGTAATGTAGAGATATGGTGTATAAGTAAAATTTACAAAGGATCTATAATTGATACAGTCTATAATCTCCCACGGAGGATTAAATGCATTAACATTATTTAGAATAAGTTATTGAGTTTCAGATTCTGAGGATATAGACTAGGGGATATATCTCCCTTGCATTTCTTTACTATGCTTAACAAACTTTGTAGTAAACTGCAGTTTTTTATGACGTAATTTCATGGTGCACTAAAAGGCTCTCCTGATGAAACTATCTGGTGCCGTAGTTTCTGCTTTTAAGTTTTTGTAAAACATCCATTTAAAAGGTTAGTAAAAGATGCTTTATTGTGTGTGACAATTTATTGATTATTATTATTTCTTCTTAGACTGGAAGAGAAGATTGCTGCTGTTTAATTATAATATACAATGCGATCTTGACATCTGTAATTGTCAGAACTTGATGTGGGTGGCAAATTCTGAAAGGTAAGCAAATGTGACAGGGAGGCATATTCTGACAGTACACTGGCACCATAACTGTTCTACTGGGAGTGTCAATCAGTGAGTGAGAACTCGTTTTAAAGGTCATGTGATTGCTCTTATTATTATTATTATTATTATTTTTATTAATTTCACAGGGCGGAGCTAGGCCACCTGCTGTAATGTTTAAGACATAAAGTTAGTAACATATAGAACATAAAGAGAGAGGCTCCGTCCTTCAAAGGCGCTACGCATATAAAGGGGGATTCCGTCATTGAGGAGACCCGACAAACAGGAGGGGGGTCACTGTCTTTGAGATGACCCGACATACGAAGAGGGGTCACCGTCTCTGAGATGACCCGACATACGAAGAAACTCGCGAAATAGAAAGAAAACACATTGATTAATAATATTAACACGTAAAAGCGGTTCTGGCTCTTCAGTGGCCCAACATATGCAGTAGGGGGGTTCCGTCACTGAGGAGACCCGACAAACAGGAGGGGGGCCATCGTCTTTGAGGTGACCCAACATACAAAGAGGGGCACCGTCTTTGAGATTACCCAACACACGAAGAGGTTCGCAAACCGGAAAGAAAACATGAAGTTAGTAGTTGTTAGAACATATTGAGCGGGGTGTTCCGCCTTTTCAAAAGCCCAACATTATAGAAGGGGGGTTCCGTCGCTGAGGAGACTCGACAAACAGGAGAGGGGTCAGCATCTTTGAGGAGACCCGACAAACAAGAGGGGCTCCACCGCTTGGGGCCCTCACATAAATAGAGGCATCAGAACCTGAAAGAGAAGAAGAGAAGGAATCATGCATGCTAAAGGAGGGGTTCGGCCGGGGGTCCCCTCTGACTCACAGAGAACCCTCCTCTATGAGGTAAATGAAGCAGCGCTTAACAAAGGGTTGGAGAAAGCGGAATCACTAACCCCCCCAAAGAATGGACCCCCAGCTCCCTGCTGAAGATGTTTGAGAAGAAAAAAAGAAAACCGTCAATGCATATAGAAAAGAAGAAATGAGAGAACACATTTAACACAAAAAGAAAGAAAACACTTTACGTGACGCAGGGATTAGTAACTGTCTATGTGAAGACCCTCCGCACAGTGGAAAGGAAAACCCCCCTTTCATTTTATTTTATTTTTTTAGGAGGAAACCTTTGGTGGCCCAGGCGGATAGGTCGTCCCAACTCAGGACATACTAGCAGTGGACTGATGGGCAGATGCTGTTTCGACTGGTGAAGAACGAATGTAAGCTTTGACTGCTGATGAGGTCCAGCTTGCACGCTTGCACTGTATTGAGTGTTCCGCTGATAGTTAGGTTCATTTGAAAATTAGCTGGCTGGACTGGGATGTCACTGATGGAGTTGGCAGAGCTGTAGGGACCAGACTAAAATCTGGAAATCTGTAGACGAGAAAGAGCGTCAGCTGCAGTATTATAAATGCCCGGTAGATGGTGGGCTTGGATTCGAAGATTATTTGATACTAAAATCCAAATTAACCACCGCAGTAATTGCATAATAACAGGTGAACTGGAACGGCCTTTATTGCTATTATATATGCTGTAGATTTGTTTTTGCACAAGAAAATATTTGAAGAAGAGCTGAGGATTTTAGATGCAGTGATAGGTTTTCGTGACCAAGTACTAGAAAACCATTGATTGTTAAAAAAAACCCTCCAAATCTCTTAAATGAAGCGTTTGTAAATAAAGCCAGGTTGTGGGGTGCTGAAATGAAATCATCATAGAATATAGCCGTTCCAATGCTGAATGAGAGCCGACCACATTTTAATGTCTTTTCTAGCTTCTGATGAAATATTAATGTAGGAATCCAAGTTTTTTGCTGTTGATGAAAGAGCAAGTAAATTGAAGTATAAATGTCCGACATTGGGGAAAATACGAATTACAAATTAAAATGGTCCAAAGAGAGCGGTGCGTGTTTCTTGATCTGAAATTTCTGAATAGGGGAATAAATATAGTCGAGTTTAGATACAGAGGGTATGCTTAAAACATTCAGTACCAATATGATTCCTAGAAATTGTTTCCAGTATTTGAGAACAGTAAAAATGGCAAACAAGGAGAGATAGATGAATGGCTTTTAAAGATCCCACGCAGGAGAAGAGTGTAGTGTTGAAGGAACGGATATCACATAATACTGATGCTGGATTCCAGATAAGTAGGCTTTGATCTTGAAAGAGTCCTTGGTATGAACAATAAAAACCAAGAATCCAATCTTGATTGAAAGGGGTTGAAGAAATCCATTTTAGTTCAGAAATTGTTGAGAAAAGTACTCCAGCTGGTGGCGTAGGATGATCTAGTTGAAGGGTGAGAGCAGGTGCCATGTATCCTGGGCTGAATCCAGGAGATTACAAAGGAGAGATTTAGATGAATAGATGATTTGATTGCGGAGCTTCCAGAGGCGTTGGATGAGCTGCAGACTTTATGATGGAATCTGGATATCTGTATCTGAGCTACGCATCGGCCGTGTTATTGTGAGTACCGGGATAGTGGTGTCTTGAATAATAAAGGATTAGAAACTGAAATCCGTATTAGACGACGCAGAAGTTGCATGACCAGTGACAAATAGGACCGGTCAAGAGGGCTGAAGAGTGATATATTATACAAATGTTGAGACTGTTTTAGGGCAGACTGATACAAAGTGTGCGGTGGATCGTATCCCTGCAGGCGTTTGCTCTGAGGTTGCTGCAAGACGTAGATTTGCTGCAAAACCTGTTGAACTGATCGGGAACAGTTTATGAATGCATTATCCATCGCGAGGTAAGAGGCTGCTTTAAATTATATTAATAGTTCTTCCATGTCTTCTGGCAATTCCACACATTAATTATTAGCCTCTTAAAGTAAAAATTTAAAACCAACCTCCAGGTAATGAAATGATTGGATTAGAAAATACAAGTCTTTCTTACACAATGATATAGAGAGCTTAAACACACTACCCTCTAGTAATACTACCCTATAGTGGTTACGATTGAACATGCATGAGTCCACTTCATGAAGCCAGAGGGTAAACTGCAAGAATGTGTTGCAAAACACGAAACCAGGACAATTTCACCACGAGTAACATTTTTTCAAAACAAGCTGAGGATCCCGTGATGAATGAGAATGAATCAAATGAATATATATATATATATATATATATATATATATATATATATATATATATATATATATATACACAAGCAATGTCCCCATACATATACAAACATCCGCCTCTTCCTTCACTAAATTAGGGACCAAATTTTAGAAAGAAAAGAGACAGGAAAAAAGGAAGTAAAATTAAAAATAACAAAAACATGACATGTATGACAAACTTCCCTGTGTGCACTCGCCCCTATACAACTGGCAGCATAACAAAGTATGCGCCCTCTGCACAATAAAGAGGGGCTCTGTTCTATGCAGTATTACTGTGAACTTGAACACAGTATCACACAATTATAACACATATGGCAATGAACAACGCAATGCAATAACTCAGAGACCATGTTCAACAAGGAGACAGAACACTATCGCTGAGCATGGAGTCAGTGGGTTTACCTGTTGCAGAAAACATTAATTTACAGTCACAGACCCTGTCGTTAATCAGGACCACTCAGTGGAGTCGATGGTGGCTCGTTCAGTGGTTGGTATTGGCATCAGAGGAGGGAAGAATCTGGTCCTCTGATTCAAACATTCAGCTAGCTCCATTGAATGTAATGCGAAGACGGACAGGATGCAAATGTCATACTTCATTCCAGCATCACGCAACTGTGATTTAACTTCATTGAAGGTTGCCATACACCGTGCCAGCTCAGCACTAATATTGGGGAACACAGAAACCCGGGACCCCTGAAAATAAAGCTGTTCTTTGATTTGATAATGATTTAGTCATGTGATCATGTGTCTTGGTGTATCACCCTTCCCCCGTTTCGGCCCAAGGAGCGGTGTGCTGGATCAATCACCAGTGTCTTATCAACGCTCCCCTCACCAAGTACCTCTGTCAAGAAAGATGCTATAAAGATAGTTGGCCTAGATCCCTCAGCCCCCTGCGGGACTCCAATCACTCCAATCACCCTGACATTCTGCCTGCATGAGTGATTTTCCAGATCATCCAGTTTCAGCTTCATTTTTGTATTTTCAGCGGACAGGGAAGAGCACAGTGACTCAACAGATGTGAGCTGATCGTCAACATCCGTTAAGGAGTGCTCCATATCCTTAAGCTTTTGCCCCTGAGTTAAGTCTGTGGTTTGTAGTGCAGATACTGAAGACCAAAGCTCCGCGAGGAATGTGATCTGGAGTGCCGACACCCTGGCTCGAATGCTGGAAAAGATTTCGAATCGAAGCCGGAGCCGACTCATCATCCGCGGTCGCCATGTTGTCAGTAGCTGACAGGGCCCTGTCCAGCTCGGTGATTATGTTTCCTTCTACTCTTGGACATACTTCAAGTAAGCCTGGTCTGTATACTGAAGGCCAGTTAGTCAAAAGCCTTGGTACAGTTTTGTAAAAACTGGGTTGCTTGTAAAAAAAAAATAATAATAATTTGCGGAGCAGTTTACACACGCGTCCTACTCCTTGCTCATGCCGCGGTCATCTCTCTCAATGCATTTTAAATGTAAATCATTGCACTGAACTAACACTAACCTGTTACAGTAGGCCTACACAGTACAGTAGTAAAATCAAATGAATACCTAGCACACTTTATTTTTACTTTATCCTGTAGCCTACCGGTAACACCAAATAAATTATGCTGCTGCATTGTACTCATTGGTGTACAATGTGAATACAAGATTATTTTAAAATGAAACTAAATGATTTTATTTATTATTTTTTTAAATTATTATTATTTTTAACCTGGCTTACTTAGTAGCCTCGACAATTAACACAAAATAGATCATGGTCCTATACAGATGCTCAGAATGAGCTGGAGGGATTAGCGGCAGTCTATTGCTCCCAACACGTTGGGGAAACCAGACATTTCATAGAAATTTGTTTTCAAGGCTTGTAAGTTCACCCTGCTTTAAGGGAAAATGAGGTACTTGGGTGTTCACCTCAAAAATGCATTGAGCACAACTGGCAACACACAAGAAAAAGCAAAGTGGGAAATGCCAGCAGCAACTGCGACTGTTTAAAATGTGCTTTCAAAGGTTCTGAACAAACTGATGCAATTGTAAGTGTTGCAATTGCCGGCAGTTTTAGTACATCTCATTAAAATATTTGAGAGCCCCCATAATTACATATTAATTCCAGGCTGAACTGCAAAGAAAAACTGCTGCTGCAAAGCATTCCATAAAAAGTCACTGACAGCATTGTGCTTGTTAAGTACATTTCACCGTAGACTTCGACAGCAGCAACACTTTAGTAAATCTACCCCTTAGGGTTGGTTTCACAGGCCCCGATTAACACTGATCTTGGACTACCTAATGTTTGGGTTCATCTGTAACTATAAAACACTCAATGTCAGAATATGTACTGTAGTAATACTGTAAGACACTTTATACAATTCTTTGACAAACATTTGAATTAGAAGACTAGAAAACTTCAGTGAGAAGACTTCTAGTGGAAATGTTTGTCAATTCATTTTATTAAGTTTCTGTCAGTTATAGAGTTGTATCCCTAGAGGTTATCTTACTGGAGTTCTTTGTTTCATTATGGCGGGTCTGAATATTGCTCCTGTACTGTTTTTAAGCTGCATTATTATGGTTGTCATTCAATGATGGGCTCTTATCCATAATGTTCCCTTTCATCCAATATGTTCCTGTTGGATTTCAATAAGTATTTTTCATGTGACAGAAGTTCTGTTTATACAAAATGGAACCAAATGCAACTGTAGTATTTATATCCATACCAGTTTAATACGTTTAATCCTCAGCCATACCAATTTAAATTATTGAGCATAAGCCTATGTGTTTCCACAGAGAGGTACTGCACAATAATGCAGCATATCAATTGCTTTTGTCAGAGAACTTTATGAGAATTTGTGTTTTGTTGAATGGAACTATTTCTCCTCCCTGGGTTAATTTGAATTCCTGTCATAGAAATGCTAGCCTTCTTGCAACCCTGATAATCTGAATGAAGCCGATGAGCTTTGAATAATTTGCATTACTTCTTGAGCATTGAGCCTCATTGAAGCTTATTATGTATGTTCATGCATGCAGAAAATCCTGCTTTCCCTGTACAAATGAGGGCCGATGGGACAGTGTACTGACAACAACAAGTAATTCTATGAAAACTGCCATTATGCACAGCATTTCTTTAATAGAATTAGGAGTTTTTGACCTTGAACCCACCCCCTCCCCTCTTGTGCCTAAACAGATGATGTATTGATTTATTGATTCTGTAACTGGGAGAATCGCTGGCTTTAATTTACACATTCTTCTGTTTAGTTGTAGGTTGTTAAGCAAAAAAGAAAAGCAGTGATGCAAAAAAAACTTAATGAAAGTTAATGATACCAGTGGAAAATCCTTGTACCTGTGGAGAACAATTTTAACATTTTGACATCAGCGAATAGTAGGCTAATGCATTTGCCAAACAATGGAAACATGCCATACTTGTCTACATCCTTGTAAGCCATACTGAATGGACAGTTAATACGAGGCTCATGAGATAGTATTTATTATACGCCACTTTCCAAAATGTATTTGTATACCTTGTGTTCGCACCAGCCCAGCCTTGGAAATGTTTTTTTCTTTAATTGCTGCCTCTATTCTTCTGGATATACATAAAAGACAAGTGTACCTTTTCTACAGATACTATAAAATGTATCATTATAAAAATCAAGAACACATAGGGTCAATTCCAGCATACCAAATTTAGTACCATTGATGATCCCAGTTGCAGCAATGATTCGCTGGTTGGGATCATCAGTTAAACTACGTAGATCAAGTCTGATACTGAATGCATCATACTAAGCCAGAACCTTGTGGTCACCACATTAATGGTTGAAAGTTTGTGCTTTGAAGTTAGAGAATACTCTTGTCAACTTGCTTTGATTTGTCCCCTTTTTCTAAATATTTACTTGCAAATCTGTTTAATATGAGATACACACATGAAAATGTTAGATTATCATAACCGTGGTTCCCTGGAATAGAAATGTAACCATTACTGCATGGACATTTACCTCCTAAAGACCCGGAAACCTGAATAAATTATACCAAAAGCTGCTCGACTGAGCCTGTGACGCAGTCATGCCCGCTCCCAAGGACATAAGAAGACTGCACGCACAGATCTCAGCCTCATTTTTCTTTCAAGCCTGCTGCCATCATGGACGCAGCGACCTTGAAAGTTAATGGTTACATTTCTATTTCAGGGAACCAGGGTTATAATAATAACCTAACGTTCCCTTTTCAAATACGAAATGTAACCATTACCGCAGGGGTAAGTGTACCAAAGCCGTCACAAGGGCAATATTACAGAAAGACTTGAATGCTACAAGGCTAAGCCGAAAGGCTGCCTTGTGCATTACCATATGGAACCCCAGTAACAAGTAGCTAGGGCTAAAAAATTGAGGAAGAAACTCACCTCTATGCCTTATGTTTAGGGCTTCTGTTTTTCAGGTTTTATTAATTGTATTTTTCAGTGTTTATTTTTAGCTGTTTTTGAGTTATGTAAATTGTTTTTTTCCGGCTTTCGTTTTGAAATGCTTGAGCGTTTTTTGTGTCAAAATATGTCTAGTAACTTGACAGTACTTGCACACTTAAGTTGTACCTTCTTTCCTTTTAGAACATGCAAGCAGAGTCTCCAATAGAAATGTAGGAATGTGCTATCACTCAGTATTTGGGGCGGGTTTAACCCCTTGCAGTCCTAAGTCGGACCAGGTCGACATTACAATTTTCCGTTTCCAGTCCGATGTCGGACCCTGTCCGACATCATCAAAAAGACGTAAAGCACAGGTCTCTATAGTTGTTTTTCTCCGGAAAAAAGCTGAGAAAACCATTAAATGGCCGAGTGAGACTGATAGGAGCAGAGAGAAGCCGAAAAAAGGGGCGGATCTGAGCGGTACACATAGCCCCGGCAACACAAAGATAACATGGCCATAAACAAACAAAATAGCTGCTTCCGCATCCAGCACTCAAAGAATATCACAGACATTTGCAGAGCTTTTTGAGAAGTTATAGTAATAAAATAATGACTTGGATCGCATTGGTGTTTAAGTTTGGTGATAAAACAAGTGATCAGGAGATGATTTATCAGCATGCACGACTATGAAGAGGTATGTGAAAAATACAGCGAACAAGGGGTGGGGTGGGGCTGGAGATGCAGTACTGAGTGTCCTGATGATATGCAGTGCCTTTTAAACCTGTTTTACTGTGAAAAAATACTTTTAAACAGTGCATGTGAAAATAAATTGGACCTGACGCACCTGAGACGCACTGAATAAATGGACCGCTAAGGGTTAAAGTATTCAGAACGAATCAATGATAGATACAAGTCAGGAAGGCGGGACATTGCCCAGCAGCACTGGGAAATGTATTTATTATTATTTTTGTGATAGGTTTTATTTTTTAATGGGAAAAGAGTAAAGTCAACATGAATAGATTAAACATTAACACAGTTTTTCCAGTGTTTTTCGTTTTCGTTTCGTTTATTGGCTATCCACCGATTTAATTTTTTTGTATGGGGGGTGTTTTATCGGTTAAAATATTTATTTGGTTGTACAGAGTAGTGGAGAAAAAAGGAACTTATGCAAGGCTCTTGTTTCCTTCTGTATTGTGCCCATTCGTTTTTTGTGCATGACAGTTCAGCGTGAGAGGTAACAGCTGGGCGTTTTAGTTACAGTGTTCAGAAATGAGGATTTAAGAGTTATGTTTTTGTGTACGTTGTACTGGTTTTACTCAAAAGTGATGCACTTCTTTCTTGTTTGATGACCAAGAAAAATAACTGCATTTCTAAAATGTTCAATTATACAAAGGTACCTAATTTAAAGGTTTGATAAAAACGTCTGTTTAGTTTTTGCAATTTTATTTACTAAAATTAAAGAGTTTCAAAAAATGTTATTTTCACTCAGTGCATATTCTATGTGATTTCTATGCGATGTGATCTTTCATGATATTTATTCAAATGAATAAAAGTTTAGATTAGGTTTATTTATAATGTTACAGGTTTAAACATATAAAATGTTTTTAATTTGACATTTTCCCAAGGAGTGCAAATAGTGGGCTGCAGTTCCTAATGCAGCTGAACAGGTGGGCCTCAGGTAAAAAAGTTTGGGAACCCTGTACTAGAGGGAGTGATGACCAAAAAAAAAACACACCTAAATCTACAAGCCAAACATGCAGTTTGTCGTGGCTTAAATTATATTAATCATAAACAGTCGCTTTCAAGAACAGATCTTTAGGAACTGCATACATCTAAACTTTGAGTGAAAAAACAGCTACTAACTTGCTCTATAAGGTATGGTTCGAGAACGAAAACACAGCTAATCTCTGTAAAAATAACTTTGTTGCACTTACCGACAGCACTGGCCGTGAATATGTCACTCAAACATTTGCATTATGGACCAAAGATCACCAAGGTGGGTCCCAATATCACGGCATATATACTCACAGCCAGATTTCGAAAATTGTCCTGTAAAAAGCTTTAAGCTGTGCATTTCCAAACTTCACCCAGATGACATCTGGTATGGGAAGCATCCCCTCGGTGAACATTTTATTGCCAGTTTGATGAAATAAAATCTCAGTAGAAGCTGCTCTCTCCACAATATAGACCAACCACTGGGTTCGTGCCACTTGTTGTCAAGTTTTAAGTGATGCTAGGGTTTAAGACAGACACACTATTTCAGTTTCTGGACACAAGAACTCAGTCTCAAGCATTACGTGATAAACATGGATGAAATGCAAAAAAGGGAAATAAATACATTTCTTCACGCAAGGCTTCAGGAACAAGTCCCCCCTGCTGCAACAGCGATGCTAGTAATACCTTTCCTACACCAAATCAGAGCATCTGTTTCAACTCTTCAGTTACTAACGACGCTTCAGGACACTTAAATGCTAGTGGTGCAAGCTTTACAGGATATACATTTGTTTTTAATAAATAGTTTTGTCACATTTAACTAGCCTGAAAAAAACAGCACAGATCGGCTACTGTAGCTCAGTTATGGTCGATCCTTGACCAAGCCATTTTTAGATGGGGAGAAGGGGGATTGAATGTTATATTTAAAGAAAATAAAAGTTATTTTCACTTTAAGAGATATTTGTGTGTGATTTATAATAAGTTAATAAGTCGTGTGAAGGGTGTCTCTTATTGTATAAGAGACATCACCTCATGCAGTTTATGCAATAAGAGTCACCTTTCACATGACGTATTAACTTACATTAACACTATTACAATTTTTATGCTTTTCTGACGTTCCTTTGTTTATGTTTAACAAAATGTTAAACATAAACAAAGGAGAGTTTTGAACATTAATTACCTGGTGCTTCTCTCACTGCCAGCAGTGCATCCACTGGCAGCTCTGTTATAAGCCCCTCATACTCCATGTCTGCCACACCAGAAGACCCTGTGCCTCCCCCACCACCATGAGCGCTCTTTTTTAGAACACTGGATCTATAACAGAGCTCGGGAGCAGATTACATTTGCAGATTGTTGGGCCAACATTCGCCCTTGGTTAGCTTGCCAACAGCAACCACTTGCCAACCAAGCCAACCATAAACCAACGTTGGGCCAACCTTGTTTGCTGACTAGGCTATGCACCATAATTATTAATTACTAGTAAGGGAGCTGTGTACTTATTAGTACATTAAGTATGCAGTGTACTTCCCTTGGAAATGTAAACTCAATAAATGTAATAGACTGTAAAAAAACATCTAACAAGGTTACTCACCTAGACTCGGATAAATGAACCATAAAAATGAGTGGTGCATTAATAATTTACTCTATATTATTAAAACTGAAGTTTTCCCTGTGGTGGCAATAAGGACTGTTGAGTCCAAGGCGTTCTGGTACAATTTAATTGTTATAGCAGGATGTGGGATTTGTTGTATATTTATAGGTTGAAGTTTTGTAGGAATAGCCAGCAGTCAGATACTGTTTTTTAAGGCATTCTATCACATTTTTTTAAGTTTTTACTTTAACTGATTCCCCCTCCCCTCCTGAGATGTTTGGCAAATTCGGTACTTTGCTGCACTATTTTAGATTTTCCAAGGTTAGCATTGAGCATTGGTTAGCATTGAAATATTGTGACACAAGATGCTGAATTCTAGCAATAGGTTGTTAATCTCTGTAAGTCGCGTTGCATAAAGGCGTCTGCTAAATAAACAATAATAATAATAATAGGGACTAAAAAAGATGATTTATGTACACTATACACTAGGGCTGTCAGTTAAGCCTCCAAATAGAAATCAATTAATTGGGCACACATAATACAATCGTTCGAATAAATATCGATGATTGTACCGCCCACAAACATTTTCGCTCCATTCCTCTCCCCCAATGTGATTATTTTAATATCATTGCAGTTAAGTAAACTGCAATGTGCACAACAATTGAATGTGAGGGGTTATTACGCCTTTGTAGCGTCAGGAGAAAAAAAAAAAACACAACATTCGCAACAAGCCTAAAGCAAGTTTAACATACTACAGGAGTGTTACTGAAATATTTATTCTAAACTTATTACAGTACTTTTGAATGTAATCTATATAAACTAGACACGAGTTTATGAAAACTGTCTTTTTTTTTTTAGTGTAAGCTGCAGCATCACGCATTGCATTTTGTTAATACTGTACTACTTAACCATCACTATCTGAGAAAACACAATAATAATAATAATAATAATAATAATAATAATAATAATAATAACTGCCAGGCAGTTTTACGGCTTCTAACTCAGTACCAGTTGGACATTTTGGCAAGCTGTAGCATTGCAGCACACGTGTCAGCAACAGATCAGTTTTATGGAGCAGTTTCAATTCAAAATACTGCATTAGTTCATTATCTCATACTTTATAACTTTAAACACCATAGTAACCATAACCCTATCTACACACTGCAAGGAATTATAAGCTAGTTTTACATTTAACCTCAAGCAGAGGTCAAAGAATAGAGCATATATGGGTTCCTAAATGTGTTATATAGTAACCATAACCCTATGTGCACTGTAAGGAGTTATAGGCTAGTTTTACATTTGGCCATAGAGAGGTCAAAGGTCATAGGCAAGGTGATTTTTGGATAGAGCATATGTGGGTTCCTATCTGTGTTCCATAGTAACCATTAACCTATATACACTCTGTAAGAAGTTATAAGCTAGTTTTACATTTTAACTTAAGGTGAGGTCAAAGGTGGCAGGCAAGGCCATTTTTGGATAGAGCACATATGGTTTCCTATATTATTATTATTATTTATTTCTTAGCAGACGCCCTTATCCAGGGAGACTTACAATTGTTACAAGATATCACATTATTTTTACAGACAATTACATTATTATTATTTATTTTTTTACACATTTTTTGCATACAATTACCCATTTATACAGTTGGGTTTTTACTGGAGCGATCTAGGTAAAGTACCTTGCTCAAGGGTACAGCAGCAGTGTCCCCCACCGGGGATTGAACCCACGACCCTCTGGTCAAGAGTCCAGAGCCCTAACCACTACTCCACACTGCTGCCCTATAAAGCATATATATGTGTTCCAATTTTACATTTTAACTTAGGGAGAGGTCACGGTCAAGGCAGTTTTTGAAAAGAGCATATATGGGTTCCTATATGTGTTCCATAGTAACCATTACTCCATCTGCACTCTGTAAGGAGTTATAAGCTAGTTTTACATTTGACCGAAGATTTTGAAAGGTTTTTAAAGAAATGTGTCAGGTGGCCATATTGGTTTATGCACAAATACAATTTTTTAAAAAGTCAGTTGTATTGACACAGGGATGATGCTTGTCAACTTTGGAGTTAATCAAATAAAAGTTTTTTCAACTGAAGCGGTTTTAAATTTAAGAAGAAAATGTTATTGACAAGAGTTTGTGCAGAATACAGCAGGCAGTGGCAATTTTGTGACCGAACTAATGCACTTCAGTCCGTTTCATCAGTATCTGCCACCTCCCTTTCAAGTGCCCACTACCTGTATTTGCCCAGGCATGGTGTTGAATGCTCCCTCAGCAGCTGTCAGCCGTCCGGACGGGTAGGGTTTCTAAGCCATTCATTTGCATGACGTCAGGTGAAAAGCCCAGTTTACTCGAGTAAAATAAACTGAGCGACTGGAAACCCAAAAAAGCATTTTACACAGACATTTTTCTCGTGTAATTGTCTCGAGTTAAAAAAGAAAACTTGCATGGAAACCCCATGATTGTGACAGGGTGGAATCCCTGTATGTAAATAGTGTGTTTTGTTTTGGTGTGTATTGTTTAAATAAAGATTCATTATTTTGAATTTAATTTTGGCAGGGATTCCATCTCTGCCAGATTCACATGTGGAATGTGGCTGGGTCTTGATTGGCTAATTGATGGTCAATCAAACCCCAGCCACATGGTATATAAAGGGAGCTGAATCCTTTATTGATGATTAGGTGATACACTGTGATAGCCAAAGTGTCGATGTTAGATTTATATTTTGATTTGCGTTTGTTTGAACCTTTTTGTCTGTTCCTGTATTTGTTTTATTTTTTAAATGAACGAGCACCTCCGTGCTTTAACTGCAGCTCTGTTTCTGAGTCTCCCTCCTGCCTTGCCAGTGACACTATCCTGCCATTAAAACAGGTTTGTTAATACAAATACAAAACTGAAAAATAGATGAATTTGGGAAAAGAGTATAGTATGAGGAGAAATTAGCAGTAGATGGAGAAAAAAAGTATGTCATGTGTTGTTAATAATAATAATAATAATAATAATAATAATAATAATAATAATAATAATAATCATCATCATTATTTTTTCGCCATTTGGCACATCTTGCTCGTTTGGTTGTTAGTAGCTTATTGATACCAGAATCTCATCAAGCAGCTTCTTGAAGGATCCCAGGGTGTCAGCTTCAGCAACATTACTGGGGAGTTGGTTCCAGACCAGTACAATTCTCTGTGTAAAAAAGTGCCTCTTATTTTCTGTTCTGAATGCCCCTTTATCTAATCTTCATGCACACATTTGTCACTTTAAGAATTGCTTATTGCAAGTCTTTATTGTCTGCCTTCCAAAACAAATCTGTTTCCCAGAGAAATAAGTAGCATACCTTGATTATTACTTTTAATATTTTATATGGTTTAGCCCCAGAGTTTCTATGTAATTTAATTAAACAGTAGGTGGTAATCTTTGTGTATCATTGATCAACTCTAGGCACATGAAGTGCTGAATATTTAGTTAAACACTAATGTTTGTATTACAGAAACTCATAAGACAGACAGTCTGCAGGTTCAGGATCTAATAGAAAACATAAAAAGCAGTAGATGAAATTTTGTCTGTGGGGTTTTGTTTGAACTATATTACCTGGTTTTCCATCCTTCTGTCTCCTTATTATCTCAGAACTTTACTTTAGCCTGTCAGGTTTTTCTTTTCTTTTTCCTTTCTGTCAATAGAAAATGAAGAACCTAATATTGTATAGCTAGCGCTTCAGTGAAAATGACAAACTGAGCTCCTCCCATGAGTAGCCATTATTTTCAGCTAAGGGTAGTTGCTAGTGATCCACAAATAAAAATGTGGATGGCTTCAGAAAACTCCTTTTCCCTCGGTACAATACATTTGTCGTGGATGAAAGGATAGTAACAAAGGAAAATGTAAAAGCATAAAAGAGATGCTGCAGTGAGCATTAATTTAATTTGAAATTGTACAGCTGTATTGAGTGTTGCTGAGGTTTGTGCTGTACTCTGCATTGGTAAAACAAGCAGTGCTCATTACATATCTTTTGATCGGTGTGTGCAACAGATTGAACACGTACCAGTACTTCTGTAATGTTACTTCAGCCATGTTTTAGTTATCCCCTAAAATGTAATCTATTTTACATTATATACTGAGCATCAAAAGAAACGTATCCCTTATACTTGGATCAAATTCACTAGATGTGATGATAAACTCTGTTTTAGAGCAGGTGCAGTGACTTTTTATTGTGCTGATTTAACAACTGACATCACGAAGATGCTGCAAAATGATCTGTCGATCTTGGGCAGGTGTTGTGACTCTTGGTCTCCCCAGTTCGTGGCCTACAGTATCATTGACAGAGTGTGTCTGATTATACTGTCTCGCCAGGTTTGAAATTGCTGGCTGTGAGCACCCAAGACGGCGAGCCACAGTACGCTGCCCTCGTCCAGCCTCCAACATGCCGATTGCACGAAGAGCTGCTCTCTTGACAGACGTGGCATTTTATTTTATTTTTCTGTGATTTTCTTTATTGCTTTTATTCAAGCTTGCAATTCAACAGCTTAAATCACTCCATGTCCAGTGTCTAATCAACTGTCTCACAAATTAGGTGATTAAGTGCGTATGCTTCGGTCATAGTCACTCAAGCGTGTCATGGTCAAGGGTGAATGATCAAGTGATTAAAAAAAAAAAAACATTTTGTCAATGTCCTTCATTTATATACCTTATTTTTTTCAAAAATAAATGTGTTATAATAGTGATAAGTTTCTTTTGATGCTCAGTATATTAACAATGACTTATTTTGGTGGTAATGAAAGGGGAAGGGCTAGGAAGCCATCCACTTGTTAAGTTGTGGCTGCTGGTGACTTCACTCGGTAGCTAAGAATAATGACTACCTTAGGGAGGCAGCCTGGATTCCTGTACAGCAGGGTTGGTTCAAACATTTGTTTGACATGAAAAGAGAACACTTGAGACTGTTACTTCACAAACAAATTTTACTGTCCACAGTTTCTTTTTATTATTATTATTATTTTATTTTTTTAATTTTTTAAATAAGGCAGCATTTTTCAAACTACAGTAAGCATTTTGCTTTAATTGCATAATATAATCAACTATGAACTCCAAAAAATAATGCACATTGGATATGTGCAAAACATAAAACTCAATGATATACATGAGTTATTTATTTACTGGGGAAGCTAAAGGAAACTCTGCTACAAATTTCTGGCTATTTTCAAACGTACACAGCTGCACTATGTACTCAATCAAACTAACAGCAGTGGCTATCAGAGCAGAAGTAGTTTATTTTCACCATTTGCACCCATTGAAAAACTGGTGTTTGCTTTGTAGACCCGCGCAGTATTAAACCAGTATGAAAGTCCTGCATTCTATCACATTTCATCAGGGTCACTTGCTACTGTGTCTTTTTCTTTTGAATTTCACAGTTCTACTTCACGACCATTTCTTTAATTTGTCGATGTTGTTTTTAAATAGTGTGGGAAAAGTCATAAGGAAGTCCACTGTGTATTCTCTCATGCTTTCAGAATGATTGCAAAAACTTTGCTAATTAGATAGCTAAAAAAGTGCCCTCCAGTGAACATTAGCTAATATTGCATTCAGCTGAATGTTATGAAACCTATAAAAAGCCCCCACACATGCCAGAAAGGTTGAATATATATATATATATATATATATATATACACATATACATATACTGTATATGTATATATATACACATATACATATATATATATATATATATATATATATATATATATATATATATATATACACACATATACAGTACATATACATATATATACATATATATGAAACTACCGAGAGTCTCTATACAGCTCAAAGAGTTTAGCTGTTTTTACCATGTTGCAGCGGCAAAACTAAATCACTTAGAATTACTATCTGTACCAATATCAAAAGTCTGAAACTTTCTTACCTCAAATGTGAAAAAAAACGTACATACCTCTTACACACAATGAGACATAAGTAGTCAAACTAAGGTAAAATTGTTGTTGTTCTTCTTCTTCCTCCTCCTCTCTTAAATAACTGGACATCTACCAGTCATGTGATTCCACATGTTGGTCAACGTCAAAACATACCAGGGTGTGCACGCAGTTTGATATCCACACCATTTATATTAAACAAATTATTTATGTTTTAAAACAACACATATCGCGAAAAAAAAAAAAAAATTCTGTGGTTTAACTCGGAACATGACGTTCTTGAAGAGCATACTGTAGCAACAGTGATGTAAACATTAACTGTCAGTAAAAAAAATAAAAAAAATAATTACCTTTAAATTTTTACAAATAGATCCCTCCACTTCTCATTTTTTAATGCGAAGACGTTGCCAATCTCTCTCAGGTCAAGGCTGGTACACCTGTCCTTGTGGGTATGGAGCACTGCAACGCTGTTTAGTCTTTGAGCAGTTGTTCTGGCTCTCAGGTAGGTTTTCAACCTCCTTAAACATGGAAAAGACCTCTCCGCAGAGGCTGATGATGCTGGAATAACGAGCAAAAGTCTTAGCAGTTTTGCCACTTTGGAGTATAAATGGGCAGCAAGGCCAAGCTCATTTATTTCCTTTGCTATGACACACACTGAGTTTGCACCTTTTCCACACATGAGCTCTGGCAAGACAGCTAGCTGGTTCTTCAGTCGGTCAGAATCTAAGTCACTTCCAAAATGAGAACTCACTTCTTCAAATGCTGTGAATGACATATTGTTGGGCAGTGTGGCAGAAAGCAATAGACTCTCAATCTGCACATAGATTTCATAGCTATCCTGATCAAATCTGTCCTTAATTTGGTTGATTAATACATCCAAAATCTGAAAATAAGTTTGTCTATAGTAGTCTTCTGGGGTGCTGAAGCTGTAAGCTGTGTCAGAACTTGAATCCCTCTTTCTGGGAAGACGCCTTTGCCGAGGAAGCTGAGGTTCATTTACTTCAAGCTGTCTTGTTTTGTTCATGCAGTCCTGCCACAGGGTAGCAAATTGTTCATCTGAACGAAGTGCAGACAAGACTTCAGTGGTTTTCTTAACTGAGGTTTTTGCTTCAGCAGCACACAAATTGGGGTTTTGTAAAATACAACTGAGTGTTTCTACTGGTTCAAAGGTAATCTTAGAAGACATTAAGCCGAAAAGAAATTGGAAAGTCGTCATTACTTCACAAAAACCATTTGCTTTTGTTCCACTTTCACTTCTGTCTGATGAGGCAATTGTTTCTAAAGTATTTCTTAAAGCTTTGTAATGGTGCAGAAGTGCAGCAACAGACTTGACACGTACTGCCCATCTTGTGGGACACAGAGTTTTCAGTTTGCCAAACCTCACAGAATCTTCGCTGTTTTCAGTAGCAAGAAAATGTGAAAAAAGTTCAAGGGGGTGTAGACTTTCTATAGGCACTGTATATAGTTTTTTTTATATATATATATATATATATATATATATAGTTATTTTATCGGGACGGTCCCGATTGTATCGGGGCGTCTGGTCACCCTAAAATGTGGGGGGGCAAAATCATATATTGGCCCCCCCAGTTTGAAAAGTGAGGGGCTGTGACCCCCTTGCCCCTGGTGGCGGCACCCATGAGTGCAAGTGACAAACCGTTTTCTTTACACACACTAGATTATATATGGCATGCGCAAGCATGCTCTCTCACACACACACACACACAGACACACACACACTCACTCACTCACTCACTCACTCACTCACTCACTCACACACACACACACACACAGTTTTATTATTTATTATGTGTATTTGGAACTTCACTACATTAATGTCCAAATCATATTTAAATAAGTGGTAAATAGCAATCTTCCAGTATGTGCAGGTCCCTGTTTTCCTGTATGTGACCTTTGTTGTTCCTGTCACTATCACTATCAATTTAATTCAAACTATCATTGACTGTAGCATCGCATTACTTTACCTTCAATCTGTAGAAACCACAAATATTGTATGACAGCACTGAGATGTGGATTTTACTACTGGATGAATTTAAGCATTCAAAATCCTAAAAGGTATAGACAATGTTGACACAGGGGACTTTTTTGACCTGAAAAAAGAAACAAGGACCATGGGTCACAAATGGAGATTAGATAAAGGGGCATTCAGAACTGAAAATAGGAGGCACTTTTTTACACAGAGAATTGTGAGGGTCTGGAACCAACTCCCCAGTAATGTTGTTGAAGCTGACACCCTGGGATCCTTCAAGAAGCTGCTTGATGAGATTCTGTGATCAATAAGCTACTAACAACCAAACGAGCAAGATGGACTGAATGGCCTCCTCTCGTTTGTAAACTTTCTTATGTTCTTATGTTCTAACAGAGTAATGTGTAGCTGTTAACAGGGCTACAAATAACTTGATTTCACAAGAGCTTTTCCTCCAAAACAAATATTTCATATTTGGGTGTTTGCAGGAAGAAGTAATGATTTAAATATCTATATGTTGTTTTATATATTATTTGGAGATTAGATATTTAATTTGAGGATAGGTATAAATTTGAGCATTATGTTCCTCTACAATCTTCTTGCGGTTCAGCTTTTCTAAAATAAATGTTTCCTTACTACATCTGTTTGGTATTTGCAGTTGTTTTGAGTAGTTCAGAATACCGTGGCTCAATCTAATAATTTTTTTTTTATATAACCTGGGAAAGTGCTTTGAACTGTTTCAAAAATACTAACACCTTATTTACTTCCCTATGTGTACTGTAAATGAGATTGTACAGCCATAGTGTTATTATAATGGAGTATTAATTGACACATCTGAGTATAACTGGAAAAACCTGTAGTGATAATGCTTCAGTTTCGAAAAATAAATTGGCTTCAGTGAGCAGTCAGACTAGTAGCCAAGGGAATTGACTAATCGGCATGAGAAACTGCAAAAGAAATTGGAAAAGTTCTGGCATCTTCGATGAGATTTTCTAAACGTGTACTGTAATAATATAAATAAATTAAAAAAAAAATAGTACAGTGATTTCAAATAAAGGAGACTGCAAACATTTTAACATGTCATTTGAAGCTACTTCCACTTTTAAAATAAAATTGGATAAAAAGTACTTCGAATTTTAGAAGGTAAACTTGTATCTTAATGAGTT
Organism: Acipenser oxyrinchus oxyrinchus; assembly: GCA_030684275.1. Taxonomy (NCBI): domain Eukaryota; kingdom Metazoa; phylum Chordata; class Actinopteri; order Acipenseriformes; family Acipenseridae; genus Acipenser; species Acipenser oxyrinchus. Next base: position 87,425,772 of record CM060250.1, read on the forward strand.
CACAAGTGAGTTTATGGATAATTGCAAAGCATACGACATGGTTTATTTAGATTTCCAGAAAGCTTTTGACAAAGTCCCACATACAAGATTAATTCTCAAACTGAACGCAGTAGGGATTCAAGGAAATGCAAGCACATAGATTAGGGAGTGGTTAACATGTATAAAACAGAAACTACTGATTAGAGGAGAAAACTCAAAATGGAGCGAGGTAACCAGTGGTGTACCACAGGGATCAGTATTAGCTCCTCTGCTATTCCTAATCTACATTAATGATTTAGATTCTGGTATAGTAAGCAAACTTGTTAAATTTGCAGACTACACAAAAATAGGAGGAGTAGCAAACACTGTTGCAGCAGCAAAGGTCATTCAAAATGATCTAGACAGCATTCAGAACTGGACAGACACATGGCAAATGTCATTTAATAGAGAAAAGTGTAAAGTATTGCATGCAGGCAGTAAAAATGTGCATTATAAATATCATATGGGAGATACTGAAATTGAAGAAGGGAACTATGAAAAAGACCTAGGAGTTTATGTTGACTCAGAAATGTCTTCATCTAGACAATGTGGGGAAGCTAGAAAAAAGGCCAACAAGATGCTCGGATTTATTGTGAGAAGTGTTGAATTTAAATCAAGGGAAGTAATGTTAAAACTTTACAATGCATTAAGTAAGACCTCATCTAGAATATTGTGTTCAGTTCTGGTCACCTCGTTACAAAAAGGATATTGCTGCTCTGGAAAGAGTGCAAAGAAGAGCAACCAGAATTATCCCGGGTTTAAAAGGCATGTCATATGCAGACAGGCTAAAAGAATTGAATCTATTCTGTCTTGAACAAAGAAGACTACGCGGCGATCTGATTCAAACATTCAAAATCCTAAAAGGTATAGACAATATTGACCCAAGGGACTTTTTCAACCTGAAAAAAGAAACAAGGACCATGGGTCACAAATGGAGATTAGATAAAGGGGCATTCAGAACAGAAAATAGGAGGCACTTTTTTACACAGAGAATTGTGAGGGTCTGGATCCAACTCCCCAGTAATGTTGTTGAAGCTGACACCCTGGGATCATTCAAGAAGCTGCTTGATGAGATTCTGGGATCAATAAGCTACTAACAACCAAACGAGCAAGATGGGCTGAATGGCGTCCTCTCGTTTGTAAACTTTCTTATGTTCATTGTGGATTGATGTATTTTCTTTGGTTTGAATAGATTTGAAAGATAACTGAATCAGTGACCTTAATAAAAATAGAGAACATTATACATAAAGAAGAGTAATAGAGTATTGAACTAAAGCTGTGTTGCCTCTGGAATCTATTTCATTGGGACTGTTTCTAGTACAGAGTGTCATTAGGAAGCAGTGCATTTCCAGAGGTTACAAGAAGTAAAAATAACAACTTCAGAAATACTGTTTGCAAGGACACCTACTGTATGTTAACATGCTGCAAATCCTCACCACAGATGCTTTTGGCAGCTTATTGTAATTTTTTTTAACATTGTAAGTTATAGATATAAGGCATTCTGTATAAAGGTTATTCATATCATGGGTTTTGGGGATGAAATCATACGCTGTTATTTTGTATTTTACTTATCTGTAATCGAAACTTGTCTTGTTTCAGTAGTGGCCATCATAAGAAGTTACAAACTAATACTAAACAACAATATGGAGGTTTATTATACAGCAGCTTGATTTATTGGCATATATTACATGAGGTCAAATTGAGATACATGATCGAAACGTGACCACTTTCATATTCAAGTACAACTTTCAAGTTCGTATTGTCATGAGTTTTCAAATGCCATGGCGTAAGTTTTTTGGTACTGGGACCAGTAATGCATTTAAGTGGGATCATCGCCTAGAATGTGTGTTTGAACACAAATAAAATCCAAACATCTGTTTAATAACAATAACATGGCTATATATATAATATTAGTTATAGTTACAGGCATATTGTGAAATCAGACATTTTGTGAAATGACTGAAATGATTTTAGAAGCATCCCATTACACTATTTGCCTGTTTTATTCAGTCATTTTGCGAAATGCCTAAATATTTATAGGCTGTTATAGGCATTCTATTACACTAATTGACTGATTTAAAGGTTTTTAGTCATTTTGTGAAATGTCTGTTTCACTCAGTTATTACATGAAATGCCTAGAAGTTTAATTGCATTTCATGAAATGACTGGCATTAAGGGCATTCTATTACACTATTTGACCGATTTAAAGGTTAATTAAAAGAGTGAGGAGAATCATTTTTGTGTTTGCATTGATTACATACATTTTTAAAATGTCAACTTTTCAGGGTGTTTACTGCATTTATTGTGGTTTTATCATTAGTTTCTCACATGAGTACCAGCAGAAATGGTTTGGTACTCACCAAAATTAGGGGTCATTATCCAAGTCGCTGTTTACCTCCACCTCCTCCTCCGACAGTTCAAACAACTGGGATGTCAAGGATCAGGGGTGCAAATTTGGAGCTAGATTCTAGCATAGGGTACCTCATATAGCAAGAGCGACATTACATTTTGGTGCCAGTAGACTTGTTTAATTTATTGTTGTTGTTGTTGTTATTATTATTTATTCATTAGCAAGTTGTAAGGGGGGCTTGTTTAGGGCGGTATTTAATAATTTAGCACCAGTAGGCTCTCTGGTGCTAAACTTTCAAAACAGTTTAGCATCAATATTCAAAATGATTTGCACCCCTGTCAAGGATGCTGGGTTCAGGTTTCAGTAGTCATCTTACACATATGAATATGCATCAGGGCAAAAAGGTGTGAGGCTGATAGGTGGGACCGATATTTGTTTTTTAAAATATTGACATGTGAAAACCCACACTCACAAGCAGCAATGCTTAATGGCAGTGTCAGAGACAACAAGAATAGTTTATGAATGTTTAAGTAGGAGTCCGCTTTTGTTCAATTTTGTTTAATCACCACAGTGATTAAAATATAGTTTATGCAGTAGTTTGTAGTAAAAGACTACAAGTCAATGTAAAGCTGTATGTATTTTGAGTAATTATAAAGTTCATGCACTTAAATGTGCTTTTTTATATAATAAATATATATTTAATTGAGAAAGAATATATTTTTGGTTTTTAGGCAAACAGAGCAAATCCAGGTGCAGAGGAGATAGATTGTCATCAACAGTGCAGCAGCCAGCTTACAATTTTTGAAAGTTTAGAAGAAGTCAGAAATATGAATCGAAATCCAAGCAGGCTAAGGAGATTAACAAGGCAGTGGCAGAGTTTATTGAAAGGGACATGATTCCCATTTATACAGTGGAGAAGCCAGGTTTCAAAAATCTTCTGAAAAACCTAAATCCCAGATATGTCCTTCCAGGTCGTAGCCACTTCATGGAGGTGGAACTTCATCGCCTTTATGAATCATTGAAAAAGCAAGTCAAGGAACGGTTGTCCCACAGTGCTTACTATGAGAACATAAGAACATAAGAAAGTTTACAAATGAGAGGAGGCCATTCAGCCCATCTTGCTCGTTTGGTTGTTAGTAGCTTATTGGTCCCAGAATCTCATAAAGCAGCTTCTTGAAGGATCCCAGGGTGTCAGTTTCAACAACATTACTGGGGAGTTGGTTCCAGACCCTCACAATTCTCTGTGTAAAAAAGTGCCTCCTATTTTCTGTTCTGAACGCCCCTTTATCTAATCTCTATTTGTGACCCCTGGTCCTTGTTTCTTTTTTCAGGTCAAAAAGTCCCCTGGGTCGACATTGTCTATACCTTTTAGGATTCTGAATGCTTGAATCAGGTCACAGCATAGTCTTCTTTGTTCAAGACTGAATACCGTGTGTGTTTAGTGTTTGTTTGTTTTGTCATGTCTAATTATATACTTGTTTGTTTATTAGATGGCTAACACGAACCGGCCAGCATCAACCCGGACAACACTTCACAACTGTACACAAATAAATTGAATTTCACAACTTGCACATTAGCACTCACTCTGTGATTGCACTTGTGTGTGTCTTTGTGTGTGTTATACTGTGTTTATTATTTCAAGACTGTAACCCGTTGTTTGAAACAGTGCAATACACATTGCTATGTATTGTCTGGGATTATTCTTTGCTGTCACCAGACCGGGATTACAAAAATAAACCACTGTTTGGATCGTGAACTTTGTTGTCTATCTTCTGTTTTGTAATCACATCACCTCTACACCTGTGCACTGCAAACCACAGGTACCTAGAGCATACACCTGTCATTGTGCAGGGAAGCAGCATTCAGGTAAGTACAATCAGAATGAGAAGCTGGAAGCTTAACACATTGCAAATTAAATTGGTTATGCTAGAAAGCCACAAAGAGTGAAAGAGTGCGTAGCATGATTAAGTATAAATGTATTTGATTAAAAAGGAATGTTAAAGTCCTTGGCAAAGTTAAAATTTAGCAAAAACTTAAGTTTCCAGCCAAGAAAATCAAATAGGATTCAGTCAACCCAAGTAATGTAATTAAGATAAATAGTTTTGCCAGTCAGACATTGCAGAGGTTCAATGCATTGTGCCAAATCCCAATCAATGTTTAAATAAGCCATGACATGCTACAAAAGAACATGTTGTGCAGACTGAACTAAAGAAAAAGAAAAAAAAAGATTTAGAGAACAAAACAGAATATAAAAGATTATTTTTGTGTTCTTATTTTACTTATATATATATACTAATTTTACTAATATATATATATATATATATATATATATATATATATATATATATATATATATATATATATATATAATTAGTTTTTTTTTCAACCATGTAATGTAAAGCTAACTTTCTTAAAAACTGATTTCCATGGTATCAGACATATCACTGAGTTATCCACATAATTTACTATGGCAAAGGTGGATCCTTCAAGATATCTAGTAAAGCTTAAAGAAATTCCAGATGTACAGCAAAGATTAGCAGTAAGCTTGAGTTGCATGCTTTGTTCACAGTGCATCTGCTACAGCTGTCAGTGAATGTCATCCACTGCTGAAATTCTGACAAAGGTTTCAGGACCAAAGCTTAGTTCTTCTGTTATTTTGACATTGCAATTATGAGGATCAGGACTAAGTACACTGCCACTGCCTTCTGTTCATGAACACCACTGAGCTTGTCAAAGTAAGAGTGGGGTGCCTTCTGTCAAGATGTGAAGAAATATCAGTATTGGACTGTACATGCTGGTCTTGAGTATTATTAAAACCTTAGACTCTTAACAATGAAAATGACACAGTGCAAAATCTATTTGACATTTAAACTGCAAATATATTACTTGGGACTATATATGTGTCACAAGGCGACGGGATGGGGGGTTCGCAAAAGACTGCGGTCCTTACCCACCTCTTGCTTAGCGAAGCAATAATTTAGAAGTAGCCGACTACGCCAGAATGGGTTTTAACCATGCACACAAAAAAATATAACGTTAGGTTGGAAAAAGAAAACTCTTTTTATATGCCTAAGTTGCACACAGGTCTGCAAAGCACTCTGTAGGGGAGCCACACCACTTCAAATCCCACACCCAGCCCAGACAGGAACACAACCATAAAATGCAGTTCAATGGTTTATTAAACAATTAAAACAAAACAAAACAAAAAAACACATACAGTACTTCCTAACAGCTATCTAATCCTGAGGGGGTTACGGCCTCCCTTACCGTCTGGTAACCATAGGTGTCCTAGTCACTACCGTGCCATTCCCAATTTATTTGGGCGTTAAGACAGGGCTGATGTCAATCAATTACCCCTCCCCGTACACGGCGTTAACTGGCTGAACCCTATAACTGCCAGCCCTAACCTCAGAATATGGCCTTCGCTACCTCAAACATTACATTTTCCTAATTATACAGAAGTAGTATTAAAACTAATAAAATACAATTAAAAACGCCTCTGCAATTTAAAACACAGCACAAATAAAATAGCAAGCAAGGTGAAAACAGACAATATGAATACACAAAAACAAGAAAGGACAATACTAAAAATCGGCTACAGAGATCAGAGACCATTGAAGCTTGTAATGCGTCCAGCGCCCTCCATGGGGGAAGGTCCAACAAGCTGCAACACGTCTTTGTCCGGTTGTTCACTCGGGATTGCCTACCAGAAGGGAACTAACTTATAACACAAGCAACTTGTTATTAAGGCAAGTAGACAAAAAAAAATCTTAATCCAAAATAATTTAAAAAAACTCTAGTGCAACCTTAACCAAATTCACCAGTGCAAACACCACAATCAAACAAGTGTAAACTAAATACAATAGTGATAATTCAAAAAAAGAAAAAAAAATTAACTAAATATAACAAAATGAGCACTCATAACACAAAAATAAACCTCTGATCCCCCGCCCCCAGGTAATAACCACTTGCAAATATCTGGAAAAGTTTGGAGAAAAATAAATAAATAATATCCTACATTTATATTTGCAGATGTGGTTGGAAAGTATTGGAAATAAAGCTGCACACAAAATGCAATTCAAGTAGGTGAGTAGAAAAGCTTCTTATTACTTATTACTGTTTCATACATGCTAACTTTTTGAGAAAATTCATAATCTTATTAAATATTGAACACTTGACTTTATAAAAGTTTATAAAAGTATTACATAAAGGTCGGGCCCACAATAAGTTCCTGCACCAGGAACCACTTTCTCTTCCTCCTCCACTGATTTGTACACAATGTGCTGTGTACGGAGAACACATTAATGTTATTTCAGTGCAAGGATTTATACATTTTAAATAAACCGAGCACTATAAATGTGTGTGTGTGCAATTTATTAAATTTTTCTTAACCTCACATCTTGATATTTCAGAGAACCTGTCTCCAGACATGTCCCATAGCCATAACGTGACGGTGTAACCAGATGGTGTATGCCATTAAGCAGGGGACACGGCTCATTTGCATACCTCTGACAATTGGTTAGATACAATCCCTTGGTAACAATCTGTGGCGATAAATCACATCTAAAACTATTACTGGCCAGTAAAATAACCAGGCAGTGGTTTTATAAATCACATGTTAAATACTGCCCAGTCATTTTTTTAATGGCCGGAAATTACTGCTGTCTTTTATGAATATGGCCCTTTGTGTAAAGAAAGAGCAAGAAAACTATGATTTTGTAAACAATTTTACACATTGATGATGACACATAAATAGCTTAGAAATAAACCCCAAAACATTTGCCCATGGCATAAAACCACTGTGTAAGATTTAGTGAACAAGGAATTATTATGAGATTGTGGAATTGTATAATTGTTGCTATACAGCAGGGGTTCTCAAACTTTTTTTGCTGGGCCCCCCTTTGGAAATGTTTCAGGGTGATGAGCCCCCCCCCCAGTATGTTATCATATAAAAGTACTGAAGGAAAGCTGAAAGAAACATGGACATGCAATCATTATGCCTGCAGTCTACGGCACTAAAACCTTTCTAAAAGTGTGTGTGGGGGGTAGGGAGTAGCAACGTATTTCAGGAATAAATATATTTTATTTTTATTTTTAGCTAACATAAAATGCACTTTTATTTCGAACAAACATCTCAACTGTAAAATAAATTACCAGATTACAAAATTAAACCATGGCATAATATTAGACCCACAGAGATGGAAGCGTTTAAATCAACAGCAACAACAACAGCCTGCCATTTGGGTCACTTGTGTTTCTGCTTCAAGATGGCTGAATTAAGATTTAATTTTGCCATCAGAAATGGAACGAAGCATTGAAAACATGCATATAGCATCAGCGCCGTCTACTTGTAGACTCCACTAATTTGCAAATAACGCCTGCTTCCATAAGTTCCACTTTCAAAGTCTCTTCTTCAGGGGTTATGTAGACATTTAAGAAACACGTGTTACTGTCTGAAACATTTGTGTCTAACCTTTCCCAGCAGGCAGTTCTGGGAGCTGGAAGTACAGTACTTGAAAACAAATGGAGTTCGCCAACAATTGTAGCAATAATCATAACATTTTCCAAGGACTGTGGCAAGTTGAGAAACCATGTGAAACACAACAAAAACCTGAACATTTAAAAACAGTTTTTTTGACCGGCGCTAGCACTCTATACACAACTATATACACAAACAAACAAACAAACAAACAAACATCTGGACAGTTAGTAAACACAGCGTCATCTGCGATTTGCATAACATGCCTCATACTGTCAGAATTGGGGTTTTGCCACTGTTCTTATCCTTCTTGGCCATTTTAGATTTTTATTCGGAACACAAAAAACAGTCAAAGTTAAAACATCGCCACAACAGCCTTAATTTACCTATTAGACATTGACCTTATTAAGGCTCCAGCCATATTCCCACGGGCTTTACTGGGATGGGGATTTAACCCCACCCCCACCAGCTACACTGTACGAGACCGGCTTCTCGACGGTCGTAGAAAAACACAATATATATCTTATTTCAAGTCAATGTTATTTAGTGACTGCATTCAAGTGACCGTATTCTGTTTTGAAACCATTCCAAGTACCTTTCTAAGTGTTTATGGTAGTTGCTGAAAAATCGGGAAATGTCTAAAAGTAGCAGACAGCTATGATTAATGTCTCTCCGGTTTGTTTATTCAAAAGGTTGAGGTGAGGTGTAATAAAAGGAAAGTCATTTGTTCTCTTTAGACTTGACAGCAGGCTAACTGACCCCTCCAACACTGGACAACTATTTATTGGCTTTATATTTGCAATTTCGGAGCAAAGAAAAGAGAAATAATGCTGCTTGAGTGTGTTCACCAAACCGTTAGGCCGCATCTTACAGCATTTGTACATTATTAGTGTTCCTTAATGTTTTTTTTTTTTATTGAGCAACCTAAATATAGACAAGGTTGCTGGTTGGTTAGTTTCCAGATTTTATATTAGAACTTGAGTGATTAAATCAGGTATAGTTACTAATCTAGATACTTTTAGAGGGTATATCTTTCAGTTACAAAAACACTGTGTTCATCTGTGTGTCTGTGTAAGCCTGCTTGCAGTTGTTTCTTCTTAATTTGTTTATTTATTTATTTTTTATTTTTTTTTTAAAACATGACCTGTGGTAAGAATTTCAGTTTAACAGTATAATACTATGACTGAATACTGGTATCTGAGTGGATGTCTTTTCAAATAAAATATAATTGTAATGTATAATCATTTTTAAAAAGGAATTGGATTTCAAGGCTCACATTAGAGAAGTATGTATTCTGTGCAATATTGCAGCAGTCAAACTGTGGTCCTAGTTCAATTCAATTCACTTTTAACTTGAACAATTGTTATGGAAAATATAAAATTGCAGATTAAACAAAAAGAATGTGGATAATTGATAAAGGCATCAGCATGTTCATTACATTTTGATTGTGTATTAACATAGCTCAGTACTAAAACTACGTTTGTTTGTTCGTTTGTTTGTTGTTTGTTTAATTAATTGATAAAAGAATAGTGTTGTTAATATTCAGGTAGGAATCGATTTACACTGATTCTTCTGTTATTTTAGCGTGATTAAACCTATTAAAGTCTGTTCCCAGGATGTTTCATTCCACTTGGAAAAGGACCCCCAAGCTAGAAAAAAGCAAACATTGTTTACAAGGTATTACAACCCTATGTAATCTATAGCATGGTTTAAATTTCTAGTTGTTTGCAGAGAAAAATTCCTCAAGGATAAAAACAAATGAGCATGCAAAACAAATTGATACTCTGATGTGCAGCAGGGTTAAAATCACCTAGTTTGAACACTTTACAAGCAGAATTGTACTCCCATATACATTTGGTGTGGCAGTGTTTAAACAATACAGTCAGAAGAAATTCCGAGGTCTGTCCCAATTAACTTTTTGCATGCAAACAAAAATCATTTTCACAATCATAGTATTTATGCTAGTAAAGCTTGATTAAATTAACAGACTATTTCACTGTTTTTGATCTGATATGACTCTCCCCTTAGATAATGCTAATGGAGAGGCTTTGTTTTTGTTCATACACTGATCAAATGCAGCTTTTATCTGTATGTGTAAAAATTGACAAGTAAAAAAGTTATTTTATAAATACTGGTATTTTAAATTGAATTGAACAAGGAGGAATTAATTATATCTGTGCCACCAAGAAAATATATGTTGGTAGTTAGCAAAGGGAGAGTTCAGGATTCCTACAAAAGGATCTCCAGGGACATTGACATATCCTGAGACAACAAGATTCTGACACTTACAGATTGTGACACAAGAGCATAGGTATAGATGTGTCACAAGTGACCCTCAAACCCCTTCTCTCTTGATGGAAGGCTTATGCTGCAAAAGTATATGGCCCTTCGATAGAACCAACTTCATCTCTTGTCGGAGGGGTTTCCCACAGATGATGGAAATGATAATGAGACTTGGAAACCCTCTGATATGAAAAATAGTGAATTTTAGATATTTTGGAGGGAAGGAATACCTAATAACCTCTGTGATCAAATTGAAATACATGAACAAAATAGTTGTCTGTCCAGAACCATTACTCCCTGTGGGAAACTCTCTCTGAAAAGGAGGATAGAAAGGCATATGTCTAAACTAAAATGTGGATGTCAAAGATGTAGAACTGGGCTGCAACAAGCAGAACCAAAAACACGTCCTGCATGTACCCATATGGTAAAGCATTGTAGAATAATGTTTGAATGTAATGATTTACAAGGATTATCATGTTCTCATTTGAATGTTAAATCAGAAAATGTAAAAATGATTGAATGTATTGGGATGTGATTTAGCTCTCCAAGTAAAGTGAGCCAACTTGGGAATATTATAATGCAAAGATGGGAGACCTGCTACCTGCATTTTGAGATCCTGGATGCAAACTGGATACTGTGTTCCAGAGACCATTGGAAGAAAAGCAATTGATTAAGGGCAAGAATATTGTTATAAAAACTATAAGCTTTATTGGGACAGCTATAGGCAGAAATATTATCTGTGTTAACCTAAATTAAAAACTTAGTGAACTGTAAAACACTGACATAGTCTAATGACCTTGATGGGGCCTCTTTTGGAATGTGCTTGTAGCTAAGTTTCTTAACAGCAGAAGCAACTTAAAATAACCAGGGCCCCTCGCTTTTTACTCTTATCTTGTGAGGCACCAGGATTCTTATAGTGCCAGAAAAATATATTTTAACAACCAAGGCAGAACTCACTGACATAACAGGTGTTCTAAATCCAGGGCCCCTCACCTTTATAATCTTTTATCTTAACAAATGATACCAGAGAAATGTGTTATTCGTTTCAGAGATTACCTCCTATATCCAGGTACTGGTATAGTGAGAGGTTATTATAGACCATTTGGTCACTGGTCCTACCGGTTCAGGGGAGAAGAAGAAGCCACCTCCCTCTGAAAGATGCCAGGATCAGCAGGGTGGACCGTGACGAAGCCACGTCTCCCCCTGATTTAATGAGGCAATTATTCAATAATCTAAAAAAGTATATTATTAATTTTAGAGATAAAGCCTGTCTAAAAAAAACAGATGTTTAGATTTAATTAAGACTTTTGATGCACAAAGGAGAGAAAGTCCTATAAATATGAAGGCAAAATTGCAATTTAGTCATCAGCCAGTCTTGGTAACACAAGCCTGCCTGGTCCATCTCCTGGAGACCTCTCTGCAAAGCTCACTGCTGGTGTTGTATTCAGAACCTCTTGTTTGGATAGTCCTTGTCCTGTTTTATATTTCAAGACATACATCTCTAAAGAAGGTTAAGCATAATCTTGAGTTTATATTTCACCTATATTGAAGCATAATGCTATAAGGATAGGATTATTCTATTAGTTTTATAGAGGTTGTTATATTGTATGCTTTAGGATAATTTGGGTGCTTTTAGACTGCCTAAAGATACTTGTTGTAACCATATTGCTTGATAGTATTAATGCTGTTAGTTTGCAGACATCAGACTGCCTGGAATGTCTATAAGCTAGGATTCGACATAGATCTGCAATCTCTTGATCTATTTAAGCATTAATAAACTGAAGGAGTACATTTATACTCTGATTCGTTAAACTTTGAATAAACTGAGTCTGTGTGATTATTCTTGATTGAAGGTTGTCTGGGTATGTGAAAATCTGCAAGCCCGTACACGAACAATGCACTATAGGAGTTTATGCAATTGATTTTCCTCCTGTTTGCCTCCCCTGATTCTACTAGAGAATAAAAGAAGTGCACGAACGTTACAATAGACTGAATTGGCATCCATTTCAATCAAGCTCCCTATTTAATCACAGTCACAGCTCAGCTCTTTCTCTTGTGTTTTGCTTTTTTGCATACCCGTTCTCCCTCCCTGCCAGATCTCCTCAAAATATCGCATTCATTTCTCTATCTCATTTCTCCAATGGAAGCTCAGTACCATCTACTTCTAATGTAGACCTCTACCCAGCAACCAGACCTGCTGCCCCAGCACTACGGAGATGAAAACGCCCCCTGCCAGCAGGCTCAGCCTCTATTTTATTAGGATTGGCCACTCTCCAAACTCTTAAAAACCCTGCAAGACAACAATATCAACATCCCGGCTAGAAGGGAGCGTATGGCGTTGTTCAATAATAATTGTACCTACAGTATATATCTGCTACACCCACATTGCTTCCGCAAAGTCGCTCACCAGAATCCCTCCTCTCGAGTCAGGTCGTCCTCTCCGACATTTTCGAGGACATGAAGTGAAGTCCCTCATTCACCCCATTGCCGTCTCAATTGCTTCAATTAATACACAGCTCAACGATATCGACCAACGGGTTGCTTCCAACACTGCAGCAATCTCCATTACTTAAAGCCAATATTCGCCACTTCAATCATGGCCACCATCTTCGGGTTCAGCACTTCCGGTCCCCACAGCTGATGCTCCACGTACAACCGGACATCAGTGCCCTCAATGGTCCAGAGCAAGCGCCTGTAGTCAGAAATCAAGTCACATATGGTTTCTTCTTTTGATATTTTTGTAACGCTAAGGGTTATTTTCCAAGCTGATTTCATTTTATTTTTCTGAAAAGGAACATTTTCAAGTGCAATTCTGATTTAGACTGCTTGCAAGTACTAAGAAATGGCTGAGTTGTTGTTTCTGTCAAGTTTAATTTTGGAAACAGGCTTCACACTGCTATTTTACTGGACTTTCCCATCCTGTACACTTCCAGTTTTCACTGCTACTGAACTAAAGGTATTTTCATAATTTCGATTTTACCCCGGCAAAGCTGATTTTTTTTGTTCTCATCGCCCCGCCACTGCTCTCTCAGTAGCACCAGCAACGCCTTGTCAGCAATAAACACTCGTTTAGATGGCTTTGACAATCGCTCCAGCAACATTGCAGTTCCTCCTTCAGCCTCTCGTGCCAATCTCTGCCCCTACCTTCATTTCATCTTCTGTTTCAGCGGCTCCATTGCTCACCCCAGCCAAGGCATTTCCGGCCCTGCCCCCATCTATTAGCATTCCAGAGTACAACCTGGTTACAGCATCTGCTTCAGGCTCCCAATCAGCAGCCGTCATCCAACGTCACACCTCTCCCCGTTGATCCAAAGGCTAGTAATAGAAGATAGCCAAGTTCCACACATGCCCTGTGGTCACAGACACACACAAGCTCAGCATCGCCCAACGGTCACAGACACACATATGCTCTGCACCGCCCCATGGTCATAGACCCACACAAGCTCTGCACTGCTCCGTGGTCACAGACACACATACTCTCTGCACCGCCCCGCAGTCACAGATATACATACAGCTCAGCACCGCCCCTGCGGTCACATACTCGCACCACTGTAAAAGCCTTGATTGGCCCCCTTCATAATCTCCCACTGTCTCATTCATATGCAAAAATCTTCGTTATGCTTCCTCTGATCCCAGAATCACTGAGTCTCTAATCCAAGTCGAGATGGACAAAGAATTCATGTCTGCCCCTTCCCAGCTCCGTTCCCCATCTTCAGGATTAGCCCCATCGGAATAGCGACCCGCAAAATATCAGGAAAAGCATCTAATCATCGATCTTTCCGCCCCGAGAGGCAGTTCCATTCCAGTCTCAACGCCCTAATTTCCCATGATCAATTCTCCCTTTGTTACATTACAGCTTCCAACGTTATTAAATCCATCAAGGCAGCAGGCCACGGCGCCTGGCTCGCAAAAGCGGATGCTCAAGCAATCTTCAATCTGCGATCCCTGTTTTCTTCAGTAGGCGCCCCACTCTTAAGATAAACCATCGGCCCGACTAGAATTCCTCGGAATCACCAGGAACTCTATCAAATCCAAAGCCAGCCTCCAACTCGACAAATGTGGAACACATTCGTCAGCTCATTAACAACTTCCAAGTATAAAAATCAATCTCTAAATGCAACCCGTTATCTCCCCTCGGCAACTTCAATTTTGCAGTTCGCATTATTCCCAAGGCAGAACATTCATATTGCGCCTTCTCGCTCTCAACTGCAAAAACCTGGATTCTCATGTAAAAAAAATAATAATTTCAGAAGCAAGAAACCCTCCTCCAGAGCTTCCAACGCTCCAGCTTTCCTCCAATACTCGGATCGTGGCAGCCATTTACGCAGTCAGGCCTAATGCTAATTCCCATCTAATATGTCCGCTCATCCTCTCAAATACACCACCCACTCGATATATCACAGGTGTAGTCCAATATAGCGAGAGACCCATAGAAAAACAAATAGGCTAACAAATAAATACTGTACAACCACTCCCTCGGTGTGTCAGGGTCCAGTATAAATCCTCTACGCACCCTGCTTTTTCTAATTTTTGTATAAAAAACAGCACACAATTTTAATTTGTACAGCGGAGGGTAATTGCTTCTCATCAACTTCAGTCTCCAATTAATTTCATGAGTCTTCCTCTCCTTTCTCAAATGCACAAACCCGCTGCATTGAAAGAATCCATTCCCAACAACAACATAGGAGGCTTGTTGCTAGGGAGCTGACATAACTGCCGTGTGACTTTTGCTAGTGTATTGCTGCCACACGTGAACTTCTCATTGGCTAAAATAAAAATCACTTCAGCAAGTAGATATTTAATTTGCTTTGTCTTATTGCGCAATACTGGAAAGCCGGTGGTCAATTGTGGCAAAGTGGTTAAGTGGATACAGGTGCAGGAGAAATGCAGTGCGTGATTAAACAGACAGTTATAATCCGGTTGGAAAAAGGGATTTTATAATATCCAGGTCTGGTGACCAAATAATAGGACCCTGGCAATACACAACAATGTAAATAAGTACGGGTTGCAGTCCCAAACAATAAACACAATATATCCGCCCCACAATAATACTAACACGGTCACCAGTCCTGGGTGCGTGCAGTAGTGGTCGTGGTGGGTGATACAGTTTATTTTGTGACTGTAGTGCAGTTCTGTTCCAGCTTTGTGCTGGCCCTTAGCACGGAATCGTGTTAGCGGCTAGTAATTTACAAACAAGACAAATTACAAACAAACAAACAAACAAAACACTCATGATACTGTTATCGCACTGGGTCTCTCACAGTCCTTCCAGGTTCAAAACACAAACCAAAGCGAAGGAACAGATTGCGTCTCTCCACCCCCTTTTATGCCGTCACACATGACCCCTTGGTAAACGAGTGCAGCCGCCCCTCCAATCTGCAACTGCCTCGTCGTTTCCCTTCTGGGTCAATGCGTTAATGCCACGGAGTTCCACCCCCTTCCTAGCTGGACGACTTCCCTTGAACCCTGGGAAAGAACTGTCAGGCCAGCCCATCCAGGGAAAGATCCTTGGTGTTACTCCCTGTCCCCCAGGCTGTGACAGGCACTCTCTCGCACTCTCTCGCACTCTCTCGTGCTCTCTCTCTCTCTCTCTCTCTCTCTCTCTCTCTCTCTCTCTCTCTCTCTCTCTCTCTCTCTCTCTCCCCTGCTCTAGAGGCCTAAACACCCCCTTCCTCTCGCAGCCCTGGTTCCTACTCCTTGAATTGATGATTCAAGTGTTTTTTTTTTGTTTTTGTTTTTTTTGTTTTTTTTAAATATGTGCCAGCTGGTATTCCAAGAACTAACAGTACCAATTACAGAAACCTCATCAGGCAGACAAAATAATACAATTGTGAGATACCTTTTTGTCTCCATGTCTTTCAGTTATACAAGGACACAATTTAATTGTAACTGCTAAGACACCTGAATTCAGTGTTCTTATTTATACATCAATGGTCACAAAATAAAAGAAAAAAAGGAAGGTTCCTCAGAAACATCCCTGCAAGCACATGAAAGGCTAACCTTGTTTGAGATGATAATCACACACTTGAATTTCCAGAACTCTTACAGAATAGCTACTGTCAGTCTAAATACGTTTTGCAAATCCAACAGACACAGTCTATAGCATCAGAATACTACCTGTCTCATTAGTAATGCTGGGTCTCAAAGCATGTATCAAACAAGGATAAACCTTGTAAAACCTTGTATAACATTTCCATGTTAATAGCTGGTTTGTAGCTTGTTGTTGTTTACTGTAAGCACTATGATTTATGGTTGGCTGTCGTAGGTGGCGATATATATATATATATATATATATATATATATATATATATATATATATATATATATATATATATATATATATATATATATTTATTTATTTATTTAATATACTGCTTAGCATTGTCCTGTCCTTGTAGCTCTGTAAACTTTGCACGCAGCTCAAGGTGCCTGTATGTCTGAAAGTCGTGATAAGAAACTGTTTTTTTTGGTTTGTTTATGGCTCAAAGAGCAGTTGTGACCTCGGGTGGATGACCCTTGTTTCTGCATGAGTTGTTTCTACTTAAAAAGCTGATATTAATCATAGGTGCGAACCACAATCAACCCAGCTAAAACTGGCTCTAATCCACAGACCTGCTAAGGATGACCTGCTGTGCTTTTGGTGCCGCGTCTCCAGTAAAGGGGGCCTGTTCATTTGTGAATGTAGGAGATTTCCACTCCCTCTAGGTGTAGTTCCACTCCCAGTAGACAGTAATTTGCTAAGTATATTAATGCTTGTAAAAGATATTTCATTGGTCAAGATTCCATCTGTTGGGACCTGTAACTTTGCTTACAGTATTATCCTATGATTCCGTCCTGTACTGTCTTTGGATTTCCTGAAGTTACCTGAAAAAATTATTTTTAAGAAGAAAATTAACCTTACATGGGTGAACATGGCATATGCTGCTTTACATATTTCACCTGAAAAGTATTGTGATAAGACCCATGTGTCACACCCAAGCTTAGAACGCTCAAATTTCGAAAAATATTGCTCCACAAATGCCCCTGAAAATACAAGGAAAAAACACCTGCTGATATAGACCGCACAAAGTTCTATTGAGTTCAGTGGGAGAAGCAAAGAAACAAAATGAAATAACACAAAAATCAGTAACTCAAAAATATGTTTAAACAAAGTCGTTTTTCTTTCTTTTTTATTTGGAGGGGGGGGCTTATAATGATGAAAGCTAAATGTAGGTGGTACACAGAACATAACTTCAACAACTGTAAGTAGTTTTACTAGAGTGAGAAACATGTAATTCCATTAATGTTCAGACTGTGATGCTCATTGTGGATTTCATTTGACATACGCATACAATAACTTAAACATTCATCTGATTAAGGTTTGATATTTATGTAACTATAATAATAATGTTAAGCATAATAATAATTAGGCAGTCGTTGTACACAAGAAAAACTTGTATATGCATTAGTAGAAGCATAACTACAGCAGTTTTATATTTGCAATTACTTTTTTGGTTCAGTGGTGAATAAAACCGAAATGGCATAAAAAGTAACTGACAACACCATTTTGCTAGTTTGTTTGGGTTTGTGGACGTTAAGCCCATTGCTAAGCAAATAATGCGTATTAAGTTGTGCACAAAAAGAGAAAGACAGTAGTGAATGATTTACATTATTTAAAATATGTTGCCAAAACCCACGTATATCGGTTTTAAAAAATAAAAAACGAATCTTCTAAATAGGTCTGCATGGGTGTTTTTTTGGTTATTATTGGTTAAAATCAAAAACTTCAAGCCCTATGTATATCATAAAACCTGTAGTGTAAATGTGTAATTGAAATACTACAAACCACAAATAAAACAAAATGGACTTGGTGATCCATATTGTATGGAATAAATAGCAAATTTAAATAACACGTGTGTTATGTCTTCTGACTTCACACTGGCACTTTTAGTTTGAATCATAAAAATGCCAAAGAAAAGTTATGGTATCCATTTAGATTGATTTGAGCAAGCCAGTAATATAAATCCATGACTGAAAAGAGATTATAAAAATGTTGTGAGACATGTTTTATTGCTGATTCTTTGCTTGATAGAAGATTCTTCCGACTGCAACACAAAAAGAATAAAAAAATACAATATACACATGTCAGGTGTTCTTTGCAGGAGCAACATTATTTTATATATATATATATATATATATATATATATATATATATATATATATATATATATATATATATAAGCTGTATGTTCTGATTTGTATGGCAACTTTATATTTAGTGTATCTAGCCATGCACTTGAGAGCCATGTTATATAAACCATATTTTTATTTAGCAGTCACATTTTTAATACAACTGTGTTCATGCAAATGAGAAATGTTAGAGCTCTTGCTTTTGTATTATATCAGCAAAATGTAATGTAAGCTGCCTTTTGAGAAGCATTCGAAACTTAGTCTGGAATACAGTAATAATTTAATTTACTATATATATATATATATATATATATATATATATATATATATATATATATATATATATACAGACACACATACAGTTTTCAAATCAAATTTTTCTGTTGCAAAAACACTAAGTATCCTTGTTCAGTGTTTACAAAATAATTCTCATTACTTGAGGTTATTTCAATATGTAGTCTGTCATTATTGTACTTTTGGTTTATTACAAAAAACATGTGTGCTGGGCAGACTCACATTATTGCAACTAAATGCTGCCACAATTATTTTAACCATCCTTCACTAGCTAGTTTATTCCTTCTCCTCATAGTTTACTTTGATTGTGTAGATACTGGTCCAGTTACATTTTCTCAAGAAGAGAGTAGTAGATTATTTTTCTCAATTCATTCTGAGGAATTCATTCAGCATCAACCTGTTTTTGCTGTCTTTGCAAAACAGATGATCTTACATTTTGAAACTGGATTTTTATCTTGAAGCAGTACATCTCTAACAGTTTTCTTTTTGGCTGTAGTGCAGGAAAAACATAAGTTAAGTCCCGGATGAGAGGAATTCCAATTCCAAACAGATTTTTCCTAAAACATATGATTAGGTAGGTATGATTATAGGTATGATTATCATTTTTGCACTAAATTTATTAATTCTACATGTATCTGTCATATATGCCAACCCATCTGCATTAATAATCTTTATATCAATATATGATAATTAGCTATTTTCCTAACTTATTTATAAGATTTGTCCTAAAAACGTACTTCCCTGTTTACAAATTTAACCATGGATTGTCTATGCATACTTTTA
Organism: Acipenser oxyrinchus oxyrinchus; assembly: GCA_030684275.1. NCBI lineage: Eukaryota > Metazoa > Chordata > Actinopteri > Acipenseriformes > Acipenseridae > Acipenser > Acipenser oxyrinchus. The sequence goes on from CM060250.1 coordinate 87,445,148, forward strand.
CATTAGCTTTCTTCACCTGATAGATGACCTACTGTGAGCCATGCTCCAGCAGCATTCAGAGTCCACTAATAAATCAGTGTGTTTAATACACTTTTCATTGCCTGGTAGCTGGGTCAGGGGTTAGACTGGTCATCTGTCACAGGTGGGTTAAAGTAATTTTTCTTCTGCAAGAAGCAGCCAATTTCAGTTATAAATGCATTGCAGTCTTGTCACTTAATAGGATACCGTGGAATGTATACATGCCAGTAAATGCATTAGGGTAATGTACTTGTTAATCAGAAAACAGTTAATGACTTGAAATCTAAACGATGACATTTAACATAAAATAAAATATTCAGCCACAAAGAAATTTGGTGGACAATAAGCTGTGTAAGAAAGAAACACAACAGAACACTGCATTTGTGGACCTTATCTAACTTAAAACACAGTATGTTGTTGCACAAGGGCAGTTCTGCTTTTCTCAACACCTCTAACTTTTATCTGCCCTAGCCTTTCCCTTACTAACCTGTCATAAGAAGGTCATGGGTATTTTTTGACAATGTTATTTGTACTAGTGTGCCTATGAGATGTAACCTGTTTTGAAAACAGATGCTTTTGTCACTAGAAATGTCTCACCTTAACTTGTATATTCTGGACTGGAAGTTCCTACTGTTTTGTCTATTGTGAAATGTTTCATTCTCTTACATTGTTGCTTGTTATAGTATTGTCTTACTCAGTGGCGTCAGAAGTTTTTAACAAATGGAGGGGGGGTGAAGCTTCCTCGGTGTTATTTTTAGTGTTCCCATGGAAACACAATTTGTGAGTGAATGTTGAAAATAATTAAGGCCCTTGTGACAAGCTGGCTTTAATGGTTACGTCAGACCAGAAAGGAGTACACAGACAGACGGTAGTTGGTGGTGAATCTGAGACACTGTTGCGCTCAGTGAGTTTATTGTAAAATAAAAGGTTTAAACAGAAAACAGGACACGGCACTTGCGGCCAAAATAAACAGACAAACAAAACGAACAGACACTAACAAACACGTACTGTGCTGATTCTCCAGCACCACGTAGCAATTGCTCACTATTATTATTTTTCTCCTCACTCTCTCCCGGTCCTTCGCCCTGAACACACAACCCTGAATGAATTAAATGTGCATCTATATATACAATTGTGCTGGGATTCAATTACCAATTAATTATTCACTTGAATCCCAGCACGTGAACTAATCTGTGAAAACCCAGTGTTCGCATCTTAAAGTACTTTAAATGCACGTGAAGTGAAGTGCAATCCCTGTGCCTAAATACAATTAACATTTTAAATAACTTGTGCTGCACACACCCATTTATATCCCATGCAGCCATATCTATACAACAACATTAACACACCACACGCAACATACAACACAGAAATGCACACCGGGACACATTGCCAGAGCCCTACATAAGTCATGGCGAGATCTAAAAAAAAACCAAATGCAGCTCAATTGCGACTAAAGCATGAAAAATCTCAGGAATGTAGTTCTAGTGTCTTAATTATGAGGGTTAAAAAAGCCATACAAACAGTGTTTCATTTTCTTATTTCATAAAAATACCAATCGGAAATGGCAGAAACATTATTTTTTAATGGCAATTTTATATACATGTATAAGTAGAAATGTTTTACAGTAAATCGCTCACAAAAAAAAAAAAAAACTGTGTAGACTGGCCGGTGCATTTACAGTATTTCACAGTGAATAAAGTTGGAACACAAAAGCGAGCCAGACACACCTGTATATTTACAGTTTACAGACATTCAATTTCAAACAAAAATGGGGGCTGGTAGGGCAGGTTGATGTTAGTGTGACCCCTGTGCTTGCATCTCACTGGCCAATTTTCTGATGTCTAGTTGGAGATTAAAAACTCCTATGCACTTGTGATAGCGAGAGAAAGGATCGATGCTGTAAATCTCCCTCCCGATTAGAAAGGGCGCTGTGTAAGGGGGAAGGTAAGCTGCCTCCTAGATCTACTACCTCGGTGGTAGCTGGAAACCGGAAGGTAACCATATTAGGAGGGGCGTAGCTGCAAGTACTCAGGGCGATTCCATTGCAGTCAGCTGCGGGGCAGCCCTCTATTGGAGAAACCAGGCGAGCGTTGACTGCAGGGAGGAGTTTGCTGGGTACAAAGGGGAAGCAGCTACGTCAAAACCGGACCTAGCGCTGATGTGTACAGACAGCGGAGCCTGTACTTTTTATCTTTTGGTTTGTTTGTTTGTTTGTTTGTTTTGTTTTATCGTAGGGGAGGAGTGAGCCGTGGACCGGCAGACAGGGCGTGTCTCTGCACAGCACAGCACAGCACAGCACAGCACCGCACCGCACCACACTCACCGGCACTCGTCTCCCAGGACTCGGCGCACACTGCCGTGCACGGAGGACGGGGAGCGGACAAAGTCGAGTTTTGTTTATTTTTGTTTTGGATTACTTTTGTTGTTTTTGTTATTAAATACACGGACTGTTTTGGGAGAAACACTGTTTGGACATTCTGTTTATTCACTGCACCACTGCACCTGACGACATCTGGTGTTCAGAAGAGGGATTACAATGGACCCAACTACATTGGCAGCGCTGTTGGAGGCGCAGGAGGCGGAGGCATCAGGAATCTTTGGCGGCCATGATGGAGAGGATGCATGGCCTGTTCCTGGAGGCTAATCGGGGAGGGAACCGGTGGCTCAACCAGCAGTACCCCTACCTAGGGTAAGGGTAGTGAAGATGGCGCTGGAGGATGACCCTGAGGCTTACTTGGTTGCCTTTGAAAGGCAGGCAACAGCAGCTCAATGGCCTCGGGGTGGTGGGCTACCCAGTTGGGGCCCAATTTGATCGGGGAGGCCCAGGCAGCCTACCAAGCCCTGACACATGAGCAAGCCCTGGTGTACGACCAGGTGAAGCAGGCCATTCTCCAGCGGCTTGACATCACAGAGGAGACACACGCCGCCCGGTTCGGGAGTACCAGCGTCCCCAGGACTGCGACCCAGCGTGGTGGCCCAGCAACTAGTGGATCATGTGACCCGGTGGCTCTGCCCGGCACCAACGATGCAGAAAAGATCACTGAACTGATTGCCATAGAGCAGTTCGTGAAGGTGCTGGGGCGGACACCCAGAACTGGGTCACCAGGCATCGACCCACCACGCTAGAGGCAGCAGTCCGATTGGCTGAGGGCTATGAGGATGCATTGGCGTCAGCTCCCGTGGTCGTCACCCCGCTCCTCCCTCCAACCAACCCCGGACGGCGGGTCCAAGGACAGGACCCCCAGCACTTCACCCCTTTCCCCGGGGCTACTTCTCATCGGCACCCCACGGGCAGCCTTCCTCCACACCAATGGAGGGCAAGGTCGACCCCAGCGGGTGAGAACAGAGAACCCCTCCCCACTGCCAAACCGGCAGCGGGACATACAAGCTCCGTGAAGCCCTTTCACCCCACTTGCTACCGGTGCCATGAGGTCGGCCACCTCGCCCGGAATTGTCCGGCGGCGATGGAATGTGGTGCGGCCTCCCATTATCTACCAACAGCACCAGGTAAGTCCAGGGGTAATGATTGGGAGGGGCCTTGCATTGTTGGCGTGCGGGTTGGTGATGTGAGCACCCACGCATTAGTGGACTCGGGATGTGGGCAAACTTTAATTGAGGAGGCTCTGTTGACGGGGTACCTTGGTGGTCACGCGGGGTAGTGGTCATTTCCTGTATTCATGGGGATAACAAGGACTACCCCTCACTAAATTAGATTTGACTATTGGATGTCATACCCGCCCGTAATCGTGGCAGTGGCTGCAAAGTTGCCCTATCCAGTTATTATAGGTCGAGACTGGCCATATTTTGAAACTATGATTAATAAAGCGGTAAAGCCAGTCTCCGGTAAGACCATGGGAGCAGCGGGGAAACTATTGGGAAAATCTTCCCGCTGCAAGCCGATTTGTTCCATTCGATTTAGCCGAAAAAACAAAAAGAAGCGAAGGGTTGAAAAATGGGAAGGAATGTCAATGAGACAAGGCTGGGGTTTGTTGGGGAAACTTCAGGGTCTGTTAAATGCAAGGGAAAGGGGATCGGGACCCAGTGTGACCTGCGGGGGCAGGTTACTGAGACCCCAGTGCTGAAGCTACTGTAGCTCCGCTCGATATCCCAAAGTTCTGGGACCGAGATGTGGACCTAGCGTTGGAACAAAAAGCGATCCTTCGCTGGCACACATCTGGGGGCAGGTTCGGTCTATCGAGGGGAAGGATGTAGAGGACAACCGACGCTTACATATCCTCACCATATTATTGTCGGGCATTTGCTGTATAGGGTATCCCAAGCCACGAGCACAAGCCAGATTGTAACACAATTACTCGTTCCTCAGTCTTTTCGGCGTGAGATCATGCGGTTGGCTCACGATGTCCCATGTTCGGGCCATTTAGGTAGCGATAAGACTTCGGGAGCGAATATTGGCTCGATTTTATTGGATGGGAGTCTATAGTGAGGTGACGCGATATGTAGCGGAGTGTCGGAGTGCCAGCAAGTAGCGCCGGGCGGGTTCGCCCGGCCCGCTGGTCCCACTGCCCCTGATCTCAGTTCCTTTGAGCGCATTGCTATGGACATAGTGGGTCCATTGAGCCAGTCTGACTCTGGATATACGCACATTTTGGTAGTGGTGGACTACTGCGACCAGATATCCAGAGGCAGTACCATTGAGATCCACTAGTGCCGCAGCAATTGCTCGAGAGTTAGTACAGATTATAGCGAGTAGGGATTCCAAAGAAATCCTCACTGATCACGGAACGAACTTCATGTCACAATGTTTGAGAGAGTTGTATAAATTGTTGCAAATTAAGTCCATTCGAACCTCCGTTTACCACCCGCAGACGGATGGTTTGGTGGAACGTTTTAATCAGACTTTAAAACAGATGCTGAAGCGGTTTGTCAACCAAGAGCAGAAACATTGGGCTAAACTCCTCCCTTACCTGATGTTTGCAGTGAGAGAGGTGCCTCAGAGTTCGACGGGTTCTCTCCCTTTGAGCTGCTGTATGGGAGACAACCACGAGGTATCCTTGATCTTGTGAAGGAAGGGTGGGAGGAGCAAACAAAAACTTCCAAAAACATAGTCAAGTATGTAATCATGTTAAGAGACCGCCTAGCATTGGTTGGTCGTTTGGCACAAGAAAATCTAAAACTAGCTCAGCATCGCCAGGAGCAGCAGTACAATAAAAAGCAAGAATTAGGACTTTTCGGCCAGGTGATAAAGTACTGTTGCTCCTTCCCTCGTCGGAGTCTAAGTTGTATGCTAAGTGGCAGGGGCCATATGAGGTGATACGGGGAATTGGTAATGTGAATTATGAAATTAGACAACCCGATCGCCGAAATAAGACCGAAATTTATCACATTAACCTGCTAAAACCCTGGAATGAAAGGGAAGCCCTATTTATAGCTTGTGACAGTTTAGAAGAGGATTTTGGTCCCACTGTCAATCCATTGGCTACAACTAACATTCCAATGGGGAACAGTTACTTCGGATCAGAAGCGTGAGCTCTACCAGTTAGTGGAAAGGTTTAATGATGTTTTCTCTGACTTGCCCGGCAGAACTAACGTTATTTCTCATGCCATTATTACTCCGCCAGGTGTCAGGATCGAGAGAGACCATACGGATCCCGGAGAGTCGCAGGGGTCCCGTTAGCAAGGAGGTGGAGGATATGCTCGAGCTTGGAGTCATTGAACCTTCCGGGCGAGTGGTGCAGTCCTATCGTGATGGTGGGCAAGAAGGACGGCTCCACTTTCGGTTCTGTGTGGATTTTAGAAAGGTTAATGCCATCTCCAAGTTCGATGCATATCCAATGCCCGGGTGGATGAGCTCCTCGACCGACTGGGTAAGGCTCGGTTAATCTCGACCTTGGATCTGACGAAGGGATACTGGCAGATTCCACTCACTCGGAGCTCAAGAGAAAACTGCTTTCTCTACCCCAGATGGCTTGTTCCATTTCCAGACCATGCCCTTTGGGTTGCATGGAGCTCCGCCACCTTTCAGAGACTGATGGACCAGGTCTTAGCTCCCCATAATCAGTATGCAGCTGCGTGCATTGATGATGTGGTGATTTTTAGCTCCACCTGGAAGGAGCATATTATTAGGCTTTCAGCCGTCCTACAGTCTCTAAGGGAGGCGGGGCTAACAGCCAAACTGGGCAAGTGTGCATTTGGCAAACAGGAGACCCAATATCTTGGCTACATTATGGGTAATGGCGGGTGAAGCCGATCGCCTCCAAAGTCCAGGCTGGTGGAGGCGGCGATCCGAGAACCAAGTCACAGGTGAGATCACTATTGGGGTTAGCCGGCTATTATCGCCGTTTTATCCCGAGTATGCCACCATAGTCAACCCCTGGTCGATCTCACCCGAAAGGCTGCTCCAAAATTAGTTAAATGGACAGGGCAGTGTCAGGAAGCATTTGATATGATTAAGAAGCGACTCTGTCAAGCCCCGCTCTGATTTCACCAGATTTCAACAAAGAGTTCATCCTTCAGACTGATGCCTCCCACATTGGTCTGGGGGCGGTTCTGTCCCAACAAGTTGACGGAGTGGAACACCCTATCATTTATTTGAGCAAAAAATGGCTCCTAGGGAAATTAACTACTCCGTCATTGAGAAGGAGTGTTTAGCCATCAAATGGGCTACTCACGCCCTTCGCTATTATTTGTTGAGGCGTTCTTTCTCTCTTGTCACTGATCATGCTCCTTTAAGGTGGTTACACACGATGAAGGACAATAACGCTCGGATAACTTCGGTGGTATCTGGCGCTGCAACCCTTCCACTACACTGTGAAACATCGTGCGGGTAAGGAGCATCAAAATGCAGATTTTTTTCAAGGGAGGGGGACCATTGGGGAATGTAGAGTTGGCGAGTGTTCCTTCGGCATCACTCTGAGGGTGAGATATGTGATAGCGAGAGAAAGGATCGATGCTGTAAATCTCCCTCCCGATTAGAAAGGGCTGTGTAAGGGGAAGGTAAGCTGCCTCCTAGATCTACTACCTCGGTGGTAGCTGGAAACCGGAAGGTAACCATATTAGGAGGGGCGTAGCTGCAAGTACTCAGGACGATTCCATTGCAGTCAGCTGCGGGGCAGCCCTCTATTGGAGAAACCAGGCGAGCGTTGACTGCAGGGAGGAGTTTGCTGGGTACAAAGGGGAAGCAGCTACGTCAAAACCGGACCTTGCGCTGATGTGTACAGACAGCGGAGCCTGTACTTTTTATCTTTTTGGTTTGTTTGTTTGTTTGTTTGTTTTGTTTTATCGTAGGGAGGAGTGAGCCGTGGACCGGCAGACAGGAGCGTGTCTCTGCACAGCACAGCACAGCACAGCACAGCACCGCACCGCACCACACTCACCGGCACTCGTCTCCCAGGACTCGGCGCACACTGCCGTGCACGGAGGACGGGGAACGGACAAAGTCGAGTTTTGTTTATTTTTGTTTTGGATTACTTTTGTTGTTTTTTTGTTATTAAATACACGGACTGTTTTTGGGAGAAACACTGTTTGGACATTCTGTTTATTCACTGCACCACTGCACCTGACGACAGCACTGCATGGAGGTGATCGTCTATCATTCTTGAATGCAACTTTGATGTTTGCTCACATAAATAAGTGTGAGTAAACTGGGTGACATCTGGATATTCACAACATTTTGTGTTTTGTCTCATAGTGCCACCTAATATTGTACGGCAATGCTGTCCTGCAAATCAAACATAGTTTTTTGTCTTTATTCTGGCCAGGTCCAGAGGGTGTGTACTGGAATGGAGATTTTCTTTCACCCAGTTTCTGGTCTTTCAGTCTTTGGTACTCCTTGTGTATCGAACAAAAGGCTGGAGATCACAGAGGTCTGAATGTCAAGAAATGTGAGCTAAAGCTCTGGTGCCATAGTTAGGTACACTACGTAGGCATTGTACAATGAGATCTGGACCATGCCATGGTCTTCTTTGCAGTATTGTACAGTTCCAGCATCTGGTCTGACCTATACATGCCTCCCATGTATTTTTAAATGGACGAGGACACAAAAATACAATGAAACCAACAATTACAATCAATTATTTTTAATTTCTTTTTTTTTTTTAAGGGAGAAATAAAAAAGATATCCTGATAAAACTGTAAATTATATGTGAATGTATATATATATATATATACACACAAATGGGGGACAGGGGGACGGTAGACAAATAAAATTTTTGAAAGGAGAAAAAAAAAAGATCCTGATAAAATTGTCAATTATATGAAGATCATGCAACAGTTTCTTGACACAGGCATTGTACTGACAGACTGCAGAATTGCAAACGTAATACCGATCCACAAAAGGGAGACAAAGCCGAACCAGGTAAATACAGACCAATAAAATTAACTTCTATTATATGTAAACTTATGGAAACTATAATAAGATCCAAGGGAGACAGTCAGCATGGTTTCAGGAAAGGGAGATCGTGTCTAACTAACCTGCTTGATTGTTTTGAGGATGGAACATCGACAATGGATAATTGCAAAGCATATGGCATGGTTTATTTAGATGTCCAGAAAGCTTTTGACCTGAAAGTCCTGCATAAAAGATTGTCAAACTGAACGCCGTATGGATTCAAGGTAATGCATGCACATGGATTAGGGAGTGGTTAACATGTAGAAAACAGAAAGTACTGATTAGAGGAGAAACCTCAAAATGGAGCGACACAAAAATAGGAGGAGTGGCAAACACCGTTGCAGCAGCAAAGGTTATTCAAAATGATCTAGACAGCATTCAGAACTGGGCAGACAAATGGCAAATTACATTTAATAGAGAAAACTGTAAGGTACTGCACGCAGGCAATAAAAATGCCCATGATAAATACCACATGGGAGATGCTGAAATTGAAGAAGGAATCTATGAAAAAGATCTAGGAGTTTATGTTGACTCTGAAATGTCTTCATCTAGACAATGTGGCGAAGCGATAAAAAAGGCCAACAAAATGCTTGGATATATAGTGAAAAATGTTGAATTTAAATCAAGGGAAGTAATGCAATACAATGCATTAGTAAGACCTCATCTAGAATATTGTGTTCAGTTCTGGTCACCCCGCTACAAAAAGGATATTGCTGCTGTAGAAAGAATGCAAAGAAGAGCGACCAGAATTATTCTGGGTTTAAAAGGCATGTCATATGCAGACAGGCTAAAAGAATTTAATCTATTCAGTCTTGAACAAAGCAATCTGATTCAAGCATTCAAAATTATTATTTCTTAAAAGGTATTGACATTATTGACCCAAGGGACTTTTTCAACCTGAAAAAAGAAACAACAACCAGGGGTCACAAATGGAGATTAGATAAAGGGGCATTCAGAACAGAAAATAGGAGGCACTTTTTTACATAGAGAATTGTCTGGAACCAACTCTCCAATAATGTTGTTGAAGCTGACACCCTGGGATCCTCCAAGAAGCTGCTTGATGAGATTCAATAAGCTACTAACAACCAAACGAACAAGATAGTCCAAATGGCCTCCTCTCGTTTGTAACTTTTCTTATGTTCTTATGTTCTTATGTTCTTAAATGATCAATCCAGAGTGAAAAAACTGCAATTAATCTTTTTTTTAATTTAAATATATTTTTAATTACACCTGTCATGTAGTAAAATCCCAAATATATAATTACATTTAGACTGTAATTTGTAGGTCCTATCAAGGCATGAGATTACTAATTTGCTACTTTTTTTTTCAACAGTCATCAGGATGATTAATAGCTACTTTGTCTTTACTTTGAAATTTGAACAGTCATCATGTTACCAGATGTCTTAGATTTTTTTTTTTAATATAAAAGTACAACATATTAAACTTTATAAATGCTTATTTTGATTATGAAATGCACAATTCAATATATAGTCTTAATCCAATTTAGCATTGATGGACCTAGTTGAAGAGCTTGCCTTTAATAAAAAGTTTTAATAAAAGGTTTTAATTGAAAGTTTTTTTTATTATTTATTTTGCATTAATGGTAGCAAATATGTATTTAATTATTATTTTATTATTTGTTTATTTAGCAGACGCCTTTATCCAAGGCGACTTACAGAGACTAGGGTGTGTGAACTATGCATCAGCTGCAGAGTCACTTACAACTACGTCTCACCCGAAAGACAGAGTACAAGGAGGTTAAGTGACTTGCTCAGGGTCACACAATGAGTCAGTGGCGAGGTGGGATTTGAACCGGGGACCTCCTGGTTACAAGCCCTTTTCTTTAACCACTGGACCACACAGCCTCCTTTAATAACTGAAACCACAGGGTCCTGAGACATGTGGGCACCACTCAATACAGTAATAACTTTAAAGATGCTTTTCAGAAGGTTCTAACTTCAGTTTTTATCTCAAGACTCCTGTGGATGTGTCTGTTCATGCTTTCAAAGATCCCAGCAGTAAATCAAGAAAAACAGTATTAAAATATATAACAGTCTCCACAATCCATTGATATTTTTTGTATTTTCTGTGAAAAATCCCCAATGCCGTGTGACGTTCTGATTGTCTACATTGTTATGTGTTATCTAAAAACACAGGATGAATTTATATCTGAAACAAGTGATTAGTGACCTTAGTAAAAACACAGGGATTCTAGTGGAGACCATACACAGCTGCAGGACACACAAATATTGTAGGTTTAGTTTTCTGACTTTGCTTTCAAATATTGTTATTCTTCATTACATGATTCAAGCAAATACGGTAACTGAAATGTTTCATGTTGTGATTATCGTTGCTCTCCATATAGTATGTGGGCAGTGTACTGTGCTCTGTACTAATGCCTCTTTTTCACTGTACAACCAAGCCATGCCGGGGCTGTAACAAGCCCTCATGGTGCTGTACAGTATTTTGTTTGAATATATATTTTTGTAAATAAGTTTAGAATTGTTTTATGTTCGGCATTGTTTTCTTCATATTAATATAATAAAGGTCAAGGATGAGAAATTTGGTATAATTTTGTGCTTTGAAGTGTTTGAGTTAAGTGTACCTTACCCGCGGTTTAGCAGAAGGAGAGAGAAAAGAGAGTGTGATATAGTCATGGAATACTGAGATGGAGAGGGCAGAGGAGGTCAGATTTAGAGGTTGAGTTTGAGGTGGTGAGATTGCGTCAAGTTGAGATAGGCGAGAGGCATTCTGAGATGCGGGAGGAGGGAAAGGAGAGGTAGATCTGGGCATCATCAGCGTAAAGGTGGTAGAAGAAGCCAAATGAGGAGATGAGAGTACCATAGCTCTGGGTAGAGGAAGGATCAAGAGAAAGTTTCTTAAGAATGGGGGTGATACGAGCAGTTTTGAAGGCTGAGAGAAAGGAGCCAGAGAGCTGAGGTGTTAATAAGGGAGGAAATAAAAGGAAGAAGAGGGGGGCAATGGATTGGAAGAAGCGAGTAGGAAGGGGATCCACGGTGCAAGTACTTGGCCTGGGGTCCAGGAGTAAGGAGCAGAGGTCAGAGAGAATATTGGCACATTATTGTTATTTTTGCCCGCACGTTTTAGAGTTTCTGTTGTGCCCTTTTACAGGGTGCAGGTTTCAAACCTAAACTCTTTTATTTCTAAAAGAAAACTGCAGTACAGCAGTACAACCCCTCATGGCTGAAACTACCAGAAACTATGTAGGGCATAAACATGAAAAATTCTAACTAACTCTGTCTCTGTCTTCAATTTGGGCTCTGTGTCAGGAACTATGGCTCTGTAACCATTAGCATGTGGGTGGATTTTTTCCAACTTCAATATTTAAGTGAAACAACGTACTATATGAAGGTGTCACACCAATAAAAAACACACATCCCAAACAGAACATGTAGGAGGTTCCTTAAAGTGGTTGTAGCTTAGAGTGTTTTGTTGAACTTGTGTTTCTTTTAAAACATTAACATAGCGAGTGGTAGTGTAAGATTTGTGGAATTGTTTCACTAGAACCACTTTAATTTGCCAAACTAAAGCACCTGCCACAAATCCAGTGTAACCCTTTATATTGTGTTACCTTCTGTTCAGAGTTAAATCAAAAGGTGTTCGTACTTATTGGCAGTCAATATAATGCAAATAGCTGTTGTTTGTTGGATACTCCACAAATTACTAATTTCTCAAGAAAAACATAACAAAAACTACTTTAAACTTTAACATATTCATATGATCCAATTAAATTAAACTTTTTTAAGGGACATTCTTATCTGTAGCCCACATGTGTAATGGGACTATAGTACAGGGAAAAGGTGGAAGGCATTCTCTGGTTGCTAGGGGGGAGCAATCACTGTGAAGAGACTGGGTGGATATATATACTCAGCGCACCAAGAGACTGACTGACTGCTGCTGACGTACTGACTGTATCCACACTGACCTGTTCTATTGTCTATTTCTATGTTTCAGGAATAAAGTTCATTTGGATTTGGGTATTGACCTCTCCAGTGTCTTTATTCATTTTCACCACACTGTACATGCAATTATTCTAGTCCTTTCTATTTCATTTAGAATTTTAGATCTTGACGATCACATTTCTTGGAATAATCATCGAATGTTTTCTGCATCCTCAAACAAAGGAACAATCAATCCCATGTTAACATTCCTGTTTATCCCAGCAAAAGGCAGGTTTAAAAAACGGTGTAGATCCTGAAAAGATAACATACCTGCATGTGAAAGACTGTGTGCACTGTGAGAGAGAAGCAGAGAAGATCAATTTAATTAAAGAAACTGCTTTTTAACTGAAAGGAACATCGTGGATTGCCAGTTGAAAATATTCAGTTTGAATAAAGGATAATGGAGTTCAAAATGAATAGCACTGCACCACTGCACATTGTGCTGACTTGTAAATGTTTCTAAAACCTCTACATATGTCATACATAACTGTAAAACACCCAATAGGGCTACATTTAGAAATACTGAAAGAAACCAAATCAATCCAAAACCAAGTCTGATTAAATCTTTATCAAAGTGAATTTAGTATTTCTAAATGTAGTTTCTGCATAGATTTTATACTGCTATTACAAATATCTACTCTTCTATTCAACACAAGGTTAATAAAGAGTGTCATTTTTTGGGTTGCTATTTTATCTCCCATTGAGATAAGAGGAGGAAGCTGTACAGTAAGCCAGGGCGGGTCTATGTTGCTCACATACTGTACCTGTTTTTACTTTTTTACTGTGGGATGAGAGTTGCTATATGCTCAAATATAATGGTTTCACTATCTTATTTATTTTTTGAAAACAGAGAGCATCAGCTAAATGATTTAGCTCATAAATATGGACATAGATGCATTATTATGGGATTTTAATAGCTGCCATAGTCTGCTTAATAATTAATCACCCTAATTCAGTGCAGTTCCAGACCAGCAATAGATACTCTGTGTTATAATTTTTAATTGAGTTAAAGTTCATGTAATGTAAAACATGGCAACTATTTTTTGCTGAACAAAAAAAGGACTATCAAACGCTTCAGATTAGGAATCAGAAATGTCATGAGTTTTGGAGATTTTACAGTGATTTTGCAATTTGTCGCTGAGCCTCTAACACCTATACACACTCTACAGTGCATTAATAGTTTTAGTATTGATGTACACTTTATTCCATTCTTCACAGAAAGATCTTTCGTCTTTCTGTTATGTCTGCTCCCAGTTTAGCAGCTTGTTCTGGCTTAGTGCACAACAATTCAGATCTCTGAACTTTCCTCGTTCTCATTGCAGGTTTGTGTGCCTTTCTGAAGCTAAAACTCCTAGAAGTATAGGAGCCAGGGTGCGTTAAATCACCACCCACAGCTCTTTGCTTTGTGCATTTGGATCATGTCTCATCAGATAAGCAAAAATATGATCCTACGCACTTTAGATTACGCAAGCTGCAACGTGTGTTTTCTGAAACCAGCATTTTCTGAATAAAGCCAGTTTCAGATAAATGAGTAACACGAATAAGAGAAAGAAAGCTTATGCTGCACTGCATAGTGTCAACATCTTCAGGACACAGGGAGATAACAATACTTGACCAAGAGGCAATTTATAACCAGGTAATAGAAGTATAGCGTGAGAAGCTAAGAGGCAAAGGCTTTGGCTTGATTTATAAAAGTTTGTTGTGAGACAGGCTGCAGAAAGACGCCCACATGAATAGAAATGCAATGACAGACGAGCCCATGCAGCTTTCAGCCAATTGAACAATATGTAGATTCTATGTATTCTGTACCCTAAAAATGAGCATAATAGCAAGAGTGGATACCATGTGGGCTGCTGTAAATGAAATCAGTTTCATATGTATTTAAAATATGGTAATTCTGCACACATTTTTTGCACAACATAATTCTAAGCCAACAACAAACATTTACCTCATTTATTTCACATTCCCTCACTGGTGATGAAAACACCATACTGTACACAGGCTGGTGGGCTTTTTCATAATTTAATTGATGATTTAATTGATCTCTCATAGCAGTTGCATTTTACAGTAATCTTGCCCATTGTACAAGAGCTGCTTTTAATAACCTAGCCAGAAACACAGAAACCAATAGCGCTGACAGATATGCTGTAACGTAAGATGTAGCATTTTCAAATAGTTTGCAGGCAGTCCCAGGTCTTTACAAGCACAGCTACACTCAAGCTGAAAGCAGAAGGTCAGCTCAAGATTACAACACAGGTTAGGACAAGGTTCACATGCCCTTACAAGACCTTCTGTCAATTTACTCTAGAAATAACATCTAAGAATCCCTGTATGAGATGCCAACATCTTGCTGCGGTTTCCAAGTTTATTATTAATAGAATCAGTAAGAGCCACACTACTGCATGAACACTCCACTGTTCCAGTGCAGCATCTGCTTCTCAGAGCTTAAGACTGTTTTGTGGTGAACCAGCATTTATTAAGATTCTTATGTGTACTCTTGCTACTTACTTACTATGCATTACAATGCTGGCAAGCAGCTGAGCAAGCCAAAAACACAATTCTGATAAGTAAATTATTTTCCCAATTGTGACAGTGTTCTTCAGTTATATACAGGAAATGCTTGTTCATGATGGTATAAAGGACTAGAAAATATAAAACTGGAATGGTTGTATTACTTTGGTGTTGTGAATTAAACTCTTCATTGTTTGATTTTGTTATCTGACCAGCAAACTTCTAAATATGTGTGTGCATTGTACAATACAAGCTATATTAGTAAAGAGCTTTATGGTATTTTGTATTTAATGATATGAACAACTATTAAACTACAGCAGTCTGAAGTTTTAGGTTTAGAAATCCTGTCAGCAGTTGTTCAGATGGAAAGCATTGAGCAGCCAAGTGTGGCTGTGTAGATTGCAGTAAAGCAGGTAAGAAGTGCCTTAACAACACAATTGTAAATGTGTTTATAGTGTATCACTTGCATCCTTAAAACAGCAAGAAATGGTGTTTGGACTGTTTTTCTTTGCCCAAAACACGAACACGGCTACACCACTCCAAAGCTGCTGTTTCTATTCTCCTCCCCAAAAATTATGTTGGTTATTCATGGCTTGTGTAACACTAACCCATGATCTAAGACCAGTGTCAGAAATATTTAGCAAAATAACACATTTTGATCACTACAGCGTATGTTTGACACCTGTCTTGACCTTGGCAGTATAATAAAGGAGGACTACATAACCTGTTTCAGGTGCTAAAAGTTTTAATTCAATGGAAAGCGTCTGAAGCACAAAGTAGTCGGAATAGATTCTGTACACACCATGAAGAAGATGTGTTTACATATGTGCTTGAGGCAGTTGTTTTCATACAGAACAACCTCATAGTTTGACATATACGGTACCTCAGGAACAAACCCCACAAGCACACATAGGCCAAAACAACAATATTGTTACAGGGGCTGGATAACTAAATGGATACACCTACCATGTGCAGCACAGCTGTTGTCCCTCACATGACTGGTGTATCACATGACTGGTGTATCACATGACTGGTTCATCACATGACTGGTCCCTCACGTGACTGGTTCATCACATGACTGGCGTATCACATGACTGGTGTATCACATGACTGGTTCATCACATGACTGGTCCCTCACATGACTGGTTCATCACATGACTGGTGCATCACATGACTGGTTTATCACGACTGGTTCATCACATGATTGGTTCATTTGTTTAATTATGTTATGCAAATGAAAACCATGACATGCATTTTGTAAAATATAAAACCATGAGCCTGTGGAGAACAACAACAAAAAACAACAACATTGGTTAATCGCCTTTCCTTTCCTTTCCTCCTATCAACCTCTAATATTGAAATACGTTTACTTATTTCATTAATAATTATACAATCGATGTAAGGTATATAAAGCTAACCAATTATAAATAGGTTAATTCCCACTAGTAATTTATAACCACCAAATAACAAAATCACACCAGTGTGTTGTACAGGGGACTGTCCTACATATCATCCTTTAAGCTTGTTTGCTCAATGCTTCAATAAATCGGGCTTAAAACACCAACAAACAACAAAATATTTAAAAAAAAAACACACACTGATATCCATGGGAATGCCCTAGTAATGTTGTCATGTACTATACATGCAAAATAACCTAATAATGGAGCCAATTCTTATTTAAGTGAGAAGGTATGTTGTTGATTTAGTGGACTCCCACCTTGTGAAGGGCAGTTTAGGGGGTGGTAGTGTGAGGCAGTACTTTCACTTAATAGTGTGATACATACTGCTTTGACTAAGAAAGGGCTTTTTCTGCACACATATCACTACAGTCTAGTTCATGGTGTTGTGGCTGCTTTGTACATCCCTGAAGGAGTAGTGATTAATACACTGGTATTACTGTAGTTGGACAACTGCTTAAAGCCATGTCAGCATTGTGTTAATGTCCACCTCTGCCCTGGTTGGATTATTATCTTAAATACCTCCATTTATCTTCGGTCACCAGGGAGTAAACATTGCTGTTTCAGCCCTGACTTTAAATTAGACTGGTCATACATTAAATGTCTTTGTTAACCTCAGTTTGGTAGTCCCTGGTGGACACCTCACTGGTAGTATTGAGTGGATTAGTGCTGAACTTGTTTTGTTCTGAAGGTCCTTTTCAGGTCTGGATAAAGGTTTATTTGCAAATGAGTGTAAACTACATTTCAACAATATCCTTTTCATAACCAATGAACATGTAGGAGAGCTAATTTACACACAATCTTGTGCTTGAAATGTCAGGAGTTTGTATTTGTTAATATCCACCCCACAAAAAGTGATGTCACTTCCATCTGATACAAAGAAATTTCAGATTGCTGTATCATATCAATATTAGGGTCTGTATTATACTACACACACAAAAGTAGAATCAAAAGCTTACAATAGTCCCTTAAGAGAGGATTTTAAACCAGTATTCATCAGGCTTTTTCTCCATTGCAGTCAAATGTCTCAAAATTACCAAAATAAACCACAATCTTTCTGAAGATCTAGAAGATGGTTAGATAACTGGTACAGTACCATCTTGTACTGATTTCAATGAACATACATCACTTACAATTTCTTATTGGTTCTGTTAAAGAGAGACCTGATTGTTGATGCCACCATCTAGTGCAAGCTGAGGGGAGTACAGTAAAAGTGGAACCTTTTTCTACTACAGGAATTGGCTGTGTAACATGGGAGGGTTCATAGGGGTAGCAATACATTTGACACAGTTATGTGAACTGGACACTCTAGGGTTAAGCAGACATTAACAGACATACAATATGTGTTTTTATAATAATATCACTGCTTTGTGATGACTATACAGGTGACTGGAGAATAAATAGGGTGTACAAAATGAAATACTTCTCTCTATCTACGCATCATTCGTGTTATTTGGTTTCTAGTTTGTGTGCTGTTTCTGTTTTTTGTTACATCCTTGAAACATATTTTTAAAATGTTTGAGCTGAGCAAGGTTCATAGCAATATTTTCTCTACTAAAGCCCATTACTCCAGGCTTCTAGTTTGTTCTCCACAAGGGCTGTTTGCATCCTCAATGTGTGACTAAAGATAAGAGCATGGGACTAACCTGATTATTAGTCTCAACTGCAACACCTGTGCTTATTTCTATGTCTGAAATTTTAAAATAATAGTCACAGCCATTGTAATCTAGTTGTAAGTGAATATTTGTTTAAGGATTTTACAGGATCGTCATTTAGTTTGCTGTGATTGGCTTGGCAATTCTGTGTGTGGTAACTGACTTCATCAGTTAACTTTAATTATTTAAATAGTTATTATTATTATTATTTGTTTATTTAGCAGACGCCTTTATCCAAGGCGACTTACAGAGACTAGGGTGTGTGAACTATGCATCAGCTGCAGAGTCACTTACAATTACATCTCACCCGAAAGACGGAGCACAAGGAGGTTAAGTGACTTGCTCAGGGTCACACAATGAGTCAGTGGCTGAGATGGGATTTGAACCGGGGACCTCTTGGTTACAAGCCCGTTTCTTTAACCACTGGACCACACAGCCTCCTATTATAACATTGAAACTAGTTTGTTGATGCATTTAATGGTGAGCACAATTTAATAATATGTGATGGGAGATTCAAAGTGTATGCTTAATGTCACTGTTCAGCAGCTGTCAGTATATTCCAGCCTAAAGGGATTGACCTTAAGGTATTTTGGACATAATGCCAACAAAACCTACTTAAAGATGTTCAATTCAATGAAGACCAGGTAGTAAGAAAGGGAAGTGTTTTCAGAGCTTGTGGTTTGGGGATTTGTGGATTACAGCTACAGAGTTTACTATAATTGTTTGTGCTACTATTGTATCTTAACTGAATCTTGTCCATGTTGACACTTGAAGAATAGATTCAGGTGATTCTGTGTTTGTTGGAAATGTGATAAATAACCTTAAGAGTTATTCAGCTGCTTGTAAAAACGCAGTGGGATGTTTCTAATGCTTGTGCATTATTAAATCTCTTCATATTTTTTATTTTTTTTACATACTGTAAACCTCTCCTAAGCCTAACTTGACTTCCTCTGTCTCACATACACACACACGCTCACAAAAGCGGTATGCATCAGTATTGGATTTGCATAATGGGGTAATTGGATGCGAGTTGTCTTGTTTTTGCACCCTGTTTTTACACATTTTATCTTAATTCATAGGAATATTTTGCATGAAGATTGTGTGCTCTTCTTTTACATACACTTGTGTGTACTGAAGTATAATTGGCACCACACAGTTGCTCCTCATTTTTAGCATTGGTGTTTTACTGACTGGCTGGAGATTGTAACAGCAGATGTTAGTTACATTGGCTAAACATGTTTCAATGGTGCCTTTGGTTTAGACATCACAGAGCTGCTTGA
The DNA here is from genome assembly GCA_030684275.1 of Acipenser oxyrinchus oxyrinchus. Classification (NCBI taxonomy): domain Eukaryota; kingdom Metazoa; phylum Chordata; class Actinopteri; order Acipenseriformes; family Acipenseridae; genus Acipenser; species Acipenser oxyrinchus. The sequence continues at coordinate 87,464,381 of CM060250.1, forward strand.
TCTATAAAGAAAAATTCTTTAAAAAGATGTGTTTGTCTAATTGAAGCTTTCTCCACAGGGGAACAGTAAAAGCTCCTGTTCTTTGAGAGCATTTTATACTCTTTCTCATTTCAGAATCTGAGGTTTATTTAAACAGTTGGTTTCTATTAAAGAACACCCTCTGACCATATTTAATAAAAATCCTCAAGCCCTTCCAGGCTAATGGATTCTTGTTTATATGCTGTACAAATAGGACCTGTCGTTTCTACATTAGGTAAAACATTAAAATCCTTTATTCTGAGGAGTTTGTATCAGCTTTAGAGGATGACCATTAATATGTGGCATGTTTTTAGCAGCTATTTGGTGCCCTCTTCAGGCAACTGTTCAAAATGCTTTTTTCCAGAAGAACTGCAGAAGGCCTCAATGCATTTTGGCAAGTAATGGCATTGAAACACTGATAATTCATATTTTCTAGAATTTAGATTGTAATTGATAATTAAGATAAACACTGAAAAATGAAAAGCAAATAAGTGGTATCATTTGAATGCTGGGAAATGTCTGTTTTCACTCTGTATGTATCTGGTCTTTACACTTTTTCCATATCTACTATTGTTGGCTCTTATTTTATTTTATTTTATTTTATTTATTTATTTACAGCCTCTGTAAACACCAGCTCTTTCTATATAGTTTTGCTGTCTTTCTGTATAACAATCCAAAGAGGCAGTGAGTAATGGTGGGAACTTGCTGAATTGCAGTGGTTCTGATTCTGGAAGAGATACGATAAGAATTGATTTAGGCAGAAGTCATGTTTCTTGTTTTCCTGCAGTCAGTAGATTCTGCACCCACTACAAATTAACTCTTTGCCATCATTAATCCACTTAAATGATATGAAATGTATTCAAATGAAGAAAAAAGCATGGAATTGGGCAGGGTCTGGAATACTAAGCGGGTGCAAACATTATAATGCGAAGTAAGGATTTTGCCTTGAGCAATTGCTGACCCTCCAAAAATGTTGCACCTCCTCTGACAAGGTGCAAACCATTGTAGAAGCAAGAAATTAACCTGTATAAAAGCACACAGCTTCAGAGACCTGTCATTGACCTCAGGGTGGCTGCTGTGGTACACTTCCTGATGCAGTGACACTTGGCTCTTGTTGAGGACAGGCAGGAAAAGCTTTGGAGGAGAAGGGCAAGACAGGGAAGACCCTGCATATTCAAACTCAGGGTCACTTTGTTTGGGATGGATTGTCCACTCTGCTTGCCTCTCCAGCAGTGTCAGCTGTGATGCAGATGGTGGCCCTCCTCCTGTTCCCGCTTTAGTTCGCCGTCGCAGGTCCTGCCACTTTTTCATCACCTGATTGACTTTCTCCACTATAGAGGACTATATGGCCTTTTTGGTAGCATAACTGATGTTGGCTGAGGCTTTTCCAAATAACTCAATTTCAGCTCCTCCTCAGAAAACTTTTCTTTTCTTTTCCGTGTGCCAAGAGGACTTTGCTGCCCTTCCTCTGACATTTTTTTGTTTGGTTTGATTTATGTGCTCCACAAATCTCACACAGCGCCTACTGCTCTCTGTACTCCTAACTCACCTCACCTCTGGGCTGTAAGTGCGGCCGCTAAATACCCCGATGCACAGGCGGCGCTCATTGCGACCCTCATTATCACAATTGCGGCTCATTATTTGTGCGTGTTGAGTAATTTGCATTGCTGTTAAGCTTACATAGGTCGCAGTGCAATATAATTGCCTACTCGCTAGGCAATTTGGATTTTGCAGCCACAATTGTTTGCACTGCACCTATCCTTACATCAGGCCCATAGTATATTGCTGGTAAGGTCCTGTGCAGTTAACCATTGCACCAACACTGCATGTTAAAGCCACATTGCATAGGCAGATATTAAACATGATGCTACAGAAACAAGCTGTTACCAAGCATCTGATTGTAATGTCTGTTATGGAGGATATTTTCAACTGATCGTGTAAATATTTAAAGTAAATATACTGTTTTGCTCCTTCTCTACCACCATAAAACCTTCCCATGAGTTGCAAAGAATGTGGACAAATACATTTGTCTCTGGCAGTACCATAAAGTTTGATTTGAAAAACCAGGCTGAAATGAATAATTTGAGGGTGTACAGTACATCTGCACATTGTCATTCCCATTATTTAAATTTAGCGTTGAGTCATTCTACAATAAGGTGCTGCCCATTTGCAAGTCGGCTATTTGTTGACCCTTCCAGAGGGCCAGGGCACAGTGAGAAAGCATCAAATTACTTTTAGAGAATGGAGTGAAGCACACTTCTGTACACAGTATATTCTGTGTTCTTTATTTCAGACATCATTTATGATTACATGTATTTATTTATTCTGCTATATGAACGAACACGAACATGGTTTTGCCACCAAACACACTTCAAGCAGTAGTGTTTTCTTTCAAATATTAAACAGTAAATAATCAATTGATTTTGGGGGGAAAAAATTAAGCAAAGACATGGCAAGCAATAATGATTCATAGACTGAAAATGCAAGGTACAGACAGCTAAAAATATATATATATTTCAGATCAAACCGTTCTTGGTGTTAAAGAAACTATGAGATTATTGGAATATATGAACACTTCTGTAGATCTGTATGTATGGAACACATGCATACAGTGTCTGCTTCATTTTTCAACAGTGCAGATAGCTCTGATTTTGTACTTACATCTGTGGCACGGGGTGTATATACCTGACATACTTGTTATCATATTGCACATCATTTTAAAATCTGATGCATGTCTTTGGCATCAGTGAAAATATAACTGAATAGAATTTTAAACAATTATAACGTTACCTACATCTCCAACAGCATTCAAACTCGGATGACCTTTAAATCAATTTCAAAGTACTGCATATTCTGTCTCCTACCTAGAGAAGAATACTCTGCTGACACATATCTTATGGAAACTAGCAGCAGCGGTCGCCATGGCATCACACTACAGCCTACGTCATCATCAATATTGGGTTTCAAAGCAAATATCTAACAAGGAGAAAAAAAACTCTTCTGGTAAACTTCCCAGCACATTTTTTTTTTAGATTAAATTGTTTTATTGCTTTTTTTATTATTGCAACAACAATTATTGTCATTATTGGTACATAACCAGTTGTAAATAATAATTAAATAATAACATAAAATATTAGTATATGATTATACAGATAAGTATACATACACCCATATATACAGTTTTGTTTGGTTAGGAATCAACAAAAGTTTAGTTAGGATCCAAAACGGAGTAGGTTTTGTTTGTTTATTTGATTTTGTCAATTGTCATTTTGTCAATAAAAGTGCACAACTGCGCGTTGAAAAACCAAAGTTCCTATGGTGGGTCAAGTAATTTGTGCAAAACAAACCTGAGAGCAAAAGGCAGAGAGAAGATTAAAAGGTTAAAAGCAGGACGGTGCCTGTATATTTAATTATACCAAACAAAATAAACAAACAAACAAAGGAGCTCTAGCTAAACTTTGACAAGTTGTAACTAATAATCGGACGGCTAAGCTGTTTACCGATTTACCAAAACACTTGTTCACAACGACAAGTTAAACACAGTACACAATACCTTTCTGTACGTTTAACACTCACAGGTCTACCCGCAGGCCCTCAGCCAATCGTTGATTTGTCTATTACTACATCAAATTTCTCTATTTGTTATTAAGAGATTTAAAAAATAAATGAATTCATATTTCTGTATTGCAGATGACTGACTGTTTTCTTAGTGAATCCTCTTGCTTATTTATTACTTCCTGATATCTCCATGTTCATTTCACTTTTACAGTATCAGCAAAAACAGTTTATTGTGGACTTATTAGAAGTGAACAACATTATTTAATGTAAAGTGTTTTTATTTATTTCTTAGCAGACGCCCTTATCCAGGGCGACTTAGTCGTAAACAAAAAATACATTTAGTATGTTAGTGTACATCGGTACATTTTAATAATATTAAAATCTATCTCTAATTTAAATAAGAGCAGAGCAAAACAGGCTCTATTTTCCCATATCAGCTAAATAACTGCCTGACCACCAGTGATAACACATTTGCAGCTGCGCGTCTGTCTCAAGTCATTTGTAAACATGCATAGAACCGAAGTATTTTGGTAAATCATTATTCTTGCATAATCCATTTCATACAAAATTAATTCAGCATGCAAGAACATAATTCTGTATTGTGCCTGTAAGACTTCCACAGAAAATTAGAAGAAAAAAAAAATTAAAAAAAAGAATGCTAATAAAACTAATTGTCAGCTAACAGATGCGCTCATAAAGAGCGTCACATAATTCAAAGTGAGCAAGATGATGATTAGTTAGAGCAGGGGAGACGGCTGTTGCTATGCAAGTGTCAGCTGGAATTAGCAGGTTTCAAACTGATTAGGGTTAGCTGTGATTTGCAGCTGAGGAGCAAGTCCATTGTAATGGCCTTTTTTATAAATAATGTTCTTGGTTTCAAGATATATGGTGTTGCAGTCACCAGGAGTCACAAACCATTTTAAAAAGCCCTTTTAACATGAAAGAATGCTAAACCAATTATGTGATTTTGAAAATGCTCCATGTTATTATAACACATGACAGGGTGTGCTGTAGTTATGAATGTAGTACACATCTTGGGTGTGTTGTTAAACCCAAGGCAAAGCCAAGTAAAATGGTGATTTCAAAATCAAAAAGTTCACTGTTTACTCTGATTACTAAATGAATGTAGATCTGAGTCAGGTACATAAGTATAGAATTTGTTCCTAGAAGATGTAATCATGAAATTAATATCAGTACTTTTCAGCAATATGTTAATGTTTGTGTCATACAAAAGCAGCTTTTATTCTCTTAAAATTAAAAGAAGGGGCTCCTTTGTTGCTGCTGCTGCCTGACACCAATGGTAAATCAAATATACAATGAAATCAATTGAGAAGTTGTGCAGATTTACATTTCAGTCTAGCTGAATCAGTGTCTGGTTAGGTGAACACTTGCAAAAAGCCTTTGTATTGCTGCCTTTTGTGTTACTTACCAGATCAAAATATGTTTGGTTTTGGTCACTATTGTTTTTACAATCATTTTCTCCATTTGAAATAATTGTAGAGGAGGTGTAGGTACTGAAGAAAACTGTGAAGTTTAGTAGAAGTTACAACTGCACACTGCATTTGGTATTTCACAAGCGTTCTCATTTTTAGAAAGGGAGTGATGCTTTCAATAAAAATTTAATTACAAAGAAAAAAGAAAGAGAGTGATGGAACATACTGTATCATAGACTATTTTTTCTCATTGTACCGTGTAACAGAGAGTTTTGTGTTCTTCAGCAATATTAATACAATCTCTATTGTTAAAGAATATATTGACTATACAAGCATTGGTTGATTGTTCGAAATATATAGTCATTTTTTTTCTTCTTCTTTACTTGAAATAACCATTGAAATCTTTATTCAGGATATATTTCAGAATACTAGGAGACATTGCCGTGCTCAAACTCTTTCAGTACCTTAAAGCCAACCCTCTGTTTTTGAAAAAAAAGGAAAAGAAAAAACTTAATAAGTATGCTGTTAGTTGGTCTGGTATTTTAGATGTTTAGACAAGCAAGGTAACAATTTAATAAAATGTAATACAATTTCACTGCCGCTCTTTCACCACCAGACGGCTCTATTACCTTTAAAATATTCAGCTATTGCCAAAAGTTTTGCATCACTTTGTAGAACTAATCTTGCTGCATGACGTCGAAGACAGATGCAGTGGTATAAGAGCCAACATAATGTGAAATTTGATCCAGCGTGGATATTCATTAGAGGTGAACAATGTTTAAAGGGTAGAGATGAAGTACAAAGTTTGATATAACTGACTTGCATTCCCACACATCTAGTCTAACAAATACATTACATGTTGTACGTAGGTCATTCATGTCACGTATTAATCTATATACACATTATCTACAGGAATACTTTCCTGGTTGATATATTGATATCTTAATTGTTAAGTTGGAAGGTCTTGACGATTTTACATGGAATGACCTCCATGCTTGTAAATGTCATGTTCCATCTGTTGATCCGGAATCCTTTTTAAAATGCCAGTGTGTGTTACCTTATACTTATGAATGCAAGCGATCCAGCCCAGTGCAGCCCCTGAGACGAAGGGCAGATACCCTGCAAACGGACAGTAGGAAGACGATCCATCTGTAAACTGTCCTTTAGTTCACATTGGCTGTTGGCTGTCAGTTGGAGAAAAATTATATCTGACCAAATGAGTAGTCAGCCCCTGTGCTGACCTGGTGTCATTGAAATGTGAACTTCAACATTTCAAGGCTTGACATATGTTGCACTTCTGCTTGTAGCTGTGTAAGTGTGTTGGTTTCACTCAGAAGAGTAATATACCAGTGTGAATATTAAGGGTGTTAGACTCAAGTGTGATGAATTGACAATATACTTTGGAATTTGGGTCCTGGCTAATGTGATATAAGGACACTGTGGAAAGGTTAATATGTTATGTCACATACAGTAACAATTTGTTTTGTTTTTACACTGTGTGAACTAACAACACTGTCAGACTGATCTCTGACTGTCGTGTCTATATTTATATAATTACAATCTATAATTAGCTCTCCGGGGACATCAAATGGTCACGACCTATCTTCTGTGTTTATTCAATCAGCCCACCTGGCACCAGTGGTCATACTAGCTAACTATTCTGTGATTGCCATTCCTGTTCACGTGTCTGAATCCAGGCCGTAGGCAACATCTCCCCCAGCTCCTCTTTTTGTGTCAGATACTCTGTTGTTTTAAACAATGTTTAGGTACAAAAGAACAGCAGCAATGATCAATAAACTCTAAATGAAAGGAACATGAGAATTGCCCCACTCATGTTGTTGTTACAACCCTATTTTTAATATGGTGCTAACAGTTGCATTAACAAGTCACTGATTTACAGTACTGTCACTTGTGGGCTTGTACATGTTAAGTTCAGCAGTGATTCATAGGGTTAGTGGTCTAATTTTAAAACTTGGAAACATTCACACATTTACATGCTTCTTAGATGGTGCTAAATATACAATGGCAGGTGTTTATAAATGCCAAAGTAACTCAACAGCATGATTAACATACAAGTTAATATATGCTAATGACATGAAGTTCCAATGCAAGCCTTAAACTTCACAGACACCACATTTTAAATGTTATATCTGCAGCTTTCAAATATTGATGAATAATTAACCACATTTTGGTGTAGATCATAATTTGAAACAGTGCAGTTAATTTTTGGAGGAAATCATTGTGATCATTGTGTCTCATTTCCTCATCCTGACTGTGATTGCAGCTAACAAAATAATTATTAAACTCTTACCTGCCCCTACGTTTGCTATATAGGTCTCAGATTTTTTTTTAAGAAACACATGTCTAATTTTAAAACTTGAAATATGATACTAAACTAGGTTAAAGAAAGTTCTTTGTTTGCTTGACTTCCTTTCAGGAAGATTGTTAGTGTTTCACTTTCCAGGTCTTTCATCTCTTAGTTTCTTCAGAGTCCTTTGATTCATCATTGATCGCATGTTAATTGAATCAAAATAAAAAGGTATGTACATTTTCTGTGTTTATTGCATGCATTTATATTTTCCTAAACTGCTTTTTCCCTCAGCTAATGGTTTATTGGTGGTTACTGGTCTGAAATATCTGGAATCTCTCCTTAGGAGGGACAGCATACGCTGCATTTCAGGAATAGTGAAAATGGTTTTCTATCCTACAGTAAAAAGAAAGGGATTTACTTGACTTGTGCCAACTTGTGCATTCATCTCACCATGGTTTTGCTCTCTGATGAAAATGGTCTCAGAAGACTGTGACAACATGCCTCATTTTAAATATGAGGCATAGCCCTACACAGTCTACAAGGAATACAACTGTTCTCTGCTTTTCTGAGGAGCTCTGGGGAGTTTGTTACTTGGTAACGTTATGTTTAGAGCTGAAAAATATTTGTATTGATCTGCATCACCTCTGTTAGCTGTGCTTTTTCTCCCATCCACTGCTATTTCTCATAAATGCCTCCTAAAAAGTTCTGGTCATAATTTTTTTTTTTTAAATCAAAGGTACGCTCGTGCTGTCATGCAGGTGGAGTCAACGATCAGGAGCTTGTTGATTCAAGTCTTTTTTGTGCTGAGTTGCAGGTCTAGGCTGGTTGCTCACAGCGGGGATTGCATTAATCTTTGCACCCCCATAGGTTGGGAAGGAGAATTAGATTGGCATTGTTCACCTAATGGCGCTCCTACTTGTAAGACACCTGGGAGTCCAGGCAGAGATTGCAAGGGCTGGGTCCTTGCCTCTTAGGTTGGTGCCATCTGTTTCTTGAGCAGAAGATGTGTTTGGCTTGATAGTAAACAGAGATAGTCTGTTGATCTTCCGTCTTTCTGATTATATATATATATATATATCTATATATACATCTATATATATATATATATATATATATATATATATATATATATATATAAACTGAAATTGATACACAGTGCTGTAACTCCGAACCTGAAGTTAACATACAGTATATAATGTTGTCTTCTCTATGAACCTGAAATTGATATAATACATATTTTAGATTAATATACTGTACAACAGATGAGATCACTTTTTTAACTATTAACCTTTTTTTGGTTTTAAAGACGCAATTTGAAAGAGAACTGTATTGCCAGTGTTTAAAATGAGGCTACTGTGTAACAGATACAGTAAGATGTACCTGTTTTGTAAACTATTAAAAATTGAAAAATCACTAAATGTTGATCAATTTAGCTTCGCCCAGCTGAACCCCGTCCAGATGAGACACACGCAGCCTTTATTGACGCGTGTGCGAGATGGATGCTTCAGTTGCATACGCCAGGGGCAAAATGCCAGTGCTGTGAAGCAGCCGAGTAATATAAACTGCTCCATCCAGGCTCTTGGTCTGTCCGAGTTCAGTAAGCTATATAAAACGGAACATGACCTGTGGTCTCAACCTTTTTAGCACAGGCAGTTTTCTCACATCAATCAATCAATAGAACAAAAAAACTTTCAGGTATAGAAATTTAAATGATTTTCTTTTACCAGTCAGTGCTGAACCTTCACCCCAATATTTCATCAATTTCTACTTTTTGTATTTGTATTTTAATCATATCAAAGTTACAACTTAAGTTTTCCCAAGTTTCTGAGGCTCATTTTGCTTATATATATATAGTAAATATGGACAGGGGGGCCATAGTAGAAAATTATTGCCCGGAGGGAAGACTATTGTTACTGACAGGGGGCTATAATGCCCAAAGCCGCAGGCTGAGGGCATTGCACCCTGGAGGTAACAATAGTCTTCCTGGGGGGCATTTAATTTTCCACTGTGTCTGAGTCTGCAGTACATATTTAATATATGAATCAGTCAAAAAATAAGTGAGGCAAAGTTGGATAGTAAATACAACTTATATATTCTGTGTAAATATAGCTTGATACAGCATAAGTAAATGAATAACATAATTAAATAACAGAAAATGTTTTTGAAGTTCATACCGCATAGTTATCAAGTCTTTTTGGCATACAGCTCTCCGTCTGGCTTGCTGAGTGCTGCATAATACAGTTTAAATCCTGCCATCATATTTGTTTACGTCATCGAGTTGAATTTGTTTGAATTTCAGAAAGTCAGAAAACAGTGACAGTGAGATTTGAATCATCATTTTTGTGTTTGGAGCATCTTTCTTTTATAGTATGCAAGTCAGGAAGGCAGGACATTGCCCAGCAGCACAGGGAAATGTATTTATTATTATTTTTGTAGTAGTAGGTTTTATTTCTTGATGGGGGCGGGGGAGGGTAAAGTTAACATGAATTGATTAACCAGTTCCAGTTTTTCCAGTGTTTATTGGCTATCCACTTTTTTTTTTGAAAATCAGAAGGGGGGGGGGGGATATAAGAAATCTTTTGTAGCAAAAGTTTTGCTTTTGTGGATGAGGAAAAAAGTTACAAAAAATTGATGTCTACAGTTATTTATTTCAGCAATTAATTTTTACAAAAATGCTAATTCAAAAGTTTCATACCCTGACAAGGAAAATGAAATTAAAAGCTAGTTGAGGCACATTTAGCAATAATAACCTCTTTTAAACGATTATGATATTTGTCTGAGCTTTTGGCATGATTCTTTAGTGATTTTTGACAATTCAACGCAAAATTGTTCCAGTTCATTCAAATTCTGAGGACTTCTCTTATGCACAGCTGCCTTCAACTAATACCAAAGATTCTCAATCTGAGTTAGATTGGGACTTTGACTAGGCCATTCCAGAACCTTGATTTCTTTAACCATTCTGAAGTAGATTTTGATGTGTGCTTTGGATCAGAGGGTTTCAGATGATTGGCCAATATCTTTTGGTATGCTATGGAACCCATTTTTACCATGTATTGGAACTAAATTTCCTGTGCTATTAGAGGAAAAACAACCCTATAGAAGGATATTACCACCTCAATGCTTGACAGTAGGTATGGTGTTCTTTTCTTTGTATGCCTCCCCAGACTTTCTCTGAATGCAACGACTATCAGTGTGACCAAATAGTTAGATTTTTGTTGTTTGTTTCATCACTCTGTAAAACTTTTGACCACAACTCATATCCATCATTCAAATGCTGTTTTGCAAACTTTAAGCAATTGTCCTTGTGACGTTTTCCTATGAGTGGCTTTTTCCTTGGCCTGCGACCATTGTGACCTTCACCATACAATACTTGATCTATGGTTGAAATGGAAGCCCCAGTCACACTTGCAGCCAATTGAATATCTTTGGCAGTCAATCTCAGACCTTCCTCACAATTCTTCTACTTGTTCTTGGTGAAATAACTTTCTTCCAGACCAAGGGAGTGTTGTGACAGTACCATGAGTGTTATACTTCTTGATAATAGAAATATTTGAAATTGGGATACTCGGATGCTTGCAAATCTACTTGTATCCTTCTCCAGCTTTATGACAATAAATCATTTTCTGTTTTCAGATAGCTCTTTACTTTGTCCCATATTGACCTATTGGTAATGACAGCTATTATCCTATGCCTAACCCTTTTATATTCTCTAAGAATGTTCACCTACAATCCAGACTTTTTTCTAGAATTAGGTTCTGCATTATCATATTAATTTCTAGCACCTTGTAGTAGACAGTGCTATATTAGCATCAAAGGGTATGAATACTTTTGAATTAACATTTTCTATTTTTTGTAACTTTTTTACTAAAATTCTTTGTTTTGAGAAATCTTTAGAAATTATAAATTTTCCAATAAAACCTGAATGACACATAATAGAATTTGTATTAACATCTTCTTAGCATTGCATTACCGGTATGTTATGTTTTACTAAACTCCATTAGGACTGGCATCACTTTTAGACACCTCATTTCTCAAACACCATTTAAGATACAGGGTTAGGGTTTTCAGGGTTAAAGAAAAACCTTGGCCCTTGACGGTCGATGATCTCTGACATCATATGGCTGTCATTGCTGTCATTTTACTTGCTTTGAGATTTGAACATATCGTTTTGTACTCAGATGTGTATAATTATGTTGCTTTATAACTTCTTGGCAGTAGTCAGGGAACTGTCTACAAGTCTGGTAATTTTTTTAATGATGTTGTTTTCTCCAGTCACATAAGCTTTCAAAGGGTCTAGTCTCGTCTGATTTGGATCAGCTGTTGTGGTGTCTCTGACAGAGAGCAAGGCTGACAGAAGGATTCAAAGGCAGGCAATGGGATAAGAAGTGTTCATCACAAGACACACGGTACAGCAACTAAGGCCAGATAGAGACAACAGCATGCTAGAGCACAATACAAGGTAGAAAAACCCAACGGGACAATAAAAAGACTGGAAGGGTGTGACGGGATGCCCACCCTTTGTGTATATTTATTTATGTATTATTATTATTATTATTGTATTATGCAGGCGGACGGGAGCCGCACGTCATTATTATTTATTATTTGAGACCGACAAAAAGCCGATCTTATAAAGTATAGTTGATGTGGGTGGGGTTAAATCCCCGTCCCGATTAAAATCTTGTGGGAATGTGGCTGGAGCCTTAATAAGGTAATTATTTGATTAATGGGTAATTAAGGCTCCAGCCACAGAATATAAAAGACCCACTCCAGACAGGAGCGTAGGAGAGATTGGAGAGCCTAGAAGAAAGACATAACAATAGAAAGAGAGAGCGAATGCTACCTGATTTGAAAGGTACTCATTTTAGCAATATCGTTATTGTTTGTGTTTGTTTTGCTTTGGCCAATATGCCCTTTTCTTTTGAGTTTTTTGTTTAAATCTTTATTTTGGAATTAATAAAATACTAGCACAGCAGCGCCATTTTGCCCCATACTACCGGTGTTTATGTTTCATTTCCTCGTCTGACGTCACCACCCACACGCCACACAAAGCCAGATAACATATACAATATAAAATAACCGAATAAGTAGATTTTTTTAAGGTTTATCAAAATAGGGAAGCAGCTACAGTCTTAAGAGGGGTATTCAACTGATCTAAATGACAGTGGATCTAAATGCTGCTGTTTATTAAAGCAGCACAATTTAGTAAGGACATTCCCTGAAAGAGTTAATGCACTTCACTGACATTTCTAGTCTGTTTCAGCCACTTTATTCAAGAGAGCCGATCTTACAGACTTTGATAGAGGGTTAGTAACCAGGTAACCTATTCCATGCATTCACTTGTGACACCCACTATCCTTGGGTTACCTTTATCTACACCATTTAGAATGTTATATAAACTTTTATTCACCCCTTTATGAAACCAAAACATGTTAGAAAACAGTTTTTGAGACATCCAATTGATCAAGTTTGAAAGGGGACACAGGTGGAGGTGGATAAATAACAATCTACAAGTGGAGGTGGATAAATAACAGTTTTTGTCTTGGTGGTCAAAGATTGAAAAGTGTGCGCGGTGAGCCGAGGACACCCTGGCCTATCTAAGACCCCCCCCCCCGTACAGATCTGGTACGTCCTTGTACTATTCGTTTCTAATAGATAGTGAGTCACTTATGTTCAATGCTATTTTGCAATCCATAAAACAGATGTGTGTGACAGTGTATTTGGGTATCTCACTTTTATATAGAATTATATACTGTATATTGCCAGCTCTTTTCATAAATTTAAATTTTTAAAAGCACTTTCTAGAATTGCGCTTTGATACTGACTAAACAAGATTAATGAAGTTTGCATGTATTTGTTTTTTTATAGCATCTTACATAACGATGTTAATTTTTTTTCTGTCCAGTATTGATCCTAAACAATATGTCTTTTCAGCAACGGGACGTGATCTCTGAAAAAACCAGGGTCACTGTGAGTGCATTGGAATGCAAGGTGACATTATTGGACAGAAGAAGATCATTTACAGTTATTAGCGTCTACAACTTAGATATTTTTTACACTTTGTGTTACAAAATGCTATTAATAAATAATGTAACACAGGAGGTGCAGCCAAGCGTACAAATCTGAGTTCCCAGGATCCTTTGAACCACAAAGGAAATTATTGTGCATCCTTATTAGTCAAACTGACAATTAAAGGTCTGTTTTATTTCAAGGGTAATTACTGGATACAAGTGGGAGAGGGCCTTGAATTCCCTGACAATCAAAAAATAAGGAGATCTGGCCAAATTGGTGCACTCTTTCATGTCCTGCATCAAGGGGGGGGGTCCAGTGATTTGGCACCATTTCAAATGAAGAGATTATGCAACTCTGTACGGGTGCTGCCCTCAGTATAATGTGGGAAACTTGACCGGGTTCAGCTTTATAATTAGGATGGCTTTGGCACACTGATACATAACAAATTAAAAGATTTGAAAACACTAATAAATCAAACCTTTTCTGATAAAATTATCCAAAATAACAACCCTAAAACTGTACCATAATACGGTCAGGGCTTTGTTATCTCTGAGCAATCGAGAAATTGTGCTCCGAGAAGGGAACTGTCTGTGTTGAGATGTTAGACCAATTAATATTCACTGATTAAGTAATTTCATCACCTACTTATCAAATGCTAAAAAAATTCTTGTGGGAAATAAGCTTGGCTCGCTAGAATGGTGAGTGAAACCTACAAAGAAAAACATCAACTAAAGCCAACAGCAAGTTTGAGGCAATGCTTGCCAAAATAAAAGTGCTACTTACTGGTAGTGACCATGGTTGCTACGACAACATGTTTATAAGAACCTGGAGTCCATCCAGCAGTATTCCTTTCTTACAGTGAGATCCAGAAAACCTCCTGGCAGTTCCATTTTCATCGTGAGAACTCTGGTGTTTGAGCGTTTTCCAAAAAATAAAACGTTTTCTACTGGTACTGGTCGCCATCTTAAAGAAACAATTAAATCGTCAATTAACAATAAAAAAAGGAAAAATAAATGTCACGTTACTGTGAACTCTGTTATATATAAAGTACCAGAATAATCCCTGTAGCAACCTGACAGCAAACTTAGCCACAAATAGCTAAATAGCTTATTTTCTTGTAGCATATTTCCCAGTCCCACTGAAGGATAATCTTTTGAATGGCAATTGACTGGCTGCTTGGATATACATGTGCCTATATTCCCCAGCATTGTAGCACCTCAGAACATCAACATTAATAATAAAGGTTGTGGTAGGATGACAAGAATAAAAATATATAAAAAAAACTTTTTTGGAACAACAAACACATTAATTTTTTTGTGTTGCACTTATTGCGATAATAATATTTTGGAACATAATCAAATTGTTTTTATATTTTGTATTCACTTTTTTATGCTGGTCATAAATCAGCTGAGATGATTCAGCAATCTGTCCGTCAGATCATGCTGTGTTTGAGTCCAAGGTAAAACAGTTAGAAACTAAGTCAACTACACCTACAATTGTATTGATCATGTGTTTTTGTATCCACATCAATTGTCCTTAATGCAAAAAATAGATAGAATGGGAATGTGCAGGGCTGTACTTCAACGTTAGGAAATGAATCATATAATACATATACCGGTAACTGAAGCATTCAAACAGAGCCATTAGGTGCACTTGTGTGAATCAAATGTACCCTTCTATTGGTGCAGTGGCAGCAGATGCCCACCAGATGATGTAAAGAATACTCTTAGAGCCAGATTCACATAATGTTTCATACTGTTCATTCAGATGTTATTTCTGATTGGTCGCATCTGGGAAAAACAAGTCATGCCTGATAACATTCAAGTGCAAGATTTAATCCTTATGGATTAATTATTACAAACTGCCTAACTGGAAGTGCAGTGTTCCTACGAAGAAGTTAAGAAACAAAAGACAGGGTCTGTATACAGTATGACAGGGAACTGGTTCCTTAATTACTCTGCAGGGTTAAATGTGAAGAAGATGGCAGACCAGGTCAGGCCTGTAGTTTAAACAGGTGGTCCTGTGGTAGCAAAGTAAAGCTTAATTGGATAGTTTTTTTGCAGTTGTGTTACGCGTTACGATGCATGTACCTTTTCTACTATATGTTGACATGTCTAGATAGATTTTTCCCACAATTAAAATGTACTGGGGCATAGCTGGTTTCAAATCAGCCATGAAAGGGGGTAAAATTGGTTTTAAAACCAAGATAATATTGGCTTCTGAGTCTCTTACTTTGAACTGCAGTTTTGGAAAGGCTTGTGATTTACATATAGTAAATACTTACAGAAATTATTAATAAATGCAGTGTTTTTGCATATAAAATATCTCCAAGGCAGTGGCAGCAAATTAACCAGTTCTATTTGCAAGTACATTGATAAAATATTGGAATAGCCATATAAAACACAGAAAGATACAACTTGAAAAATGTAGAACATATTTGTCTTGTCTCGCAGCCAAGTAATCTCTGTATAATTCCACCATAGAATGCCTAATTCTTATCATCTACATGTCTGTTTATTTACTGTATCTGCTTTGCTTTTTTGCTTTACTCCTATAAAACATATTTCAATTATTAACAACTTCACAGTGTACAAATTGAAGTTTTAGTTTTGTAATGTTGTATTCTTTTTTTAAAACCAGCGTTAAAAATAAACCAAATCCAAGTGCTAAAAAAAATTGTTTCAAGCTTACAGTAAAGACCAGGTTCATTACTTTTTGTTTCTAGCTGAAAAAAAGCTTATTGAAAGAAAAGATCCCCTCCCCCCAATGATAAAGTGACCACTTCTGTGATAGAAATGCAGCCTGACAGCACAATTTGTACCTATTGTGGTAGAAGGCACGTATGTCTAAGTATTACAGAGGTCTGCTTTGTCAGAAATGGCGTGTCCCTTGGGAGAGGCTAAATTGATTTTTTCACCCTCTTTTTGCAGGGCTGCAGTGTTGGTAGAATAACTTTGAGTCACTTTGCACGTAGGAGTCCCCTCTCATTTAATCTGCAGTAGAATGCATATTTTTGAATGTGAGTGCAGTATACTTTTCACTTATCCCTTTTGTTGCATCAAATAATAATAATAATAATTTAAAACAATGTAATTGCGATGAGAGTGCTGCAAATAATGTATCATGATCTTTGACTGGAAGTATCATGTACCAGTCAGTAAATTCCTTAGTATTAAAGTGTTTACAGACAGTGATTTCCATTGAAAAAGACAAATAAGTCTCACCTTTTTCTCACTCTATTTTGGTAGTACTTTCGGGTTGTGTGGGTTTCCATGTAGTTTTCTTTTAGACTGAGCAATTCTTGTTCCAAATGCAAATAAACTAATTCATATTAAAATACGAGAGGCTATGTTTGTGCCTGAGATCCAATTTGGCCTTGCGCGACTTACTGATATCGTACAGCTTTCTTAAACCGGGTTTCCATGAAGTTTTTAGGTTGTCTTAAAACACAGCCTGCCTCATTTGGTCCCCAAAAAAACAATAAATAAATAAATAAATAAATAAATAAATAAATAAATAAATAAAACGTCGTTCCTGTGTGTGCAGCTCTGCTGACACAAATAATAAAAAACAACACGACAAGAAAGTGCTATGTACTATCCTTGTATTATGTGCTACTATCCTTGTGTACTATCCTTGTATTATTTGCTAAACATTTTTTGACAGCAAATATATATTTACTACAAACCTATTATACACTTACATATTTGTAAGAGATAAGGACAACACATTTCCAGATAACCTGCTATTACGACAAAAGAGTCTGCAGTTTGCACTTCCCATTTTGTATTTGAAACTGCCAGTAACTAATGCTGTGGCCAGTGCTCATTTTCAAAACTGGCGCTAATTCAAACATCGAATCAGGTAAAATATGGATCGGCTAAGACTGAATAATTTGACATTAATGTTAATCGAGTGTGGTGGTAGTAAAACAGTAAAGGGTAGAATGAATATGCAAAGAGGGACCCCCATTAAATTTAATCCGGCCCTGGCTGAGAGTGTTTGCTGAATATACTGTAGCAATCTGTAATGAGGATTTGGAGACCAACCTAAACAGTATTATATTAAATGATTATTATAAATAAATCAAGTAGGGTTTCTGCTCTGAGAATAAATGCATATGAGATGTGTAGACCCACCTCCCCCACACACAAACAGTGCATGTTTTTAACAAAGTGCTTGCATTGTTGAGGATCCTTAAATCTTTACGTAGAATACATAGCTGTACAATGGACCCTGCAGCTTATGGTTCAAGAGCAACATGCAGCAAATTATCAACTCTACAGTACATATTAACTTATTGTAATACATCTTAACCATTTCAATGATATCCCACAAAAACTTAAGCCCCTACTTTGAAGTGAGTTTTGCCATTCATTCTAGACTTTTTAAAAATCTCTTTATTGTTCTATATGCACAAGTGTTCCACTCTAGCCAGAGTGAGCCTGTTCCAGTGACTCCAATAACAAGATTACTTGGACTTTCCTTGTGGTCAAATTTTAAATTGAGGAGGGGAAAATGTATAGCCAGACACATTGAGATGGATTCATTTTGTGAAGTAGACTATAGCTATGCCATAAAGAATATTATACAGGTAATAATAGAATAACAGAATAATATACAGGTAAGGACTATTAAAAGAAAAAATCCAACAGAAGGAGATGAAGATTAGACTGGGATAATATGATGTTACACTGTATATATTATTTGTAAGTGTAAGAATTTAGACTGATAACTTCAATTGCAGAACAATAATATGGAATGATGGTGGAAGAAGATACCTTACAAACTGCAGATCCCTGATATAGGTTATTAGGTTGCATAATCAGGACCTGAAGAAACTCAATGTGCCTTGGTCTCCACAAGAGAAACGCTTTGACAAATCTTTTTAATACAGCATTTTCAAGGACAACAGTGAAACCAAAATGTTACACCAAAGAGCTAGATTGAAGGGGGTTGCAAGTGCTGTACTATTGTTATCAGGCATGCTAAAATTCCATGGTGCTTATTCACTTTTCTAATCAGTTGTAGTGACCTCAAGAAAGTCATACCACTATTTGCATTTGTGTGAGAGTATATAATGACATGCTTTGTTGTTATCTTGTTTAAAAACATTTATATTTGAATTATATTACTTTTAATGTTGTTTTTCTTATCCATGGACCTTATTTGAGAGATAACATTACTTCCTTTTCCGTAAACAGGATTTTAGAATACAGGTATGTACCAACTGGAAAAAAGTCACGTGACCACAGTATAGCAGCCAAAGAAAGGTGCTATTACAAAAATCCTTGCAGTGTTATACTATATAGCATTTACACTATTTCAGTATTAAATGACAGATTATGTACCTTGTAAGTCAGTATTTGGAGCCATATTGTCTTCATTGTCCAAAGAAGGTGATGACTCCCTAGCCTATCACTTGTTTCTAATATGCAAAATGCTTCATGCACTAAAAAATCCAGCATGTGAATGAGAAATATATACTGACTGTGCACACCTAAAAAGGCCTCCACTATAATCTTGAGTACTTTATATGAAGTAAGAGGTTTAAACATTGAGGCAGTGAAATCTGATTCAAACATTCAAAATCCTAAAAGTATAGACAATTTTCTTTGACTGAACAAGGACCAGGGTACAAATGGAGATAAACTTCAGAACAGAAAATAGGAGGCACTTATTTTACTGAACAATACAGTAAACTGAACATATAAAAGAATTCAACTGTGCACCAAACATTATGAAAAAAAATAAAAATAAAAACTCAGTGTACTGTCTCTGTACAGAAGATACTTTAAAAAAGCAGCCATATTAAGTCCCCTACAGCTATGGCATCAATTAGAATTTTAGGATTGAGACATTATTTTTTTTTAAAAACAAAAAAAAACTATATGAACATAATTTGGATATTTAATTTAACATTGTGTAATCAAAGAAACTACAAAATGATATGGCAAAAGTCTACCGGAAGCCATAATACTACAGTATATATCTATATATATACACACACATATACTGTACTATATAATAGTACAGTATATATATATATATATATACACACACATATATATATATATATATATATATATATATATACACACACACACACACGTATCTAAAATGTGAAGTCACTAACTCAAACGGTTTCTGACATATGAGGCGTTGATGTTTATGAGGTGTAGGATACGTAAAACTGAGAGATTCTTGTACAATATGGCCAACCCACCATAGAAGTTCACTTCATGTTCAGTAAATCAGTTATGTATTATAAACAACAATATGAAGCCAATATCCTGAAGTGTTTTTCGTGACTCCAATATTAAAAAGATAAACTATTTCAGATGACAGATCATGTTTTCAGACTCTTACAAGTTTGCCTCATGCTATTGCAAACATCTTAAAACAAATTATTGTACAAAACACTTTTTAAAACTGTATTTTATGATTATATCTCTCCATCCGGATAATTGTCATTAAATCACTAACTTAAATGGTAGCTAATTGAGCAAAGTACTGTTTACTACACAATTTTGAGCTTCATAAAAACCCCTTAAGATAGAAGCTTAATTCAACATGATGAAAAGTTGTGAAGTAAATTGTAAATGACAATGAACTAAATCTTATGTCTTTTCTATTTCAGAGCTGAAATATAAACTTGAGCAAGTGCCCAGGCATCAGGTGCGTTTGTTCCTCATGTTTAACTTTAAACACTCTATTTTTAATAGTAGCTGTCATTGCATGGATTACTAATAGCTTTCAGCTTACTTATATGCTGCATGCATAATATGATTTGGCAGTAATTGGTAAATTGCTGAGGAAATAGCTCATTGAACATTTGTGTAATATCCACTTAAAATGTCAGAGCAATATTCCAGAGTAGTAGGCAGGCCTGTACTCAGGTCTACAGTAGCAAGGGTTTAGAGACACACAGGCCTGAGATTTAACTCATTGTGTTTGGGAACAGCTAAACATGCATTGTGTTATTTGGGTGGCATTGTCCTTTGGGGTGTAATATTAGGTATGTTACACTGTCTGGAGAGCACACGCTTTTGAATGTCTAACTAAAGGAACATGAAACGTGTCTTGGTGTGGTAAATACACAAGTAGGACATTGTATTAACTTGTTAAAGAATGAGATCAATTACTATTCAGATAGACTCCCACTTCCTATTACTTCAGGTTAACAGGAATTTCATGGGAAATGTAGCATCTAAATGGATAACTTTGTTTCAATGTTTCAAATATAGCCCTGATTAGTACAGAAATGTACTTGGTATTTGCATAATGGTGCATTGTTTAAAACTGCTGAACCCACTCCAAGTCATTCTTTGTCCTCTGTCAGCCAAATAAAATGACAAATAGAGTACAAATTCATTTTGTTTAATCAAGTAAGAACGTAAGAACTAAGGGGGGGGGGAAAAAAACACAAATGTTTAACTATAGCCGGAAGCCGTGTGCTGCATCAAAATCTGTTTATGTTACAAAATATTTTAAGCTTTCATACATAACATGAATTTATTAATAAATACGGCAGACCTAACATTATTC
This sequence comes from Acipenser oxyrinchus oxyrinchus, assembly GCA_030684275.1. NCBI lineage: Eukaryota > Metazoa > Chordata > Actinopteri > Acipenseriformes > Acipenseridae > Acipenser > Acipenser oxyrinchus. Next base: position 87,485,258 of record CM060250.1, read on the forward strand.
TAAATATTATACTGTAGCAAGCATATAAACTGTCTCTTCACATAACTAATTGAGTACAATGTTAAGTATCAAATATAATAAATGCTGGGTATGTACTGTATTCTTTCACTGGTAAGGATCTGGGCTGTGATTCACCTCTAAAGTTCAAATGATGTTCTCACTAAAAAGATTGTGTGGACAAATTATTTGTAATAGTCTGTCTTTTATCATTATTGAGCAACTATTACATGCCTTAATTATGGTTTTCACTTGTAAAAAAAATCTGCTGTGTACTACAAAGCTTTCGGAGAAGCAATTTGAATAAAAGTCTGTACCTCCTGGCATTTCTACTTCTGCACTGCTGAATGAAGCTGATCATATGCCATTTTTGGAATCTACAGATAAGTTTATAATGTGCAGGCACATTTACAGTAAAAACAACTATTGAACACTGTTTTGAGAATAAACCTGATTTTGATTATAAAAACAAAACAAACAAAAAAAACATATTTATATGTTCTTCTGCTGCTTCATATTTGTCCTATTGATATCCCTATCCTTCTTACATACTACAGTAAACCCAGCTGTGAGAGGCAAGACTAGAGCAACCAGAGCTTCACCCACAGGCCCAACCTGTCATCACCAATTGCTGGCAGCGCAATCAACGTGGAGTAGCTTGATCGTTGTAGAATAACTTCAATGTCAAAGTTGCTCACAACTTGAGGGCAACAACAAACAAAGGTCCTTCTGGGTCACTTTATAATAACCAAAACAAAGGAACAGATAACATAGCTTCGACCTCTATTTATACCATCACTCATGACCCCTTGGTAAACGATTGCAGCCGCTCCTCCAATCCACGGCTGCCACATCATTTCCCTTCCGGGTCAATGAGTTCGTATACCGAAGCTCCGCCTCTTTTCTTCATGACCGACTTCCTTTTAACCCTGGGAATGAAGTGTCAGGCCAAGCAGTCCAGGGTACTCTGTTACCGTTGCTTAGTGACCTCACAGGTCGGAAGGGAGATTTACCACCAAGAATCATTGTCTTTCTGCTATCAGGAGTGTTGTTGTTTAAATGTTCCTTTCTGTACTGCTTAGTTGAGTTGGTTTTTTCCTTTCTGTAGTACTTTAGTTTAGTTGTTGCACCTTTATTTTATTTAAAACTGGTCCTTAATATTCACTAGAAGCGTTGTCCAATCTGATTATTTCAATATCGGTTGGTCCTACATTATTTTGAATTCAAATAAGGTATTATATGATTACAACTTAAACTAGCCCATATATATATATATATATATATATATATATATATATATATATATATATATATATATATATATATATACCTCGCACACTACATTATCATGTTATTTAAAGTTATGCCCTGTTACTGTAAAATCAATAATCTCAGAATTATTAAATGTGTGATGGTGATCAGTGTAGTTTAGTTTCGGAAGAAGAAAGCCAGTTAATGATTTACACAAGCGTCATGTTCCCTGTCATTGACTTTACTGCTGATAACACTCTAATGGAAAAGCTAGAATTTAAAAACAACCCATTTCTCCATTAATAATGAGATACTGTAAAACCAATATGCAAACGGTTTCTTAATAAAGTGGTGTCACATGCTAGCAAAATGCCCTGGCTGTCTATATTTGTTGTACCAAAACCTGCTGTGTGCAATTTGCTTATTTAATGGTTTTCTTAATGCATTTTATAAACATGCCTTTTTATTGGCTGTTCCTTAAATTCTACTTAAATGTCATTTCCAAATGCAATGTCACTCATAGAGGTGGGGGTATTATTATTTAACTGGCAAGGTTTTACATTAGTTTTCATTTTGTATAGTTGTTCATTTTATAAGAGTGTTCTAATAAAAGTTTTACTAACTGAGTTCAGCTGTTGAGGCTTGCCAATGAGATGCCTTTCCCCCGCCCCACACAAAATGGTATGCTGGTGACAATGTCAGTATGGCATTACTGAAACTAAAAAAAGATGCAAATCCATTAAGAAAGGTCTGAAACTTGACAATATGGTGCTTTTTTTTTTTTTTTTAGCAGAGCATATGTTTCTGTCACTTACACGCACAGTATTACAGTGCTCATACTCCTATACCTAATTCTTATGTCTATCTGTAACAGGGCATTGCTTCTCAGATTGATGAAAACAAGCCCCCTGGATTGATACACAGAAACATCAGTCAGCCACAAGGAGACATTACTTATAGCCCAGATGCTGAGCACAAAATCTACATACTTTAACAAGGAGATCAGTCATGTTCAAAGAAGATAGGTGGAACAGCAGCAAAGGCAGAGCTTGCTCCTAAAACAAATTGTGGACTCAATAAATCCCTCCAAATCACCAAACTCATTCAACAGCAGTCTGTTTGAAGATTCAAAGTGGACGAACAAAGTCCAAGCAAAGAGAATATCTTTTCTTCAAAGCTTCTGCAAAAAATACAACAGCAAGACCTGCAGAAAATAAAATAGGAAAATGTTTTAGAGCCAAAATATTTATTGGTTGGTTGGTACTAGTTTTGCAAAACATTTAATAGTTTTGTAGAAAAATAGGCGTACATTGCAGTATGATTTGGCAATTTGTACAACATCCATACCGCTTGCCTGAAGCTAATTATAAATGTCCATCCAAACATTAGCCTTCTAAAACATATTCCAAGTACACATGTGCCAAAAGGATAAAGTAATTTTTATAATGTAACATACACCCTGTGTATAATGTAATTAATTGCATTAAATACCCGGTGACTGCTCTACAACATAAATATAAAACATGTTCACAAAAAACTACAAACAGCAGGATTTAGATGAGAGCAGTTATACTTTTATCTGCCAATGAAGAACCCCATTAGTAATTGTGTTATCGTGTACACTGTATCATCAATAGCGGTTGTCATTGGCCAAATTTTATTTGTCTGAAAACAAAATCCTGACATGCAAAAACTATTACTAGTCTTATAACGTAAATTAAAGTTGTGTGAAATAACCCTACTTTATATAAGGGCATTGCTGTGGCATGTTACGATCTAATAATGGAACTTCAGAATGCTGGAGGTCAATGAGATAACTTGAACAAGGGAGTTCCATTATGACCTCTATTGAAAACAATAGGAAAGCAGTTTTTAACTTACTGCTCTTCCTTGTCATGTCCATTTTACACAGCCCAAAAAGCATAGTCTGATTTTTTAAAAAGAGGATTAAAAAGACATTAGGAGAATGGCTAAAGAGAAGGCTACTTAAATAGCCACCACTGTTAAAAAGCAGACCTTTGTTGACCCCCCCTTGAGGAAAACATTCTTGAACCCTAACAGTTCTTAGGCAATGAGCTTAAAGTGGATTCTAGGGCTGCAAGATATTTACAAGAAGACACTCAGATGGCACAGATGGCAAAATCAGTCAAGTCTTTGAATCAAGTAAATATGCTTTATTATAATTCTCCCATAGAAATGTTTTAAAAGCAATTGTAGCAACTAGCATTACTCATTAAGCAAAATATAAGAATCACCAACAAAAGAGTGAGAGACTTCAACAATTAAAAATTAAACAATTAAGAGTTCCTCAAGAGTTCAACATTTACAGATATCAAGAAGTAAACATACCTCTTGCAGGTTCAAATCTATACCCTGTCCTAAGTGTGAAGCTCTTACAGTCTAGCCAATGCTGTCAGCAAGCTTCGTGGATCACCGCTCTAGCTATTAACAATCACTGCTTATATCTAAATGCTGACTCAAATTCTGAACTTGAAGTTGAACCAGTTTTTGATTGATTCTGCTTAATATGGGCTTTTGTTGATGCACTCTAGACTTTTTCTAACCACAATCTTTCACTTGAAATATGTTCTATTTTCTCGTCACTTGCTATAACTCCAATCTGGCCTTTGCTATTCATACAGCTGCTCTGCTTCAAACACAGGAAGGTTAGGAAGATACATTTGGGACATATGATATAGTAAAATACATGTTTTTAAAAAATACTGTTAACCATAGCAAAGCAAAGCAGCACAGCACAGTCTCTTTAAAAAAACAACAACAACAACACAGTAGCCTATTATAACAATTCAGTTTATTGGAGTGATGTGTTTATGTATTGTACATTTAGCAAATACCATTATTTGTAAAAATGAGCAGTTAATGTTGTCCTTTAGCTTACATTATGACACAAAATATAGTTCAATTTCATACATTTCAAATGGTTATGTATTTATTTTTCAATCCTGCCCAAACTATTTGTACATATCCAAAAGTAAAAGGCTGCCAGGTGAATATTTTAATTAGAAGGTTTAAATTAGAGAAGCCACAGTCATAAAACAGCCTCATTCATATTTAAATGCTGCAACACACTGAATTGTAAGACATTAATCAGAAATAAGAATAACTAAAATAACATGCTATATGTTTAGTTTGGGACCTACACATTCAACAGAAACTTTAAACTACCGGCGACATTTTTTCTCCCATTTTTTTTTTTTTTAATTTACAATCTCCAATTTGGAATGCCCAATTATTATTATTTTTATCCTTTACCACAGGAATTCCCCACACAGCTCAGGGACCCAAGGCTCAGTGGGCATCCTCCGAACCCACAAGCCAGTTGGCGTCTTTTTACACCCAGGAACTTGAGAGCGGATGTCTGCAGGCTTCCGGCCCCTGGAGGACCAGCCCAGCAAATCTCCGCCCCCAAGCTCAGCCCCTGGTCTGTAGGGGTCGCTGCAGAGCAATAAGGAGAAACAGTCTAAGCCGGACCCCACCTCCCCAACCCCAGGAGCGCCAAAGCCAATGCAGTGCCCCCACGGAATCCCCAGCAAAGACCGGCTGCATCGCACAACCAGGATTCAAACTTGCGATCTCTGGTTGTGTGACTCACCCTGCATGCCACGCGACAGTGCTTTTACCAAGTGACCCCTTCGTGTCTCCCATCTTAGGACGATGCTCTATTTTGTTCTGTTTTTCAGATGACATAAGGGCAACATTTTCAGTATCAGCCAATCCTATTTGATAGTAGTGTCACATGATAATAAAATGGCGATGTGAACGCATGATTTGATAAATAATTACATATAAGAAAATAAAAGGTTCCCATGGAGGCCATCTGTTACTTTGTGTTTCCTTTGTTTCAATTTTTTTTTCTTTCTTTCTTTTTTTTTTTTTTACAATAAATGAAAACCAAAGACAATAAAAAAATGTATTTTTTACTCATGAGATCAAAAATTAAAAGGTATTAATGGTTGCGTTTTTGTAACAGTTTACAAAAAAATGACATTTGTTCACCACATTTAGAAAAAAAAATGCATTAAGGTTTGTTCTTTTAAAACGCAGCAAAAATTATATGTATGTGCTCCTATCACGGAATTTGCCTTGCTGTAAACCTGTGCTGGGGCTTTAGAACACAGTAAATTTGTGTTACAAAACCCTGCTCACCAGTTTGTGGCATCTCATCAGTCAATTGAGAATTGTGTAGCAGTCTAAGGGTGTATCTGCACTGCATGCTATCAAGGAGAAACTGGCAGTGCACGCAATCTACCTAGTTTATTCAGGTTTTGTCATGTCTTTTTGTCTTGGGCGGGTGGGGATATTCCGCCATTACTAGACGCTTATTAAATCTCTCCAACTTCCCCACACGAGACATAATGTGCCGCTCACCTCCAACAAACAACAAGAGATCATTCTTTGCATCTCCATTCTTTACACCTCAGCCAGCATCTGCCTACCTGTAAGTACAGGTTTAATAATTAAACCATCCAGGCTTTATAATTCTAATTGCCATTGAAGCAGCTACCTTCATTGCATCTTAGTTGGTAATTGTATGTCATAAGGTTTGTTTTTTGTGCAAGGTTTTGTTTTTTTTCACATCTCATAACCCAGGCCGAACCCAAAACGTTCTTTTTTATTTCTACTCTCCTCCTCTTCCTCATCTAACATTGCAGCGGCAGCAGCCTTCCTTCGCAGCGTGTTTACGTCTCATGACAAAAACATGCATTAAGATTGGTTTGCATTACGTTGTTGTCTGTGTGTTGCCAGCTTATCGACCACATGTTTGTCTCTCGTGTGACCACTGCAAAATGCGTTGCCGTCAACAAAAGTTGCCCGTGTGACTAGGCCTTTATGCTAGAGAAAGGTGCCTCAAATAAATTACCCTCAAAGAGTTTCCATTCTACCTGCTATCCTGTTGAACTTCAACAACCTCCAAAGGCCACACAGAATGGTGTCCTTAATATTAATTAGGTAATTTTGTGTCTCTAAAAATTATGTAAACTGCCATTATTCTATACTGTTAGGCAACTGTCTGCATTTTAAAGATTGAAAGTATGGGTGAAGTTTAAACTATTTGTGACATATAAATGCAACAATAGTCACACTTGGTTATGGTGTCTAGTGCTCATTAAAATCCACCCATTACAACACCTAAGTGCTTAAGGGGAAACTATATGATGCTTTGGAAAACTGCTTTTACACTAGAGGCCTGTCTAAACGACTGAACGCAGGAGATAGACCAAGCTTAAACCCCTTAGATCTGCCAACTCCAGCACCATATAGTGTGCTATAGGGGTAGTACCTTAGAAACTGGTGGTCGATCCTTATCTCATGTGATTCTGAAGTAATTGTGAAGCGTGAGGTTTCAGATGGATGGAAGTGTATTTGTGGTTGCAATCTGTTAACATAAATGACATTTTAGAACATTAAGTTTTAAAATATTACCAAACAGTACATTCACATATAGAGCACCAGATATTATCAAATACATCTATTAATATATTTTTTAAAGTGGCGAATAGTCAACCGGTTTTTACTTATTTTATTATTTTTACCTCAACTATTCATCAAATTAGTAGTCATTCTATGCTTTGTGTACTACTACTGTGGCTCATTAAGGACAGTGTGAAGACATTCAATAGAAATGTGTTATCTCGAGATCACAAGATAAATGATCTCAGGATCTAAACATAACACTTTTTTCCTATGTATACTACAGTGTATTGCCAGCAAAACAAAAATAAACATTGTCAAAAATGGCAAATCACTAGATGGTACGGCTGTTGTCTAAAAATTGCTTGGATGATCTATCCTATGTATTTATTACAGACAACTAGTGAAGATCAGCTCCTGAAAGCACCTAAACAAACACAGATTTATAAAAATAAAAAAGGGGTTTAGTAAACATAATAGGAGCCAATATTTACAAACATCATAAAAGAGTTTAAAGTATAATAATAATAATAATAATAATAATAATAATAATAATAATAATAATAATAATAATAATAATAAATTGAAGCTATTTACTCTGGTTGGATTGGAGTTCAGTTGTAAGGGATTGGCACATGGTCTCAAGTTGTTTTTTCTACCTCCACTCTCCACACTTCAGAAATATGACTCCCAGTTAACTTTATCATGAGTTCTGGATGAACTATATAAACACACACTCCCCAGCACCACAGAGGAATGAGTGGCAGACCAGCATCGCTATACTTTGGGTGAGTCGGTACCGGTAGAAGGCATTTCGTTGATTTAATATATATGTATAGAGAGAGAGAAATGAAATAACTTGGTAACGTACTGTATCAACTGTTTTGTTTTATTTTACTTAATACAATAAAACTGCAGATATAGTTATTAAACATTATTCTGGTGTATTAAACAAGAGACACGATTGACGTGCATAATAATAAATGAAGTGTCAGGTCAAAGACTCATTTATTTGCCGAAATTTGTAGATTTACAGATCGACAGTGGGATACAGGATAAAGCGCACAGTGTGAAAAAAAAAAAAAAAATGTCGCTCATGCGACTTTACTCAGTTCTGACTAAACAATGCAATACTAATTTTGTATTGTAACCCCTTTCGTTTACTGAAGGTGGAGATGGGGCACCTGCTATTGCATTTATGGGACATTTACTAGATTTTGTAGTATTTTTTTTTAAATATATATTTAATGAATTCCATAGACTTTCGGTGAAGACTGCATTTTTACACTACGTTTCTGTCTAAAAAAACGTTATTATTCCTGTTTTAAATTATATTTACATTTTATTATTTAAATTGTGCTAAGCATTAAACGATGCCACATATAGCTATAACTGCTGTCTAAGCAAGTCCAAATACACAATGTAGAATCAGAACTGTGGTAAAATGATACCTCAGGGTGTCAAATTAGACATATGTTGGAAGTCAAGTGAAATACGATGTTACTAGAGAATGTACACGCAGCATAATGTTAAACATGAATATCAAAATGGAAGTATAACAACATCCAGTCCTGGCTTTCATAAATGTGGTCGCAAATTCCGTGATAGGAACACATACATAGGCCTATCAGTTTTACTGCGTTTTAAAAGGACACGCATTTTTTATATTAATCCATATTTATAATACTGAATTATAATTCGTGATTTTGCCCTTAAGATCCAATAGCGATTGTGATAAGCGCATAGAATAAAGTGTTTTAAGTTTTAAGTTAGATAACTCTATATTATGCAAATATTAGTAAAAGTAGCATTTGAGCTGCTACTGCAACCGATTCCGTTGACCCTTAGCTGCACAAAAAAATTCCAAAGCTACGTAATCACCTTTCACCTCAAATTAAAAAAAAAATAAAAAAAAAAATTAAAAAAAATCTATCTTTCAGCCCTGATGTTAAGCAGCAGCGTTTGGGGTTTCTTACTGACAGTGCTAGATTTGTAGAACAGAAAACGTAAATTTTAAATCACAGTCTAATTGCTGTAAACCTGTGCTGGGGCTGTAGTTGAGCATCGAGAAAGAGACCAGTAAATTTGTGTTTCAAATTCTGCTAACCAGTTTGTGGCATCTCTCATCAGTCACTTGAGAATTTTGTAGCAGTCTAAGGGTGTATCTGCACTGCATGCTATCGAGGAGAAACTGGCAGTGCACGCAATCTACTCCCGGTTTATTCAGGTTTTGTCATGTGTTTTTTCTCTTGGGCGGGTGGAGATATTCCCCCATTACTAGATGCGTATTAAATCTCTCCAACTTCCCCACACGAGACATAATGTGCCGCTCACCTCCAACAAACAACAAGAGACCATTCCTTGCATCTCCATTCTTTACACCTCAGCCAGCATCTGCCTACCTGTAAGTACAGGTTTAATAATTAAACCATCCAGGCTTTACAATTCAAATTGCCATTGAAGCAGCTACCTTCATTGCATCTTAGTTGGTCATTGGATGCATTTTTCCTGCTTGATGTTTAAATAAGGCAGCTTTTTGTTTGTTTTAGTTAAATCGAACATCATATTTATAGATGTTTCAACATACCTTTTTTTGTGAATATGGAAATTATTGTAATAGCCCATAGCTTGTTTCATGAAGTAGCACGATTTTCTGTCGTTTCTTTTAACTATTACGAAATGTTCATCTAGCGCAAATATAACCTACCTGTACAAATGAACGGAAAATATACCCAGGTTACGTTGGAAAAAAACAAAGAATGTTCATGGTAAGTGATTGCTTGAACATTAAAAAAAATGTAAGCTAACGTTTCTATATCATTGTGTAAGCTTGAAACAGATAAGAGCATTATAATACAAACGTGATATACAGGTTAAAATTATTATTATTATTATTATTATTATTATTATTATTATTATTATTATTATTATTATTATTATTATTATTATTGTTTCTTAGCAGACGCCCTTATCCTAAATGACAAGATACGGAATAAATAATATCATAACAAAAATAAATACTGATAAGGTATTTGTAATAAAAAGTAATGTAGTTCATCACACGGCTTTTAACTCAGAGTAAAGTATAAGTATAAGGCGTATAGTATACAGAATGATATTTCTGTATAAAATGCTGTGAGTATCACTTTTAATAATTAAATGTAACTACAGTTTTATGTTTAAATGTAATAGCAACACTTTATTGACCAAATAAAAGTAATTTAACGGCCTCCTGTTAAGAATATAAAAAATGCAACACTTCAAATGGAGAGTGCCCTCTGTTGGCACCGATTGCTAATGCACCATTAAGCAGCTCTGAACTAATAGCCATCATATTCGAATTCATGGTTAAATGGAAGCGTTTTTGTTCTTGGTTTCTTGTATCAGTTCTATAATGTCACAACATATTATACAACTTATTTATAGCTAGAGCATCTCATAGTACATATTAAGTTATTTTTCTTTATGGTTTTCATTTTTAAACTTTTGATTTATTCTCAAGAGGAGAATTTAGTGGACAAGTCTTACTTTTTTGTAGAAATTGTGTTAAAGACAGACAAACAGTTTCCAAGATGTTATACAAACACCAAACAATGATGAACCATTATCCTTGAATGAAATGAAGGACATGATCACAATGCAGAAATGCCATTACTGTGCATTAAACAAAAGAAAATGTCCAAGTATTATTATTATTATTATTATTATTATTTGTTTATTTAGCAGACGCCTTTATCCAAGCGACTTACAGAGACTAGGGTGTGTGAACTATGCATCAGCTGCAGAGTGACTTACAACTACGTCTCACCCAAAAGACAGAGCACAAGGAGGTTAAGTGACTTGCTCAGGGTCACACAATGAGTCAGTGGCTGAGGTGGGATTTGAACCGGGGACCGCCTGGTTACAAGCCCTTTTCTTTAACCACTGGATCACACAGCCTCTGCATGCCCTCATGTCTTGCATTTACATTTAACTATAGATAATGTATAGTTAGCAATGTTCTCAAAGCATTCTTTTGTTATTTCCTATTCACTGTATTTTTCTCCTTAAAGAAATACATAGTAACTTATTGACCATTTTCTTTTTTAGGAGGTGCTTGACGCTGTGTAGTCGTGAAAGCATCATGGTGGCATTCAAAGGAATTTGGACCCAGTCCTTCTGGAGAGCAGTTTCTGGGGAATTTCTGGCCACTCTGATCTTTGTCCTCCTTAGTCTGGGCTCTACAATAAACTGGAGTGAAAAAGAGAACCCCCCTCCAGCAGACCTGGTGCTCATCTCCCTGTGTTTTGGACTCAGCATCGCCACCATGGTGCAGTGTTTCGGGCACATCAGTGGGGCTCACATTAACCCTGCTGTGACAGCAGCCATGGTCTGCATGAAGAAACTCAGCCTAGCCAAGTCTCTCTTTTATGTGGTGGCCCAATGCCTGGGAGCTGTAGCAGGGGCAGGAATCCTGTACCTGGTGACGCCCAGTGATGTGAGAGGTGACTTTGGTGTAACCATGGTAATGTATTCAAAACCATGATAAATCCTCAAATCAGGGGCCAGTTTTGTTTCAGATTTTATTATTCTTTCTAAAAAAGCAAAGCCAATAACTGATCCCACTGAATAAGTAAATCACCCTTAAAACATGCACAGTTGTGTACACAGGCTGGCTAGTTTGTTGAACCAGTTGTTATTTCATTGTATCTGTTTAGAAGCATTGGAGTTTCAAGTTTTGAAATGTAAAATAACCATTTTGGTACACCTGAATACCAGTGGTGCTGCTGTATTTACATTTGTGATGTATTCTGTTCTGACAGGTCAACTCCAAGATCTCTGTTGGTCATGGGCTGTTGGTTGAACTGTTCATCACCTTTGAGCTGGTTTTCACAGTCTTTGCAACTTGCGATTCAAAACGACAGGATCTTAAAGGTTCAGCAGCTTTGGCCATTGGCTTTGCTGTCACAATTGGGCACCTGTTTGCTGTAAGTGTCTTATGTTGATTCATTGACCCAATAAGTGTAGGGTCTGTAATATACTGAATGTTTTCTATTTTACTATTTTAGAACAATCCCTTTACAACTGTACAATTGCTGATGTGAAGTGATTGCTAATTATTGGACAATTACTATTGGAAAGGGATTGTTAACCCACTCTTATGGTTAAGGATCATCAATGTGTTGTAAATGGTATGCAAAATATATGTAATAATATAAGTGGAAGCGAAATTCTGACACATTACATGAAGTTTATAACTAAAGTTCGAGAGGAGGGTCAGACACCAATATCCGCATCACCAAATTCAATCATTCAGTTTACACATTAGCTAATTAAGATTGTTAGCACTATAAATACCCTCTTCACTTACCTCTCAGTTGCGTTTCGATTTCATCGTACCTACACGCACCATGGAGAATATCACCGATTATTCCATCTCATCGGATGATGACCTGCTTGCCGTTTCCCCGGAGCCAGCTCCTCAGTGTCTGAATCACCTTCATGACAACTTCGATTGGCGGTGTTTACTACCCCAACTCCTCCAGCGCCTTCATCTGATCCCTCGTCTCTCCTCCATCGCCCAGAACAACAACCGGCTTGCTCTCCTGTCCGCCGCCACTCCTGTTTGGCCACTCGTTCCTGCAGAACTCCCAAAATCAGAGACTGGACGATCCCCAGGCTTCAGCACTGCCTCCGTAGTAACAACATCCCCTTCAAATCCGCAGCACGTAAGGAGAATTTGTTCAATCTCTTCCTCTCCTCTCTACAGCATCCTTCCCGTCGCAGGCGTTATGACGAAAGCACAGATACACCCATAGTGGTCCCTTCTCTGTCGAGTGCCTTTCTTCCTTCGACCTTTTCAGCTGCAGGTTTTCAACAGTGCCCCATAGCCCCTTTCTATTCTATACCTCAAACAGCCGCCCAGCAAGTCCCTGCTTTCTTTTCTTTCCCAGGTTTGCAGCAAGCACCTGCATTTCTTACTTCCTTGTTGGCTTCCCAGCAAGTCCCCTCAGTAGGTTCCGTGCTCTCATCTCAGCCAGGCCCAGCTCTCTTTTTCTCTTCTTTTCCTACCGCTATGGGCGTCCAACAGGCCTCCATAGCCGCTCCCTCCTCCTACCCCGCATTCTCAGCCAGCACTCCCCAATTCACCCCAGCGCTCCAGTTTTTCCATAACTAAATATTTTACTAAAGAATTACACAACCAGTTTATTATAGGTCTGTTTTGAATCCCCTCCTTTTCCCACCTTTCGCATTAACCCCATCAGGGTTGCAATAAGGAAATACTCGGGCATAAAGAGACTAATAATCGACCTTTCCACTCTCCATAACTTCACCACCCCCAGCTTTCCCCACCCTCCCCCTGCCCAGAACAAAAACGATTCTCAATTCATTATTTTCAAATCTTGGCATCCCCCTAGCACCAGAAAAGACTCTGGGTCCTCTCTTTTCCATCGAGTTTCTAGGCATCACCCTGGATTCTCAGTCTTTTTCAGCTTCACTCATTAGAACAAATATTACAGATCTTAAAAATGCTTTTACTAAAATGTGCTCTTAAGTTTTAGTAGCCTGCCCGGAGGAAGGGCAATCGGATCAGGGATTCCCAGAGGTTTATTTCCCAACTGGGGTTTTGTTTTCCTCTCCTGCGCGCTGACGATCATTTGTTAAAGGTTGGCAAAACCTTCAAGTGTACTATATCCAGTACTACTCGTGGCATTGAGACCTGCTTGTTCTTTTTGGGGGTCTCCGCCTCGTCCAGTCGGCCAGGCAGCGATCCCTCAAACCAAGTTAGGTTTGATGCCAAATGAATGCACTTATATAACATGCTTCTGTGTAATTTTGCATACCCCGCATTATTCCCAATAAATTTTTGTACTAACATGTTGTGATTGGTGTTTGTCCCTGTAACAGGGTGACGTGTTACACGTGTGGGTAGGAACTGGAAAATACTGACAGAGACAGATCATTGGTGTTGATACGCTGCTCACGCAGATTTAATTTCAACACAGAGCTGACACTAGGGTACCAGCAATAGTGTCACATTTAATAAAGAAATAAAAACAAAAACAAAAGCTAAAAATAAAAGTTTGCCGCACAAAATGACGAGCGCTAGTCCCACTAAAAGGAACGTCCCGCTCCAGGAACCTTCTACTCTACGGTAACCCTCTCTATACCGGTTTGGGATCCACTTCCCCTAAGCTGACCTACTTCTGTTCTGTTGTTTCTGAAGTCCTGGCCTCCCAGCGACTCCGGGCCATTCCGACGGTCCTGGCTGGGCAATCACCTTCACAGGCCCCGTCTTGCAGTTAAAGGGTTCAGTGGTAGTAGTTCCTGCAGAGCAGACACTTCCCTCCTAGATGTAAACAAACACTCTCTCACTCAGCGCCCGTCTGTATAGCAATGGCCTTGCAGCAGGCCCGAGCTGTAGCACAGCTGCTTTTTGAGCTCTGCATTGCATCCCCAGGCACGCCCCCCAGCCAATCCGGACCTCCCGATCATCTTAGCTCAGGGCGAGCCTCCCGCTCAGCTGGTTGCTTAGCAACGTGTCTCTGGCTGCGCGTCGCAGCTGATTTCTCACAGGCACACACACTTGCGCAGGAACCAGCAACCCGGCTCCCTGTCACAGTCCCGAACTACTGAATGAGAAGTTTGCATAAATTCAATTGGCAACTCAGACAACAAGCTTTCATGCTTACTTAGCAGTGAAATGCCAGTGTTTGGCAGCATGTGTTTATTTGTTGGATTAATGATTGAACTGCATTGCTTTGTTTCAGATAAACTACACAGGAGCAAGTATGAATCCTGCTCGTTCTTTTGGACCTGCAGTTATTACATGGAACTGGGTAAACCACTGGGTGAGATCCTCTATGCTTGTGGTCTATTTTACAAATCAAATCATTCCAATTGTTTACAAGGTATAAGAAACAAACAAACAAACAGTATGTGTGCTATAAGCTATACATAATTAATGCTGTATATACAGTACTGTGCAAAAGTTTTAGGCAGGTGTGAAAAAATGCTGTAAAGTAAGAATACTTTCAAAAATAGACATGTTAATAGATTATATTTATCAATTAACTAAATGCAAAGTGAGTGAACAGAAGAAAAATCTAAATCAAATCCATATTTGGTGTGACCACCCTTTGCCTTCAAAACAGCATCAATTCTTCTAGCTACACTTGCACAAAGTCAGGGATTTTGTAGGCATATAGTCAGGTGTATGATTAAACAATTATACCAAACAGATGCTAATGATCATCAATTCAATATGTAGGTTGAAACACAATCATTAACTGAAACAGAAACAGCTGTGTAGGAGGAATAAAACTGGGTGAGGAACAGCCAAACTCAGCTAACAAGGTGAGGTTGCTGAAGACAGTTTACTGTCAAAAGTCATACACCATGGCAAGACTGAGCACAGCAACAAGACACAAGGTAGTTATACTGCATCAGCAAGGTCTCTCCCAGGCAGAAATTTCAAGGCAGACAGGGGTTTCCAGATGTGCTGTCAAGCTTTTTAAGAAGCACAAAGAAACGGGCAGCGTTGAAGACCGTGAGCGCAGTGGTCGGCCAAGGAAACTTACTGCAGCAGATGAAAGACACATCATGCTTACTTCCCTTCACAATCGGAAGATGTCCAGCAGTGCCATCAGCTCAGAATTGGCAGAAAACAGTGGGACCCTGGTACACCCATCTATTGTCCGGAGAAGTCTGGTCAGAAGTGGCCTTCATGGAAGACTTGCGGCCAAAAAGCCATACCTCCGGCGTGGAAACAAGGCCAAGCGACTCAACTATGCACGAAAACACAGGAACTGGGGTGCAGAAAAATGGCAGCAGGTGCTCTGGACTGATGAGTCAAAATTTGAAGTATTTGGCTGTAGCAGAAGGCAGTTTGTTCGCCGAAGGGCTGGAGAGCGGTACACGAATGAGTGTCTGCAGGCAACAGTGAAGCATGGTGGAGGTTCCTTGCAAGTTTGGGGCTGCATTTCTGCAATGGAGTTGGGGATTTGGTCAGAATTAATGGTCTCCAATGCTGAGAAGTACAGGCAGATACTTATCCATCATGCAATACCATCAGGGAGGCATCTGATTGGCTAAATTTATTCTGCAGCATGACAACGACCCCAAACATACAGCGAAAGTCATTAAGAACTATCTTCAGCGTAAAGAAGAACAAGGAGTCCTGGAAGCGATGGTATGGCCCCCACAGAGCCCTGATCTCAACATCATCGAGTCTGTCTGGGATTACATGAAGAGAGAGAAGCAACTGAGGCTTCCTAATTCCACAGAAGAACTGTGGTTAGTTCTCCAAGATGTTTGGGCCAACCTACCTGCCGAGTTCCTTCAAAAACTGTGTGCAAG
This sequence comes from Acipenser oxyrinchus oxyrinchus, assembly GCA_030684275.1. Classification (NCBI taxonomy): domain Eukaryota; kingdom Metazoa; phylum Chordata; class Actinopteri; order Acipenseriformes; family Acipenseridae; genus Acipenser; species Acipenser oxyrinchus. Next base: position 87,501,278 of record CM060250.1, read on the forward strand.
TGTACCTAGAAGAATTGATGCTGTTTTGAAGGCAAAGGGTGGTCACACCAAACATTGATTTGATGTAGATTTTTCTTCTGTTCACTCACTTTGCATTTTGTTAATTGATAAATATAAACTATTAACATGTCTATTTTTGAAAGCATTCTTACTTTACAGCATTTTTTCACACCTGCCTAAAACTTTTGCACAGTACTGTATTTATCTGGATTATTTGTTTGTAGATGTAGTTTGATCAATATTCTGAGTTCTAAGGCTTTCCACATTATGTTTGCACAGCTTTGTAAACAAGGCCAATTTGTGAGGCAGTATATTTTAAATGTATGATGAAGAAAACTACTTCCCTGCAGATCTTTCATCTTATGTTCAAAATGTGCTTGTTGTTCGCTAAAAAAAAAACCGAAACCTTTGTCGGATACTTCACTCGGAAGGTTTTAGGAAGTTGACATCAAAGCTTTCCGCAGGATTTTAAATGTCAAAAAAAGTATTCATCAGGAAAGAGAGTGATGAGATGTAAAATTCAGCATGTAAGAGTTGCTAAAATAGCGAGACTCCTGCAAATTATTTAAATGAAAGCATGTACAGCAGGTTCCTGTGAATCCTAATGTTAGTAAAAACAAGAGTCCTAGTCTCTGATACACTTCAAAATACAGGTACTGTACATGAACCAACATTTTATTATTGGGGGGAAAAAAACATGCATTAAACTTAAATTCAAGTTGTTAATGCATGGATTTCCCTCAATTCCTTCCTAAGTGCATGCATATTGTGCATGGAAACTACAGTGCAGTTAATGTAATTATATTTTGAAGTGTAGCCAATTATTTTTCTTGTTTTCTGTTTTGCACTGGGTTTGTTTTTCTTACTTAATTGAATAGTTTCCATTTCTTTCTGGTTTTGGAACATTTTCATGTGTTTTCCTTTTTATCATATTTGCAAATTAAATTCTGAAACCAAAAGGAACATCCATGCTTCCTGGAACATCACACATGAATCTAATATCACATTGCTTAACTGGTAAATAGTCACACAATGGGACAAGTATGTCAGTAACATACATCACCCGCCATGTCTGTAAATTGAAAGTTAGAGCTGCCAGTATGAATGTATGATAAATAGTATAGAATAAGAATTAGAAGTAGAATGTTTAATCACAATTTGATAAGCGATTCTCTAGATATATGCAAAAATGTAAGTATGACCTATAGACAGATGTATGAATGAACAGACAGCTTCATAAATGCCCAGAATCTGATACATATGCTAATTAATGTTGATACCAAGTCTCATAACGAGTGGATAGGATGTAATTTCAGGTGTAGATGTTTCCAGAGAATTTAGTACCAGACAAATCAGCAACCTTCCTAATATACAGTGTATGATAAGAAATGTTTGAAAAGTTCCATTGAGAGTAGTAAAGTTAATTTATTGTACTGCCGCTGCATTGTCACTGTAGATCATTTGGTATCAAATGTAATACAAAAAATGTTACCATTAACTGATTGATTTATATAATATGTTGCTTTGTAAGACAAATGTGGTTTCTGTGTATTACCATAGGTGTACTGGTTGGGCCCAATAATAGGTGGCATTATTGCAGCTGCGATGTACGAATACCTGTACTGCCCGGACCCTAAAATGAAGCAACGCCTCAAAGAGGTATTTTCCAGGGCCTCCTACCCTTCTGGGAAGTACATGGAAGTGGAGGAGAACAAGAGCCAGGGGGAGGCAGACGACCTAGTGATCAAGCCTGGGAGCATCCATGTCATTGATGTGGAAAAGGAGGAGAACAAAGAGAAGGACCCCACCAGTGAGGTGTTGTCCTCAGTATGACTAGCAAGAAGCACTCAGATAGGAGATAACCCTTTGGAACACCTTCGGTACTCTGTTGCAACCCTGAAGGAAACAGACCTCTTGTAGAAACAGAGAATGCCCTCCTGCCTCATCTATTCAACAAACAGCCAATGCATACTTAACTGGGGTTTAGTGCATACAGACGCCTACCTAGTTTAGGCTATAGATCAATGTGCTGTTCCACAGTAAACACCAACAGGATACCATCAGAGCACAGCAGGTGCCAGTGATGTGTGTGTATATATATATCACATTGTTTTATTATTCCTCTCAATTCCTTAATGTTCTTTTTTTCCTAATTGGTACTAGGCTATTTTATCGTCAAGTAACAATTGTATACTGTGAGAGAGAGGCAGGTATTTGTTGATTGAAGGTTTTAAAGTAAACTCTCAATACGATGAAGCTGCCTTCTGATGAATGTGTTTTAATTCAACAGGGCATTGACCAAGGCCTCAAAAAAAAACCCTTCTGTGAATCTATTTCCGGTTTAGCTTTTTCAAAAGCACTTTCTAAAAGGTACTGATTAGTAATGCAAAGTTACTATGGCAATACTACAGCTGTGCTACAAATGAAAGTAGTCACATTCAAACTTTTAGTAGTACTAAGCTGGTATGGAACTTTTAAGTGAACCAAGCAGAAAGTTATTTATTTCCTGTAGTTTTGTTGTTACGGCACACCAGCGTGCAATAAATACAGTAATATCTCAATCATTTAAATTACAGCACTGCTGGTCTGCACTGTTTGACTTTCCAACTTATGTACTTCTTAGTGGTATTAGCACAAACACAGTAATTTAGTTGTATTTTTTGGTAAGGGAAGTAGCATCTCTTATGTCAAGTTGGGTTTTAAAATATTAAAGTAAATGTACACACATATGCTTTAAAATTCTTAAATTCAGGGCTTTTCTCCTATTCCAGTGCTTAGTTTGAAATGTTCTTAGTCCTTAGCAGGACTGTGTTTTCCAAGTGTTTTATTAAGTTAAGGATTTGCATTATTTTTATAATTCTTATTAGAATACGTATCCTGCCAAGGGTTTGTTTTTATACTGTTAATTTAAAATTATGTTTGAATGCTGAAATATATACTGTTTTATCTTTTACTTTGTCAGATGGTTAGCTGAAAGCATAAAGTTGAATTCTGCAAAATGAAAACTAAATGAACACTAATGTTGTAATAATACAACTTACCTGGAAGTGAAAATGATGTTTCTTGTGAGAATCAATAACCATATTATTGAAAGCATATTGTTTTGTTAACCTTTAAGTGACTGTACTAATTGAAACCCTAAAAGTGTGATAACTATTCTTCTCTCTCATTAGCACCTAGTACCTATTCATTTTGCTGTAAATGTTTTCACTGTCCAGACTTTGTTTTCACTTTGATTGAGCTAAAGCATATTAAACACCCCTGTCTAAGTTAATCTCTCGTGTAGCAGAACTAAGGACCCAGCCTGCCCCCAAAATGTAGTCAGATGAGCATGAGGCTCTGGTGGGGTCCTAACAGCTTAGTGTTGCGGTAGGATAACGTGCTTCGTATGAGTCCAAGTAAAATAAAAGTCTGGGAAACGAATTCAGGAAATAGTACTGGTGAGAGAGTTGGTAAGCTAAAGTAGGGTTAGAAAGTGCTCTTAAATGCCTAGTTTATCACTTCTTTAATATTTGTATTTTGTTTTGTAGGTCTGTGCCGATGTCATTTTAAACTAAACCGTGATAGGTTTTTAAATAATTTGGTTTTTAGAGCCTATATTCATCACCAGCAATCATAACTGACAACAATTCTTCTTTTTAATTTGATTATAGCTATGAAATAATTCCCCACATTCTTGTGCACTTGTATGCAGTGTTGTGCACTTCTATTCATTATGTGGTCTCAGGTGTGCAGTTTTGAAAGAAACACGTTATATTTTTAAAAAAATGATATCAGGTACTATACTAGGTTAAAGAAATTTCTGTTTGCAAGCCTTACCTTCACAAAGTCTTACTTTTACCTGGAGAGTGAAATTGTCCTCACCTCTTCAATACCCGCTTCAGTAGTCATTGCTGCATTTTAAAATGTTATAATATTAAAATATAAATACATTTGATGCATGGAATCCAAGAAAGATAAGAATGTACACTTGACTTGATTTAAATACCGAAATATTACAGAATGTATATTGTATTGTAAGTGTGGGATTGTTTTCTTAAAACTTGTATATTAAATACCATAGTTTACAAATTGATTGCCTTTTAATGTTTTTCTAAACCTCATATGCATAGATACATAAATACATACATATGTATTTAAAGTCAAGCTGACAAATGTCTCAAAGTGTCTTTAAATGTATCCAATGTAATCTCTGGGCTGCCTATGATACTGTGGCACTACCCATTGCTGCTGTAAAGACTGAATTAAAGACCAATAGAAAGCCCCATAAGTGACCTTGCATTACACGTGCCATCAGCACTCACTTGACTTTACTTTTTATTGGACAACACCACCACCCACAGGACATACTTTAAATATAGACTAATAGAGTACAATAGTTGAATATTATTCATTTAGATTTAGGTTGAGGCCTTTAACCCCTGGAATCTATTGTTGTTTTAGTGGAGTGGCAGTTACGATGTTTTTAAAGACAGAATGTGGAAAACAGTCCAGGGCTTAACTAGTGTCTGCTGTATCAAGCAAAATTGGTTCAGTCAGCAAAACTCATAAGATAGAAAGAACAACATTTATTAAAGCTTAGACAAGATATTTTCACCCTTCGAGGTACCCCTGCCCATAATTTAGTTTGCTGGTAGTGGAGAGGCTGACTGTAGGGAAGCTATGGGCAGGATAGCTGTCCTCCCCCATAGACAAAGCCAAAAAACAGGCGGAGGGAGGCTGGGGAGGAGGAGGCGAACTCTGCTGCACAACAGGGATGAATGGATTGAGATAAGATATAAAGCCCTTTCTATTCACAAAACCATCTCTACATTTTCAAAGCAGTATTTTTAATGAAGAATGGAATCTTTTGTAGATTAAATGCTGAGAAGGCCTTTTCAATCTAAATTTAGCCCAAATATCAATTTGAGGATGTTTAGTAATGCTTGCAGCTAATTAAAAAATAGCAATTAATTAATCATGTGTAGTAATGGCTTATGGAAACTGAATTTACTGCACATTAGTGGTAACAGTATCTTAATTCCAAGCATCAAAATCACTCATTAAAAAAAGGACTAATCTCGGATAAATGTATAATTTATATTCTGTCAGTACTTAGCTAAAAATTATAAATATTTTATCATTATAATTGACTGACTGCTCTGTATCTGCTATGAACAGACAACAGAAAATGTTTTAATATACTGTGAAAGTAAATACACTACATTGGTCTAATTTACTAGCATTCCGTGACCAGCAGAGGGGGTCAACAGCTTTCAAAGATGCTGTTCTTTTTTAAAGCTAGCTGTGTGTAGTGGTAAATTATACTTCAAAACACTATTATTTCTGTTTGTAGTTAACTAATTGTTACTGCCAGAGACCTGATCTAATTAAGATACCTGTTTGATGAGATGATGACATAACCTTACTCAAGGTTAAAAAGTAAACATAAATAAATATTTAAAAAAACAGTTTATCAGCAGGTATTAAAAAAAATAATTAATGTGTTGATTTCAAAACAAGAAAATGTGTCCTTCCCTCACCTTTACAACGGAATTCCAATCAATGGTAATTAACTGCTGTGGATTTCATTGTCGGTTTAGGGCCTCAGTATAGCAGTAGATATGACAGCACCCCAGATGAGAAGAAAATGCACTTCCAGTGCTTTTAAAACACTCAATGCAGAAGTTAATTGCCATTGGTTGGTACTCAGTTGTAAAGGTGAGGGAAAGACAGCTTTACTTGTTTTCAAAGCAACACATTAATGAATGGATTGATTTATTACGTGCTGATAAGTACTTTTTTTTGTTTTTGTAGTTTGGGCATATACACAAATTAGTGAATGCAAGCAATTATCGGTCAACAACAGTAATTTACACATTAGAGTATTTCTTAAGTACAATTATGAGTATCAGTAAACCTCTTGCATTATTTGATCACATATTTATACAATATACAAAGAAAATAATCTACATAGTTTAATTGATTTCCCAACATTTACAGACATCTTTTTAAAATTTTACATGAATAATACATGTTATTATTATGATTTCTGATTGGCTAACACAGTTGTAAAAAAAAAAAAAAACATTAAACCACCCACTCCAAACATATCATTGAGCATTAAAAATATTTATAAAAAGGAATCTTTACTAATTTAACAAAAAAAGTGTTATGGTTTTCAAAAAATAACCACTATCACCTTGTCAATTTTCTTAAAATTATCAACTGGTCTCTTCAGGGACCACTTTTTAAAACTGTGAACTGCAATCAATCAATCAATATTTCTAATATAGCACCTTTTGTGATTTTACAAATAAAAATAACAAAACATGAATAATATACAAAACTATTTTGAGAAATAGTAAAAGTTAAGATGATGCAATACCCTTTTAAATCACACATATTAAAATAATAAAACATGTATTTTTAATATTTAAAAAGCAGTGTCAAAAATGTACATCATTTATATAAAAAAACGAAAAATAAGATGATAAATCGTACCTTTAAAATACATACGCTAAATTATAAGAATGTGTTTTTAATCTTATTTTATAAGTAAGGCCCTGTGTAAATAGCGATTTCAAGGACTGCGAGGAAAATAGCCCGATACCATTTTTTTTTCAACATTGTTAAGAAATAAAAATAAATAATTTCAGAATTATTTATATTTGGTACCAAAATAAAATCCCATTATAAAACAAAGTGTTAGAATGCTGCATGCTGATTGGTCCTTCAGTGTTCCAAGCCGTTACAATATCCAGCACAATGTCATGATTAGGAACACAGGGATTCAAAGCCAGTGTATTAAAACTTTTACTGAAATTGTAGCTAAGTTTACAAGCTCCTATGATCCCAATCGCAGTGAAAGTAAGCCCTGTTTCATCCAGCCAGCACACCATTTCCTTAAAGTGGTAAGAGTGTTTGATCCTCTGCAAGTACATACATTAAACTTGGATGCCCTCACTCTGGATTACATACCTGGTTTCAACAGAAGCTGCAATACTGAATTAAGCCCCTTTCACAGTGGCATGCTCTACCCGGGTCAGAACCTACCCAGGTCAGGACCCAGTGTCATGCTGATCAGCTACACGATTTCACACTGCTTTTGATAAAGCAGGGTTGACCTGGGTGGCAGACGCAACTAAAAAATGCCCGAATCAATGCCCCGGAAGCAGCTTGTTACAGACGCTTCCATCCAAGCTTCTCTGGATTGAACCGTCGGCCCAAATGTTGATTAGAGAAGATGTTTCTTCATCCCTGCTGCAGCCTGGCTCATAGTGTGTCTCAAGCAACAAAAATATGGCTAAACAGAATAAACAGAAAAGTTCATTGTGGAAGTGAAACCTTCATGCAGGCGTGGCTGTTTATTCTTTCGTCGGCTTACGACCATCATGCATTTTGACTCACTCAACCAGGGTCTAAGCGTGTCGACCCACATCCTGAGATAGGTCACTGGGATCCAGATCAACCCAGGTACGACCCAGGTACGTGGTTTCACACTACGCGGGATTGTGACCCGGGTAGCCAGAACCCGGGTCGGGACCTGGGTAGGAGTGCCAGTGTGAAAGGGGCTTTAGAAGGCTACTGGTTTCATGCAAAGAAATACAGTAGTGACCTTTCTCTAACTACTGCATAACCACGCTTTCCTAACATTGCAAAACTGGCTAAGCGATATTTGTCTGTTGTCCCTAATTCTGTGGATGCCAAGCGAAGCGTTTTGGCGTATGGACAGATTTTTACTGTAATGGGTAAAGCAATCCATGACAGAGGAAAGAGTGAACCAACTAACGATGCTTTCATTAAAAAATATAAACAGAAAGAACTGAAGATTTAATGCAATGTATATGTTTGTGTTTACTGCAGAGTTTAGCTGTAAAATGTTCAAGCTTTAAAATAAAACAGTTCAATGTTAGTTTTGAATCAACAAGTCATTTATATTATGTTTTTAAATTTAGGCCACTGGACGTCTATACTTTAAAGTGGAGATTAACACTATTGTACAGCTATACTTTTAAGTGGAGATAAGAATTCTAATTACTCGCCTTTGCTGTTTAAAAAATAAATTAAAACATTTCTCAGCATCAAAAAGTATCGTTCCTAATGTGTGGCTCGAATGAAAGATCTGGATCAAAAATGACACCCAGGTTTCTCATTTCAGCCTTCAACTCAGAATAAAAACTTTTTTATGCAATCGATTTTAGAATTACCATTATCCAACATTCACCAACATTCTGCCAGGCATTTCTACATTACATTGTATCTCTACATCATTTCAAGGGGCTGAAAATATTGTACTCTTGTTTAATAAGAAGCAGCAATATTACCAATATTTATTGCAGTGCCACTTTTGTTTACCACCAGCATCTGAAGGTAGATTATTCCCTCCAGCACAGTGTCACAGTGTTGTGGAAAGTTACACACACTAGTGCTGTGTAACCAGGTCAGAATTGAAGGCCTTGTACCTGAGTCTGGTCCCTTTGCTGTATCTTTGTTGTTTTACAGGCGATTTTGGTTATTTTAATCATACAGAACTGCTGCATAACCTCTTCCCCGTGCAGGTGTCAAAATTGCAGTTGGCTTCAGATATCACCATGAAACTATATGCACGGTATTGCTACTGCAGATTACAATTTCATAAAAAAGAATGTTACAATATTACTGCACAACACCTTTGCTGCATTTATGTCTTCCTGCAGTTCTGTGACATTACAAAACATCATTTAGGTTTCAGATGGTTTGCAGTTCAACTGAAGTCTCTCAGAAGGGGAAGATATTCCAGTTATTTTGTCTTTATTCATTATATTCAGTGGTCTTCATGCATTCCTGCAGCTTTGTAATTCAAGACTTCATGCAAGGGGATTGTTATTCATCCTTACTGCAGGGTAGAATATGTTAATTTAGTAGAAAGGGAAGATTACTAGTCTGTGGATAACAGAACAAGAGATTTGGTGCAGTCTTTTAAGACACATCGAAGACAAATAGAAGATGTATTTGTCTTCCACTTCAGTGAGACTACTGGTTAATCAAGAAGCTCTGCATAAGAAATCGTCTGGATGACAGCAGTGAAAAAGACTGCTTAGGAGGAATGTTATCTGCATATTTAATGGATCAGACCGCACGTGATTTGCGGCTAGGAAACCCAGAACAAAAAACAACAGCATTCAGTGTCCAATAATACTGTGTGGTTTTGCTGACTTTTATAATCCCTCACCAGGGATACCTGTGCATTGTATGTACATCACACTGCACATTTCAAAATTTGGTATTAGCAAAAGAATATTAGATTCTGGGGATGGGGGTGTCTGTCTGTCCGTACATCCATCCATCTGTATGTCACATTTACATTTGCGCATATATCTGGAGAATCACTTATCAAATTGTGATTAAACATTTCATTGTTAATTCATATTCGATACATAATGTTGATATATGTCATGATCTTCTTTATACTGATGGCTTTAATTTTGAATGCATAAAAATATTAAATACACAAGTTACATCTTTGGATCTCTATGGAAATGCATACAAAAATAATTTCTACAGAAATGTGTTCTTTTAATATATTTCTTTAGGCAAGACCACATTTTGCTTTCTTTCTCTTTAAATCTGAGGGAAAGTCTTCTGTTCAAGCATTCCAGATGCTAATGAGACCTAATAACATCATGAGTACACCTGCAGAGCTCCTTAAGTTAGTCATAGAATTGTATATGCAAAAATTTAAATGCTTTGCATTTACAACAGCTCATTAAATAATGAAGGGTCTCCCTTAGTTTAAACAATATTCTGTAATAAATATGTTACCATGTAAGCACAGTTTACAGAAACATATTAATATTAAGCATGGGATTAGATCAATGGGATCAAAATACAGTAATTAACATAGCTGATCAGTGTATTTCCTTCACAGCATACATGTACCCTTCAGGTTTTCGTAAGATCAGAATAATTGGATTTAAGTTTATATTATAAACAGGATGTGAATAACAGTTCAAAGTTCAATTTGCATTTTGACACTACAGCATGCCCCTGTGTTTATGGCTTATGGAAAGTCAAAGGGCTTCACTGTCTCAAGTGAAAGCTTCTATCACCAGGATCAGCATCTGCCCATAAGCTGTCATTTAAAAGGTTTTCATGTATAGCAACATGGTAATTTTGTTTTGATCTTTTGCTTTTTCTTGTTAAAGGAAAATCATATGAATGCATATTGCTATGTCATCAGAGCCCTGCCAAGTGACATTTTCAAACAAAGCCAAAGAGGAAAGAAAATCCTAACAAACATGATGTGGAAAAGTGGTTAAATAACCCATGTCTAACTTTTCTATAGCCATCTGCAGTGCACTGTCTATAAGTTACAGCGCTGAATGCTTTTTATGTATTTTTATGTATTTATTTATTTTATTTAGGACGGTCCTTATAAAAGCCATCAATGTATTCTGTATAACAAAAACACTGTTTGAAAAAAAAAGAGAATCCCTTAAATATTTATAATTTCCTACTATTGGAAGAAGAACCATGTCTATTTGCCTCACATTTGTTTCAAGGGAAGGGGAAATTTTGAGTCCTTGAAACTAGAACTGTTTTTGTAAACGACTCTCTGCTTTAGTACTGTTTTCTAAAACTATAGAAGACACCAATGGATTATATATTTGTGGAACATTTACATGATTAATGGACACCACTGTGTTAACACATTGCAGCTACATAATCTATTCTACTCATAGCCATCGCTGTACAATTTACACATTACATGTTAGATTTTAGTGAGAGGTATTAGCCTGTTGTGGAAGCCAACACTATTGACACCATTGGCTTGTACATTGTGACAATGCAAAATGTAATTTCTTTAACTAGTTGAGTGAACATTAAAATGAAACTGTGGTTTATGTATTGTTTGCCATGTCAATGTATGTATTTCATTCTATGAGCAAGGCCAACCTACTAATGTCATTTCTGTTAATGTCACTCTCAGTGTTTTAATACTTATTTTGCCAGGCTATTGGTAAACTCATGAAAAGACTCATTCTCACCATTTATGTTCAGTCTCTTTGTAGTGATATTAAAGGAGCATGACTATTTCTGCATATGTTTGTTATACATCCATGTAAATTTGCTATATTTTTATTTATGTGTTCATTTTTTTTCATTTCAATAAAATGTGAAGTCACTATCTTAGAAGAGTGTGAAGGACACTTGATAGTTTAGGGATAAACTGAGCTAAAATTTCTAACTAGCTTTACAGGCAGCAGATGAGGATCCAGCCCTGCCTCATTCATCAGGTTTATTCTAATGATTTCCTGAGTCATACAATAGAAAATGGGTTAGATTAATTTAAAAGGTAGCTAGATATACAAATGCATAGACTCCTAATTAGAAAATGCTGTGGGATTAAAAACGTTCTTCAAATCCCTTGACATACTCTGGTGCAAGAGTGTGTGCTGTCTTTCATTCCGTTCTCATCCGTTTCCGGTAGCTATTTATTAAACTTCAAAACTTAATAGCTCCACTTAAATTAATTGGTGTGAAAAAAAAAATCCAGTTAGTCTGTTTAAAAATTAATTTTCCACAGCAGCCTAGTCAAAGAGGATGTGGAACAACAGCTTGGGCATCCTCCAACTCAGATTCACTGCTCCTGGTGTTTCCATCACCCGTTTATCACACCAGTGCTCAGTATATAAATTTGTTTATTTAGCAGGCGCCTTTATCCAAGGCGACTTACAGAGACTAGGGTGTGTGAACTATGCATCAGCTGCAGAGTCACTTACAATTACATCTCACCCGAAAGACGGAGCACAAGGAGGTTAAGTGACTTGCTCAGGGTCACACAATGAGTCAGTGGCTGAGGTGGGATTTGAACCAGGGACCTCCTGGTTACAAGCCCTTTTCTTTAACCACTGGACCACACAGCCATAAATGCTTTTAGCGCCCCATTAGGATTGGTCATTTTCCACCTCTTGTTTCTTACCATGGGATAGGTAATGCAGCCCAAATTTAGCTTCTTCAACTAAATGTAAATCTCTCATTGAGCTGAAACATTTCACCAAGGAAGTATTAATATTAATCATAGCTTTTACAGTATTTTTTAATATTCATTTAGTTAAATTGTATGATGAATATTTGAGGAGACAAATCAAGGGTAATTTGCCAAAGGGGTATAACAATAATTTTCTACTGATTGGTTCTCACATAACATATCACCTTTTCCTTTTGGCATGAATGGTATACTCTGTACTCTAGTGCATTTTGACATTATATATGGTGTACGGAGGGCACTTTCTTTATATACAGTTGTAGTCAAAATCTTACATACCCCAATGGAAATTCATAATTTCCAGAAGTTTCTCGAAAACAAACAATTATAGGAAAAATCTTTTGTATCAAAAGTTTTGCTTTTGTGGATGATGAAAAAAAGTTACAAGAAATAGATGTCATTGTCCATCAAATCAACAGTACGAAGGTCACTCTTGAAATCAGGACTTAAAGGATGTCTTGCAGTAAGAATACCCCAGTTAAGAAAGGGGAACAAGACTAAAGGGCTAAAATATGCACAAGAACACAGAAACTGGACTATGGAACAATGGCCAAAGGTGCTTTGGACTGTTGATGGATGGACAAGACACCTGTGCCTTCTGCCAGTTCTGTTGTCAATTCAACGCTTGTCTTCTTTCTATTCCTTAAGGATATTATCTTCAAGTAGTGCTCATCCTTGTTACACAGCTTTTTGGGTCTTCCAGTCCTGGGTTTGTCAATTACAGATGATGTTTCTCTGCTCTTGTTGATTATGCTTCGGATACCACACCTTGAAAGTCAAGTGATGCGAGCTATTTCACTCAATGTTTTTCCTTCTTTATGCAAGTCAAGGTTGTTATAATAGTAGAAAAATGCAATATGTCTAAGACTTTTGTACAGCAGTGTGTGTGTGTGTGTGTGTGTGTGTGTGTATATATATATATATATATAAAAGAATCAAAATAAATATAAGACCTTCACAATATATATATATATATATATATATATATATATATATATATATATATATATATATATATATATATATATATATATATATATATATATATATATATATATATATATATATATATATATATATATATATATAACTACTATCAAAACAGATAATAAAGGAATAGATCTTTATATATATATTTACAATAAGAATTATTACAAGATTGTTATTTAAATTAAGATTTGGATAAAATATAAGGACATTATATATAAGCTATCTAACCCCGTACACAGTCAAAATCAACAGAATGTTTAAAACGTGAAAGAGCTCATAACCCAAAAAAATGATCAGCACACGCTCTGTGTGTGAGCACTAGTTTGTTAATGATCAGACAACCTGAAACACATCTGCTCTCACAAAGCTTGAACAAAGGCATCTATACCTATTAATTCCAATTAAGGTCTGTTGAGACTACCGTTGTGTTAGCTGGCTAAATCTCTGGAATATAAAAAATACTGACCCTTTGGTTTTCACCCATATTATTCTAAATCAGAGGAACTTTTTGGGGAAAATCGGTTTCTATGATTCACAGATTAAGTAAGTACCTGGGTGCACTTAATGGTGCTACTGTAGCTCCCAACCAAGAAATACCTCTCTCTGTGACTGGTCAGATAGACTTTCATGTATCATGTATCAAATCAATGTGTAAGCAACAGAAGTGGTCAAACTGAAATATTTCATCAACCAAGATTTTTGCTTTTGGTTGTTCAACCTTGGATGTTGTAAAGAGTGACAGAGCCCAGACGTCTTAAATAATTCCAAAGGGAGTTCCGCAAGCAACACATTTTCAAATTTACAGATGCACATTGAAGCAGACACTTGTGGGCTTTGCTTCACCTAATTGAACCTGTAATAAAGCTGCACTCATTTTTAAAAAAGTAATGTTTTAGTAATAAGCATGTGACAGTTCTGTGGGGATGTTCCAGAATCCTGGAATAAACAGAGGAAGACATTTCAAAGAGAACTATTTAAATATTATTTTTTATGCGCTGGAGCTCTTCCCTTTGTTATGCTGAATAGAATAAAACTGCAGCTATTAAAATATCTAATTTTATTAACCCTATTCCTTCCACTTTGATTTAAACCATAAAGAGGATTGCTCCAGGCAATAAAGGAAATTTCATAAATGTTTTAGACACAGCGTCTTCTAGAATGCCACAACATCGCCCTCCTATGCACAGCCAGATATCGTTCCTTTCCTTCTGATATTTATTGCACAAAATCTATTCTCTTCCTGTTTATTTAAAGTTGGAAATGGCTGTAAAGAATAATAGAGGTATGCTCTTTCAACTCTTTGCACAATGTATTATCTGCAGATGACTAGTATATAGAACATATGGGCTATTTACTGTATGTCCCATTTTTGTTGCCACCTGTTAATAAAGTCTGCCAAGTGTTTAATTTATATGTGTAAAACGTGCAGTAGACCAGTGCATTAAAGGGACACATTTTTTGTAAACGTGTAAACTACCTGTAGTAAACAGAAAGTCATTGTCAAGAAAAAAAAATACGGATATATTAAATTACAAACAATAGTAAGTTTCCTTTCAATTGGATATTACTGCACATTTATTACACTACTAAGCAGTACACAACACAAAGGGTTGTAATGTAGAAAGGTAGAACAGTTGGTAAGCATGGCAAATAAAGATCTAAGTAAAAAAAAAAAAAAACAAGAGAGCACAGTATTTAATATTTTGTGATTGGGGTTATTTTCATATTTGGGCCATGACTAATTCCTATATCTCCACAAGGTGGCATAATCACATGGTGGAACAAGAAATACAGATCATTGGACCATCACATCATGTTTTGTGCTGATCTTGTTGTTAAAGTGAAAACTCCACAATAAACCCTACAAGGTCTTCAATATCCCGTGATTATCAGACAATCATTTATGCATATGATTGAATTTTGCTGATAAATTAAAACAAAACAAAACAAAAAAAGGTTCTTTGAGGATTTTAATTAAACAGCTTGCAATGTGTTATATATCCATTGCCTTTCACCCCTGCTTTTGAATTGGGCTTGGATCTCAAGATAGTTTGATTGTGAAACTAGCCCTCAGTGGACTGAACCCCACTCCACATTCGGCTGGTCACTTTGAAGTCAATGTCTAAAGAGAGGCCAAGGATTGGATAGCCAACAGAGACTTAAATGCTCCCTCGCCCCCTAAGAAGGTGGTCTCCTCAGGGCAAGTTTGAAACAAACTGTGCATGTGCTATTCCTGCTCTATACACTAAACAAATCTCACTTCAGTCAGCAGTGGTGCATATCCAGCATTTTTCAAAAGCACCAGAAAATATAGAAAATATTATATAAATAAAAAAGTGCAATTTGCTGTTAAGTAGCAGTGAAGAAACCCTTAATAGCATGTACATTTTGCAAATTGATGGCTTGGGGGACGACTAAAGCTGTTTACCCAATTTACAAAATCAAACAGGGCTGGAAGACTTGAATGTTCCTTACAGTCTGAAGTCATGTGACTGGAATGGCATAAAACCAACTTTAATCAAATAAGGGCAGGCACAAAAATATGGAAAAGGAGTTAGCATTGACCGCTGACAGTGTTTTAATGCTTGAGGTTTTAAATTATAAGAACCCTGTCTTACAGGTACAGTTGAGAACCATTTTCAATTCTATCCCAAGTGTTTTGTACTTTACTTGTTATCTGTAATTTGCATCACACCCTTTATATCCCTGGCTCAGACTTTATATGCTGTACCAAAAAGCTGCCAACTACACCTTTACCACACTTGAACTTTCAATCACAAATACAATATACATGTATGCTGATTTTAAAAGCATAATTCAGACGGTTTAAATTGACATCCAGGCTAGTTTTGCACCTATAGAAATGAGTTGCGTAACTGTGATGTACAGCTTATCTTGATCACCATGACAAAATAATGTCTGTCCTTCCAAAGACCTTGTGTTTGAAGTAATGGAAAAAAGGGGGAAATACATGACCAATGGTTTATTTGTCCAGCTGATTTTATTATTTACAATCACTGCTGTTTGTTTCGTCACTGCACTAAGTGTATGTATAGATAAAGGGCATGTGATCCAAAATAATTGAGGAACTTTTTTCTTCAGAATCTTTTTCAAATTTAACAATTATTACTCCTAGCATTTAGAAAAACTGCGTATTAGACGCTTGATAATAAATATCAAAACACTAGATAACCTGCCCAATAATTTATACAATAAATAAGAAAGTCTCATACTTCCTTAATAATTTAGATGTAAGCTAATGTTGATTTATTCAGGAAGGTTGCTGCCACCAGCACTGCCTCCAGTCCCAATATTTGAATTAAACTAGGACAGTAGCAGGCTAGTCTGTAATAACATTTGTATAATTTTATTATTGCTCTCGGCTCAGTTCATTTCCTCCTCCAGTAGCTGCATGAAATTGTTTGATTCTTGAACCGCCTTGAGTTGACGCTCACTGATGCAGGTGGTGCAGAGGCATGTAGCATTCTTGCACATCGAGCGCAAACAAATAATGGTTTATATTATTAAGCCTCATAATTGTATTATATTTGTGACTTTAATGATATAACTCACTTCCACAAATGGAAGGCTAGTGTCAGCCGCATGATATTGATGACTGCTGCACCACACTGACAAAAAAAGGCCACAGGACTTAAAGGAATCGATACATTTAACCCCTGATGTATTAAAAATGTTTTTTTTTAATCTGTTTGGATAGATTAAATAAAGTTTGTCTGCAAACTTAAAAAAAAAAGTCTTGAACAGTTTCATGATTAAATATCTTGAAAACAGACTTTTAAAAATGGCCATAGAAATCAAGATTCAAGAGTTGTAATTAGTACAGCACTAGAAAAAAAACAGTGGTTTACAACAGATCTACAGTCTTCCTTAAGAAGCAAAACCTTTTAATCCCTTTCAGATGGATAAAGGTGTTCATGTGCATCTGGAACAAATTTCTTAATCAATTGCCTTAATCTTTTTTTTCTACTTGTCAAAGATTTGAAATGTTTAGTCAAACCCATGCTGAATTATTATTGCAGGTATGGGTGTTGGGAAATGTTATTCTTGCACTTATTGGTCTTCCAGGAGCTAAATCTTACTGCAGCTATGGTATTGGGAAAAGGCTGCATGGTTCTAACTGTGGTAAAATCCATGTGTAGGAGGCAATGTGGTCCAGTGGTTAAAGAAACAGCCCTGTAACCCGGAGGTCACCGGTTCAAATTCCACCTCAGCCACTGACTCATTGTGTGACCCTGAGCAAGTCACTTAACCTCCTTGTGCTCCGTCTTTCGGGTGAGACGTAATTGTAAGTGACTGCAGCTGATGCATAGTTCACACACCCTAGTCTCTGTAAGTCGCCTTGGATAAATGCGTCTGCTAAATAAACAAATAATAATAATGTGTATTTGTGGCACGGTCGGTCGCCCAGACTCCTGTTCCGCTCCCCTTGGTTGACCAGACATCGCTACACTGTCGCAGAGGCTCTCACCTCTGCCTGCAGCTACAGCCGCCCAGTCACCAGCCTGTGCTCCGGTTGCCCTATCGGTGGCGTCAGGTATAAAATGGTCCCATTTATTTAACTCAGGGCTGCTGCAAAGCCAAAGACAATGAGCTGAACATTGTCCACGCTACCCAGACAAAGAGAACTTGCTGTAATCCTCTGATTGCTATGAGAGTGACCCGGGATCAGAACATAAAAAAAACGAAACCGCCGACGGCTGCGTGAGTAGCCGGAGTTGGGGTTTGTTAATAGATTAAAGATCAGTTCAGGGATTGTAGATTCCCTTGCAAGTATAAAGTGAGGTGTCTAAGCAGGATCTCAACGCATTAGGGAGTAGCGCACACCAAGGTACCTTGTATTTTAGTTTTTGTGCACTGTTTTATTTTCCATTTTTTACGCTGGGCCATTGCTGGTAGCGTCAAGTGGGGTGCCTGTATGTTCTCACTGTAAATAAAACCTGTTCGCCTGCAGGGTGTATCAACACAACCTCCGTCTTGATCTCCTGCCTGCCACTCAGCAGCGAATGCACACACACACAAGGTAGTAGCCTGTCATAGTATGTTATAAATTAAACTAAATACATATATACATACAAATGTATATATTTTTGTAACTGACTAATACAATTGTTATGATCTTTTTAACACCTTGTCCATAAATATTGCCATTGTTTAAATAAACAAAAAAGGTCTATCTATGTCTGATACATTTTTTTGCCAAATGTACAGTACTGTGCAAAAGTTTTAGGCAGGTGTGAAAAAATGCTGTAAAGTAAGAATGCTTTCAAAAATAGACATGTTAATAGATTATATTTATCAATTAACTAAATGCAAAGTGAGTGAACAGAAGAAAAATCTAAATCAAATCCATATTTGGTGTGACAACCCTTTGCCTTCAAAACAGCATCAATTCTTCTAGGTACACTTGCACAAAGTCAGGGATTTTGTAGGCATATAGTCAGGTGTATGATTAAACAATTATACCAAACAGGTGCTAATAATCATCAATTCAATATGTAGGTTGAAACACAATCATTAACTGAAACAGAAACAGCTGTGTAGGAGGAATAAAACTGGGTGAGGAACAGCCAAACTCAGCTAACAAGATGAGGTTGCTGAAGACAGTTTACTGTCAAAAGTCATACACCATGGCAAGACTGAGCACAGCAACAAGACACAAGGTAGTTATACTGCATCAGCAAGGTCTCTCCCAGGCAGAAATTTCAAGGCAGACAGGGTTTCCAGATGTGCTGTCCAAGTTCTTTTGAAGAAGCACAAAGAAACGGGCAACGTTGAGGCCCGTGAGACGCAGTGGTCGGCCAAGGAAACTTACTGCAGCAGATGAAAGACACATCATGCTTACTTCCTTCGCAATCGGAAGATGTCCAGCAGTGCCATCAGCTCAGAATTGGCAGAAAACAGTGGGACCCTGGTACACCCATCTACTGTCCGGAGAAGTCTGGTCAGAAGTGGCCTTCATGGAAGACTTGCGCCAAAAGCCATACCTCCGACGTGGAAACAAGGCCAAGCGACTCAACTATGCACGAAAACACAGGAACTGGGGTGCAGAAAAATGGCAGCAGGTGCTCTGGACTGATGAGTCAAAATTTGAAATATTTGGCTGTAGCAGAAGGCAGTTTGTTCGCGAAGGGCTGGACAGCGTACACGAATGAGTGTCTGCAGGCAACAGTGAAGCATGGTGGAGGTTCCTTGCAAGTTTGGGGCTGCATTTCTGCAAATGGAGTTGGGGATTTGGTCAGAATTAATGGTCTCCTCAATGCTGAGAAGTACAGGCAGATACTTATCCATCATGCAATACCATCAGGGAGGCATCTGATTGGCCCCAAATTTATTCTGCAGCATGACAACGACCCCAAACATACAGCGTCAGTCATTAAGAACTATCTTCAGCGTAAAGAAGAACAAGGAGTCCTGGAAGTGATGGTATGGCCCCCACAGAGCCCTGATCTCAACATCATCGAGTCTGTCTGGGATTACATGAAGAGAGAGAAGCAACTGAGGCTGCCTAAATCCACAGAAGAACTGTGGTTAGTTCTCCAAGATGTTTGGGCCAACCTACCTGCCGAGTTCCTTCAAAAACTGTGTGCAAGTGTACCTAGAAGAATTGATGCTTGATGCTGTTTTGAAGGCAAAGGGTGGTCACACCAAATATGGATTTGATTTAGATTTTTCTTCTGTTCACTCACTTTGCATTTAGTTAATTGATAAATATAATCTATTAACATGTCTATTTTTGAAAGCATTCTTACTTTACAGCATTTTTTCACACCTGCCTAAAACTTTTGCACAGTACTGTATTTGTTACAGATGTCTTTTGAGGCATAACATTTATATCCCGTCTACAGGCCTTGTTGATTTTAAAACAGGCTTTAAAATTACTTACGAAGTACCTGGCTTTAATAAAGCACTGCTTTTCTGCCCAAGGCTGTAAAACCTGCATGCAAAAATACTTTTGTATAAAGCAAATAAGCAAATCAGTGGCAAAAGCACTATACTGTATGTCCAAGATGTATCAGGTTCCCAATGAATGCAAACTACCTCAATTAACTGTAGCTAATGGAAATATACTAAAGTTAAAACAGAATCAGAAAGCTATTATGTTAACATGCAGAACTTTTATAACATATGGTCCAAAAAATATCTTCTTTTTGGAAAAATTGCTAGTCAACTTCATGGTTTTATTGTTATTTTTTTATACACTACCGTTCAAAAGTTTGGGGTCACTTAGAAATTTCCTTGTTTTCCATGAAAACATACATGAAATGAGTTTGAATAGGAAATATAGCAAAATGAATAGGAAATATAGTCATTGACAAGGTTAGAAATAATGATTTTTAATTGAAATAATAATTGTGTCCTTCAAACTTTGCTTTCGTCAAAGAATCCTCCATTTGCAGCAATTACAGCCTTGCAGACCTTTGGCATTCTAGTTGTCAATTTGTTGAGGTAATCTGAAAAGATTTCACCCCATGCTTCCTGAAGCACCTCCCACAAGTTGGATTGGCTTGATGGGCACTTCTTACGCACCATACGGTCAAGCTGCTCCCACAACAGCTCAATAGGGTTGAGATCCGTGACTGTGCTGGCCACTCCATTATAGACAGAATACCAGCTGACTGCTTCTTCCCTAAATAGTTCTTGCATAGTTTGGAGCTGTGCTTTGGGTCATTGTCCTGTTGTAGGAGAAAATTGGCTCCAATCAAGCGCCGTCCACAGGGTATGGCATGGCGTTGCAAAATGGAGTGATAGCCTTCCTTCTTCAAGATCCCTTTACCTTGTACAAATCTCCCACTTTACCACCACCAAAGCACCCCAGACCATCACATTGCCTCCACCATGCTTGACAGATGGCGTCAAGCACTCCTCCAACATCTTTTCATTTGGTCTGCGTCTCACGAATGTTCTTCTTTGTGATCCGAACACCTCAAACTTAGATTCATCTGTCCATAACACTTTTTTCCAATCTTCCTCTGTCCAGTGTCTGTGTTCTTTTGCCCATCTTAATCTTTTCTTTTTATTGGCCAGTCTGAGATATGGCTTTTTCTTTGCAACTCTGCCTAGAAGGCCAGCATCCCGGAGTCGCCTCTTCACTGTTGACGTTGAGACTGGTGTTTTGCGGGTACTATTTAATGAAACTGCCAGTTGAGGACCTGTGAGGCATCTGTTTCTCAAACTAGAAACTAGACAATGTATTTGTCCTCTTGCTCAGTTGTGCACCAGAGCCTCCCACTCCTCTTTCTATTCTGGTTAGAGCCAGTTTGCGCTGTTCTGTGAAGGGAGTAGTACACAGCGTTGTACGAGATCTTCAGTTTCTTGGCAATTTCTCGCATGGAATAGCCTTCATTTCTCAGAACAAGAATAGACTGACGAGTTTCAGAAGAAAGTTCTTTGTTTCTGGCCATTTTGAGCCTGTAATCGAACCCACAATTGCTGATGCTCCAGATACTCAACTAGTCTAAAGAAGGCCAGTTTTATTGCTTCTTTAATCAGCACAACAGTTTTCAGCTGTGCTAACATAATTGCAAAAGGGTTTTCTAATGATCAATTAGCCTTTTAAAATGATAAACTTGGATTAGCAAACACAACGTGCCATTGGAACACAGGACTGATGGTTGCTGATAATGGGCCTCTGTACGCCTATGTAGATATTCCATTACAAATCAGCCGTTTCCAGCTACAATAGTCATTTACAACATTAACAATGTCTGCACTGTATTTCTGATCAATTTGATGTTATTTTAATGGACAAAAAATTTGCTTTTCTTTCGAAAACAAGGAAATTTATAAGTGACCCCAAACTTTTGAACGGTAGTGTATATATATTTTGATTTTGACTTACTTTCATAATTTATCATCAGTGAAATGGGATAAAATGTAATACATGCCAATATATTTATTTAAACAAAATGGAAATTATTTTACAGCTGCAAATTAGTTAATATTTTAATATGAACCAGTAATACTGGCTAAAAGTGGCACACAAATTATATATATATATATATATATATATATATATATATATAAGAAGAAAAAGCTGGCCACGGCAAGACCTCAACATTGTTTTCTTGAAGTCGTGCAATTGTAATCCTAGCACTGTGTGGTCTTGCATTGTCCTGCTGGTGCAAGGGTTATTTCTTCCTGGAATTTTTCGTGCTGTAGTCACTGCAGTCTGAAAACGATTACGCAGATGGATCAGTCGGATGTGACGGTCTGTGGCCTGTCCCTCACTGAGCAGGTTTCCTGGTTTCTCTGGACTAGTCTACTGATTGTTGAAGCAGAACATCTCATCTCAATTGGCCGGGAGCTGCCCGGAGGGAGGGAGGGTTAGGTTGGCCAGGGTGTCCTCGACTCACCACGCACCAGCGACCCCTGCATGGTGAGTATGCAGTGTAAAAAAGCGGGCGGCTAATGGCACACGCTTCGGAGGACAGTTTGTCTTCACCCCTCCCGAGTCAGCGCAGCAGTGGTAGCGGTGAGCTGAGCTAAAATAATTATTGGACACTACTAAATTGGGGAGAAAATAACAAAAAACTAAATTGGAGACTACTAAATTTAAAAAAAAAAAAATCTCATTCTCCGGGCAACTTCTCTCACAGACGGGCAGCCTTCAATCATGCTGATAGCAACCAGATGATCTTCATTACTCAAGCGGCGCATGATCGTATCTTTTGCTGATCTTGCATTAATTAAAATTATGTATTTTCGAATGGCTATTTATACAGATTGTTAATCAATTCATTATGGAAATTTTAACTCAACTCAAATACCAAACACTGAGCACCAGCCATTTTTATGAAATGACATGACTTGAGCTCCGTATTTTGTTATCCCAAGGAGCAATACTACTCAAACAATCAACAAACGTATCTGCTCACTATTTAAAATGCAAATAACATTATGTATGTGCCCAATGAGCTATTGATGTAAAACTTAGAACTTTCCATTGTGCATCAGTATAATATAAATGGCAAATCAGCATACTAGGCTTGTGACACAAAAAAATACGTATGGTAATGGAGGATGGGACACACATGAAGTCCTAAATCTAACATGACTATACCAATAATTATGGCACATTAAAGTGGCTTTATGTCTCTGCCAGAATAAAGTGCAGGTAAAACTGGCAGAGTAAATCTGTCAGAGCTTTTTTCAAAGGTTATTTAAAACTGAAAAGATTGGTCACAGTAGACAGGTGATCATTTTATACAAAAAACAGAAATGTAGTGCAAACGACAAAAGAAATGTAATGTATAGTTCACTTTTAGTTACCATTGTACTGAAGGGGTTTTTCTGTTTGTATTTATTATTAAATTCCACCTGTAGTTCCAAGTGAACTCTGGTTCTCATCAGAAATGCATTGGCACAGCTGTGAGTCTTTTCTCTTAGCTCTTAGAAGTGAGGACCTGGAGCCAGAAGAACCTGGGTTCAAGTCCAATCTGAGCTACTGAATGCCAATATTCTAGCAAATTAAAACATACATGTCATAATATATTTTATAAAACGTAATGTTCGGATGCTGCACGCTGATTGGCTGCTAAGGGGTTTTAAACCATGCATAAATATAGCGTTGTGGGGTTTTTTTTGTTTGTTTGTTTTTTTGTCTAATTACAGTTCGATTAATAAATTATCAATACACAACGTATTAAACTCGCAAAGGAGAGACTGAGTATAGTTTTGTTATTATTATTATTATTATTATTACTACTCCACTGTGCCTTATTGCTTGCTTTTCTCGATCGTTTTCGCTAAAAGCAGTATATATATATATATATATATATATATATATATATATATATATATATATATATATATATTTACAGTCGGTAAGTTTTTAGCCGTGTCTTAATGTTATTTTTGCCGTTTTGGCTAGTTATCCCCCATCGTGTATCCCCCATCGTGGCATAGTGCATTGCAAAGCCTGCAATATCAGCTTTTTAACAGACGCCGCCCTCCAATAAACGCTCTCAATAAAAAACGTAAACTAATGTACATCCACCTTAGTAAGTAAATGTTATTTTATAGTACAGTCCCGACAGACAACTACAGAACAACAGTCCTTCACGTCCCTTTTTTTCCAGCAGAGTTCAGTGCCAACACAGCAGGGATAAAACAAGGTATGTCTTACCTCATCGTCAGCTTGGATGGTAAAAAGTTAAACTCAGAGGAATTTAGAGCTTGAGCGCTGTCCGAAAGCTGGCAGAAGACATCTTCTTGTAGGGGGTTTAGTTGTTTTGTTTTTTTATTAAAATGGAATTTTACTCAGTCCTGTACAATTATATAAATAAGCAAGTTTTTATTTTATTTTATTTTTTTATTATCTGAGAAGATTTAGTTTCGCTTACAGAGAAATTACAAACAAGCAAGTAAATTACAGTGAGAAAAAAAAATAACCAAGTAGGATATATTTTAGTTTTAACAGAAATCAAACCGATATTCAGAGGTAATGTTAATCATTAATAAAAAAACAACTCCATCACACTCAACTACCGTTCTCTCTCCTCTTCTTGTCCCGCCCCATAGCAACCAATACACACTCTTGATTCGCTGGTACAGTACTCCCCTGACCTCCCAACTCCCACCTAATAGGCTCTCGTTAACTGTCAGTAAATGTACTGTATTCAAGCACCAAAAACACACGCGGGTATGGTGCTGCAGATCGGAGCCTCTCGTGGCACCATTTCTAAAATGCCATAAATCATTTAATAAAGTATTGCAGCGTTTGTAAAACATAGTATTATTAATAAAGGCCATCCTCGTATAATCGCCACCCTCGTTTAAGGGCCGCAGTCATTTTGATCAAATTGAAGTAATACGGTACTAACCATGTGGTCACTGACACTGTACGCAGTACATGTTATCATAGCAGCATTAATTTACAGCCTATTATGTTTAAGTGTGAGGCAGCCAATGGGACTGTGTACTGTATACTGTTGACAATATAGTCTGAACACATTTTTCCCTGAACATGCATTTTGGATTATTGAAGATTATTTTAAAACATCTGCCAGGTAGTGTCAGTGACTACGAGAAGAACTGAAGCCAGCTCAGCCACTGGAACAGTAGTTTAGACCAGGGGTGGGCTGCAACACAGATGGGCCACTATGCATTCCTGAGTGGGCATCAGGAGCAACGACATTCTATGTTGTGGTTTTTTTTGTTTTTTTTTAACTGTATATAATAACGAAAAGCAACAGGAAAATACTAAGGAAGAAAATATAAGATTCAAATGAAAAAAAACATTTGACTAAGTATATTTATATGAAAAAACATTTGATTAAGTATATTTACAGTGCTACAGGTTTAAAAATGTTTTTAATGTTTTTCTTAAGTGCTAATAGTGGGCCGGTGCCTAATGCAGCTGAACAGGTGGGCCTCAGGTAAACAGTTTGGGAATCCCTGGTTTAGACTGTTATATCTCTGAATGTAGATTTCTCTTTTCTGGGGTCAACCAGTTCTTGTGTTACAAAGACAGGGGTACCCAAAAGCAGAGTGAATGACACCCACAAGTTAAATGCCACACAAGAAACAAATAGCAATATGTCTACTTCTTGAAACCATATTTATCTCTTCTTAATATAACTTCTTGGGTCACATAGACCAGGTAATCCTTGATGGCTTAGCAACAGTTAGCTAAGAAAACAAAGGCTTTTCAATTACCATCTGTAATAAGGTTTTCAAGCACTGGACGTGATTGTTCGTACATTGTAAGTGACTTTAATCCAGACTTTTTATTGGAATTGAATCAAAAGGATAAGTGCATTACTTTTCAGGTCAGGTGAGCTACCTCAAAGTCTTGTATCTCCAAATGTCTGGAGTTCAGCCATAACATAAAGCAGGACAAGGTGGCCTGCTTTTGGGTACAAATGTAATTAGGCATAAAATATGCTGTTATTCAGTGAACAGTGGTAATACTGAAGTATGTTCTGAAATATTGTGTCTGACCTTAGCGGTAGGTTTTTCATTTTGTCAGTGTTTGAGCATTTTCATTTTACAATGTAGAGCATCAGAGTGACTTACTGTAGCATTATTTATTTTAAGGGTGGCCAAGTGTCCCTCTTTTGTTTGGAGACTAATTTGGAGCGATTTTTTTTTTTTTGTTATTCATTAGTTTAAATATTTTTTTAAATCGTTTTTCAACATGTTAATTGTGATAATAAGCGCCTTTTTATCATTATACAATAAATATACAGTAAATTCAGAAAGAGGTTGTTCATCCGTTATGATGCTTGCAGTCATTCTTATAGCAATTACACAAATATTATGTTTAATTACTTTTTTTTATATACTCAGGAGCAGCTCTCCAGCTCTAGTTGTCAGACTAACATATTGCAGTGACTTGGTAAGAACAGTAATCACTTTTATTTAGCATGAAAGCACAGGATACGCAGGTCAGCAAGACAGGTTACACAGGTTACTTCTCCAACCCTCCACCCCCGGCTAGAACACAGGCTGCCTCTTTTATATCCCAAAAATCCCCCAAACTGGTGCAGTATAGGTGAACATTGTCTGCATGAAAATGAATAATGCAACATTTCTGGCATAGCTGTCAACATATAAAGGTTGGTTTGATAGTCATAGAAAAGAGCCAGCTGAGTTTCAGGCAAAGTGCCATTTCAGAAAAATGAACACAAAATATTGACATTAATGCCTTTTGGGACTAAGAATAGCGGCTGCATCAGTTTTTTTAATTTTTTTATCGCTGTGATGATTAATGTTTACATTACAGGGTAATGTTGCAGGCCATGGGGATTTATTTGAAAAAGTCAGCATAGCTCTAATGTATCAGACCCTGTACATTGCACATGCAGAATAAATGCCAACAGCATTCTGAATGTGTGTTTTATAGTAAGCAAATATGAGTGGCGGAAGCCACATTTCAAAGCGTATTACGTTTACTGTATTGATTAGAATTTGTAATAATAAGCTTTTTTTTTTGGGGGTATTCGGTGGAAACATATTACTTGCCACAATCTGACATGTTGCCAAACACCCCATGCCATCCAGTTCTGGGTCTCTTCTCAACAACCAGTTCCACCAATTTAGCAGGGTTTTGTGATGGATGCACCTATGCCCATTGTTGCAACAGCTGAGTCCACCAACATATTGCACTTTCAACCTGAGCTGCATTGTAACCCAGACCCTCCAGAGGTGACGGATATGAAAGGCTAGTAAACCCAAGACCACTTTTTCCAGTATTTACTTCAATATCATGGAGCCAGTGAAGGATACTGCTATCAAGGGATCTATAAAACACAATGTCATAACTTCTTCTACTGTCTTGCTTCCAGGGATGTAGGACAGTGGTTTTTTTTTTTAACAGGATACAGTATTTCTCTTTATTTCACATGGTTAGTATTCATCTTTCATGTTACACGATTTGTAGAAAATATATCATTGTGTGTAACTTGTTTAAGAAATGGGTGGAGGAAGTTTAACTTTTTTAATTGTGGTGTGCAGGAATCCAACCTCAGGGCAACCGACAAAAGAGATGCTCAAGGGCACAGTTTGGACAGGAAAATAATTAGGTTGTGTAGCAAAGTGCTGGCCCCTAACAAGCATTGCACTCACTCAGACAGACAGATAGTGAGATAGATAGATATAACAATCCCTTCATGATCTTCCATATTCAATATGCATTATATCATAAATGTGATGTAATCTGGCACACTTGGTTGTTATTTTTGTTTGCGACACTTGTGATACTACATCTGTTAAAAATGTTATGTCATTTGTTGGCTAAAATGTCTTAGACATTGTGGCGGGGGCTGTAGATTACATACAAAAGCAATTGCAGTCAGGTTACTCCCTGTGACAGGATAGCGTCACAGCCTAAGCTGTTACCGGCTGGAATTATTATTATTATTAATATTATTATTATTATTTATTTCTTAGCAGATGCCCTTATCCAGGGCGACTTACAATTGTTACAAGATATCACATTATTTTTACATACGATTACCCAATTATACAGTTGGGTTATTACTGGAGCAATTTAGGTAAACTACCTTGCTCAAGCGTACAGCAGCAGTGTCCCCCACCTGGGATTTAGAGACTCAGAGACAGAAGCTGCAGTGAAGCAGTGTTGCATACATTTATTTAACACAGAAACAGGAACAAGCAAAACAGGCACGAGGACAAAAATAAAGGTTTAAACAAAATACACATAACATAGGCTGGGCCTTCATCTTCACCTCCACCTCCATCTCCACCACCTCCACTTCTACCTCCACCTTCACCTCCACCACCTCCACTTCCACCTCCACCACCTCCTTCACCTCCATCTCCACCTCCTCCACCTTCACCTCCACCACCACCACCTCCACCATACAAACAATGTATTTCGACCGTAACATATCTTCATTAATTAATGTGAGCCTAATGAAGACATGTTAGGTGCGGAAACGCGTTTGTTTGTTTGTTTGTTTTATCACCATGTTTTTAACAAATAAAGAAAATGTTCACCTTTTGTTGCCTTATAGCCTGCAATTAAAATGCATTAAAATTGTTTTTTTTTCATTTATCTACACATCCTACCCCACAAATTCCAAGTGAAAAAAATATTCTAGAAATTTGTAGAAAATTAATTAAAAATAAAAACTGAAATAGCTTGGTTGGATAAGTGTCCACCCCCCTTGTAATTTCAATCCTAAATTAGCTCAGGTGAAAACCAATTGCCTTCAAAATCACACACCAAGTTAAGTGGCCTCCACCTGTGTTAAATTGTAGTGATTCACATGATTTCAGGATAAATTCAGCAGTTCCTGTAGGTTCCCTCTGCAGGGTAGTTTCAGAGCAAAGACTCAACCATGAGCACCAAGGCGCTTTCAAAATAACTCCGGGACAAAGTTGTTGAAAGGCACAGATCAGGGGATGGGTATAAAAAATATCAACGGCCTTGAATATCCCTTGGAGCATGGTCAAGACGATTATGACTGATCAGAGAGGCTACCAAGAGGCCAATGGCAACTTTGCAGGAGGTACAGGCTTTTATGGCCAAGACTGGTCAAAGTGTGCATGTGACAACAATATCCCAAGCACTCCACAAATCTGGACTGTATGGTAGGGTGGCAAGAAGGAAGCCATTACTCAAGAAAGCCCACCTTGAATACCATTTGAAGTATGCAAAAAAACACTCAGGAGATTCTGTAGCCATGTGGCAAAAACTTTTGTGGTCTGACAAAACTAAAATTGAACTTTTTGGCCTAAATGCTGGGGTACTTGTCAGGATAGAAGGGAAAATGAATGGAGCAAAGTACAGAGAATGCAAGAAAGCTGAAACTGAGACGGAAGTTCACCTTTCAGCATGACAACGACCCAAAGCACACAGCCAAACACTGGAGTGGCTAAGGAACAAAAAGGTAAATGTCCTTGAGTGGCCCAGTCAGAGCCCACACCTTAAGAGCCCACACCTTAAGGTTTTATTTATGTTTTTTTCTAAATTAGCAAATAAATCATACTGATTTTAAATGTATCAATCTAGTAGAGTTACTAAAAAAAAAAAACCTAGTCGCTAAGGTATAAATTGTGTTTATAAAATTTTATAAAAAGTTTACTTTGTGGTCAAGCGTGTATGTGTTGGGGTGTTTAAAAAAAAACGTGAAGTTTACTGTTTAAGTCAAACTTTCCCTGGCAAAAATGTTTGTTTAAAAAAATTTTTTTTCTTTCGATTTTGTGTTGCTAACCTAGTTTAAAGAGAAGCAATATTAGTTATTTATTGGACATGGACAATCAATCGATTGTGAAACTATTAAAACATAAAGATCGACAAATATGTTTATGATAGAAATACATACCCTCCAATATCAAAAGAAATCCAGGTAGTTGGGAGAGACTGCATCCAGAATCATGAAATAACTGCAGCTTAATATGTTGTCAGGTGCAAATTAGCTGTAAATAAAAGCAGTCCAGAAAAGTAAAATAAAATAAAAACAATTAAAGAAAATATTAACAACACTGAAGAAAAAGTAAAGAAAAACAGTGGAAGGTGCTCTAGTCCTTGGATGAGTCTCTCCTAATGTCACCACAGCAATTGTTCAATAGTGCTAATATTGAAGCATGAAATGCATAACAAAAAATAAAAAAAAAATATACAGAATATAAAAATGTTTGCACAACTGCAGTATACTGTACTGCATCCCTATGATAAAAAAAAAAAAACCTGTGTGAACTCCACGCTACTATGTCCTTTTACAAGAAATAGGCTTAGGCAGTTTCCTCATCGGAATGAAAACAGCATGCCACGAATAGATAACATTAAAAATAAATACAAAAATAGTAATATTTTCAGCAGATCTTTAGTTTTTCTTTTCCCCCCTGGATTTGACTTTTATTTAAACAACTTTTGCTTCAATACACTCAGAGCACATTGCATTTGTGGTTTTATATCAGCCAAATGCAGGACTATCCCTTTAAGGCACTGAATTACTACGTTTACTCAGGCTGTTTCCACAAGGGATCAGAAAGCACTGACCACAGCCAAGGCATTAGTGAGAGACTGGTTTCAGGGGTATGGCGTACCTGAATTAATTCACTCAGACCAGGGGAAAAACTTTGAGAGCGAAGTAATTTTAGAACTGTATGGAATTAAAAAGATGAGCTCGAAACCCCATCACCCACAGAGTAATGGGCACGGCGAGAGATTTAATCAAAACTTGCACCTTAGGTCCCTGTTCCCTGAGAAAAAGAAAAGGTGGCCAGAATACTTACCTGAGCTGTTGTACACATACAATGTGACTCTGCATGCATCAACAGGGTACTTGCCATATGTATTTTTGTTTGGAAGAAATCCTAGGTTGCCGGTGGATGCAATGTTAGGTGAAACTGAGGAACAGGAGGGTAGTACAGTGAGTGATTGGTTGTGCGTACATCAGGAAAGGTTAAGGGATGCGTACCGAAAAGCAGGGGAGTATCTGCCTGAAAGCTGTATCTGCCTGGTTATAGGGAGTGGTTTTATATCGGCCAAATGCAGGACTATACCTTTAAGGCTGACTTAGAAGGGGATGGAGAGAGGAGCCATGATGCCTGTTGTGCAGATTGACTGGAACCCTGGAAAAGTTAAATAGAGGGTTGTATACGTTCATCATCATCATCATCATCGTCCTTGACGTTGACGATCATTTTCCACCACCTTGTCCAGTCTGCTGCCAGCTGGAGTAGTTCACATGGTTTCCATCTCTCTCCTAGGTCCACCAGTATTCAGTCCAGAGATTTTTGCCTCTGTCTCCCTCTCGCTCTCTTCCCTTAAATTTTACCAGTTAGGCTGAGGTTTTCCAACCCATTCCTCCTTAAAATATGTCCTAGGAATGTAAGCTGTCTTGTTCTTATTTGTGTCAAGAGGTTCCTGGTGGTGTTTGCTGTGTTAAGTATGTCTTTGGTACATGCTGTCCAGGGATTTCTGCTGCTTCTATTTTACTTTGCATGTCCTTGCTTATGGTCCAGGTTTCACATCCATATAGCAGAGCTGCCCATACATAGGTTTTCAGTGTTCTTAATCTTATTTGAAAATTTATGTGATCATTGGTTAAGAGGCTGCGCATTCTTGTGAAGGATTTCTTTGCTATCATTATCCTTTTCTCGATTTCTGTTATGCACATTTATTTACTTGTTTTATACTGTTGTTATCTACCTGGATGTTGCACTGTGGTGGGTTTTGCTTTTTGGATACGACTAAGATATATTCCCATTTTATTTGTCTATTTAACTCTTCATATTTATAAGGATGTTTGCTTTACTTTCCTCCTTTCTTCCATTAAGGCAAGAATCTCAGCTGTCATCCATTTCTGTCTGTTCTTCTTTTCTTAGGAATAAGGTCGTCTCCTTCATCTTCAAGCATGTTATACCTATTTTCCACCTCCACCCTGTATCTGTCTTTAGCTTGATTGGTTGTTTCTTTGGCTCTATTTTCTTCTTGCTTTCCTTCTTTAGTTTAACTTTTATTGTAGATACTACAGGTACTGGTGCATACACTTGAATAATGTTCATGTTAAAAGGTTGTCCTTTGATTTTTACCATCACCACTCTGTCTGAAATGGCCCAGAATACATCTTGATGTTTTTTCATCTAACATAACTCCTACCCCCATTTCATGTCCTTCCCCATCTGAGAAGATAAAAAACGGTCCCATCATCAATGAGCTTGCCAGCTCCCTTCCACCTTACTTCATTTAATCCTAAAATGCTTAAACCTAATCTTTTCATTTCCTGTCTTACATTTTCTAATTTGCCCTTTTGGTACAGTTTTCTAATATTCCATGTGCTATTTTCGTCCTCTCCTTGTTGCGCACAGTGACTGTATCATGATCTGGTGCCACCTGCAGCACATGGCTTTCCCTACCAAGCGAGGTAACACTAGGGTTCCCATTTACGCTGTCACTGACTAGACTATTTTTGCGACGTTCCACGATTATTCTTGGATAATACGTGGTAAGGGCTCCACTCCTTTTTCATGGTGACAGTCAAATGCCTTCTATGCGCCAGACTTGGCCCAAATGTGTCACACATCTTGCTATCGCAGCTCCTTTGCCATTGGCTCTCTTTAAGTGCTCTTCTGCCAAATCCGCTGCTCCAGTCTCTTAAATAGTGGGAGTTCGTGTTTTCATTATCGCTTGGTTTAGCCTATCAGCTGAGATGGTTGCCCGGGGTGTGGCCGCCACCATATGCTGACAGCTTATTGGAGCCACAAGTTAGAGTTGAGAGTCCAGTGAAGACTAGGGATACCAAGCATTCCTATTGGACGTGACTGCTTCATACCTCAAGGTGCTATGTCTCCTGAGACGCCCCTGTATATGTTCACATAATTTAAAAATGACTCGGTTATTGTTAGTTAAGGAGAATACTGTGTTGTGCATTAAATATAAAAACATGTTAAATTGTATTGTTGCCAAGATCGTATGCAACGCGTGTGGAGGCGGCAGGCCCCTGGTGATAATGTTTGACTGTTTCTTACTGAAGCCTCCACCAAGATTATTCACCCATCTAGATACAGTATTGCTAATCTTGGGATTGGGAAAAGTGTCCGGGATTGGATTCCCTACTCCAGATCTACTAAGTGTGTTCATATTATACAGCAAGTGCCCATCAACAAGCTTTAATTGCCTTACAGCTGATTACAAATAGACTACTGCACTAAACACTTTAACATGGAAGCATTTTGCTAAAAGTCATTTTTGACTGCATGATATAATTATCTCCTTTCTACTTTCAACAAATTAGCTTTTGGAAACATTCACTTCATAACAATGTGCTTATTCTGGCTAGATTTGATACCGCACAAGACACACAGCATTTTACATTGTCCCTGCTCAAGTGTTCAATGATAAAATTCGAGTTCAATTTAAAAAACAAAAATTTGTTTTCTCTCTACACATCTGCATTTGTTAGAAGAAATGCATGACTTTTGTTGATAATAGCTTTTTGATTTAGTTTTAAATTGGAACCTTAGTTTTGTTTTTCAGAAGCATAACCTGTTTTTAGACTCTTAATTTGGACTCGTTTCAGCACTTATTGGAGACTTACTGGAATAATCTTACACAGCATTTTTAGTTGGTGCATTTGCACCGTTGTTAACTAATTTTATTTTATTTTGTTAGTTTTTATCAGCTGTTTTCCATTTACAGGACTTAATCTAGTAATTAGAAAAGACCATTATTTTTTCCTGTTTTCATAGGTATATTATGATGATCCTATCTCAGATGGGGGTATGCGGTAGACTAGATTATTTGGAAGGAGGTACGGGGCCCAAAAAGTTTGAAAACCACTGACCTAGATAGTATATCACCCTGGATCTATCACCCTGGATATCACGTAGATAGTATATCACCCTGGATATCACGTAGATAGTATATCACCAAGACAGTATATCAGATAGGATATCACCTAGATAGTATATCACCCTGGATATCACCTAGATAGTATATCACTCTGGATATCACCAAGACAGTATATCAGATAGGATATCACGTAGATAGTATATCACCCTGGATATCACCTAGATAGTATATCACCCTGGAGATCACCTAGATAGTATATCACCCTGGATATCACCTAGATAGTATCACTCCTGTGTACATTCTTTTTCTACAAGACTGAGACCCACTGCGCTGTGCACACGCAGCCTGTCACGGGTACCGCTGTGCTCAACGAACAGATTATTATTATTATTATTATTATTATTATTATTATTATTATTATTATTATTATTAATTTACTTAGCAGACACCCTTATCCAGAGCGACTTACAGTGGTTACAAAGTATCCCAATACAGTTATGTTGAAGAACGACAATGTAAATATAGTTAATATAATAATCCTGGCACCCTAGTACCATCTTACTTTAGTTCTTTTTTAATCTGGTACACGCTCCACTAATAACAATATTCCGAATTACTAAGCATAAGAATTGTCTCTATATACATGCAAGTCATGAAAATAAGCACATTAACAAATAAGCACATTAACAAACAAAAAAAGAAAAACACATACGTTTCTGTATTTTTCAGCCGTAATATTTCACATCCCCTGGCTTTATAACTTTAAAAACATAATTGGATTCCATTACCATACCAGAAATGTTCAGGGGGTCCACATATGTTTTTATAGCTCCTTCCTTCTCCTCACTAGAGGTACCCCAGTTTTTTTATTTTTTTATTTAAGGGGGGTCAGCACTGTTCAAGCGGTTATATTTCACACCCCCTGGCTTTATAACTTTAAAAACTTCATCTGATTCTATTATCACACCAGATATGTTCAGGGAGTATATAACTGTCTTCATGCATATGACATGATATGACATGACATGACGTCCAGAAAGCTCTTGATAACTAACATGTGGAAGATTAGGTTTATGTGCAGGAAATAAAGAGTACTGGTCGGAGGCAAAACCTCAAATTGCGGTGAGTAAAATATTGGCATACCACAGGGATCTGCATTAAACCCGTTGATCTTCCTAATTTACGTCAGTGATCTTGATATTTAAATTTGCAGGTACCAAAATAGCTGGGGTGTACTGTAACAGCAGCACAGGAAATAAAGAATTTAGGCACCATTCATAAGTGGCCAGACGTCTGGCAGATTAAGTTTAATGTAGACAAGTGCAAAGTACTACATGCAGTTAGAAAGAATATACATTAAAAACATCTGGCAGTGAACTTGAGTAATTAATCCAATGAGAAAGGTGGTTGTAATGGGCGCCTTATTTGTCTTTGAATGCTTTCTGAGGCACTTGTAGCAAAAAAATATAACGTTCTCCACATGTGTTGGCTGGTTACTTGGGTCAGTGCACGTCCAGTGAAACCACAAGTTGCACTCATCACAAGCAATCTGTAAAATTGTAATATTAGAACCTCAAGATAGTATGGTATCTGATAGCTAGGCATTTGAAAACTCACATTATGTTATTTTGAATTATAAAAAGGCTGTATTTATAGGAATTATAAATGCCTTATAAAAGAAACCATGTACACAACTGAGCAATGAAGGATTGAAATAAATCTCTTTATAGTCCTTAAATGTCAGTGTACTGGTAGGGGCTCTGATTTTTTTATTTATAGGTTCACACTCTCAATTAGTTTTTATTCCAAATTTCAGGTTAAACAAAATAAAACCCAAAATGTGAAATGTGTGCATTATAAATGATAGCTATCGTTAACAAGTAGTCTGATAAGGCAGCTGGTGTCCAGGGGCTGACTTTGAAATACTTTGAAATCAGAACCCCTGCATATACAGAATATGGAACACAGTTTGAACAATTAACTAAACCAAACAGTTGGAACAATGGAACTGGAATTGTGGAGAAATTACATGTTTGTATTCAACCAATATAGCATTTCCTGACAATTGTTGTTGAATTCAGTCAATTTTGCAAGAATGGGGTGTAAAAATGCTGATTAAAGCATTTGAATTAAATAACAAAAATGCAAGCATGTGTTTTCACTACTGTTCCTGTGGATTATTAAGGTACCAGATTCATTTATTAAAGTAAGCACAATCCCTTCGCAATTCAGTTATGTCACAGTTGTGCTCTCTTGGAAACAGATTCTCTCCTCATTCAAAATGCATTCTGCAAACTGAAATGTAAGACAGTGGCTCGGTTTCTGCAAGGAGTCCTCGGTGCTGGTAGACCCAGTCCTCCCAGTCCCATAAAACGTTTTTCAGCCCAGAAAGGCGCATATGCCTTAACTCGGCTTGCTCATCACGGAGCAGGGCTCGAGTTACATTCCATTATCTTCTATCTTTTTTTTCAGTTCCTGGCTGTGTCACTAGAGGGCGCTATCCCACTTCTGGAACCAAATGTGATATAGCCCCCAGCCAAGGCTGGGTTGATGCCTTTAACCTTCTGCTGCCAAGGGTAGTTGCCACCTCCCTGGCCACAGGAATTCTACAATTTTTGCAATATGTTCCTTTAATCACGATTACTATATCTGCCTTTTAGTGTATCCAAGCAAACATATACACTACCAGTCAAAAGTTTTAGAACACCTCCATTTTTCCAGTTTTTATTTAAATGTACGCAGTTTAATGTCTCAATGTACTCTGAAATTAAAGCATAGAACAAATAAACAATTGGAGATAAAAAAGAAATCATGGAATCATTTTGTTTAACAAAATTTAATCTAAATTTTTGACTCATCAAAGTAGCCACCGTTTGCAGATATAACAGCCGAACACACTCGTGGCATTCTTTCTACAATGGAAATCAAATATTGTTCGGAAAGTTCTTCCCAACACTGTTGCAGAAGTTCCCACAAATGTGTTGCACTTGTAGGTTGCTTTGCTTTCACCCTTCTGTCCAGTTCATCCCAAACCAGCTCGATGGGGTTTAAGTCTGGAGACTCTGCTGGCCATTCCATGATTTGAAGCCTACCGTCTTGTTCTTTTCTTCTAAGGTAGTTCTGTCATAGCCTGGAGGTATGTTTTGGGTCATTATCTTGCTGTAGGATGAACCCCTGACCAACTAGGCGTATACCAGAGGGTATTGCATGGCGCTGCAAAATGCTGTGGTAGCCGTTTTGGTTCAGGGTGCCACTCACTCTGTGCAAGTCGCCGACTCTAGATCCAGCAAAAGAGCCCCAGACCATCACGCTTCCTCCTCCATGTTTGACAGTTGGTGTCACACACTGAGGAACCATCCTTTCGCCTACTCAGCGGTACATAAAACCCTGCGTGATGAACCAAAGATTTCAAATTTTGATTCATCGGTCCATAAGACCTTCTTCCAGTCTTCAGTAGTCCACTGGCGGTGCTTCATGGCCCAGGCAAGCCTCTTTTTCTTATTTTGCCATCTTAGCAATGGCTTTCTTACTGCCACTCGACCTGTCAAACCTGCAGCTCGAAGTCTTCTCTTCACAGTTGAAACTGAGACTTGCTTACTTCGACCAGTGTTAAGCTGTGCTTGAAGCTGTTGTCCTGTGAGTCGCCTATCACGCAAGCTGTTGACTCTCAGAAACTTGTCTTCTGATTCTGTTGTGGCTTTGAGTCTGCCAGACCTCTTCCTGTCAGAGTTTCCTCCAGTTTCCAAGTGCCTTTTGATGGTGTAGGAAACTGTACTCACTGACACCTTGGCTTTCTTTGCAATTTATCAAAAGGAAAGACCTACACTTTTAAGGGTTATAATGGTCTGTGTTCCTTTGTTAATTGCCTTTTTCTCGCCATTATGATAGCAATATACTACTTCCTGCAGTACAATACTATCCAAATAATGCTTAAGAGGGTGTAGTAACACAGTCTGTTCCAACACTGCTTTTATACAGACAGAGGGTTTGTAAGTAATCAAC
Organism: Acipenser oxyrinchus oxyrinchus; assembly: GCA_030684275.1. Lineage (NCBI taxonomy): Eukaryota > Metazoa > Chordata > Actinopteri > Acipenseriformes > Acipenseridae > Acipenser > Acipenser oxyrinchus. Next base: position 87,539,068 of record CM060250.1, read on the forward strand.
AAAAGTTGGGACACCTGTAGGAATTGTTAGCATCAACTTTCAAGGCTTAATTTACTTCCATTGCTGCAGAACAGCTGTAAGTTGTTAACCCATTACTTGTTCCCTGAAAAAGGCCTTTTTGTATAACTCTGAAATGTACATTATTTTTCAGAACAGGGACAGGCTTGCAACACGCTTACCCTGGAGCCCCAGTTTCTCTGCTCCCTGGAGGGCATACAATGCTTCCACCCGCCTCGAGCAGCTGGGCGCTGATGCTGGGCTACACCACAAGGACTGCAACTCCACCACAAAGTCCAGGAGGACCAGGAGTGGATTACAGTGCTGTGTAGCCGACACCGAGGTTTCAAAAACCGATCGGCGGACCTGGGTCTCCTCAGTCTGGGATCTGGACCCGGGCAGCAGCTCTGCCCACAAGGGCTGCTAGCTTGTCTGCCAGCAGACCACTAGGAGCCATATAGGTCTCAGACAGGGAGCCCTGTAAACAGGAGGGTCCTCCGTTCCCCTTCAATTATCCTTCCTCCATGGAGGCGGCCAGGAACACCACATCGTCCTGCTCCTCCTCTGAACTTTGTCTTTGCCTCCTTTTCTGTATCTTTTCATTATCAACAAAAATACATGATTGTAATTTTTAAATGCTTGGTCAGTAACAAGGCAAACATTACAGGTTATGTCAGCTCTGTTTACGGAGCAATTGAGACCAGCACAGAGGCTTCATTCATTTTAATTAACTACAATAAATGGAAACATTGAAAACCTCCAGTTTAATGTTTGCAACAAATAATAGAACTTTGTTTGAGGGACTACTTCTTCTCCAAAAGTTGAAGGATATATAATCTTTTTTTTTTTGTTGTTGAAAAATTCTATAATATATATATATATATATATATATATATATATATATATTTGTATTCGTTTTATAAGCGGGATAACACTCCAGGGCTTGTCCGTTGTGTAGCATTAACATACAGCTGTATGTTAATGCAACACAATACACAAGCCCTGTAATGTGTTACTTTACAAGCTGCTGTATTGAGTGCACGTGAGCGCAATACACAAAAACTCTCTAGTAACAAATACATTTAGACACTTGAAAAACTATATATGACAGAGAGTTTAGACATTTTATTTTTACTTGGAGATATTCTCCCTGTATGCATGGTCTTCCTGAATCTGTAGCTGCGCTTTTAAGGTCTCAAATTTTGGGTGTGCAATGGGATCTAAAAACTATGCTGCTGCTTCCATTCTGTAATTATGTAGCCTTTCCGCGGACCGCAGATTGAGAACCCCTGCTCTAGCATATACCAAACAGCGCAAGAGTTTAAGGTGCTTTGTTTGGATGAAGATTATTAATTATTAAGGAATTCATTATAGTCAAAAAGCCAGACAAGCATTAACTGCCAAATTTGTTTGTTTTGTGGTATTAATTTAATTTTGAGTTTTTTTTCTAGCATGTCAATGTTACATTTTTTTTTAAAATAATTTAGTCGTTGCCAATTATTTTTTATTATTTTCTCCCAATTTGGAATGGCCAATTATTTTATTATGCTCAGCTCACCACTACCACCCCTGCGCTGACTCGGGAGGGCGAAGACGAACACACGCTGTCCTCCAAAGCGTGTGCCGTCAGACGACCGCTTTTTTTCACACTGCGGACTCACCATGCAGCCAAGAGCTACAGCGTCGGAGGACAACGCAGCTCTCGGGCAGCTTACAGGCAAGCCCGCAGGCGCCTGGCCAGACTACAGAGGTCGCAGGTGCGCGATGACGCTGGTGCACGGTGAGCCGAGGACACCCTGGCCGACCTAACCCTCCCTCCCCCCGGGCGGCGCCGGCCAGTGAGCCGCCCCTGGGAGCTCCCGTCCTCGATCGGCAAAGGAATAGCCTGGACTCGAACTCGCGACTTCCAGACTATAGGGCACATCCTACACTCTACGCAAGTGCTTTTACTGGATGTGCCACTCGGGAGCGAACCGTCAATGTTACATTTTTGTACCTATAAAGAGTGCGCAGCAGTAAAGGAAAAGAGAGGCAGTGTTAGTGCAGTGTTTGTGCTGGAGAATAAGCTGCTCAAAGTATGGAAATCAATTTTGGCTTTTGTTCGGATCAGTATTACCATGGGTTATGCAGGGAATTGGTGAAAGTATTTTAATTTGCTTTATAGAATAGGCTGTTCTGACCTGCGCTTTGTCTCTTCCTTCTGTCTATTTTCAAGTTCAAGACGTTACCCGCTGCCACTGTGATCCCCTGGAGTGAGCAGAAGACCGAGCTGTGTCTGGGGTTGTTTAGACGAAAGGCTGATGTGCTGTGTCCGGACAGATTGTAGAGAGCAAACGGAGATCGTTTCTGCCTACAGTGTTACTTCAGGAGGTGGATCCAGTTAAGGCACGGGTGGCTTGGAGACAGTAGCGTTTGGTTCAATAGATACTATTTTAATAACAGAGTTTGCACAGGTTGATGATATAGGTTGTAATTATTTTTAACTCATTTTAATTGGCCATGAGTTTAGTAGTTTATGGTTGTCCTGTTAATAGTTTTAACGTATTTCTGGAGCATTATTAGTTAGCCACAACTTTGTAAGTTAGATAGCTTGGGGTGCGTGCTGGTGCTGCCACTAATTAGGAGGGGATCAGATTGCTGACCTGTCTGTAGCCAAAGTCAGGTAAGATTGGTTAATTTAATACAGACTAGGTAAAAGCATAGTGATCTTAAGGGGCCCCAACTTACAAGTAAGTGGGAATTGGTGGTACTGCAGTGGCTCACTCGTATTTGTTGTATTACTAGTCCCAGATTTCCCCACAAACTATTGTAAATTATAGGGTTGCTTATTCTGTGTACACCTTTAATACTGCAAATCATTGTATTAATAAACGGCCATTGGCCAAACTGTATGTGATTTGTCTTGGTGTATTTGTAAGCGTTGTTGGGGATTGCTCTACTGCCAATTTAAAAATACTTGTGTGTGGGGACCTCTAATATTTTTATTATTAATTTTCTGGGAATATTTCCCAGTGGCGTAGTCAATTTAAACAATTTTATAATTTATTTCCTGCATAAGGAATTCAATTAATTCTATTTCAATTAATTCTATTTCAAGCTTGTTACAACTGTAAATACTGATTAAAAATATAAAAATATCTACAGTTAAAAATTAATGAATAGTCAGTTTAACAAAACGACGGCTGATACAAACTAAAAGGAGGAAAATAAAACTGAATATCTGACAACTGGATGCGACCGATTTTTAAATGTATGTTGGCCTACTACAAATAAAATACCAGAACAGTATATTGTTTAAAATAGCAAACTGCTTTGTAGTGCAAATTAATATAAACTGGAAGATATGACAACACCTTGATGTCTTCAGTATCTTCCATGACAGCATGTACCTATTTTGACAGGTGTTTTCTTTGATTTTGGTGGCGCAGTGATACGTGGTTAGCACAGGTGCAGTGATTTGCCTTTGCTCCTAAGTAGTTCCTAATCGTGACACTGTGCTGAATATTCTAACGGCTTGAAACCCTGCTGGAGCAATCAGCATGCAAGCATTCTAACGGGCCTTAACACCACCCCAGATGTCTTCACTCAGAAAGTTGGTGTTGTACCAGCTATGTGGAGTTTCATCCCCAAATATATTAAACAAAATAGGTGAAATGGCACTCATTTTTGGCTGTGGTTTTGTAACTCAAATTCAAAAAATGCTTTATTGGCATAACAAAATGAAATTGAGTTTTGCCAAAGCAATTCACAATGAACATTATTACAAAACAGTACAAAACTCCCCTTTCCCTCCCTCCCTCTCTCTATATTTACAGTGGACATGGGTTTGCATGAGAGTCTGGTCCCCGTGCTCCAGGGTGTCTACACCAGGGTCTGTCTCACTGTCTCTCTGGGTGTGGCAGGCAGCTACATACTGGGCAGCTAGCTCTGCTGTCTGCTGCTCCTCTCCTAATAGAACTGGCAGTTTTTCTAAGTCAGAGAGCAGCTGGAATGTTGTCGCCTGATTGGCCAGTTTGGGGAAGTACGTGTCCCTGATTACCTTATATTGGGGACAGTGTAACAGGAAGTGCATTTCTGTCTCGACCTCTCCCAGATCACAGTGACAGCACAGCCTTTTTTCTTTGGCAATCCAGTTTTTTTTGTGCCGGCCAGTTTCGATGGCCAGGCTGTGGTCACTGTGTCTGTACTTGGTCAGGATCTGTCTATGTTTTGTGTTTTTGACCCTGATCAGATATTCTGCCAGGGTCAATTCTTTTTTTAGGGCCAGATATCATTGTAATTAATTGTGTGATTCAGTTTTGTTATTCCAATGTACTTCATAATTGTTTTCCAGATTTAGATTAATTTGTTTCATTTTTTGTGCTGGGAGTTTTTTGTTGGTGGTGTTCTGAAGCTCGCTGGTGTTAATTTGGCTCATTTGGCTGACCGTCAGTACCATTCTACTGAGGGGATTCTCTTGTGAGGGCTGTGTGCAGCTCCGCAGTGCAGTGTGGTGGTAGGACTGCAGATCAGCCTGCTGTAGATGGACCCAGTAGTTCAGCGCTCGTTTCTGTATGGAGTGGAGTAAGGGGAACCAACCTAGTTCAGCCCTGCAAGCGCTGTTGGCTGCACTCCTGTGAACCTGCAGGAGGTGTTTACAAAATTCCAGATGGAAAATTTCTATGGGGCTTTGATCCCATTTTTTATAGACATGGTTCATAAGGGGACCCCATACTTCACTACCATGCAGAAGGTTTGGCTTTATTATGCTGTCGAAAATTTTTAGCCGCATTTTTATTGGTGGTTTAATTTTGAATAGACGATTTTTTATGGCATAAAAAGCCCTGAGCGCTTTATCTTTTAATGCATTTATAGCCAGGTTGAAGTTCCCAGATGCACATTTGCCCGAGCCCCTCCCCGATTGGGGAGGGCTCAGGTCGGCAGTGTAATCCGTGGTTCACTGCGCACCAGTGACTCCTGTGGCCAACAGGTCGTCTGCAGGTCTGCAGTAGAAGCCAATTGGATCTGTGTTGTCTTCCGACACTATGGGTCAGGTGGCTTCACTGTAGACCTGCTGTGCGAAAAAAGACGGCTTGGCGGGACATGTTTCAGTGGACGTGTGTGTCAGCTCGGGAATTGCAGAGGTGAGCCGCGATAAAAATAATAATTGGGCATTCCAAATTGAGGAGAAAACTGGGGTAAAAATCATTGGCGATGACTAAATTAAAAAAAAAAAAGAAAGAAAAAAAAAAAAGATGTGCGGTGGTTTGGGAGAAATCCAATCTGAGTCTTACTCAAGACACTGTGCTCGGTAAGGAAGGCCAGTATCCGGGCGTTAATGATACTGCAGAATACCTTCCCCAGATTACTGCTCACACAGATACCTTGGTAGTTACTGGGGTCAAATTTGTCTCCGCTTTTATATATAGGGGTAATTAGTCCTTCATTCCAAATCTCAGACCCAGCTTCTAGTATTAAATTAAAAAGTTAAACAGGGCCTCCTGCATTGTAGGGTTACTTTGTTTCAGCATCTCATTACCGATGTTATCTATGCCACAGGCTTTCCTAGGTTTGAGGGCCTGGAGTTTCTCCTTTAGTTCCTGCATAGTTACTGGTGACTCTAATGGGTTCTGGTTGTCCTTTATCGTTTGTTCTTTTAATTTTTTTAGGATTGAAATTTATTCTGAATTTAGTTTTTTCTTTTCTATTTTTTGGTAAAGGTTTTCAAAATAGTTTTTCCACATATTGCCATTTTGCCATTTTTTTAGTGTTCATTTTTTTCCATAATTCCCAAAAGGAGTTTTGCTCAATTAATTCCTCAATTTGGGCTAGTTTTTTGGACATGCAGTCTTATTTTTTCTTGTTCAGGAGGTGTTTATACTGCTTTAGTGCAGTGCAGTAGTTGAGGCGTGACTCCTGGTGGTGGGGCTCCCTGTGTTTTTGGTTTGACAGTCGTCTCACATGTTTCCTAGCTGAAAAAAATGATGAGGACTGGGGTGTTTACACTTCAACCTGTGTAGCTTCAATTTTTTTCTTATTCTTAATGTGATTGTCTGCAAAGACAACAGGGCTAGCCAGAGATTGGATAATGTTTGTTGGATTGTTTTTTCTTGTGTACAGTTTCCTAGTAACTGAACACATTGTATTCTGGGAGATGTAGTTGTTAGTTGAAGTTTTAGGGAAGGCGGGAGGGGAGGCAGACAAGCTGTGCAGTAAAATTGCTATGCGTATTTTTACTCATTAAATTTAAATTTAGTGTGTATATCAGATTTTTTTAATGCGTAAAAACAGCAAGTACACAGTTTATCTGGACAGCTGAGTACACTTATTTTCATCTGTCAAATGTTGGAGGTTATGGAAATAAAATGCTTATATATGACAATCTGTACAATATTCTTTTTTAAATAAAATACTGTAAATCTCATGGCAATGTGTTTGTGTATTTATTTATTTATTTATTTTTCAGTGAGAGTAGTGCAGGGAAAGTTCCAGTTTGTCAAGATTATCTATTTTTTGTGTTTTCTATCTGTTTGTAGTTTTAAAAACGCACCAAAGTGAGGTTTTGGTAATTTCAAATGTGTAACTGTAACAAAGAAATCTAAGTTCCACATGCAAGTTCATAACCCCTCAGCTCCAAGCTAGTGCCACTGGAAGCACACCCTGTCACTTTTCACTCTAGATCTAACCCCAGACAATGCAAAATTGAAGAATAACACCAGTTCAGTTAGGACGATGTGGTACTTTAGCCTCACCAAAGTGGCCATAAGCAATGCTCGAATGCATGACAAATACAACTTCAAAAAGCTGCCAAAAATCCAAACCCATAGATAGCTAAATATTTTGCTTGATTCTTGTAGATCTCATCAACATCTATCCAAAAATATCTTTGGGTGATTTTTTGAAAACCCCCAGGTGAATTTTTCTAGCAAAATCTGAGATGGTTGGGCAACAAAATGCCCCTTTTCTGGTTGAGTTGGCGCGGAGTGACCCATATTTTAACAAATGTACTATAAGTCTTGATTTTCTTTAAACCATCATGCAGTGAATGATATTTAATAATATGATACTCTGCAGCCACCATGAGACTGCCATGTCCTTCCATTGTCTGATTGACGTTCTGCATTAAAGAATAAGTAAAATCCAGGTTTATTGATGTGTAGTAGGCATTATGAGGCACCAGTATTTACTGTATGAATCCCACTTGAGGTATTCTGGTCTGTGATACAGTAATAGTAAACTTACCAATGTGTGAAGAATGTTGTCAGAAATGTTCTAGGCCAGTTAAAACGGATGCATTTTAACCCTTTGTGAGTTGTTTGTATGATTGAATATTAAATAATGTGTTGTCACTAGTTTTAAACTACTAGTTTTAAATCAAACTATTGTATGTAACACATTTTAAGGCCATTTGCTATCCAACACAGAACCCTGATTTATAACCTAACCAAATAACCTTTTGCTTTCTACTTTTATTATGGAAACTCAATCGTCAAACACAGTATTTACACTACCTATAGTGAACTCTAATCCTTATCGTGCTCTTGCAGTAAGGTAAATGACATTCAATTTGCAAGTCCCTCTCACACCTCTATGGTGTTTTCTTGGGGAAATCCACTATGTAGATCAACACAGCCTAAAATAAAAACAATACATCCCATCATAATTAAGAAAAAAAAAATGATTGAGTCTTTATTTTACTGAAAATTCTTAAACACAAGTCTAACGCTAGTCAGGAGCCATAGTTGTGAGGCCATGCTATTTGAGTTAAGCCCTATAACGAGAATGAAAATGCTGGTGGAAAGGCAATATGGGAGAAATTGACCATATTGCCTATAACCTGTTCCTTGGTATAAACAGCCACCATACAAAGGGTGAGCACTGAATTTTACACTCATTTAAAAACAAAAACAGATGGGTGGTGCTGTGAGTGACAAGGCAAATCTTTTCTTCTAGTGTAGCCAATTGTTTTCTCATGTTTTGTTGCACATCTTTATGGAATCCAGACAGACATATGATCACATTCAAACCCAGAGTATAAGGTTCTCAGTTTTAACAATGCAGGCTGTAAAAATTGTTCTATGGGATTTTCCTTTCTAAAATTACATTATTCAAACTTGACTTAACATTATTACAAGCATCTTTTTAATGATCTCTACAGAAGCAGATCTAAATAATGCTAACCCCAAACTCCTGAACAGACTGAAAACCCAATAGCTGTGTATTTATTAAAGATAACAAGGAGTGAAGTAAATCACCCTGGGGAAAAATACCAGCAGAATACATTAAACAGTGGCTGTATTTAGATCTGTGTTTTAATCATTAAAATATCAGTTGTCTGACATTAATAAAATGGCTGTCATAAGCTCTTGCTGAACATATATGCTCTGTGTGTGTTTCTGGTATAATGTGGAAAAATATATGTTTACCTGTTTTTGCCTGAATTTAACACATCACAAAAATGTGCTGTATAACCTACTGATCTTTCTTAGTTAATTTGTGTAGTTTCTTTATTTTTAATCATAAAAAAAACATTACATCAAACATCAAACATACATCACTGGCAGCGGGTCTAAAATATACGTCAACATAGGACTCTCCGGCACCATGTTGTGAGTTAATTGTCCCCGTCTGGCTTCAAACAACTGTGGACGACAGAGAGCACATACATAGACCACTGGGAGATAGTGATTATATAAGGTTGTTATATATATATATATATATATATATATATATATATATATATATATATATATATATATATATATATATATATATAGTATTAGTTTAGTTTTAATACTGGCCACCATGATACGAGTTAATAGGTCCCAATCAGAATATATATATATATATATATATATATATATATATATATATATATATATATATATATATATATATAAAGGAAATGTTCTGTAGGCCGCTGTAAATGTAAGTGTAATTGTAGGCTACATTGCTTGAACTTGCAAATCGAGATAGATTTTTAGTTTCTGTAGCTCGTTTAAATTATGTTTTGTAGTATCCTTCGGAGCAATATAACATATATAATATCCAAATAATGAAAATAATTAAATAATGAAATGTAATTAATACGTGTTACTAGTCCTACTTTTATCATAGTTTCTACAGTGGCTGCGATAAGTACCGGTATCTGAAACTAAGACTAGTATACGACTTTAGAATAATTCAGATTCCAACAAGATACGTCGTGATTCTAGTATTGGATTAACAGTACTGATGTTAAAGTACTCATTTGGATGAATTGTAACTAAAACTTACGTGCTTTGCAATCTTGAAAGGTGCTGCGGCTGCGATAAAGTTTGTGCTTTCATTTTGACACTCCTAGGGATTAGGGTCATTATTAATGGGAATTGTGCTTTCATTGAAATTAATTATGGCATGTTATAGCTAACTTAAATAACTCCGCATTTCCAAATCTGGCTATATTAGCATTATAGAGCCGTATAACACCATAATGGTAATGAATTACGTGAAGAAGAAAAAAATATGCAATGTAATTATTACAGCTGTTTATCCTAAATCCCACCTACTATGTAACACATTCTAAATACTTAATGTGTATTAATTAACAGGTAGTTATATATCTATTTATCCATGCTATATTACATTACAGTTAAATAAACTGCACATGGCGCTATAAGTTCCAATATAATTACCTCACTTTTAAACTAAACTCGGGAACTCTTTCAGTCTTTTAGAATTATGCATGGTTGAACATTTGAAATGAGTTAGTGCACTTCCTCGAGGCGCTGATTCAGACATGATTGGGGCAAAGCAGACTCCATGTGCTTATTTATATACGTCATTTTGGAAGTTACATAGCCAAAGGAAGAAAACATGCTTTGCTTCCTCTCCAAATTATCCCCCATCCATTGATTAAAAGCGAGAAGATACTAAATCAACAAGTTGCACGACCTCCTTGCAATGGCAATGTCAGCTCGCACTTGAAAAAGAGCCATGAAAAGATATACACACACACACACACTAAAATCAAAAGACACAACCAACAATCTATATAATTATCATCATCTGCTGCTTTTCCCTTTCTGGCAAAGAAACACTCCATCCATTTGTAGAAATCGCCTGCGGAAACGTTACATCAAAACTAATCATAACGATTAAAATCAGCTTTTCTGTGCAAGAGAGGGGCAACAATAGGCAAGTTGGAGACTGGAGTGAGACTGCTTTATGTAGAATTTGCTGGATCTTTAAAAAAAATAGATCAATTCTGTGAAAGGCCAACGTGCTGCCTCTGTGATCAGTTAATTTAATTTAAGTTTTATTTTGCAGATTGGTTTAGACTGGGGTAGAGGCATGAGCTAATTGTATCCTGATCTTTGCCTTAAGGGGTTTCGAAGCCCTGAAGCAAGTATTCTCTGTATTTTGTTCTGTCTACCTTAGCCAAGCTATTGCATTTCTCTCTGGTGTAGCGAGGGAAGCAGATCGCTAAAGAAATCGAAGGAAAAGAGAGGTGAAAGGGAGACTGGATGTTCATCAATGTTTCAGGTAAGGACTGATAGATTTGGTTTGCTATTATTTGCTGAGGCTGGTATGGCTGGGACTTTTAGGGCGCAGCTGCTTTTACGCATGTGCCAGGAGAGAAGCGCCACAGTTGTAACAAAAAAAAAATATTTTAACCACTTCCTGCGAAATGAACCCTGCTTTAATCGAAATATCTTTTTTAAATATGTTTCAGATCGAACGTGGATTTCAACTCAGACGAAAAAATCTCGACCCGTACGATTAGAAATTATTCAGCGCTCGGTCCGAATTAGCTTGTGGCGCGTATAGCTTGGGAAACTGATGGTCTGTTTTTTTCGGGGATGTCTTAAGCCCAATATTTTAACATACAGTTTTTGGTATTCGGTAGAGGCTTTGCCCGATCTTCGATTGTTCTATACCAGTTTCAGTTCCTAAGTGCCCCAGATCTGCTAATGAAAGACGCCATTGTGGAGTAATTTTGCCGGAGGGTGATTTTTTTTTATTTTGTTAAACAGAAGGTACCTTTTCTACGCAACTCAATGCCGATCCAATGAATCACCTCTTTGTACTTACCGTCTCTTTGTAATGAGACATTTTCTTTGTAAATCCAAACCCCAAACGAAAAAAAAAACCCTAGTATTTTTCTTTTGCAGGGCAGGGAGTAGTATCTCTCGTCAGGGTGACCGACATTCTACAGTATGGGGTTTCAAGACTAATCTTAAAGCCAGTCGTGCATACGAGTGGAAAGCTACACCACTTACTTTGACCATGACGTTTTCCTTTCAAGTTGTCAAATTTATAAATTAACCGATCTTGCTGTTTCCACTAAGTGCAGTGTTTGGGATTTTTATATTGCAAAGATGCGTTTTGGATATCGGTTAAGTATAGGACGCCCTGAACGAGATGTGTAGTACACTCTCAAGACACTTACGTGAAAGAGAATAGAAGATGTCATTTGCTAAATGTGTCCCGTTGATTAATTCTTTCAAATGTTACCATGAGTCCCGAGTCGCTAAAACGGGTATAATATATTGCCTTGATAAAAGTTTAAACGACTAACAATTGTTACTCCTAAAATAGGCTACATACAGAATATGCATTTTTTTGTTGTGTTTTACATGTTTTTTTTTCGTTAACTTTAACTTTTGTACAACAGCCATATAATATAATGGTTAAAACGGTAGCCACTATTTGAGTGTAAATGCAGTTTTGTTTCTTTTAATAAGTCTTTTGTTGCTTTCAGCCAAATTAACCCCCAAAAAAATGGTGAAAATCTTACAGAACTAGTATTAAAATCCTGTAAAACGATACAGTAGGAGTGGGATCAGGTTAATATGTTGTCAGTATAGTATGTTACATTGCAAACCGAAATGCCCGGTCTCCAATGAAAATTTTTAACAAATCTGTGAAATGGTGCTGTTGACAATACCTTAGGGTGGGTTTTCCAGATGCATAACGAGTTGACTAAGTTCTTGAAGTTCCTTTAAGAAATCGCCCTACTTCTGTTTCCAATCAGTTCAGCTGGCAGCTAAAGTCACTTTGGTTCAGAGGCTACCCTCGGGGAACAAAACATATTTGGATTGTTTTAATAAATTGACAACACATGTTGCGTCTTAAAAGGCAAGACTTTGAAAATGTGCACTTTTAAATTCAATACAGCATGAGTTGTAATAATGTTGTTTTTATTAAACGAACACAAACAAAACACATTAATTAAAGTGAAAATGTATTTGATTGCATCAAGTTAATTATTTAACAATGTTATGAAAATCAAACCAATACAAAAACCATTTGGCCTATATGTTAATATGTGATAAAATGCACTTCCACCATTGTGTAAGTGTATAACGTTTCATATTATTGTACCGGTAATACATGTAACTAATGTTACTATAATACAATTGTGTTTGCTGTACATGCTGTCTTCAAAATGACTGCAGCTGATTTTTGTGATCATGCCTCTAGGGAAAGTATCTCAATTTTACACTAGAGGTCACTCTTGTGACTTAATGAGAATACGTTTGTCATTTTGCTGTATCTGGAGAACTTTAAACAAATTTAGTTTATAGACAAGTAACATTAAAAGCTAGTCAATTTTACAATGTGCGGGGACCATCATCAATTCAGACTAAGAAATTGCCTTCCACATTTCCCACCTAACTCATTTATACTGAAAGATACTGTATTTATCTTGGAAGAATGAAGCCAGAAGTAATACGTCAGCCTGGATAAGCGTGTTGTCCTTCTTCATCTTTTTCTTCTTTCTTCTTCTCCTTCTTCTCCTTCACTACTGCTGGAACATTTTAAGGGCTATGAGATTTGAAGGAAACCACCCCTGGCAGGCAAACCTCAACAGTCATAGTTTTTAGGAAGTGAGAGAAAAAGGAAGCAATAAGTCTTTTTTTGTATGAAACGTAAAAGTGTTGGAGTTTAGTAGTATGCTTTTTCGGTTGTGTGTTCTTTCTTCATGAGTGACATTTATGTAACTGTTTAATCTGGCTTCTAGCCTGTGGTTAGTATGATTAGACATGTTAGTATGTTTTAAGACATATTAGGCTTTCTCTGTAGTAGTCTCTATAATCTTTTATATTATATTACTTTGTTTGAGTAAGTTGCTTCAAATTGCATTTCCATAGTTTGTTTACTGTCCTCTTACTTTTTTTATGAGTATTATTCTGAGTTATTTGAATTACTTGTATCTTTTATTTACTTTAGATGCCACATATTCATTCACCATCGTAGGCTAAATTACTCAAAGTGCCTGTAAAACCATAAACCAGCACCACAGCTACTGAAAAAAAAAAAAAAAAGTGTATCCTTTTGTAATTTTGACAATACCTTGTAGCTATGTTCTGAATGTTAACAAAACCAGTATTTTATTGATCATATCATGTTTATATGCCCAAAGAAGAATACACATGGTGAAATACATATTGCTACATGCCTGGAGTCTTAAAGATGTCTGTAGGTCTTTTAATGAGGTAACAGGGACAGTCTCAAGCAAGGGTATCAGCTAGTGCGGTTATATTTTTAAAAAATGTATTTAACTTGAAGAATAAACATGTTTAAACATTTTAAACTTTAAAACAGTATTTGTAACCAATTGGAAAACCGTATTATAAGAACCCATCTTTTCCAATGCAGTTTTACATGCTAGCTCATGTACAAACTCACAGGAACTAGCATGTAAAACTGCTTTGATGTCATTTGGATGCCTGAGCTGAGATGCAACACTTTGTACTTGTATGGTAACTTGTATGGTAATTTTGCAATTGACCAGCCCTTTGATTGTGATTGGGGAATTTTATGAGCTTTGGCAAAGGCAGGATATTGTGACTTTGGTAGTGTTGTATACCAAGATATGCTGTGACATATACCAGCGACTCTGTCCCTCTCATATTAAAATCATATTCATTGACCTGGTGGACTGAATCTTAGATATATTTGTATCTCTCACAATTGATTTGGAAACATTGAAAAAATATTGTAATTCTTATTCTACACTTCACATTCATTTTGCCTACTGACTAGAACTGAACCAATTAATGGTTTTCAAAGGAATGGGTATATATGATGGAAACTGAACCATGGACAGATTAAGCTTATAGATGTATTGGACACCTGATTTCACCCGATTTATTGGACACCTTTGCATTAGAGGAGTGCAAACTAATGCTTTAATATCCATGGTCTTACCTGTTATTAGAATTATTATTATTATTATTGTTACTGGTTCTGCTTTATTATGCTGAGAATATTTTGGTTATTTTTTATCAAGATTCAGAGTAAATATTTCAAATACAACGCTATAGATACTGTAAAGTGATGAACCCTGGTACATTTGTTGTAGGCCACATGGTCTGATAGCAGCTTGAGAGCATTAGAGTCAGTTCAAACCACATGAAGTGATTAGATAGCAGGAAGCATAAGCAATTTAATTTTATTTTTTTAGGGGTTCAATTAACCTTTTTTTTATTGTGAGGCATAGGCTGTAGTACGGTGGCTGAGAAGTGCAAAGAGGTAGCAAGTCTGTACAGAGAGACGTAGCTGCAACCAGGAGACTGGTGACGTAAAAAACTGCAGCCGCATCAAAAAAAAAAAAAAAAAAGGGCCGGTGCATCGTTTAGAAAGACTCTGCCGGAAGTAAAATGTGATTTTTTTTTTTTTTCCTTGTTTTTGTTTGGGGGGGGTGGGGGCTGCAGATGTCACCACTCCTCTCTCTAATGTTACCACCTCATTTCAGTCCCTTGGTTTCAGCTCCATCTCTGTGCACATTTGCTGCCTCTTTGCACTTTTCGGCCACTGTACTGTAGAGCTGCAGAAGACGGGTTGCAATATTTGTTTGCAGTGAAAGGAATATTGGTAGTTAATGTTTTAGTTTAGGTTAATGAAAAATCAACCCTGTCAAACAGTAAAGCACAACCCTTCTTAAAATAGAATCTGTTGCCTTATGTTTGACAATATAATCATAACATGCACAGTGTGGAAAGATGACATGCACAACCTACTTCCATTAAATGGATTTCCATGCAGTTAGGATGTGCAAACATCATACCTGATATTCTGGGCAGTGACCTACAGCTGTGGCCAAATGTTTTGCATCATCATATATAATGAACTAATTTAGGTTCATAAAGGGGAATGAAATCGGCTGAATAATGTTACATTAACATATTCAATTACATATCTCTTTGTAGTTTTCTAGATACTTAATGAAAAACTGACAAATTGAAAAATTGGACATTTCAAAATCTAACCTGAAGTACTGTACTACTATGGCTTTCGGTAGACGATATCATTTTGTTGTTTCTTTGATTACATGATGTTGTAAAATACCAATTATATTTATAGTTTTTTTTAATTTATTTATTTTATTTGTAATTATGGCTCAATCCTAAAATTGTAGGTGATGCAAAACCTTTGGCCATCTTTGTAGCTTACTAGAATCAAGTAATTACCATGTGCCAGACAATACTCATTTTGAACAATTTTCGACATTTCTTTTTTCATATGGTGCATTGTTTATGATTCACTCTGCATATGTGAAAATCATAAGAATGGAGACTTGCAAAACACAAAATGGTTGTGTCCAATCATACAGCGGGTGTCTTCCTCTTAACATGATGAACGTTGCAAAGGTTTTACCATGTAAGCAGTCTGTAGTACAAGTGTTATATCTTTTAAAGCTTTATTTAAAGCAGTGTATCATTTCTTGCTATAGTCTGCTGGCACAAACTTTATTCCTAGAATTTAATATCAGCAGGTATAGCAATGGCAGCTGATCATATCCAGATGAAGAAACACAGCACAGTACCATGCTGAAGCAGTTAATGGGTTGAACAGGAGCAGCAGCATTAAGAAGAAAAGTACTGTGCTAATGAGTGTGTTAATTCACTAAAGACTACTCACTCAAAGGAAAATTGGCACTCGGCTAATGGGACTAGTTTCTCAGCTAAAGCCTTACAGACTTCAGGTGGCTGCATAGTCAAACCAATTGTTATCCTTGGATCACCTTTTAGGTTTGTTGTAATTGATTTTAGTTAACCTCATCACTAGCTTTGCTTTAGAGACACTATAATATAACA
The DNA here is from genome assembly GCA_030684275.1 of Acipenser oxyrinchus oxyrinchus. Lineage (NCBI taxonomy): Eukaryota > Metazoa > Chordata > Actinopteri > Acipenseriformes > Acipenseridae > Acipenser > Acipenser oxyrinchus. Next base: position 87,555,129 of record CM060250.1, read on the forward strand.
CTAACTCAGCTACAAAAATTGCAAAGGAATTTTTATTCAAAGAATAATGTCATTTTTCTACTGGGGTGCATTTGCACATCATTGCAAACATATGGAGGTTTAGAACAGAGTTAACTGTTCTTGTTCACTTTCAGTTTTCTGGGGCCTGGTTTTAGGTTCTGAAGTTCGGTGTATCGATGGATGCTTACCTACCATCCTGGAGGTTATTCTCTGTTTAATGAAGCGCAAGTTGGGCTGGGTTGGAACGTCTCTATCTTTGTTACAAGAGATATATATTCAGGTCTTTATGGACTGTTTTGAAGTAAATTACACCTGCTTGACAAACCTTGGATAACCATTTGCATTCTTCCAAAATAAACATGGGAAAAGACAAGAAATTTAACTTTTTTGTTTTGTATAATTTGCTGAGCTGGAAATACAGTAGGCCTAAGCTCCAATTCATCCGGCTGTAGGAGTAGGGCCAAATGAATAGACACAGGCAGTGCAATATCCCTTGTATGTGATTTCCACAAAGAATAGCACATTTGTGAGGTTACATCATATATAGAATTTTAGTTAATGCTGATTCTTTAAAGAGTAAGTAACTTGAAATGACATTTTCTTAGTTTGTTATTCCCTTTACTTTTTTATGATGTTTTTTGCAATCATTGAGTCATTGATTTTCCTTTTTTTTTCTTTTAAAAACAAGTCTTGTGTTTGGGAGGGTACATTGACTATGAGTTCAGATGCTGCCTCTCAGTTCTATTTGCCTGCCATAGGCATTTAATGTAAGCCAGATCAGGTGAAGTGTCTTTATGATGCACAGCTATGTATTGCCAGCAAATCCAAAAGGAAACTTGATACAAAGTACCAGTAAAGTACTTTTTATAAAATACATTTAGGCTGATCATGCCTATGTTACGCATAGCCAAGTCCAAGATCAGTACTAATTAGTTTATATTTAACACACAAAAAAAAGCACATGATGGCTGATGCCAGTATTTTTTATTTATTGCATGCCATCTGTGTCAATAGCATGCATCCTTCAAAGCCGTTGATCTGTCTTGGTGTGCTGAAGATATTTTAGTTTTTTGTGCTTTCATTTGTGATGTATAGATTGTTTTATCTGCAACACTGTATATTTACACACTACTGGTTCCATCCATTATAATGTTACTGAACAGGCTTTGAAGTTTTATATATAAAAAAGCACATTACTTACCTTTACTGCCTGTTCCTGGTATAAATGGTTCTCAGAACTTGTTTCCATCTCCTGAGATTAGTCAGGGAACAAATTACCTGGATTCACAAAGCACAATCCTGCACACTTCGCCATGTGTGCTATGTAGATCTTCATTTGAAGAACAAGCACTTTAGTTTCCCTTACTCCCTGCAGGGCTTCTGTCGTGAAAATGATTATAAAATTAAATTCAAAACTATACATTTATACTGCCCGCTCACAAACTGCATACAAATCAGGAGAGGACCGGACATCTCAGCAGAGGTCTCAACTCCAAGGACAGCTAATTGCTAACCGGGTATCAAAGTGTGAAGCCTATCCCTAACTGTAATTAAAAAGTGCAAACCAACACACTCCTGGGTGACAACATGCATGACAGTACCTAAAAGGACTGATATTAACTTTTTCATACAGTATTAGGACATTGTATCCTGCGAGTCTAGAATCCTTGCCTTTTTCGTGTGTTTTTTTTTTTTCTCGTCGTCAATACTAGATCTTTCACTATTCCCTATAGCTGTGAATTCCAGCAGTTTGGAGAATAGCTCATGCATTGCCAATGTGACGTTTCTAGCTTGCCCCATGAGATGGTAACCCTCTTGGGGTTTGAGGTAGCAGTTCTGTTTTTCTGAGACCAATTTTATAAATGCACCAATTTGTGACAAATTGTGCACATTCAGTTGAGACCACAAAACTCATTTCACTTGTAACCTGATCCAGAAATCAAATTTGGACTAATCCATTCAGAGCTGAAAGGCATGTAAATTATAGGTCGGGAAGATCACAATGATCTAAACCAATGTATTCCTCAGCGCTCCAGATATGTTGTGTAAAGGGTGTCTTATGCATTGAAAAAATATGAATTACATTTGATATATAAATATAATGCTTAACGAATAGGCATAGCAATTTTGCTGCACGGCTTGAGTTTGCACGTTATCAAGCTGCTTGTACTTTGTTGGTTCATTGGTCAGCTGTGAATGTAGTGCATGCGGTACCTAGAGAAATGACAGGACAGCTTGTAGCCTGCCTGGGAATACATAGTCCACCTTAGTCTTAGTCCACCTTAACCTAACCTACACATTTTTGGAAGGTAAATCTATAACAAATACAATATTCTGTGTTTGGAAAGAGTTGGGATGCTTTATATTGCTCGAGCAAGACGATCAATCAGGAATACAAAATTGTCATTTCTTTAGAAATATAACATACAGGCCTTTTGTATAAGTAGGGATTCTGTTCAGTTTTTATTTATTTAATTTTTCGGTGCTTATTTTTAGCTTTTTTTCAGTTATGTAAATTTATTTATTTATTTTTTAAGGGCTTTCATAATGTATGAAATTTAGTTTTCGGTTACTTCTGCATAATGCTGGGATGTTTTTTTTTCTGTGGAAATATGTATAGTAACTTGAGCTGTACCTTCTTTGCTGTCTTCCACAACAAAATCCTTATGGTCACGGGCACATTCTTCTGGGGCTTTTGTGTGTAGGCATTTTTTTACATTTCGCCACAATTTGCAATTCTGTTTTAAATCCTCTGTATCTTAACTGTAATGCAGCTTTAAATCACGCAAACAAGCCTCCATTCCTAATTGTAATCTTGTTTTAAAATCTTTCAAGCAGAGTCTCCAATAGAAAAGTAGATAGTTGGGATTGGTTTAAAGTATTCAGAAAGAATCAATGATATACAAGTCTTTACTGGGAAAGGTAGTTTTGTTTTTTAAATTGGAAAGGGGTGACGTCAATGTGAATGTATTAACCATTTCCAGTGTTTTTCCAGTGTTTTTTTTGTATCAGTGTTTTTATCATTATTTATTGGTTAAAACCGAAAATCTGTTCATTTTTATAAAAGCAGCTTAATAAAGGCTTAATAAGAATGTAATGCAGGATAATTAAGAGAAAAGTTCCAGATTTTTGCATACCAGCTGAGAGAAAGACTCAGTTAATTGCCCAAACAAAACAGGGAGTAAATGAGCTGAAACATCCTGGATCATATTTTCTTGGAACACTGAAGAATAGAGCAAAAACTCTACCAGATGGGGTTGTGCGAATGTTCAGGTCCAGTTGATGCTAGTGGAGCTTCTTGGCACAAGCACTGTCATATGAACATTCTAATGTTTCTATGACCTCCCCTGGTGGAGGGGCAGCAGTGTGGAGTAGTGGTTAGGGCTCTGGACTCTTGACCAGAGGGTCGTGAGTTCAATCCCAGGTGGAGGACACTGCTGCTGTACCCTTGAGCAAGGTACTTTACCTAGATTGCTCCAGTAAAAACCCAACTGCATAAATGGGAAATTGTATGTAAAAATAATGTGATATCTTGTAACAATTGTAATTCACCCTGGATAAGGGTGTCTGCTAAGAAATAAATAATAATAATAGTACCTACTACACCACCTTGAGTTTGAAATGGGCAAGGACCTTTATGACCAAGTAGTAATAACCTTCCCAGAACAGGTTTTTTTTGATTCTCAGGGGTCCATCGCACACACTAAGGGAAACCCAGGTAGGTTAAAAAATACCGTAGGCTATGTACTCGAATATAATTTACATTATGGTCAAAAGTTTTGCATCACCTAGTAGAATATTAGGATGCAAACATAATTTAAAATATATATATATATATATATATATATATATATATATATATATATATATATATATATATATATATATATATATATATAATATAATTTCTGTATTTTATTTAAAATCATGCAATCTAAGAAACTACAAAATGGTATCTCAAAAGTACCGGAAACTTCAATAGTAGTCCAGTATTTCATGTTAGATTTTGAAATGTCACATTTTTAAATTTTTGGAAAACTACAAAACGATGTGTAATTTCAATATGTCAACGTAACATTATTAATTTTATAGGGCGAGATGCAAAACTTTTGGCCATAGCTGTAATGCACCCCATATAATCTACTAAATCTATATGAAATGAGTGCTCAGATTAATCTACAGTTCACAAAGTAGTCTGTGACAACACAGCTTGGTGCTTGTTTTTAAGGTTAAATAGAATCTAGGCACTTTTTATGGTAGTGCCTGGGCTGATCTATAGTATCAAAAAACCCCATTATTTTAAAATGGAATTGCTGCATCCTTCAAGCTCAGAAGTCATTAAGGAGACTCTGGCCCATAGAAAAAGTAACCAGGGGGGTTTCTGCACAATGATAAAGGTAGCCCAGGGAGGAATGTATTGTTCAATTGAGGTCACCAGTACCCAGTGGGACGTTTCTATAGTCTGTTGATTTAAGGATGAACTGTTAGATTTATGATGCTGAATTAAAATTCAGATGATGCACAGATATACAGTACTGTTTTTTGTTTTTTTTTCTTTGCCATTATTATAATAAATTATTTCAAAAACGTGTTTGGTGCTGATGAATGAAATCCATTTCTATAAAAATAATGTAAAGATTAAAAGGCTTAAGAGTTGCAGTATGGCTATTTTGTGAATTATCCAATTCCTTACAGAATAAATGGTATATGTTAAGGTTATTGTATTTAATTATGTTTTTGATTGTATTAATTTGAGGTCATTCCACTAAGTAAATGTAACCTGGGACTCTTGGCTGTGAACAGATTATTGTAGAATGGATTGTTCATATTTTACATATAGCAGCCTAAGAATAAAAAACCCGTTGTTGATGTTCTGCTAAAAAGCCTCTCAGTTTTGTGCCAGTCCGCTGCTACTGTACTGCCGGTCCGCAGTTTTACCACTCGCACATAGAATTTCGGGTTTTGTTATATTCTTATACTTAGTAATTTACATGCGGGATCACGGTTTAATTAGTGTCTTATCAGTTGATTTACTTGTTTTTGTATTATTTACATACTTTTGTCTGGTTGGCAAACACATCAGATAATCACCCTACCCTCTCCCTCTGCCGCGGTGTGTGGGAGGTTCACCTGACTCAGACGCCTCGTCGTTGATCGTCCTTCTTTTGTAGCTTTGTTTTAAATAATGTTGATGTAAAATCTACATAGCCCAATGTACTGTTATTTTAGAACAGTAGATTTGCCGCATAATTTGGTAGTTATTCGTGATATCAGATACAGCAACAGACTTGTTCTTGCACGAATATTTTAGAAACAGAAAACTTTGGGTTTTCCCCTTTGTTTTAGAATGAATGGGCTGCAGTGAAAGGTATCTTCAAAAGACAAATGCGACAGCCTCGATCCCTGATTATTCTGCTTTCTGGTTGGCGAATGGGCACGCTTTGATTATAATTTGTATTCTGTGTTTCTTTTCACCCCGGAGTTAAGTCGCAGAGCGGTACAGAACTTAACCCTTTGATTGGATGTACCTGGTACACAAACATGAAGTCTGCCTGATGTTTTAAACAAGTTCAGTATGAGCCTGAATATAAATATTTTAGACCAGACCAATTTATTTTGTGTTCTGATTTGAGTATAGACGTTTTTACACATGTAAAACGAGTAAGCCTTTACATATGTCTGCCTGAACTTGAAATGCATCTTCAAAACAGATTACTTCTGTGGAGAATTACGGTATATTTATTGTAAAATCTGCCTGTTGTCTGCTTGAAACGAGCAGTCCCTGCACCTTTAAGAGGCTGTCTGCCTGTAGCTGAAGGTCACTAAAAACAAAGGCTCTTAGCGCTGCGGTCCAATATAGCGCATGCGCCCTGCCCGAGGACTGACAGAGAGACTGCAATATGGCGAGAATGCCTGGCAGCGGAGATAGCTATGCAGGCACAGAGAGGACAGAAAATGACCAAAATAGTTACCTGGTGAGGAGCGATGATGAGGATGATGAGATCCAGGAAATCCAGATAACCGGGGACGAGGAGGAGGAGGAAGAAGAAGAAGAATTATTAGAGGATATCGGACTGGAATGGGAGGCAGAGAGTGAGGACCATGAGAACTGTTGTGTTATGGAAACGGAAGCGGTCCTTATGCAGAGTACAGACCAGGGGAGTGAGTTGTACTCGGAGGCGGACGCATTTCACATCTCTGGACTGGACTCGTACCTGGAATCGGACCTGCAGCGCTCAGACCGATCCAGGCTCAGCGAAAACACTCGTTTAGCCACCAGGTATGCAGTAAGGATCTTCCGGGAATACCTTAGTGAGAAATCACAAAGTCCCGACTTTGAGAATATGGACAAGGAAGCGCTGTGCAAGGTGCTGAGGTCTTTCTATGCAGAGGCACGCTCAAAAAGTGGGCAGCTGTATAGCAAGTCTTCTCTGATCAGCATTAGGAGCTCTTTGAACAGGTACCTGAATGAGCCGCCTTACTGTCGCACGTTGGATCTGACTAAAGATCCCGAGCTAAGAAGTGCTAACCTGACCCTGGCAGCGGTGATCCGAAAGCTTGAAGAGCAAGGCGCAGGTCCTGTTGTGCAGAAGCAAGCAATCACCCGGGCTGACTTAAGAAAACTGTACACCTCCAGTGTGTTTAACACAAACACGCCTTTCGGCTTGCTCAACAAAGTGTGGTTTGAGACATGCATGTATTTCTGCACCAGAGGCAGAGAGAATCAGAGAGAGTTAGAAGAGGACTCTTTCGGCTTGGCAATAGATGAGGATGGGAGAAAGTTTGTGTACTTTAAAGCACTCGGGCCCTACCATAAATCCAGGTCGGCATCTTGGAGTAAAAAAAGAACGGACTCTGATGAGGATAACTTACCTCGCATGTACGAAACTGGAACGGAGTTCTGCCCTTATGCCAGTTTTGTGAAATACATTTCCAAGCGGAACCCTCTTTGCAAGGCTTTCTTTCAGAGGCCGAGGGATCATTGCAGTGAGAGCGACGTGACTTGGTATGAAAACAAAGCGATTGGCAAAAACCTGCTGGGTACCAGGATGCAGATGTTATCCAGGGCTGCCAAGCTGTCAAAGACTTATACCAACCACTGCATCGGCGCTGTGTCTATCGCAACTCTAAACAGCATAGCTGGCATTGGGACAAAGTTATCGCCCAGTCAGATTGCTCCGGAGACGGTCAATGGGACGCAATATCATTTCCAACTGGTGGCCCCGTTTGTGCAGCAGGTTGAGGATGGGAACATGTTAATGAAACCATCGGCAGCTACCAAGCGAACACCGTATGAGTCCGGCTACCTCGCTGAAGTGACAGGTGGGTCCTCTCCGAAAAGGATGTGTATGCGCCTTGCTGAGCAGCACGTGGACACGCCTGTTGTGATTTCAGCAAAAGCTGACCCACAACTTGCTCCTGCGGTTGCTGTTGCTGTTGCCCCCGAGTCCAATGGACACACTGGGACCCCTTCGCCAGCCATTATACTACCTGTGCAGGTAAAGTTCGTCCAATCACCTATCGTGGGGGCTTTTCAAACTTAAATGTCTCGCATTTGCTGTTATTAAACTGATAAAATGCAGCAAGTTTCATCTAAACTACAGCGTACTTTTTTTATTTAGTATTGATTTGTACGTACAATGATTTTTATCAGTTTTTTTTTTCTTTTGTGTATTTCAGAAAAAGTTCGTCCTTAAATGTAAAGCATTCAATATATATATATATATATATATATATATATATATATATATATATATATATATAATTTCAGTTTTTCTAAGTGCTATTTAATTAATGTGCTAGTTTTTAGAACAATACGTTTTACACTACAGTAAGCTTATATATATATATATATATATATATATATATATATATATATATATATATATATATATATTTAATTATATGTACCAAGTCTTTCCTATTATACCAATATTTATTTATTTATTATTTATTTATTTATTTAGTATTTATTAATTTGGCCAACGCCTACCAGTGTTACATTGCAAGATTAAAATACAATATGAACTAGGATGCCAATAAATATGCTAATAAATATCACAGAACAACAGAGACAACATTTTTTTAATTTTTTTTTAATATAATGTGCTCTTAAGCCTCTGTACAAAACGATGTCTCTTATACTGGCTAGGGACTTCTTTGTGCACAGTAAAATGTAACGTTATAAGGTCTGTATGTTATTGGCTACTAACAATTAGTAAGAGTTACTTTCCCCCTGGCCACCAACAGTTTGTATGGAATAGGTTTACATGTGAATACTGTGGAGGTGGCATGCTGGGCTACATTCCCATGATGATGGTGAGGATGTCCTGTTTGTTACTGGCATATTTTGTTTTAATTTGGTTATTACATCAAAGGTATTATTTTCATGTACAAAAATCATGTATTTGGCTGTCACATTTGCAGGATGTATGCTAAACTACTACTGGTTTCTGGAAATCAGACAAGCCCTTTGGTTTATGAAGTAACTTTAAATGTGCTGACTGTTCTCAAAGCCGGAGATCAGCGTTGTTAATTACAAGATATCCTAAACTGCAGCTTTGGTGGAACAAGCTATATGGGCCAAGTTCAACTGTCCTTTTAGTTGGGTATATCCATTCATGCAACAAAGAGTAAATGTAGAATAACATTTATCTGTATTGAATTATTTTGATGTGAAATGAAAAGAAAAAAAAATCCATTAAAATAAAGTAGACCATGGTCAGGTAAGATAAACTATCCTACATAGCTCTATAAAGTCAATTGGAAACCTCAGAATGTTCATCTGCCAATCAGAAAGCGCTATGAATGATGAAAGTGGTTAACTGTTATTCGGGGTGATGTCTGGTCTCTCTAGTCGTGTGAATGTCTTGAGATACTTTGGAGTGATCCAAGGCACGTGGCAAAATAAATATTGAAAGCTCGTTTAAATAATAAAAGATTATTCAACTTGGAGATGTATTTAGAGATTGCACTCCGTACCCCCTAGAAAGATAGAAAATATGGTTTTTAGTCAGATGGGTGGGGTATGCGGTTATTGATTTGTTAGTGTATATCACAATTGAATGGCCAAAGAGATATACATGTTATTTCTGCTGATGTCGATTTGTATTTTTTATTAGTTTTATTGATTAATTAATGTTTAGTTAATATTGGGACCCAATACTATTAAATGCAGTATTTACAGAACACACTCTTATGATTTTAGCTGAGTTTTAATCAACTGGTTAGGAGGAGAAAAAGAATTGGGATGAGCAATTGGGTTTTATTCAATGTTAAGGGTCTGAGCCAGCCAGTTTTGGAAACAATCCTGTGTATTGAATGAAAAAATGATTTCCGTGGAGTAAAATATCCATGCCTCCAGTGGGTCTTAAGTTGGCTATAAACTATTTATTGTAATGAATGTGGTGTAAATGCATTTTATCTAGAATTGGTTCTTGGCATAGTTTACACATATAATGCATAGAGACTGCTTCTTAGTATACAGTATATTTGTTTTTTACATTTATTATTTTTTTTACAACAGAAATAAAATTGTCAATGTACATTAATATGCAGTCTTTTGGTATCCGAGTCTGAGAAATGAAGGTGGCTCACATACACTGTATACACTGGACTGTAGGTCTCTGTTTACCCTGTTCCACAAGTAAAAATAAAACACTTATTGCTTCTTGCTGCATGTGTTTGCAGTTTCATTACACAGATCTGTGTTGGTTAAATGCTGTATTAGTGTACTGTAGTTAAAGTTTGGCTGGCACTGTTCTGGTTGTGTGGATGGATGTGTGTTTGACAGTTTGTCGCAGCAGCTGGGGGCTCAGGCATTAATCGTGTAAGTGACATGGCAACAGTGCATGACATGGTCTAGCTGTAAACCAGTGCTGGCGATGCCTGCTGTCGTCGAGAGAGAGAAAAAAAAGGCAAGAATTTAGGGTTTGGGAAAGTCCACCATTGGTCAAACTCCAATTCCTATAACGCTTTGTGTTCTAGTCGAGCCCGTTGAGAGGCTGCACCCGTAAGCCAGCTTGCTTCCTGCATTGTTTCAGTAACTTCTATCCGCTTGTCCAATTGCCATTCAACTCGGTAATGCCATTATTTAGCTGATTATCAGGTTCTGGGGATACGAAGGTGTGTGTTCTGAGGAAAGAACCAGCCTCGTACTGCTCTGCTTTAAATTACGATGCATATACCTTACAAAGACAGAACACTAATATACACACTAACCCCTTCTGTGCTAAGACCCTGGTAATTCCCTGTGCTAGAGGCATTTTGTGAATTTGTGACTCCTGTTTTACATCAAAATTACTCTATTTTTCTTTTCAGATACCCCTGGCAAACCAGAAATTGTTTTCTTTTGTCAGACTTTGAAGTTTCTATTGGTGCCAGATTTTTTTGTGGTTTATTTGGTCACGTAACCACAAACTCCATCTATTGTAAAAATGTTTTTAAAAAATTGCTTTTTCATAAAATGCATTATACCTGCATCACATTTAGTCACTATATTATGAATGTTTTGTGGAAAATGTAGAAACTTTTAAGCTGCTGGATGTGTCTGTGCCTATGTGGGAATATTTGCATTGGTTTTGGGAGGGGGGGTTTACATGCTCTAGACAGACACCAGGGCACTTTGAATTTTCACCTTTGAAAAATGCAGCCCGCAGTCCATTGGACCCACCCTAATTTCAAATAGCCACTACGCCACCAAAGAATGAGGTAAGTTTGCAAAAGTATACCTTTTCCGAAACTGCACAAAATCAGGATTTTAGAAATGGGTAACATGACCTTGTATGTCAATGGGATGTAACCCATAATCCTTCTGCAATTGGAGGCAATGCAATTTTATATAGTAAGTCACTTGTTTTTCCTTTATATTTGGACCTGTAAATTTGACAGCTTTTGTTCCACTGTTAAAAAGACAGTGTTTCCAAATTGCCCCAGGTGTCCCGAATTCAGAAATACCAAATATGTGCACCTTTACAGTTTGTAAGGCATTGACATAAACTATTGATTTATTGCATGACATCAAACAAGTAACTTTTACATCCTTTGGTTACATTTGTTAGTGTTTTATGGTGGTTTATTTAGTTTTATTTCCAATACTCCTGTACCGTGTGGTATTTTTCAAAACACTCCTCCAAACGGAGGCCTGGCTGAGAGGGACAGGTTGGATAGTAGTACCGTGTATCCCTCCGCATGCCCTTGCGGAAACACACACAGCACTTTTTTTTGTGGTTTGGCTTTTTTCTCGGACGGTGGCAGCATCTGTATAAAATGCCTTTCAGTCAATCTTGCTACTTCCAATCTTTCAGACTCTGGCATTTGTTGTTCATCAGACAGGAGGCTGGAGATCAGAGGTCTGAAAGTCCAGAAAAGTGAGCTGATTCTCTGGAGCTATGCTCTCCACTACATGGCTATTGTACAAAGAAATCTGGACCACGTACATGGCACGTTTTTTGTACCATGCCGTGGTCTTCCTAGCAGCATTGTATGACTCCAGCATCTGATCCAACTTATCCATGCCTCCCATATTTTTATTATAGTCCACGACACCTTGGGATTGATTGTGTGCGTGTCCCGACCTTGCACAGGAACTGGTATCGTTGCCTTATCGTGGATGGTGGTGAGGAGGTACACGTCTTTTTTTATCATTGTATTTCATTGCCAGCAGTTAATCGCAGCACAGAGCGATTGTTTCACCACGCTTCTGTTTCTTGGCTACCAATTGATGAGGAAATCCCTTCCTGTTTGGTCTTATGGTGCCACAAGCCATGTTTGGGATGTGTAGAAGGCCCTTAACAGAGGAATTCCTGTATAAAAGTTGTCTATGTACAAATGGTAGAGGGGAAAAACCAGATCGCACACAGTTCTCTCAGTGGTCTGGAACCATGGGGGGCGGCCAGGCATCTCAATCTGAGAGTCCTTCCCTGTGTAGACTCTGAACCAATGAGTGTACCCAGTGGAGCTCTCACACAGTTTGTACAGTTTAATTCCATAACGGGCACGTTTCATTGGAATGTATTGTTTAAAAATTAACCTCCCCTTGAATAGAAGGAGGGACTCCTTCATATTTCTTTTCTAGGTGGTCGATAAGGGGACATATTTTGAGGAGTATTGTCGAATTCAGGATGGTCCCTCGGGAGAGTCTTAGAAATATCATTGTAGTGTAAACATTTTAAAATTAATTGGAAACTGTCCTGGGTCATTGTAGCTGGGAAAATTGGGCAAGTGTGTATAGCGTTAGTGGACCAATATAAATCCATTCTAGGTTTATCCACCAGTCCCATGAGAAGGGATAAACCCTTTTTCATTTCGATTACATTAGTGGGGAACCAAATACTCAAAAAGGTCATTAGTCATGAACAACTAGAAGTTATTTGGAGTAAATCCAGTTGTGTTTACCCTGGTACCTGGTGTGCCAGAAAAGAGTGGATTTTGAGGCTGGATATTGTTAGGGGGTATCCAGTGATAGAGTGGCTGAAATCTACCAGCCCTTGGTCCAGGCCCAGCTACTGTGCCCTGTTCTGGTAGCGGCTCAGGTTCAATGTCCATCGGCTCCTCTTCCTCACCACTGCTGGATTCCTCACTGGAGGAAGAGTCACTTGGCACATATTCACTACCAGAGTCATCGGGCACAACATTTCCCTCGTCAGACTCCATTAGGAGGTCAGCAACAGCCTCTGCAGTAAGCTGCTGCCTTGCTATTTTACTGACCAAAACCATCACTTCCTAACAAATTATATATATATATATATATATATATATATATATATATATATATATATATATATATATATATATATATAATATATATATATGGAGCAAATGAAAAATAAAATCAATAACTCCAACAAATAGATTTTGGGATGTAGAAAAAATATATAACCTAATATATGTAAATCAGTAAATACTAATCAATAAAATACACCCCCCAAAAAACCATAAAAACCACTCTAAAATCTGATAGAAAAATTGGTGGGAAAATATATAACCTAATATATATAAATCAGTACTAATCAATAAAATACACCCAAAAATGTAGAACAGGAAAAAAAAAATCAGAGATAATTAAATCTGTCAAATATAAGTTTTCACAGTATAAATGTCGTTTTCAAATTTGCAATACAGTATATATTTACTTTTTTTTCTCTAAATGGAGCAAAAGAAAAATAAATAGAAACCAAGAAGTCCAATCAAATATTTGATAGAGAAAGGAGAACAGTAAAAAAAAAAGTCAAGAGAGAAGAAAAGAAAGTAACCAGAAATAAATCAGATGAAGACAAGGTTGCCAATTTTAAAATATTTTGGGGGACGATAGAAAAATGAAATTTGAGCCAATATAAAATGATAAAGTAAGAAAGGTGAATAAAGGAATTACTAAAAAATAAAATGCAATATTCGAAAAATATGTAAAATAATTAAATCGTATTCTCAAACTGACTAGCCCAACAGTTTCTGTCTAACATCAACTACACTAGACACAATTGGGCAGACACATGGCAAATTACATTTAATAGAGAAAAGTGTAAGATACTGCACGCAGGCAATAACAATGTGCATTATAAATATCATATGGGAGATACTGAAATTGAAGAAGGAATCTCTGAAAAAGACCTCGTTTATGTTGACTCAGAAATGTCTTCATCTAGACAATGTGGGGAAGCTATAAAAAAGGCCAAAAGTGTTGAATTTAAATCAAGGGAAGTAATGTTAAAACTTTACAATGCATCAGTAAGACCTCATCTAGAATGTTGTGTTCAGTACTGGTCACCTCGTTACAAAAAGGATATTGTGGTGATCTGATTCAAGCATTCAAAATTCTAAAAGGTAATGACAATGTCAACCCAGGGGACTTTTTCGACCTGAAAAAAAAAACAAGGACCAGGGGTCACAAATGGAGATTAGATTAAAGGGGCATTCAGAACAGAAAATAGGAGGCACATTTTTACACTGAAAATTATAACAGTCTGAAACCAACTCCCCAGTAATGTTGTTGAACCTGACACCCTGGGATCCTTCAAGAAGCTGCTTAATGAGACTGCAAGATGGGCCGAATGGCCTCCTCTCGTTTGTAAACTTTCTTATGTTCTTAAGTCTGAGATACAAGGTTTCACATACAGTAACTATATACAAAAAACACATGGTTCCTAATGTTCATTTTTACCCAATGATCGCTGAATTCACGCAATTGGACAGAAAAAAACAACACATTGAAAAGAAAACGAAAGTTACACACAGATTATTTTAAATTCATTCACGATGTTTCATAGTACAAGCTAGAGAGCCACCACTTGCAACTGCGTCATTTTGTCGGTGAAATACAGTGAAATTAAAGCCAGCGACTGCATATGTTATGTAATAACTCCTCAGTGAGCGACCCCTGAGTGAAAAAATGGCGAACAACCTTTTTTTTTTTACCAGGTACATCCTGAAGCACAGAAGAGGTTAATGCAGCTCTGTAAATCGCAGCTGTTGATTTTCTCGCATGCAATAGTCCCTCTGTGTGGGAGTGACAGCAATTGGGGAAACTAAAAGTATCTCTCGCTGCATGGATTCATAGAAATAAACTTTAATATAATATGTTCACATACAAACAAAATGATTTAAGTGTTTGCAATATTTCCCTGTGTCCCTGGTCTTTAGGACACATGGTACAAAGGTTTTGAGTTTATTATCTACTATGGCTTAAGCACTAGTGTCAATTAGAAAAAATAAGTAAAGAAACCGTTGGTCTTTGGTAGCAATTCCATCCTGAAATCAAACCCTGTTTCAATGTTCATTTAGACTATGTGCAGACAGGCTTGACATTTATAGTGCCTGCAGGTCGGTGTTTATATCCCTCTGGTTCAGTGACCTCCTTTTTGCCCTTTCCCAGTCACTGCTTTGTCCCTAGCCAGGGATCACTGCCAGACACACGCCATTAACAACCCAGCCTCCGACACGAAGCGCTGCTCTTCATGTATTATTGACCATTTTATAAGGAATGCAAGGGAAGACTGAAAGTATCAAGACAGGCAGCCCTTACAAGGTGAGGAGTATTATGAACGGTGGATAGCTCTCTTATCTGAGTCTGAGAATCATGGTTTTAATTTTTGGATAATATCTGAAAATGCTTGGTCTAAAGCCCAGCATGCACTTGAAAACATTTTTTCAGAATTTGTGAGGACTCTTTTAAGCAACATGTGATCATTCCTGTGGACAAGGGAGTGGATCCTGAATCGCGAGCAGAGAGGAGTGGACCATTCTCTTTTAAATGAGCTAAGCTTAAGTTATCACAATTTTGTTTGTATGGATCCAGACACTTTTGAGGAGCTGCTGAGACTTGAATACCCCAAAATGACACTAGAATGCATCGGCATACATATTAATAAAACGATTGATTGTAGCAGGATTCCAAACCATGCCATCTTCTCTAGACATCTCTGTCTATGACTTGTCCTCAGAGTCTCTCCTGATTGGCTAAAGGCAAAATGTTTCTCAAAGTAAGAACCCTGGTCTACTCCGGGAAAGATGTTTCCTCGTTTCTGGATACACAAGGAAACATTTTGTCTGGAAACCGATTTCCCCGTGTATGGTGTGCTTAAACCCCAAAGGTGATGTGTGAGGACACCATTCTCAGATGTTCCTAGTAGATCTCCAAGACGATATGAAGGATGATTGGATTGCTGAGTGTGTGTTCCAAAGGGGCTACTATTAAATAGTAGCTCCCCTACCTTGTTATGATGTTTACAAACATTGAGTGGTTCTTATTGATATTACTCAAATATTACATTTTGTATATATTGTAAACTTTTTTTAATCTATATAATTCTGTGTTTTGGGTGCTTTGATCTTGGTCTAAAAGCTTTCAGTTTAGTTACCAGCCATAGACATTAGTAACTGAAGTGTCTTATGTAGATCAAGTTTCCTTTTGTGTTACTGGTAATAGGTGTCCAGTGGATGGCAATGGTGCATATCAACATAAAGATACTTGGACTGATTTATCATGTTACTTGGGGTATTTTTATGGCTGAACTGTAGAGAATTATCAGAATATGACCCTGTTATCCTTAACCTGTCTGTTGTTCTGCTAAATGGAAGGTATTTTTGCTGTTCTGTCAATGTGGCTTGAGTCTGTTTTAATTTTGTAACATTCGTTTTTGTTTTTAGTATAGTCTTCCTCTGGGCCTGGTTGGGATAGTGACCCCCCTTCTTTTATTCAGCTTGTGGTGTGTTGTGATATGCCTTCATGATTCTGGCAGTGATGTTGTATGTTAGGTTACTAGTGACTATGGAATATTAAACATACATACTGTACATGTAGATTTATTCCAGTTTTCAATTTCTTTTTAGGATAACAGAGCCAATATGTCCAGACCCATGATAACCAGGTCTCCTGCATCTCCTTTGAGCAGCCAGGGTATCCCGACATCTGCACAGCTCACCAAGTCCAATGCACCAGTTCATATTGACGTGGGCGGCCACATGTACACCAGCAGCCTGGCTACACTCACCAAGTACCCAGAGTCCAGGTAAGCACACTGTCTTCCACACGAGAAATTGAAGTGGCTTTAAAGCTTAGCAATGTCATGGATTACCAGTACTGGCCACTGAAGCCAACTGTTAATCCACTGGTCAAGTGCAGGGCATGTAGCCACCATGTACTGTGTGCCTATCCACATAGTACCTCTAGTCTACCAGTATTCTGCAGACCTAGTCTGTTAAGTAAGTGTGGTCTACTGTTTTAAATGTGCATGACAACCTTAGGAGTTTGTGATGTTAATACTGTTTACTGGGCAGGGAGCCATGACCAGCAAACTCTTATCACTTGTGTCCACAAAACCTAATTCAGCAATTCGCTATAGCTAACCAGTAAATGTAGTGCTTAGAGAAGGCAGGGGAAGATGACACTACAGCCTACACCTCCCTCAGGCCTGACCTGAATATCCCTTACCATTCAGTACTGGCCTGCTTTTAAAGCAGAGACATGCCAATCCCCTTTTTAAATGCTTATTTGGCCTCCTAAGCTGTGACACACATACCCTTCCACTGTTTCAGTATTAGCAGGCATGTATCTGGTTCATAGAATTGCAAGTGTCAAGGAGGTTTTAATGTATACAAGATTTGCCTTCTCCTGAAGTTGTGTGCACAGAAGGCCAAACTATGGAAGAATGCAGTGAACAGATGGCAAACTGTTTTAATATTAAAACAGAAAATAATTCTGGGACATTGAAGTGCTAGTAGAACAAATACAAGTCAATTAATTGAAGAATTCTAGTTGAAACTTTTGCCATTTAATTAATTTAGTTTCTTTTAGTATTTCGACATTTAGCACTGAGTGTTTTATAGTTATGGGTGAACATTTGTTTTGAACAACATCCTGCACCTATATTGGCTGCAAAAAAAGTTTTTTTTTGCAGACATTTGTCTTAAATGTGCTAAAGTGTAAAGGCATGAAGAACCAAAATCTGCACTGGCTTGAAAAGCAATACATTATTGATAGAAGACCTTTTGATTAAAAAGAAAAAAGTGCAGTTTCGATATACACTTTGTTTCAAACCACGTGAAGGAATGGCCAAGGTGTTAGAGCCGGGCACAGAGTTTCCTGGTTTTTACTACTGACAAATATTGTGACTCCAGGGCAAGTATAGGATGTGATCCCTTCATTTGCCTGTTTTGCAATTCAGTTTTTTAAATGGGTAGAAACTGGATACCTTAGAACATGAGATGTCCCAGTAGATCAACAAATATACACACCACAAAACGGTTTCATGACTACAGCAATTTGAGCACAGAGGAAGAAAAAACACATTACAAACTAGGTTTGTAGGCTTTATAATTGTTGGAGGTACTCTTTCTGTAAATTGCCAGTAATGTTCAAAAATTGTGGAATGTAAAAGGATATGTTAAATGTTCTTTTGGATAACATGTCATGTCTTAAAGCCTATGTGCAATCACAATGTACTGATGTACCCAAAAAAACTGTCTATTGTGGACATGAGGCAAATTATCATCATTACCTGTCTAGCTATGATGTTTTCTCATTGTAAAAGCATCTGAATATAAAGACGGCATGTTGTTGCATCCAACTAGTGCGTACTGTGTGAAGGAGCTGGACACTTTCAGTGATCTGTCATCTCCTTTCACTTGAGTTCTTGTTGAATGCGTATAATAAAAGAATAGTAGTCAGGTTTGCTGTCTGACGGCTCTTTGTTCCCTGCCTCTTGTCATTTCATTTCTGATTTGACTCTGGTTGCTTATGCAGCTGCATTGATCCTGTATGCAGTCTCAAACCGTTGTTGGAAACAGCATTGTTTGATAGGCTGCTAGAATAATAGGTAATGGCTACAGTTCAATAAGAGGACCATGTGGAGCCAACAGTAGGTTTGACACCAAAATGTATATGTGAGTAGGGTGTCATTATTATTATTATTATTATTATTATTATTATTATTATTATTATTATAGCAGTTTGGGCGAGAGGACCACAAAGCAAAGCTGTTCAAAATGATTTCTAGACTATTTTAACATATTATACATCACGCAAACAACTTGGTTTATAATATTATAATATTCTTTTGGTCTACTTTTACTTATGGTTGCATGAAATAAAGCCAGCACAACTGTCTTAATTTGCACCATGACATGAAGCATAAAAATTAGTCCATTATCTTTACCAGACAGCATGCAAATGTTTTGGTGTCATAGTTCTGATACTGCAGGTGAACAAAATAAAGTGTATATAATATATATATACAGTACTGTGCAAAAGTTTTAGGCAGGTGTGAAAAAATGCTGTAAAGTAAGAATGCTTTCAAAAATAGACATGTTAATAGATTATATTTATGAATTAACTAAATGCAAAGTGAGTGAACAGAAGAAAAATCTAAATCAAATCCATATTTGGTGTGACCACCCTTTGCCTTCAAAACAGCATCAAGCATCAATTCTTCTAGGTACACTTGCACGCAGTTTTTGAAGGAACTCGGCAGGTAGGTTGGCCCAAACATCTTGGAGAACTAACCACAGTTCTTCTGTGGATTTAGGCAGCCTCAGTTGCTTCTCTCTCTTCATGTAATCCCAGACAGACTTCGATGATGTTGAGATCAGGGCTCTGTGGGGGCCATACCATCACTTCCAGGACTCCTTGTTCTTCTTTACGCTGAAGATAGTTCTTAATGACTTTCGCTGTATGTTTGGGGTCGTTGTCATGCTGCAGAATAAATTTGGGGCCAATCAGATGCCTCCCTGATGGTATTGCATGATGGATAAGTATCTGCCTGTACTTCTCAGCATGGAGGAGACCATTAATTCTGAACAAATCCCCAACTCCATTTGCAGAAATGCAGCCCCAAACTTGCAAGGAACCTCCACCATGCTTCACTGTTGCCTGCAGACACTCATTGTGTACGCTCTCCAGCCCTTCGCGAACAAACTGCCTTCTGCTACAGCCAAATATTTCAAATTTTGACTCATCAGTCCAGAGCACCTGCTGCCATTTTTTACACCCCAGTTCCTGTGTTTTCGTGCATAGTTGAGTCGCTTGGCCTTGTTTCCACGTCGGAGGTATGGCTTTTGGCGCAAGTCTTTCATGAAGGCCACTTCTGACCAGACTTCTCCGGACAGTAGATGGGTGTACCAGGGTCCCACTGTTTTCTGCCAGTTCTGAGCTGATGGCACTGCTGGACATCTTCCGATTGCGAAGGAAGTAAGCGTGATGTGTCTTTCATCTGCTGCAGTAAGTTTCCTTGGCCGACCACTGCGTCTCACGGTCCTCAACGTTGCCCGTTTCTTTGTGCTTCTTCAAAGAGCTTGGACAGCACATCTGGAAACCCCTGTCTGCCTTGAAATTTCTGCCTGGGAGAGACCTTGCTGATGCAGTATAACTACCTTGTGTCTTGTTGCTGTGCTCAGTCTTGCCATGGTGTATGACTTTTGACAGTAAACTGTCTTCAGCAACCTCACCTTGTTAGCTGAATTTGGCTGTTCCTCACCCAGTTTTATTCCTCCTACACAGCTGTTTCTGTTTCAGTTAATGATTGTGTTTCAACCTACATATTGAATTGATGATCATTAGCACCTGTTTGGTATAATTGTTTAATCATACACCTGACTATATGCCTACAAAATTCCTGACTTTGTGCAAGTGTACCTAGAAGAATTGATGCTGTTTTGAAGGCAAAGGGTTGTCACACCAAATATGGATTTGATTTAGATTTTTCTTCTGTTCACTCACTTTGCATTTAGTTAATTGATAAATATAATCTATTAACATGTCTATTTTTGAAAGTATTCTTACTTTACAGCATTTTTTCACACCTGCCTAAAACTTTTGCACAGTACTGTATATATTACATATATCAGTGGTGGGACGAACACAGGATTTTCATGTTGGAATATTTGCTCATAATTTAAATATTCATTTGAATATTTTTTTTCGTTTTTCAAAAAGTAATAAAAGCCATTATATTGCTCTGAATGCAGCAGAGACATCAAACTGTGTTTCAGTCCCATGAGACTCTGGCTCACTGTAAAGCAGCACAACTTATTTTTTGTCCCAGATGGCCTTCCATAGAGATTTTATATATATATATATATATATATATATATATATATATATTATATAAATACAGTGCCTTGCAAAAGTATTCAGACCCCTGGCCAATTCTCTCATATTACTGAGTTATAAATGGTACATTGAAATTTCGTTCTGTTTGATATTTTATTTTAAAACACTGAAACTCAAAATCAATTATTGTAAGGTGACATTGGTTTTATGTTGGGAAATATTTTTAAGAAAAATTAAAAAAAACTGAAATACCTTGCTTGCATAAGTATTCAACCCCTGTGCAATGGAAGCTCCCAGTTTACACCGATGAAAGAAATTGCCCTAACGAGGACACAATTACCTTACCATTGGCCTCCACCTGTGAACCATTAAAGTTGCTGTCACATTTTCTGGATAAAAACCCCACTGTTGAAGGATCATTGGTCAGGCTGTGAATCTGAAAGAAAATGAAGACCAAAGAGCATTCTACAGAAGTTAGAGATAAAGTAATACAAATGCATAGATTAGGGAAAGGGTACAAAAATAATATCCAAGTGTTTGGATATCCCAGTGAGCACAGTTGGATCAATAATCAGGAAGTGGAAGCTGCATCACACCACCCAGGCACTGCCAAGAAAAGGCCGTCCCTCAAAACTCAGCGCTCAAACAAGGAGACTTGTGAGAGAAGCCACAGAGAGGTCAACAATCACTTTGAAGGAGCTACAGAGTTCAGTGGCTGGGAGTGGAGTAATGGTGCACCAGTCAACCATATCAAGAGCTCTGCATAACACTGGCCTGTATGGGAGGGTGGCAAGAAAGAAGCCGTTACTCAAAAAGTACCATCTGAAAGCACATCTGGAGTTTGCCAGAAAGCATGAGAATGACCCAGCTGCGATGTGGGAAAAGGTTTTGTGGTCAGATGAGACCAAGATAGAGCTTTTTGGCCAAAACTCAAAGCGCTATGTGTGGCGCAAACCTAACACTGCCCATGCCTCAAGACACACCATCCCTACAGTGAAGTATGGTGGTGGCAGCATCATGCTGTGGGGATGCTTCTCATCAGCAGGGACTGGGCATCTTGTTAAAATTGAAGGAAGAATGGATGGAGCAAAATACAGGGAAATACTGCAAGAGAACCTGCTTCAGTCCGCTAAACTGAAGCTTGGCAGGAAATTCACCTTTCAGCAGGACAATGATCCCAAGCACAAGACCAAAGCAACATTGGAGTGGCTCAAGAACAAAAAGGTGAATGTCCTACAGTGGCCCAGTCAAAGTCCTGATCTCAATCCCATTGAGAATCTGTGGCACTATTTGAAAATTGCGGTCCACAAGCGTCGTCCAACCAACCTGAACAACCTGGAGCAAATCTGCCAAGAAGAATGGACCAAAATCACTCAGATACTGTGTACAAAGCTGGTACATACTTACCCCAAAAGACTTAAAGCTGTTATTGCAGCGAAAGGTGGCTCTACCAAATATTAATGTGTGGGGGTTGAATACTTATGCAAGCAAGATATTTCAGTTTTTTATTTTTCTTAAAAATATTTCCCAACATAAAACCAATGTCACCTTACAATAATTGATTTTGAGTTTCAGTGTTTTAAAATAAAATATCAAACAGAACAAAATTTCAATGTACCATTTGTAATTCAGTAATATGAGAGAATTGGTCAGGGGTCTGAATACTTTTGCAAGGCACTGTGTGTATATATATATATATATATATATATATATATATATATATATATATATATATATATATATATATATATATATACAGTCAATTATTGTAAGGTGACATTGGTTTAATGTTGGGAAATATTTAAGAAAAATAAAAAAACTGAAATATCTTGCTTGCATAAGTATTCAACCAGATGGTAGTGACCACTTCATTGGGTCTTTTTGCTTAATTATTGTATCCCTCAATAAGATTTGTCTGATTTCTCTTGATTTTTCTAGGCATCAAACCAATTTCTGGTAAATATATTCATTTTTACTCTGTCAAACCCCTTTCTGTTATTGCATTGCATTTCTTTGCACTACTTCAACAGAATTCAAAGGTTTCTGTAGGGGCACAAGCATAGTCCTCCCTTGAAACCTGCTTGCCACTGTGGTATCTCACTGAGACACATACACCTGCTCCTGCAAATTATAAATGGTATTTTGTTCCTGTTTTAACGTTCCTATGTTTATTTTACTGATATTACACCGCGAGAGCTGATAACCTTACTGTATAAGGTAACACATTCATTTTTTAAGTATGTAACTATTTAAAATAAAACATATTGGAATTTATTAAATACATCTTAATAACGCTGGACCTAAAATGAAAGAAACACACTGAAAAGGCTCCCATGCTCGGTTTGATTTTTTCATAACCATGTTCCACATTTAAAACTGACCTGTAGACATCATTCAAACCCCAATGCTACTGACGTTCAATGAAACTATTTGTCATTGTTACCAAACTGCTTGCAATAATATAAGTAAATCATGACCGGCATGCGTGGTCCAGTGGTTAAAGAAACAGGCTTGTAACCAGGAGGTCCCCGGTTCAAATCCCACCTCAGCCACTGACTCATTGTGTGACCCTGAGCAAGTCACTTAACCTCCTTGTGCTCCGTCTTTCGGGTGAGATGTAATTGTAAGTGACTCTGCAGCTGATTGCATAGTTCACACACCCTAGTCTCTGTAAGTCGCCTTGGATAAAGGTGCCTGTTAAATAAATAATAATAATAATAATAATGATGTGTTTCAAAACAAAATAAAAACAAAGTAAAACCAAAAATCACTGCTTCTCTTACTGGATTGTAGTTTAACAGACTTCCCACTTATGTGTACAGACATTTGATTTATGACTAAATAGAAATATAGACAAATTGCCAAGATGATGCCAGGCTGTGTTTGCGTTTCTGTGCAGACTTCCACACTGTTTAATACAATGTGTGCAAATAAACATAGAAATGAACACCATCTGCTGTGTTTAACAGCAAATCAATCAAAAATGTCATCTTTATGCATTGCCAGTGAGTACAGGGTATTACTGAGACCTTTTGGAACCATTGATTTCTGCTTGACTGATACTGTAATAGAAATAGTTTTAGGTTTTTTTTCTAACACCATTTGCCTTGCTTTTGTTTATTAACTAGTGCATTTACTATTGTTACATTTTGTCAGCAACAATGTAGATACTTCTTATTCTGTTAAACATTTTGATAAGTCTTTTATTAATGGATAGAAATGCCTTTTATTTTCTCATGATTTTTTTCATAGACTTTGTCTGTCCTACCACAGTCTGCTATGTTCAGTTTATTGGTGTGGCTTTACAGCACACAGGTTCTAGAGGCACATCATGCCACGAACAAAAGAAATTCCTGAAGACCTCCGGAAAAAAAGCTGTTGATGCCTATCAGTCTGGAAAGGGTTACAAAGCCATTTCTAAGGCTATGGGGCTCCACCGAACCACAGTCAGAACCACAGTCACAGTCAGATTGTCCAAATGGAGAAAGTTTGGGACAGTAGTGAATCTTCCCAGGAGTGGCCATCCTGCCAAAATCTCTCCAAAAAGAAAAGCGTAAAATCATCCAGGAAGTCACAAAGAACCATAGAACAACATCCAGGGATCTGCAGGCCTCTCTCGCCTCGGCTAAGGTCAGTGTTCATGACTCCAACATCAGAAAGACACTGGGCAAAAATGGGATTCATGGCAGAGTAGCAAGGCGGAAACCATTGCTCACTAAGAAGAACATGAATGCTCGTCTCAAGTTTGCCAAAAAGCACTTGGATGATCCTCAAGAGTTCTGGAACAATGTTCTATGGACAGATGAGTCAAAAGTGGATCTTTTTGGCCGACATGGGCCCCGTTATGTCTGGCGGAAACCAAACACTGCATTCCACAGTAAGAACCTCATACCAACGGTCAAGCATGGTGGTGGTAGTGTCATGGTTTGGGGATGCTTTGCTGCATCAGGACCTGGACGCCTTGCCATCATTGAAGGAACCATGAATTCTGCTCTGTATCAGAGAATTCTACAGGAGAATGTCAGGTCATCTGTCCGTGAGCTGAAGCTGAAGCGCAGCTGGGTCATGCAGCAAGACACTGATCCGAAACACACAAGCAAGTCTACATCATAATGATTGAAGAACAAGAAATTTAAAGTTTTGGAATGGCCTAGTCAAAGTCCAGACCTAAACCCCATTGAGATGTTGTGGCAGAACCTGAAATGAGCAGTTCATGCTCGAAAACCCACAAATGTCACTGAGTTGAAGCAGTTCTGCATGGAGGAGTGGGCCAAAACTCCTCCACGGCGCTGTGAGAGACTAATCAATAACTACAGGAAGCGATTGGTTGCAGTTATTGCTGCTAAAGGTGGCGTAACCAGTTATTGAGTCTAAGAGGGCGATTAATTTTTCACACGGGGACAAAGGGTCATGTTAATGGCTTCATTACACAAATGGCACTTTGTTCAGTTCTTACTCAGAGACAACTCCCTTTTTTTTTTTTTTTTTTTTTGTACAATGAAAAAGCTTTTGGCAGTGTGAACACTAAGCCGGCAGCATTTTCGGTAGCTCATCGCACGCTTTGCCATATCTAGATGGCTCATATTAACATCCCTTAATAATTTTAATATGGCAACATAAATCAAAAGATATGACAAGACTTGCCTTGATTCTGACAGCCCTCAGTAGGGGTAATAGTGGCTTCATACTTCATACAGTCTGGGTGTTCAGATGTCTAGGACTGCTTTCTTTTCAGGTTTCTAAAATGGTTCGTTGATGAAAGGGGCTGTTGCTAGTACTGGCATGCCTATGACAACAGCCTGTGTACCTTAAACCTATTGTTAAAAAAAAAAAAATGCATCCTAAGCAGTAAAAAGCTGAAGCTTGTTTTTGAACTCTGACGCATCTTTTAAATTACTCTGTGTAGACATAATAAAAATTTTAAAAAAAGAAATGATGATGCTAAAATGAACAAAACAGCCAAATGCAAAGGTATTGAAAGAAAATAAAATGTTAAATGGACAAGTGTCTGATGCTTTAGATTACATGCTTTTGTGAGCAAGTCAGTTTATGTTTTATTAAGGTAGCTTAATTTACTGTGCATTTATTTAAATGAAGGCTGGGACGAAGCATCGAATCGTTGGAATAACCATCGATTTTGGTTGGGGAAAAAAAAACAAACGCATTCATTCAGTTCATTAATAGGACTGTTTTTTATTAGAACCGGCAAAATGTAAATCTACACTCTTATTCCTTGCCTTTCCTTTGGTTCCTTTAAATAATAATAAAACCTCCCGCCCACTACGCAGCACGTACGTTTTCAGAGTAAGCGTGACAAAAAAACAAAACCTAGAGAGACTACAGGTAGGCCGCATTTCAGGATCAGATTTTGCTAGTTAAATTGTCAATTTAATTTAAAATAATGGCGTCAGTCGTTTGGAAGTTTTTTTTTACAAAAGAACAAAATGGAAAGGTAAAATGCGATGTTTGTGGAGTTTTAATGAGCTTCTGTGGCAAAACCACCAACCTGCGGGATCATTTAGTAAGACAGCACCCGACAAAATACGACAGCGGGAACACAAGTAAAAAACAAAAGGAAACAACACCTTCAGTGACAGCTTATTTTGGAAAGAAAGTTGATCCAAAAAGCATCGGAGCAAAATAAATAACAGGCCTGATAGTGGATGTTGTCACACAAGATATCAGACCTGTTTGTATAGTAGAGGGAGCTGCGTTTAAAAATCTTATTGCTAATCTTGCTCCGGGCTATGAAATTCTCTTTTGAAAGACAATCTCCAAATTCATTACTCTGGATCACGAACGTGCAAAGGAAAAGCTTAGACAGGATTTAAGTCAGGAGTGTAATTCAGTGTCCATCACTATGGACAAGTGTGGCACAAGAAGCGTTTTTAACAGTCACCTGCCATTACATTAAACTGGAAACTCGAGTCAAAAGTATTAGCAACACGAAAATTACACGAGACACCCAGCTGTGAATTTAACAGAAGCGATCAATCAGATAAACACAGAGTTTGAAATGGCTACAAAAGTAATAGCTTGTTTTCATGACAACGCGGCCAACATGTGCAGAGCAATGTCTTTGCTTTCTGCAAGCTAGTGGTGGGAGTTGATTGCCAGAAGAGTCGATTCCCGATTCTGACGTTCGAAATTTTGAGAATCGATTCCAAGGAAGAGTCATTGATTCTTTACATGGGGGAGGGGCAGGGCGAGGGCGGTTTTGCATAGAGTCGACCTGCAGTCACATTCAATATTACTAAAATTCGCTTTTTGTCATCATGAATACATGTCTAAAGCAATGTAATGTGTGTTTTTTAAAGTTAACACTTACACTATAGAATGAAAACTGTATTTTAGACACCTCTATTTTAGGCATAGTTTTGCTCACTTTTTTTCTACTCTTGGGCTGGTCATGTTTTTTTTTTAATTGTGCAAAGGCATAGGAAAAAATGGCAGAAAGTGGAGGAGGAAAAGCAAAATTTCTTTTGAAATATTTTGTATTCGAGGGCGAGGAAAGGAAAGGTGAGATGCCAAATGTGCAAGAAAATTTTTGGATATAATCAAACGATGGTGAAACATCTGAAAATTGACCACAAGGAAGACATTGGGCAGAATCCACAGGTACCGGTATGTTTATTTTTGTTTACATTTAAATGTGTAACATTGCTTCCCTTATTACTGCTACTACGTAGTATTACTAATGATACCTTTATAGTTGCAAATTAGATAGATAGATAGATAGATAGAAATAATAGGTAGTTTTCCATTTTGGATCTTAGTATAGTTTCCATAAGTTTACATAAAATAGAAGTCAGGCTTATTAGTCTGTAGTTACCCGGTTTGGTTTTGTTTCCCTTTTTGTGGATCGGTATTACGTTTGCAATTCTCCAGTCTGTCGGTACAACCCCTGTGTCAAGAGACTGTTGCATGATCTTGGTTAGCGGTTTGTAAATAACTTCTTTCATTTCTTTGAGTACTAGTGGGAGGATCTCATCCGGCCCAGGGGATTTGTTTATTTTAAGAGCTCCTAGTTCCTTTAACACTTCTGCCTTGGTTATGCTAAAGTTATTTAAAACAGGGTAGGAACAGGTTGACATGTGGGGCATGTTGTCTGTGTCCTCCTTTGTAAAAACTTGTGAAAAGTAATCATTTAATATATTTGCTATTTTTTTCTCTTCGTCTATGATTCTGCCATGTGTATCTCTTAGACATTTAACCTCCTCTTTGAACATTCTCTTGCTGTTATAATATTGGAAAAACATTTTGGAATTTGGTTTTAGCCCCCTTAGCAATGTGTCCTGCCTTTTTCTGCACCGCCACTGGAAACCCAGCACACAGTCGCTACATTGTTGTCAGAAGTGGAGGCATGGCAGGTATCCCGACACGCACTTGAAAACTGGCAGGGGAGAGTGTAGAAATGCAAAACTAGACTCGCCCAATTAATTGGCATTGGCAAAACTAGATTGGCCCAGCATCGATGTTGAAGCTTTGGACGAAACTAGACTTACCCAAATTAATGGCATGGGCAAACCAGATTCGCCCAGCATAAATTTTGACGCGTTGGACGAAACTAGACCCACCCAGGCTAGCCCCGAAATTCAGTGAAAACTGTTGAGAAAGCGGCTTTTTCAAGTTCTGGGTCAATCTAGATTCGCCTGATTGACGCGACGAGGGCCTAAAAAAGTGGTAACTTTGGGATATATATATATATATATATATATATAAAAATTAGTGCCATCATCCAAGTGAGGTGGTGTCTGGAATTTATTAGTTAGTACAAGTATGGCAGTGCAATACAAGCCCCACTTAAATACAACATGTTAGGTTTCCTCAGCGTTAACACTTCATGGAACTGTCTCACAATTACTGACATGATTAGGGGCTACATTTATGAGAAGGGAGCCTTTTTGATTATCAGATGTTGCTTACTTGTGAGAGTGGCCTGTTTGACAGACAAAAAAAAAAAAATAGCTTGCAGAAAAGCTGCACCTGTTCAGTTTTTTCAAATTCTTGACGCTTAATCACCACTTGTTATGATGTAGACGCAGTTGCACACCTTGAAACAAAAATTATTTGTCTGTGTCCTGGAGTACTGAAATAGTTCCCTTGTGTTAAAAATACAATGTAGTGCCATCTGACAGCTCCTAACAGTATCGGTTGTCACTTGTTAGTAAAATTTAAGAATCATAGTCCACCTTAATATTGTTCCACTTTTAAATCTTCATTCTTCAGCATTTCTTAAACAAAAATCAACTGTACTTAACCTGTTTTCTTAATAAAATACAGTGAATTGTTAGTGTGCTGTCATGTACATGAAATCTTATCTAAGAGTTGTAAAATGCAAAAGGACTGGCCCGATGTGCAAGTTGTTTTTTGGTCTGAAAACCGTGACTTGCCCTACATCATTCTAAAAGCACTTAAGGTCTTTAATTCCACCATTTTAGATAGGATACCTTTGACTTCAAATAGAGATCTATAGTCCAGGTGATATACAGGGTTTGATCTTTAAAATGTGAACCATGAAGGTGTGATTGTTTGTATAACAAATTAATCAGTTTTTCAAGGGACAACTCGTATACCTGTACAAAATGTGAGTGAGTGTTTTTATGTTTGTTCTGTCTCTGTATTGATGGTAGTTTTTCACTCCCAGTCATTTCACACTCCAGCCAACCAACCTCCCACCACCAGTCATTGTTCCTCTAATAGATTTACACTTCCCCTAAATGAAAAACAGCATTTCACTTCACAGCTGTGCCCAGCACTTCGAGCGCCATATGTCTCTGAATCCCTCAAGCCACACGTTTATAGAACACATTCCTGCTGATGTTCTGATAGCTAGCTTGCACGCACATCACCCAAATTAAATATAGAAAGGCTGTCTCATTTGAGTTAGCTTCATAACTTCTTAATATTATTTTTTATGCATTTATTTATGTATTCCAATAAATAACATTTTAATTTTTGAGGCTCTGCATAAGCAAGTCAATCTTTGTTAATATTTTTTTAAAATGTATATAATTCTATTTTTCTAATTGTGTTTATCCATATAGAGCAGGGTTCTTTAATAGGCGGCCCGCGAGAGCCTTCCTTTTGGCCTGTCGCGCGTCAGCTGTCCTTCATTACAAAAGCTGGAATTGATGATATGCAAGACTATAAGGTTGCCTCTATCTACAGGGTATTTGCTTCCCCTAACAAGCGCTTTTTTTGGCAGCCTAATACAGGAACAAGTCAGCGGATTGGCCAAGCTTTAATTGTGAAGAGCTATCATTTTGGCATGCGTCACCCATTTGCTTAGTTTTAGTTCCTCATTGGTTGAGCAATGAGAGGATTCGTGCAATGTGAAAACAGCGGTAGTAATATTATGGCGAAACAACTATCTGAATATTCTTACAAACATTGCTGCACATTAATTCGAAGCCAAGAAATCCACATCTGTGTCTAAAATGGCAAGTGATGTGTGGGATTAACATAAAAAAACAACAACAATGCTTCAGATTTGGCAAGTGAGTCAGAATTGGCGGGATACAGTAGCAGGAAATGCACATCACTCGAAAATGCTTCACACTTTCCTATTTTCTGTTATGAGGAGCGTAATAAACTAAAACCAAAATTGTGTTTTTTTTCTTTGTGCAACGCCCCCTTTTCCACATATATTTTTTTGAAGAGTTTAAGTTAAACTTGACAGTTTTCACTCGCATGCACAACTTTAAAAAATAAAAAAAGTAAACCCCCAGTAATGCTAGTACTTTATGAAAGTGTCATTTACCACTTTGTTTATTGCGAAGAAACTACAATAGCAGGGATAAAAAAAAATGAAAAAAGTGCTGTCTACTTATGTACCGTTTCTGCCTGAAATATACACTTTTCATGTGTGTAACTTTAAGTTTGACATCCTTGTCTTTTATAGGTAATTCAGTGGAGCAAAGTAAAGCCTTCACAACCTATTCTGGAATATTACAGTTTTACATATTATTTTAGGATAAGTAGTATTGGAAATTGCTTTCATTTGGTAAGATTTAACTGGGAATTGTGCAGTAAGTGATTGGAACAGGAAAGTGAAAGTCATTTTTTGTATTAATTTGAACGTTAGTAATGTACTTTAGCTAAGGTATTGTATTAAGTTATATGATTGATTAACCTATTACGTTTTGTTACTGTATGTAAAGTATGATTGGATAGTCAGATTTTCATGACCATTTAAACAACCCCCCACCAGTACACATATCTTTGAGTGCCTTGTGCCATCCCCAAGGTTTGGACATTGCCTTATCTGCCCCACCTGAGACTGGAATTGAGTACCACTGATATAGAGTGTGACAGACCAACATTTTTCTTTACAGAAGCAGCAGTTGGGTTGCAGCTGTAGCTACAGTATTTACAGTATTTTTAATTAAAAGAGAGAGATTTTAGGATGGGCCTAGTTAGACTTTTCAATACAACGTAATATTTATTTATTTATTTATTTATTTATTTATTTATTTTTATAAATTTAGTCGTTTCCAATTATTTTTATTATTTTCTCCCAATTTGGAATGGCCAATTATTTTATTATGCTCAGCTCACCGCTACCACCCCTGCGCTGACTCGGGAGGGCGAAGACGAACACACACTGTACTCCGAAGCGTGTGCCATCAGCCGACCACTTTTTTTCACACTGCGGACTCACCATGCAGCCACCCAAGAGCTACAGCGTTGGAGGACAACGCAGCTCTCGGGCAGCTTACAGGCAAGCCGCAGGCGCCCGGCCAGACTACAGGGGTCGCTGGTGCGGGTGAGCCGAGGACACCCTGGCCGTCCTAACCCTCCCGTCCTCGATTTATAAACTATTGTTTATAATCGCTTATAACAGATATAGTCTGTCTGTCTTTTCAGGTCTGTTTGTCTTTCTATGCCTGAGTGTCTGTCTCACCAGTTGCATGGGGCTGCTTTGTTTTTGCAATACAGTTATTATACACTTTTGCCATTGTTTTGTTTTTGCCATTGTTTTGTTTTTGCTATTGTTTCTAACCACTTATAACTGATCCCTAAAAATGTGTATCTTTTAAACTGGAACTGTTAAATTTCACAAGCTCCTGGATGTGAACAAAAAAGAAAAACAAATGGCATATTCTGGTGATAACTGGTAAAATGCTAAATTGATGTATTCCCCTGAAAAGAATAATGAATGGGTGTTTGTGTTTTTTGTTTTCATGACACCTCTTGATAATTTCCTGTGTGTTCTGGTTGCTGTATATTTGTTTGTTATTTTTGGTAGTATTTTAGTTTTAAGAGTCCATCTGTCTTAAACCCTATTTCTGGTTTCTTTATTTAAGCAGCTCCTATATTTCGCCGATACTAAATATGATAAGATAAAAATAGGACAAGAAATGAATATATGTTGATGGTCCTAATTCTGAGCGAGTAATGATTAAAAATGATACTCCTGCTCTCTGTTTTTTGTCTGCAGAATTGGCCGGCTGTTCGATGGCACAGAGCCGATTGTCCTGGACAGTCTCAAACAACACTACTTCATCGACAGAGATGGACACATGTTCAGATACATTTTAAATTTCCTCAGGACCTCCAAACTTCTTATTCCTGATGACTTTAAAGTAGGTTCAAAAATGTATTTTGATTTTAAATGATTGATTATTAAAACGTGTGTGTGTGTGTGTGTGTATATATCTTTATTTTTATTTAAACATAATTGCTGCTTGCATATCCCCCGTGTCATTATTTATCTGTGAAAATGCTACCAGTCATTTTGCTGCCTACCACTGTGAAGCTGAAGGGGACTTCTATTTACACAAGTGTAAGGTTCTTTTAAACACAGTAGTTCCAGTGGTGGGCAATCTTCCCTCTGATCAATGGCCAGGATATGTGGATTCAAATTACAAAGCCATTGCGATAGTTTAAAAATAAATTTGCACCAACACATAGTACAAAGAGGCAACAACATTGAGGGCTGGATCGTCGAGGGCTGTTGCTTTAATATCTGAGTCTTAAATACCGTAATACAGGGGTGTCCGATCACAGTCCTGGAGGGCCATTCCACTCCAGGTTTACCAGGTAAAATTAGATAATTAACTACCTCACGGTCTGGATGGAGGTTTAATTAGTTGAATTAAATAGTTTTGAACAGGGTTGAAACAAAGACCAGGAGTGGAAGGACTGACTTTGGACACCCCTGTTGCAATACCATCCTCTCAAGTGTTCTGTGTGTTTTAGCATATGTGTGTTTTTACTACATTTAATAATAATAAAAACTATACATAATTATAGAAAGAGGAATAAAACAATGTTAATAAAACTAATAAAGCAATTATTTGGTCATACTTTCTGCAACTTAGTAGTTTATTGCTAGTTTTTTGCCATTACAATTGTTGAATTCCTCTCAGATAACATGCATTTCCCTTTTCACTTGCTTCAAAATCAGGCATTGTGTTTGTGCATGCGTGCGTGGGGGGGTGGGTGTGCGTGTGTGCGTGAGTGCTCAGTCCCTGTCGGTAGTGTGTTGTAAGGCCCTTCTCCTCTCGTTCCACCAGGACTACAGCCTCCTGTATGAAGAGGCGCGTTACTTCCAGCTGCAGCCCATGCTGGCAGAGCTGGAGCGCTGGAAGCAGGACCGGGAGTTAGGGCGTTTCTCCCGCCCCTGCGAGTGCCTGGTGGTGCGTGTGGCGCCAGACCTGGGCGAGAGAATCACTCTGAGCGGAGACAAGTCCCTCATTGAGGAGGTCTTCCCAGAGATCGGCGACGTCATGTGCAACTCTGTCAACGCTGGCTGGAACCACGACTCTACGCATGTCATACGCTTCCCGCTCAATGGCTACTGCCACCTCAACTCTGTGCAGGTGAGAATTAGTAGAGAGGGGCCTACCAGCCTATATCCTGGGAAACATGGTCACGTCTGCCTGGAGTTAGTTTTTGGTTTAGAGTTCTGCTTTGTTGATTGTGATAGAGAGCTTAAGCTTAAGGGAAGGTTGTTGTTGTTGTTTACTTGAACAGAAATAACTCTGAAAACTGAAAATGGCGATTTGAATAAGTAAACCAAAAGGGGGGCTCCCGAGTGGCGCATCCAGTAAAGGCGTTCCACGTGGAGTGCAGGATGCGCTCTATAGTCTGGACGTCACGAGTTTGAGTCCAGGCTATTCCACAGCCGACCGTGGACGGGAGCTCCTGGGCAGCGACGCACAATTGGCCGAGCGTCGCCCAGGGGGAGGGAGGGTTAGGTCACCCAGGGTGCCCTTGGCTCACCGCGCACCAGCGACCCCTGTAGTCTGGCCGGGCGCCTGCGCGCTTGCCTGTAAGCTGCCCGAGAGCTGTGTTGTCCCCGACGTTGTAGCTCTCTTGGGTGGCTGCATGGTGAGTCCGCAGTGTGAAAAAAAGCAGTCGGCTGACGACACACACTTCGGAGGACAGTGTGTGTTCGTCCAAGCCCTCCCGAGTCAGCGCAGGGGTGGTAGAAGTGAGCTGATCTTAAAAAATAATTGGCCATTCTAAATTGGGAGAAAATAATAAAAATAATTGGCAATGACTACATTTATATAAAAAAAAGTAGTAAACCAAAAAAAGCAGAATGCATAGAAATACTTGGGACTGTAATTAGGTGAGAAAATTGTTGGGAAATAAACATCAAATAAATGTAGTTCAACTTGCCTGATTGTAGTCGAAAAACTGCCATTCACTAAACTTAGCTCCCAGATTGTGCTAATGAAAAACAATGGCTTGGAAATAAAAAAAAAATATACAAATATATTTAAAATATATGACAGTGTGCTTGCTGTGGGGCATTTAAAATTGTGAACAGAACGAACTCTGAAACTTTTTACTGAAAAATATAAGGTAACATGTAAACATAAGAGCTGTCTGTGTGTTACGTGCTCTTAGATCAGGACTTCACTAACACTGAGCATGCAAGGTGCAGCATGCTATTTTCAATATTACAATGGTACACAAGTAGAGGTGCAGTCACCAATTTCATACACAACACTTGAAAAATATAAACATGCTGAGTTAATGGCAGTCATCAGCTACATAGTATAACCATTCAGCAGAATAAGGAAACAAACAAGTGAGTACAAACATTAAGCTACTGTTTTAGTATCACTTCAGTGTCTCAACATGTTGTTGTATTTTAAGCAGTTCAATATGGTAGCAATCAACTTGCTCCTGAAGTGGCACCAGCAATTGGATTTGGTGTCCAATTTGTTTTTGGCCAAAGAACCATTGGCTCTTAAACCCTGTATGTCCTTTTTTTAGTGCTCTACACAGCAGCTTTTGTTTTAGTAGATCCTCCTCCAATGTGAACAAACCTATTAAATGCCTTTGCCGAGAGGTCCCCCAATGTTCCAAGGATTAGAGAGGTCTCATCATAAAAATATTGTTCAAGCGACCTTAGAGACTAGGATGTGTGAACTATGCATCAGCTGCAGAGACACTTAAAACAACATCTCACCTGACAGAGCACAAGGAGGTTAAGTGACACAATGAGTCAATGGCTGAGGCGGGATTTGAACCGGGGACCTCCTGGTTACAAGCCTTTTTTTTTAACCACTGGACCACACTGTCTCCTATGTAGACACATAATCTGGCCACATGGGGGCCCATTTTAATCATGCTGGGAAGTTGTTGTAGCCAACCTGGTTTATTGAAAATGTGCAAATTAACTCATCTAGGAATTATTTTCCAGTGATATTCTTAAAAAAATAAAAATAAATGATTAAAAAAAAAAAAATGCTTCAAACAGTAAGTATAGCTCTTACAAAAGCATAAAACGCACTTTTAATGTTCTTTATTGCAATGTAATTTGTTATATATATACTAGGACATATTTGTCAGTACCGTTTTCTGAAACTGACCACACTTGCCATCATAAGCTCCCCAGTTGCTACAGATTTCTTATTGAAACCATTCCCTAATTCAGGAGACAAGCGCTCACTTTTTTCCAGATTGACAATTTCATTACTTTCCTGGGGGAATTTTCCATCCCTGAACTTCATCCAGTATTAGTTTTCATTTTCTCAAACTTTAACCTTTTTTGGGTTGAAGGTGTACATTACATTGGCTCTGACTAGAACTTGCATTTTACAGGAGAACACTGAGGGGGGGGGGGTGCATAATCCTGCTTGATTATTAAAACAAACCGCCACTGGGTTCCATAACTGTGCTAATGGAGAGGAGATGGAAATTGCCAGCAGTGCAAGGCCTTTGTAGTTTGGCACGCAGTCCAGCCTGGAGTGCTTCCCAGCTTCTGAGCTGCCAAGTGGCACAGAAAAACAACGCCCCTGGAGGGCTCTTTTAAAGGAATGTGATCTCACAGCGTTCTTGAGATAATGTCTACAAGGCTGAGGAATCTGGAGGTCATGTGCAGGCAGTGAGAAGATACAAGTTTATTATGAGTGGTAACACTTTTAATTTAGAACATCATTTGTGTATTTGTTTTTCAATCTTGTCTTTCTTTCTCCCCCCATAATACACTGCATATACAAATATATTACCGTGTAGTCCAGATCCTACAACATATGAATAAGCATCAAAAGAAAATCAGACCTCTACAGGGAAGAATTTTCACTTTTTTTGCGCAACAAAATTGGTTAGCTGTCACAAATTGTCGTCTTTATGGAAATCTTAAGGCTGTAAGAGATGAAGAAGATAAACAGAAATTGCATTTTTTATACAGGGTTATCATTTATAGTACTTTAAGTAGCGTGTCTGTATAAATGGATATACAATTTGATTTGAAATATACAAAACAAAGGTATGTTTTATATGTTTTTTTATATAAAAAAAATCAAGGTTTAATCTATTATTCTTAAATATCTAAATTTTTATATTTTGATATATTAAGTGTTTCAAAACTTTAATAAATAGTGATTTACCCACTATCATATGCATTTAAAAATGAAGTTGAGTTGTGGTTAAAATCCATTACATATAAATGTAATTTTAGAACATTGAGTTTTTAAAAGTTCCAGTTAATTTTAAAATATAGTAAACAAACAGCAAGTATTACAAAACTGCACATACACAAAGAGAACCTATTAAACCCCATGCTACCTTTATTGTCAAACATGTGATTTATTATTATTATTTTAAAAAGTGGTGACTAGTTAACTATTTTTACCTTGAATATTTATAATAATAGTAATTCTAGCAATGCAGCTCCAGTCGAGCATGTTTAGGTGCATGTAAGTGATTTAAAAGTGCGTGTGCTTTGTTGCAGGTTCTGGAGAGGCTGCAACAGAGAGGTTTCGAGATTGTGGGTTCCTGTGGCGGGGGAGTGGACTCCTCACAGTTTAGCGAATATGTTCTACGGAGGGAAATCAGAAGGGCGCAACGTGGCCCATCTGTCATCCGGATAAAACAGGAGCCTCTGGATTAAACCGAATAAACAAATGTGCTCAGCTTCAAAGAGCAGGAGACATTTCACGAGCAGCCAGTATGGAACATGAAGCGGGCTCCTTTTATTTTATTTTATTTTATTTTATTTTTTAATTTGCAGACTGATTGAAATAGGAGAACTAATAGGAGAAACTGCATTTTTGGAACAACTCATGAAATTCTGATTTTTTTTTGAAGTTTTGGGATTAAATTATAAATACTCCAGTATTTAAAAAAAAATTAAAAAGTTTGTTTTAAAACTTTGAGACAAATACAATTCTAATTGGGCATCTTACAGAAATCACACTGCAAGCATTGGAGCACAATCAGAACATACTGTTGGTATGTGTACAGTCCAAATAAATACATTTTCCATTTTTGACTGCATTACTTTGGTGTGTTGTGTGACTGCAAAAACACATTGCCAGTAAAACCAAAACCTTATCTGGGAAAACTAGGATATTCAGTTTTAGTAGAGCCTGCCTTTTTTTCTAAGGAAGCAAAGCAGTTTTATATTGTAATTTTATTGGGTAAAAAATGGATTTTCTTGAAACCTACGGGTTTTAGACCATTAATAAAATTGATTAGGCTTGTAATACTGAAAGGGGAACTAAATATATGCGAGACTAGGAAAGCTATGTAGAGATATATAAAATACATTAATAACATACATCTGTACAGAGTATATGTAATGCAAGGTTATTCTACTTAGTGCTGAAAGGATATTTCTTGCATAAAATGTGTAACTTCCTTAAAATGGTTGTAGAAAACAAAGTAACTCCAATACCTTACCTGTCGTACACTTCCATTAGATTTTTGTAGTTTAAAAAAAACATTCTAGCAAATCTGGTACTACAATTGAACACGTCTTTGTTTACAAGCCTTACTTTAAGGTAGTCTGTCAGACCCTTGGTCATTTCACCTGGAGAGTGAAATTTAACCCTATTGACATGCTTTGCAGCCAACAAAATGCTTTAATGTCGAAGACACTGCTAAGGTGAAATGGCCTAGGAAGTGAACAGAATTCTTGAAGTATGGCAAACAACTCTCTTTAACCTAGTAACAAATGTTTTAAAATGAAAATTCATGTTT
Source organism: Acipenser oxyrinchus oxyrinchus (assembly GCA_030684275.1). Lineage (NCBI taxonomy): Eukaryota > Metazoa > Chordata > Actinopteri > Acipenseriformes > Acipenseridae > Acipenser > Acipenser oxyrinchus. The sequence continues at coordinate 87,593,119 of CM060250.1, forward strand.
ACTATAAAATAGGTTTCCTTTAAAACTGGACATCTGACACTTAGTTGGCAAATAAAGTGCATGGCAGATTGTTGCAGCACAAGAAAGTTATCCCACTCGTGCTCTGGAGGTCTTACACAATCCTTTGGTCTTAAAATTCCATTTAGTGGGATAAATATCAGTACACGATTCATTAGATAACCTCTATTTATTTTGTTAGTTGCAACCACTTTAATCCTCAATGAAATAAGATGAGTATCCTGGGAAGAAGCTAAAGATAATATTGTAATACAAACATAAATGTATATAGAAGCAGGTTTTCCTGTATACCCACAAAGAGAACTTGTTTAATTTGTAAAGCAGAATAATTTGACCCAGTTTTAATAAAGTGTTATAAACAGTTTTAGATGATACATTTATTTGTAACTACATTTTTATAACGCACTGCATGGTCTGTGGGTGTGGGTGCAGTACTTTAACTACATAAAGGAAGTACATAAGAGTATCAGCAGCTTTAGGCACCACCAACAATTGAATTACTACATTTGTATCTGTCTGTAAGCCTTCTACCTATCTGGTAGCGAGTCCTGCATGCGAAATGTGAAGTGAAGCTGCTTGTGATTTGAGTAAATTGTTCAGCTTCCACCAGAACATTAATTTTCTTTTTTTTTCTTTTAGTGTCTCTTCATATAATGTGCCATGTATCCATTTAAGTTACAGTACTAAAAATACCCAGTTAGACAATGATAAATATGGTCACTATTAGAAAGGAACTTTCTGGAAAAGTAAGTTGGTTACACCTGCTTCTATTAGGAAATATGAGGTAGTGACTGAGAATTGATCCCTGTTCTTCAGGTTCAGAGACCAGCATACTGTCTGCTGTTGTGCTGGAAGAGCTAAACTTCGTCGGCCATCAAAGTTCAAATATATTTGTTTTCTTCAGAAGCAAGTTTTTGTCAATTTTACCAAATACACATAAATAAAATAAAATCTATTTTAATATCTTGATTTTAGGTAGAAAGGTAGCGAAAAATAAATGTAAAATGCAGCTGTCTCAATTGAACAATTCAAGTATTTTTTAAAGAAAAATCGAGTTTCAATCGGTGGTGCATATTTAGCCTTTCCTGGATAGGCAGTTTTTTAGACGAAAGATGCGTCTTCCTAGGGATTACCACTATATTTTGATGGCCGGTGTGTTCTCGTTCTTTTCACCCAAATTAAACTGTTCCCTGCATTCCAATACTGTGGCATTTTTTCCATTGAAGTGGTTGTAACTAACCAAATTATTAAATTAGTCTGACATGCACTTCCATTTGCTATTTTGGGCCTAAATGTGCAGGTTTGAATGAAAAACATGTTATCATATAAGCAAACATTAGTCATTTTAATTTTATCTGGATATCTGATACTAGTATAGATGAAAGAAATCTCTATTTGCAAGCCTTTCTTTCATAGTCGTGAACAGCCTTAGTCGTTTCACCGGCAGAGTGAAATCTGTAAAACATCCCTTCAATGCTTTATTTTCCCTTTTTTAATTATTTATCTGAAATTCTTTGTGGCCTGTGCAAAGCTTTTCCCCTGAAGTTAAGTAACCTTGTAAAAGAAAAACTGTACGATACTAAGTGAACATATAGGGTCCGATGTAAGGATACATCCAAAGTGATTTACGGCTGCAAAACACCCATATTGCTGCCAAAAACCGTGTGTAGCTGCCGTAAAGTGGGACTTTAGCGGGCACTAAAAATGCAGCGTATATAAAGAATGGTTTTCACCTGGCGTTCTGCAACTGCTATCAAATTAGCACTTTGCCATCATTAATCCACTTAAATGATATTGAAATGTATTCAAATGAAGAAAAGATCATGGAATTGGGCAGGGATCTGGACTACTAAGCGGGTGCAAACATCATAATGTGATGTAAGGATTTTGCCTTGCACTTGGGCAATTGTTGACCCTCCAAAAACTTTGCACCTCCTCTGACAAGGTGCAAACCATTGTAGAAGCGAGTAATTGAAGGTGTGTGGTTTTATACAGCTCTTAGAGACCTGTCATTGACCTCAGGATGGCTGCTGTGGTACACTTCCTGATGCGGCAACACTTGGCTCTTGTTGAGGACAGGCAGGAAAACCTTCGGAGGAGAAGGGCAAGGCGAAGAAAGTCATGCATATTCAAACTCAGGGTCACTTTGTTTGGGATGGATTGTCCTCTCCGCTTGCCTCTCCAGCAGTGTCAGCTGTGATGTGGTTGGTGGCCCTCCTCCTGTTCCTGCTGCATACCTATGCTGTTTTGCGAGTTTTGCTTTTCGCCGTCACAGGTCCTGCCATCTTTTCATCACCTGGTTTACTGTCCTCCTGGTTTACACAGACAGCATTGACTTTCTCCACTGTAGATTACCATATGGCCTCTTTGGCAGCATAACTGATGTTGGCTGAGGCTTTTCCAAATAACTCAATTTCATGCTGATCTCATACAGCACCTACTGTACTCTTAACTCACCTAACCTCTGGGCTGTAAGTGCAGCTGCATAGCCCAATGCACAGGTGGCGCTCATTGTGACCCTCATTATCATGATTGCGGCTGATTATTTGTGCATGTTGAGTAATTTGGTTTCTTTTAAGCTTACATAGGCCGCAGTGCAATATAATTGTTTGCACTGCGCCTATTTTTACATCAACACCATAATGTGTTCAAATATTTTAAAATGTTTATATTTAAGCAAATGGAAGTGCAAGACGGCTAAGATATTATATATATATATATATATATATATATATATATATATATATATATATATATATATATATATATATATATATAATAATAATTAGCTACAGCCACTTTAAAGACTTTACTTATTTCTGGTTGAATCTCATACGTGCCCGTTTTTGAAATTCACAACTTTTATGGAAAATATCTCTCAAAAAAAAAAAAAAATCTTTTAATATTTATTGACATGTCTACTTCATCATGTTTGAATATGTATCAATCAATGCTGTGGAAAATGAATGTCCCAGGTACTGTACATACAAATGAGCTGTCTCTCACTGGACTTGTCTGCAATTCGTGGGATTTATAGAGCATCTGGTTTTGGGAGGCTGGACCCATAATTTTTTATCTGCATCGGTGCTAATATGTATTAAAATCCAGTTTTTGATTATGCAGATTGTTAGACTCACATTGATTAGCAAGTTTCACAAAAAAGGGCATTTGTATATTATTAATTGTATTTTGACAGGGAGCATAGACCCTTTCAAATGAGCACCATCCAGGACGCTTTGTATGAACTCCAAAAATCTGTAGCGGTTATTAATTCTGTAATAGTCACTACATATTCTTAATAAATGAATGCATATAATTCAAGTGTCCATTGCATTGAATGATAGAAAGTATGGTATACCACTTTAAGGTAAAGATTAGAGTAAGACTACAAACATTTAAAAAATAAAAAAAATAAAAAAGAATAGTCAACTATTGGAAGGAAAGGATTTTATAATCTTTTGACAACTTTTTTTTAAATTTTTTTACAGATTCCACTCAGATACAGTGTATATCTAGCTTGCTAGGGTTGAGTCCCCAAATATGCTTTAGATAGCATCAATTACAAGAGATTTTAAAAAATATGGTTTCATGACCACATCCTATTCACCTTATTGGAGAAATGCACAAAACCTTCCATCTCAGTACTCACAAAAAGGTATTTTCCATTTCAAGACTGCTTCAAAAGACATTAATGACAAAGAAGAGTGGTGTTTATAGCCTGCATGGCAGACCCCTTTTGGGGTGACCTCCCCTCCTGTACACCCACTACTGTGCAGAAACAATACAAAACAAACAACTGACAATGTGTATTATAATGTATTCCAATTATCAATATAAATGTATGGAATGTTTCTATCAATTAAATTTGAATTTACATATCTGATATTTAAAAAGTGAAATAATCTCTGAAATGTTATACAAGTTATCACATTTTGAAATGCTGATCCGAGAATTCAGATTGTCCAAATTCTGAAACTAATGGCCAGATTATGTATACTTATTCAGCAGTTCCAACACTATTTTCAGAAAGAAATTGGCAAAATATGTTTAAGCGGTATATATTTGTAACCACTGTTGGAAGGAGATCAGATAAATAATTTAGCATGCAAATTTTATAGCCTCCATCCCTCCCAGATGAACTTGCTATACCCAGTTTATTAAACCCTTGCATGTGCACTTTCAAAAGGCTGTAGATTAGAAGTTATCATCGTAACCCTATTTTGTAATTTGACGTTTTTCAAATCCATATTGTTAGTAAACAGATGGCGATTGCTTTATTTCCATCTACAATGAAATTGATGCTGTTCTGACCCAAGCTAAAACAGCCCCCTATTGAATCTGTGCCAGAACCAATTTTATTCAACTCCAGCGACCTGGTGCTGGCATAAAGTGCACAGTTGTGTGCTGATCTGTGATGCTTCCTGATTCAGCCTAATGTCTATCAGTCATTCAGGCTCAAAAAATGTATGTTCAGCTTAAATTTGGGATGAACTTAAATTGGATTCCTAGTATACCATAATCAAAGGAAGCAAGATCCAAAATAAATAAATAAGTTAACTGAAGTATGCTGGATAATTGAAGATAAGCGGAGGAGAGCAAACAAGTATATGGAGATACAGGTCAAGCGAGTACACAGGAACTTTGCAGTACTGTTTTAACCTAATTTATACTTTCAAAAGATGAGGATGGCTTCATGTTGAAATATGAGTCAACATCATGAAAATTGAAAACTTAAATAATACCCCGTTTACACTAGCAAATACCCGAGCCGAGCCGGAACCAAGCCGTGAAACTCCAGCCCTGCAACATAACTGAATCTTGCTCGGGGCCGAAGCAGGCTGAGGGCGGGGTTACTGCATTTCGTCATCACGCTCAAGCGTCATTACAAGAAAAAGTGCAACCCCCAGGACCACAACCGGTAAATGTTTTCCTAAAACCTTACCTTTACGTCGCGGGACACATAACAACACACATCTGACTGAAATAGAAAATAAAATAACTCCCTCTTAATAATATGCATATAATGAATCCAAAATGTAACTTTCCGTGAATTAACCATGCATGAAGCACAATGTAAAAAAAGGTAACATTCCCACTCGAGGATCAATTTAAATCGGCAGTTTTTTAAACTATAAATATCCTGGCTAAACGGTGGTCGGGAGTTCAGTTCGAAGCGACAGACAACCAAACTCAACAAAGTGCGAGAAGGAGAGCGGGTCGGGAGAGGGGAAGAGGGAATGGGCTCGCCCCAGGTTCGGCTGCCGGAGCGGGGCTTGTCTCCCGGAGAAAGCTGCGGCTCCTCTCGCAGCAAAAAAAGTGAATACATTTGGAAAAATAACCACGTAATAGACCTAATATTTATTTAGTTATAAAACGAATGCTGAATAAGATGTCTGTGTTATAAAGTGCCAGCGCAGATATTTTTTCAGTTCAGATACTGTATCAAAAGGGAGAGACAGAAACGGAAGTTACACCGTTAAGTTGTTTACAGTTTGAACACCGGTACTGTATTTACTGTATAAATATTGCACTTGTATAGGGAATTGTATTTCAACGCCCCCACTCACCCACCACCACACACAAGCGCATTTTCAGTACTTCTCTGCAATAAAATTTTTTTAAAAAAATCCATGGTAAAAAAAATATTTTATTAAATTAATGCTTAGTTCTATTTTTGCAGTCTGTGGCATTTAATGTAATCGACTCCGCATGTTCATTATGCGTGACGTCTCTCAGCTCGGCTCGCCGTTCTCTAGTGTAAACGCAACTCAAGCTAGAGACTCGGGTGTGCAGATGGGTATTTGAGACCTCACAAGCCATGCTAAATCTGTAATTTGGCTCTTATATATTGGCGTCTTTACAATATACCACGTTTTGTAGGTATTTAGTATAAGAAATGGTTGTACTGTCTATTATATTATTTTACCTTCATTGTATAATTGCTATTAACTATCTCACCATCACATTACTTTGGTATCCAGCTGTGCTGTTGAAATCACCCTACTGTAATATAGTCATACCAGTGTAACCAGTTATGTTGAAGACCTTCCAGAGATGCCAATATACCACTACAGTTAGAGAAAAGAACATTTTATTTCAACTGTTCTTTTTGTAAAACATTTAAAATAGATCCATTTTGGGCTAATCCAGTTTGCTATCCTACATATGGTAAGCACCAGTGTACTACCCTGCAACATGCATTGAGACATATCTTACCATCACAACCAAACAATGGTCATTAATGTTTTACTAGTACAGGGTGGGGCCTAAATTAAGTTATACTTTATAATGGTTATGGCGGGACTATATTTTTGATTTAATCCTGGGCAGGGTTAATTTATAGCACTTTGCTTTAATTTACACTGTTATTTTTCTGAGATCACTTACTGAAATACAGGGTTTTAATAAGTTGCAGGAGGTATTGCCTTCCATTTCTATTCGATATTTATTCAATATACAATTGATTGTTAACCACTGTGTGTGTGTTTTTAAGAAATCACAGTTTTTAGAATTAAAAAAAGAACAAATGTCACAAAAATTTAAATGAAAATGTATTAGATTAAATATTTATCAAATAATTTTCAATAAAATGTTTTACTATGGAGTCAGTGTTTTTAGGATTTACATCTGTATTTATTTCAACATTGTCATTCATTTTCATTTGCATTGTATCAAGATAGTAGAAATAAAAAATCAAAAAACAAGCAGAATAATATAACTGTTGTAATCTAAAAGCTAAAGAGCCCATTATGAGTTTATGAGATCACTGAAGCTTGGAAGCACTTTGATGCTAGTTTGCTGAACGTGTTAAAAGAGTCCAACCATCTTTACATCAGAGCCAGGAGATTGAGTCCCGACAAGGGGTCTTACTCAGCATTGCAGTTGTCCATCCATGCTGGGGAGGAAGATTTGCCCCCGAATAGGCGGAAAATTGGAAATGTGTACACATATACGTCGTATAATTTGTATTGAGCTGGTAGCAATCTTATACTATTACAGAATGTTTTCACACTCTATCAATGTTCGGTTCTGGTATCAGCAGCATTTATTATTCAGCCCTAAAATATGTTTGAAGTCTGACGCCATCTATGTGAAAAGATGTGAATTAATACAATATAACACTGCTTTTGTTGCTATGTGCTACATATTTTTCTCCAATGTAAATAAGGAGTGAGGATGCGTAGTAATGAAAGCAATTGCTTCAAATGACATTTTATATGTTTTTACTGCCCCGTTTCATTTCAGTGATATTTGCAGTCATTTGAATTTGTTCTCAGTGCTGTAATCAAATATTGTGGGGTTTTTTTTACATTTATTTTTGTAAATAAAGCTTTGAGTTTCAATGTAATTTCCTATTTTCTAATTATATATATATATATATATATATATATATATATATATATATATATATATATATATATATAAAATTTAACCTTTTTTTAACCTTTCTTAATCTTTTTATTTTTATTTTACCAGGTCTACTTGAGATTTAAAATCTCTTTTATAAGTAAGACTTTACCAAGTAGGCGACCAAATTAACATCAACAACACATCCATTTAAAATATCAAAACCGTTTTCTGCAAGTTCAAAAAACATGAAACAATTATGTAAATAAGGACCAATTTTATGTTACATAATTATAAATGATGTGCTTAAAATCATGTAACAATGCCATGTTATTGAGTTTAGCTCTCTGTGAAGATGGTTCCAGCACCAGAACCAGGTAACTCAGAGAACAGCACTGAATCCATTGCTTCAGGTGAGTTCACAGGTCCTCTAGTTCTAACTGCTATCAAAAATGTTGGCATTGTTTGGAGAAGCATTTTGGGTTAACAGTTTTAGTCTTTAATATTCAGACTGGGTTATCGAGTACACAGAGACGTCCTACTGTATTTGACATAGACAGATGAACCGGTCACAGTCCATAAAACATGATACAGTAAGCTTTAAGAAACAAAGAAGGAAAATTATTCTGTTAATTTGTAATCTCCTTTAGTGTCTGAATAATTGCCTTTCACATGAAATTACAGAGTAATCAAAGATGTGAATTCTCCCTGTAGTTACTCATCATGATTTTGTGCTTGAGTATACTTATTGACTGAGCCCACGGTTATGAGCAGCACTTTCACATAATTATTAATTAAAGACATATCGGAACATTCTTCCCTTTTGGTCTTGCTTTTTTCCCCTAACATCAACATAAGGCATACGTTCTGTAGGTCAATTGCAGAGCACCTGTGGTTTGGTCCATTTTAAGCAGACTAACTTCGGAACTAGAAACTCTTGAAGACCTGATCAAAATTAGTCCCGATTGCAGCGCACTAATAAAAAGATCCTGTTAATTAGTTTAAATGATCTGAAAAAGAGGAACAAGTTAGAATGATCATGGGAACCAACCCATAGACCAGTATACTGAAAAAAAAATAAGGATCTAAGATTTATGTGGTTATTCTAATATGCAAAAAAATCCCATCCAAACTGTAATTAATAATCTGCACAAATTTGCATGTGGAATATCTAAAATACAATATATAAATAAACCAAAGATATATTTTAGTGAAACTATGTCATTTACAGAGTACCTTTTGAGAAGAATAGTGAAAGGGTAAAGTGCAATAGCAGTATGTGCAAATAAGTTCAAATAGATGGTAAGGTGACAGTGTGCCATTTCTATTCAATTGTCGAACTACTTGTTATAAATATATACTGCATAGACATATAATGGATCAACTTTTCAAATTGATATTGTTCTGCACTAAACTTAACCCTTTTCACCTATTTAGTGTGTATACCTGGCCTTTATATATACTGATGCACAAATTGAAAACGCAACAGTCTAAGTTTTACATCAATAGCTCATTGGGCACATACATAATGTTATTTGCATTTTAAATAGTGAGCAGATAGGTTTGTTGATTATTTGCATGGTAGGGGAGACCAGGGTTGGTTGTCACACTTTTTACTCTTTATTATTTTCCTCAATCTGGTGACATTCTGCAACGTTCTGTTCCTCGTTATACTGAAGAATAACTCTTCATGTGCAAATTGATGTTTTTTACTTCAGCATAACTTTATTCCAAACATGATATTTAGACGGTTAAAAATGTGCCGGTCACCTGTGACAACCTGCCCCATTCTGGGGTTGGTTGTCACACGATATGGGGCTGGTTGTCACAAAGTATGTTCTGGCTTTTACAGTAGACAATAATGTTGTCTTCTCTTTCAGGGAACCAGGGTTACATTAAGTAACCTAACGTTCCCTTTCAATTCAAAGACGACCACCAATGACATTATATGAGGCAGCATATGAGGGACGCATCAGAACCGCATAACCCAAGGGTTAGAGGTGTGAGCTTATACCCTCAAGGACCCTTGTGCCTAACCAAGGCAGGGCAGGATCTACCACATTAAGGCGGCAGAACCTGGAGAAAGTATGCGGACTCCAGTGATTAATGTGGAAGGATGTGATCACCTTGGGGAGGAAAGCAGGATTTGTACGCAGTGACACCTTGCTGCCATATTCCCCAAATACAGATGCAGGAGCTGTGCACAGACAGAGCCTGCAGCTCACTGACCCGCTTAGTGGAGGTGATAGCCACAAGGAAGGCTGTCTTCATAGACAGATACTTCAACTCTATGGAGTGTATGGGGTCAAACTGGGCCTTCATGATAGCCTCCAGTACAATATCAAGGCTCCATTCGGAGAGGAGGTCCGCTGCCCAGTTCACCACTCCGGGAATGTGCATCGCCCGCAAGAAGAGTAAGTTCCTCTGAGCCCATGTCAGTAGCCTGAAGGCCATGCGAGGCAACCCCGGGACCGTAGGCCACCGTGGTGGTTGACATACGCCACTACTGTCATGTTATCCATCCAGAGTAACACATGTGTACCCCGCAGCACCGGGAGGAAGTGGTGCAGAGCAAGGGAGACTGCTTGCAACTCTAGCATGTTTATATACAGGGATGTCCAGCAGTCCAACCAGGATCTGCCTACTCCTCTGCCTTCCCAGGCTGCCCCCCCAACCCAAGTTGGAGGCATCTGTCGTCACCACTTGGCGGTTTAACACTGCCATGCGGGTCAGTTTGACCCATTTTGCATTTAAAATGTTAATTACCCTTCTGTTGTAAATCGTATGTGTATGTACGTTTTTGACTTAATATCTAATATATAAGATTAAATATCATGATGGCATTTGATAGCCAAAATCACAAAAATGATATTATTAAGTTATAAACAGTTCTACCTACGCGTCCCGTAAGTCCATGGTGGTGAACCAGTCGCCCAGCCGGACTGACTGGAGAATGTGGCGGTGAGTCAGCATCTGGAACCTCCTTTCTTTTAAGAACCTGTTGAGAAGCCTCAGGTCTAGGATGGGGCAAAAGCCGGCGTCTTTTTTGGGCACCAGAAAGTACCTCGCGTAGTACCGTGGGAGGTGGGGTCTGTCACGAAAGTATTCGTGATTCCTCGAAAGGGAGGAGGTCCCAAGTGCAACTGGAGCACGTAACCGTTGTGCACGGTGGCGAGTACCCAGGTGTCCGAGGTGCAGGCGTGCCAATAATGCAGCTAGTGTGCCAATAAGGGGGTCTGAGGCCACAAGCCTTCAGGGGTCCTGCTGGGGCTGCTGGGGTTGTGGCGGGTCAGTCTGGGGCAGCTGCCTAGGGTGGTGGCCCTATAACCGCCTCCTGGGACGTTGCTGCATGGACTGGCCACGACCTGCGTTTCCCCTGCTTGTTGAGAGCGGCCGGTTGTTCGCTGCTGGTGTGCCCTGTAGCCGGTGCGGGAGGCCTGTGCACCGGGTATGTCCAGCAGGGAGTCCTAGGATACTTCATGGAGGAGGGGCTCTGGGGCTCCAAGAGCCGCCGATGGTCCGGCCACGCGGAACTCGCCCTCGTGGCCCTCTCCAAACTGTTCTCCTTCACCCAAGGCTGAAAAACCACGCAGATACTGTAGGCCACCTCTGGTGGCCTGCTGGATGCTCAGGCACTGCGCAAATGTGCCTGTCCTCCTGAGGGATGTTGGCCCTGCAGGACATACAGGAGTGGAACCCGGTCTTGCTCGACATCATATTGGTGCGTTCTGCACCGACTGAACACAGCGTGCACCGAACACTGCTTGCACTGGGTACACTGTGAGCTATAATATACATATAGCACCGCGCGATCACCGAGTACCGTGCGACACCGTGTGTCCCTGCACTATCGCTGTAGCACCGTGTGCGCCGTGTACACCGTGCATACCGAGCACCGTGCGCCCGTGCGCTGTAGTGGTGGGTACTGAGCACCATGTGCAATGTATGCACCGTGAGTACCGTGTGCACCAGGTACCGCGGGCACTATGTGCACCGTGTACCGTGCGGCGTCTGTGCACTGGCACTTTGTGCTGGGCACCGTATGCCGTGTGCAATGAGCACTGTGCGCACCTAGTACCAAGGGTTATGCGTGCACCGCGGTACCAAAGCACTGGGGGTGGCGGGGGGATGGCGCTATGCAACGGTGTCTACCCCAACTGTGTGGTCACACACCTGGTCAGCGTGTAGCATAGACCAGGGAGACACAAGTGCCGAAGCCGCAGCGGGCGAGTTGAAGCAGACAGCAAAATACCACGGTAAAAATAGATAGATAGGGGAGAGTACACTGTTTACAAGGCCTGACTCACCGAGGTGGGTGGGCCAACGCAGCCAGCGGGAATGCGGCAAGGCCTAGCCCCTTGGAGGAAACACATGGCTGTAAGGGTCACTCGACAGCGGGGATGAGGCAAGGCCTAGCCCCGTGGAGGAACTGTGCTCTCCCAAGAAGGAAAGCACAGGGAAAGCGGCGAGCCAGCTTTCAGCACAAATGCAAGGGAAATACAATCAACTCAATTCGACTCGAGAAGCTATTTTCTATCAACTCGCTCAGCTGAACACAGATGTTCTTACCATACCATCTTGAGAAGGAAAAAGAGAAATGGCTTCCTCAGGATGACGGTTTTAATCCCTCGGTGGGCGGGACCGAGTGCGTCATCCCAGGACTGGTCCTACCGGCAGCTCTGATATAGGGAGCTCAGCGATACCTACCCCATACACGATGTCGCTGGAGGTCATCTTCTAATTGAAAGGGAACTCGCCGTCTACATGAATATGATTTGCATGCTCGGAGAGACCAGAGCCCTAACCACTACTCCACAGTTACACTATGTATGTACTAACAATTGATTCTGTTCTAAAACCATGTTCAACTTATGAATGCTATGATTGGTGAAAATTGTCATCGTTAAGTTTAAATGTCTATGGCTATTTTTCAATTAATAATTGGACTGATTGGTGTCCTTATAAAGTTGTTTTTAATTGACAATCAGTGCAACACCTGATGAAGACACACTATATGTCGAAACACAGGTTTGTTTCATGTTTTGTTTTAATATATAATAAAACGTTTTTAAACAAAATGCAAGACGAATTTGACGCATATAATTATTAGCGATCAAGTCTAAAAGAATAAGAGATTTTTAGTGTGTGACCAACCTTGTCTCTACGAGCATCATTGAGCAAAATATACATGGCTTATATGTCATTGATGTTAACCATTTTTTAACTCTATATATATACTGTATATATATATATATATATATATATATATATATATATATATATATATATATATATATATATATATACTGGTATTACCTCAAAATATTAAAAGGATTACAAGTTTAGCAATTACTGTTCCTATGTTAATTCATATGTGTTTATGTTTTGACTGAAATCTTTCTGATAGATATCTAGCCAATGTCTAAATGTATTTGCTGACTCTGTTATACCGGTATTCTTTTTGTATTGGTATGAACAGGTGGCTGCTAAATTCATAAGATGGCCTGAAAAATTCCTTTGCAGCAACCCATTTTCCTAACTGTAGAAAACTGGATGTGCTTGGCATTCAGGTTTGTTAACATTCTGTCTGAAGATTTCTTATTTTTTTTATTGTTATCCTGATATTGATGGTAGTTAACGTGTGGTGTAAACTTTGTTGCCACTACATACACAGGCACAACCCATTCCCTTAATATGGTGGGCTGCCTGACATGCTCCTCGGAGCTGTGATGATTCACATCAACCAGCGATCACAGCTCCTCTCTCAATCCAGAAACACATTTGATGCCAAAGATAATTGAAGAAAAGCCTCCCAAGTGGCCTGGGGAAGTGAAGATCTCAGCTGAGAAATAAAAGCTTAGATGCAAACATAAAGGGCAGAGAGATAGAAGCTTTTTAAATGACTTTATTAAAATATAATGACCCTAAGATTCCCATCAATTATTTCCAACAGCTATTGTCAGTGGAAGGTGTTCATTTGCTTGATGAATTCGTTCCTAGACAATTCCTGCTTCTATTACATTCCTGCTTGCTACCTAGGTATAAGAGAGCCGTGGTTATGGTGATAAGTTAGTTGATGTCATATTTTTCACATGAGCTGTGCTATGTGTTAGTATGATGAATTCCTTTAAACAGTACTCGTAGTTTTGAAGACAACTGTTTATGATTATTTAGAAAACAATTAAGTATGTATCTATAAGTTTACATCATATGAATAATTTACTGTATATTTCAACTCCACCTGCTTTTATATTACACCAAAGAGAAGGTAGAGCCAGTGGAGCTGTCACAGGATTTTTCCAGGATCATTGATCACAGAAACATTGCCAAACAAGAAATGCACCAAAACTCAATGCCACTTCAAAATACTTTGTCATCTGAACATGTGTCTCTGGGTAGTTTCACAACTTAGAAGAAAAAAAAACATTTATTAGCTAAAGTAATCTGTTAAAGTTGTTTTATTTAAATTGTAATACTCGTACTATATTCTATGCTAAAGCACAGATAAGCATATAGAATGTTAATATGGTAACCGTGGTTTAGCACAGTAAATGTACCCTGGATAACAAACATGGAAAAAAGCATGGTAAGCTGCTAAATTACCTTGCAGTATACTGTACATTTTTTATATAGAATTGTACTTAGAAACAAAAAACAATGAGCCAGTTTTACTATCTAAAAAAAAAAAAAATCACATTTATTTTTAAGTGACGATCTTCAAAAACTCTTTAAATACTTACTTTTTAAATAAAGTTTCCATAAGGGGCTAACTAAAAAAGTTATTTGCTTAATTGCTTTTATTTTATTTTACTTTCAAATAGTAGGCATTGAACTACAGCAGGCGCTTTGCAATTTGGTTCAGGGTGAATTATTATTTTTTATAATTTTATGAAGATTAGTAATAGAACAGTGCTTTAAGAGAACCACTGTACCAGTGACAAATTCGTTGTCCCCCTTATCACTCATTTGTTATGACCTACTCAAGTATTCTTAAATATACAAAAGTGGTACAAATAGTAATCAAACTTGTCTGTACTGATGGTGACGAGAAAAATATTTTCTAGTATCAATGCCTACATTATAGAATAAACAAAATCCTTTTTTTTTAAATTCTGGGGTATTGATTTGTAGACACCAGTTTAATGAAAAACTATTTGTGATAAGCCAAGGGTTAATAAAAAGTGGAGGACAGACATAGTTGTAGGCGATATTGGATACAATAGAAGGCTTTCAACAAAATCATAAATACATTATTGGTCAGACCTGTCTACCTCAGGCAAATTATGCTGTGCTTTTCCCCCAGGCAGGCATCATTTATGTTAAACTATTCACTTGCCTGTGGCTAAAGCATAGGCTTTGTCGACTGCAATACCTCATCTATTCAAGCTCTCGGCAATGGGGATAAAAAAGGGGAGTTACATTTTAATATATATATATATATATATATATATATATATATATATATATATATATATATATATATATATATATATATATATATATAATGTCAATGGTTTATTTGCTAAATTACAAATAACATTATTTATACCACAGTAGACTATGATGCAGACAATAAAATGTTATTACAGAATTTACCTTATATCCAACCCAGTAGTCTGGATTAACTGTGCATGCGGAATTCCTTTAAAAATATGCTATTACGCATGAAGTCCCTGTATATCATACATTATATATTGTGTATGGTTTAAAAAGGTTAGGGTTTTGATCATTCTAGAAAGAACCAATTAAATAAGAACTCTTAATAACTGTCTCATAATAATGCATAATGGCACATAATGCATAATGAGACAACATCAGGTACTATGTAACAACACAGAGACAGAGTCTGCACTATTTAAAGATTGTTGGCATTACAAAAAATATGACGGCGCAGACCATCATAGTTAAGATAGCACAGGAAGACACACATAGGACTGAACCCTTATGACAGGGAGCCATAATACTGTTTCAGACAGTCTATTTATGCAGTTATTGTTTCTGACAGCTCTACCTCTGGCTCATGGTTCTTTGCTGTTATGGGAGTGTAACTGTCTCTTCTTCCCATGTGTTGGATCAGCTGATATACAAGGAAAGCAGTTAAATGGTTAGGGTTAGGGTTAGGGTTCCCTTTCAAGTACGAAATGTAACCATTACCTAATTGAATACAATACCCAAGCCATCGCAAGTGAAGGACTTGCAGCACCGGCAGATGTGCTAAAAAGAAAGATAACCTGCCTTTAGCATTCTGGCCGAGGGTATACAGTCCACAGTACAGTGAGGGAGAACCCTCATGCAGTGTATATGCCGCAAGGTTACACTGAGCAACCTCACATTTAACACCAGAAGTCCAAAAAGGGTGTATGGCTAACTACCCCATGACTTAAAGTGGAACATAATACAAAATTGTTAAAGAGCAGAATGAGAGGCTGCTCATAACACTGGTCCCAAAACCAGGGTTCTGCTGATCTACAGCATTCTGTCAGTAGAACCTGGTAAAAGTATGAGGCGTGGCCCATACTGCAGCGCTACAAATGTCTGCAACAGGTCCGCCCTGGAATAACGCCCAGGAGGTTGCAAGGCCTCTTCTTGTAGTGACCAGTGACCTTTCGTGGTGGGGGCAGGTTGGCTAGATTGTATGCAATCCTGACCATGTCTGCAATCCACCTCAACAGCTGCTGTTTAGACAGGGCTTGTTCGTGGAACTTAAACCAGAAGCAAATAAACAATTGCTCAGATTGCCACCAACTCTGTGTGCGGTCAACATAATACGCCTAACTGGACAGAGCATATGGAACTTTCTCTCCCTGTCAGACTGGAAAAGAGGTGGATGGAAGGCCTCCAGTTCCATTGACTGGTTGATATGGAAAGCAGAAATGTTTTAGGGAGAAAAGCATGATTAGTGCAGAGAATAACCTTAGTTCTGGCCTTCTAAAAACACAAACAGGGCTCCCGAGTGGCGCAACCGCTAAAGGCGCTCCACATGGAGTGCAGGATGTGCCCTATAGCCTGGAGGTCACCGGTTCGAGTCCAGGCTTTTTCACTGCCAACCGTGGACGAGAGCTCCCATGGGGCAGTGCACAATTGGCCGAGCGACGCCCAGGTGGGGAGGGCTTAGGTGAGGCCAGGGTGTCCTCGGCTCATCGCAACCCCTGTAGACTGGCTGGGCGCCTGCAGGCCTGCCTGTAAGCTACCTGGAGCTGCGTGGTTCTCTGATCGCTGTAGCCCCGAGGTGGCCACATGGCAGGCCTGTAGAGTGAAAAGAAGCAGACGGCTGACGGCACACGTTTGGCGATTCCAAATTTATTAAAAAAAAAAATACAGTCAGAGAAGACACACATAATTTCCATATCATGTTGACGAATATGTACCAGTCTTGATCATAGTTTTGTCAATAACAATTTTTAACAGTTGTATCGATCTGGTTGTTTTCAAGCCTTCTGCCAGTTCTGTTGTCAATTCAACGCTTGTCTTCTTTCTATTCCTTAAGGATATTATCTTCAAGTATTGCTCATCCTTGTTAGACAGCTTTTTGGGTCTTCCAGTCCTGGGTTTCTCAATAACAGATGATGTTTCTCTGTACTTGTTGATTATAATAGAACACACTAGTGGAGGCTATGAGTACATTTTTGATGCTCATAATGCATCAGAGTAGAAAATGCAACATGTCTAAGACTTTTGCACAGCAGTGTATGTACTATAAGACTTAAATCATATTGGAGAGAAAAAACAGTAGAAAATTGAACAGTAGTACTTCAATTGTAAGACTTTGCAGAGGAACAGGAAAGGCAGATACAGGAGCTCATGGAAATGCAGAAGGTTGCAAAACAAATAAATTAACTGCTAAAGAGTCTGGTTCCATTCTCAGAAAAAGAGATTTCATAAGGCATTTTGTGTTAAAATGTGGTATACGATGTATTCCTACTGATTTTGACCTGCTGAGTCCAAAAATGCTGTATAACAAGCTGAAATTTGTGTTCTTGACCCTCAAAATTGGAAAAAACAAAATGGCCACCCACTGTACTGTATACCTCTATAGCTTCTGAACTAACTGCGATAAAATGGTGATCTAAGTGTCTTTTCCTACATTTTAGTCATCCACAAATCCATTAAAACTAAAATTAAAACTGTATGAACATGTCTTAAAGGGGTTTCTAGGTATGGTCAAAGTTATTTTCAAAATGGCGAACATAAAAATTCATACATGATAATTTTAACACATGCATACGTTTATGCACCACTCAAAGAATATAAAATAAAGATAAAGTATTGGTAAATTTTATGTTGCAAATTATATCAGCATAAGTATTAATTGCTACCTTTGTTTATAGAGTCTCCTGCACATTTGAAAGTACCAGTACAAGGTAGCCTGTATTTTCTACATTTGCACCTTAGAGAAGAGCATCTAGTGGTGCAGCCACATGTTATGAGTTGCATACAGGATGCAGTTACAGGTGGAAAAGATAGGAGAATTGGTGTCATCTGATCATCCCTGAGTTCCCATCCCATCGTTGTGGAAGGTGGAAGGTTAGGTTTCAAGCGAGTGGCTTCAAACCAAATTAAAGCCTGAAAATGTGCTACAGCATCGGTTGTTGGTGGTAGAGGTTCAGGGCGCACTGCTTTATTGAAAAATATAACTCTTGCTTTGTCTGTTGTGACCACATTGGGAACTTTGTAAACTCTACATATGAATGACTCTACATTCACCATTGTTTCCTCAGTAAGAGGTTCTTGACTAAGGCCACAAAGCTCTTTTTTTTTTTTGTGCTGGAAAAAACATTGAAAGCTGTCTTCTTGGTGTGGCCAGACAGGAATGAGGTTGTATCACTACCAGTTATGGCATGGATTTTCTGCACAATCTTCCATAAATTCATCCAAAAAATACAATAGTGCTGATTTTTCCACCATCTTGAAAGTTCTCTCTTTGTAACACACTGTTCAATAAGAGCTAACTTATGTTACGTAGCGCCATGGCTGAGCACTCTGCATACTGAATGCAGCCCAAGTGTGACAGGATAGCATCACGGCCAAGCTGTTACTGACAGGAAAAGGCACAAGGGCCAGAACGAAAGGTCTACAAAAACTCACGGACATAACAAGGAACAAACAGCACAGCAACACATACCTTCACCTTCACCTTCATCAACAATAAACTCTAACATTAACACCTGTGACTGGAGCCTAATTAATCATTAATCATTTGTTCAATTTACAGCTCCAGCCACATTCCCAAGTGTTCTGACAGGGAGGAATTTACGCCCCCCTGTGCACCGGCAGGGCTTTCACCCTGCCACATACACCCTCTCATGTAAACAGCAATATGTAGTTATCTTTGTCTTTCTTGCTTTGAGAGTTTCTTTTGTCACTTGTCAGCACTTCCGTCGAGTGTGAGGCCCAAAAATCACAGCGGAGTTCAAACGGAAATAATAGTTTATACCATACCAGACAGAGAACACAATTATGAAAGCATTCTTGTTTAATAATAATTCAATAATTAGGCTCCAAACTTCCACTACACTCCTTGTTGAAATAATACCTTCACTCTCCCCAAACTGTTATGCTTATGCCCTGTGGCAAAATGGTATACTGAGAAAATGTGGGATCGCTCTGCTGATCCTTAGTGCTCCATACCTATTTATAACTACATTGCGAAGTTAATTATTCCCAGGGCTTCAAGCCACCAGTCCTCATGCACTATTGAGGACCACTTAAAGAATAGCAGGAGCTAAACTGAGGGCTACTTTAGTTATAGTGCCTGCTGTTTGACATTGAGAAGCTATTCAAGTAAGTAAAACAAAAAAAGGTTATTGATTTAGCTGGCCTGTCTAGTATTTTTTTGATTGCCATCAGACAAAGTGTAAATGAAAATAATTATAAAATAATTGTTAAATGAGGAACATAGCAGTAGTAGTTAAATGCATGTTCCACAGTAGGTACCAATCTATTAAATAACATGCTACAAAATGTCTCAAACAGGCTAGAAACTCAATTCTTTGTTACAAATTGGAGACAAAAACTGGTATTAACCTTTTCCTGCGATGTCCAATATATTTGACATTCAGAAAATAGACATTAAATAGGTATGGGAACATACCCAGGGCAGTAAAGGGTTAAACATAAAGCCTCAAAACTAAAAAGCTGTTTCAAACTATTAGCCTGATATACAATCAGTCAACAAAAATATGTTTTATTCAGTGCAATGCTTAAATCTTCACAAAGGTGCTGCTCAATATAAGGTAATGTCTATGAAGAAAGTGATTGTCTCTATGCTAACCAGCCGGGAATGTTCCAACAAATCTTTATCCTTATGATTCAGAACTGTAGAGAGAACTTGATTGCACACCTTGCGGTTTTTCTTATTGATCCACAATTCTCAAGTTTTCTAAGATTCAATTCATTTTATTTATTTTGTTGGGCAAACTTCAAAAAAAAAAAAAATTAAAAACATTTCTGATTCACTTCCATGACGCGTTTCAATTTTTAGTTTTCGCCTGATGAAAACTAAAATATATTCATCGATTGAAAATGATTACATAGTAATTAAGCTCCATTATTAAGTCAATAGCCAGAAAAAGTGATTGTAGCAAACCACAACAAAGGGAATGGCTACAATTAGAGCAATAATCTAGAAGAACCACAGAACAAATTCAGCTGAAACGCTTGAACATCAAAATAAGATTAACAGCCAAGAACTTACAAAAGATTTAGAAGTGTGCTTGAAAGAACAAAGGCCCCTAAACACAGAAGAGTTGTGTGCATGTAGACCTCACTACAGACCACTTTCAAAGACAATTCATAAAACAAACCACCTCAAATTTGCCAAGAAATGTGAACAGGATTCTGAAGCGTTCTTCAACAAAATTCTCTGGTCCAATGAGACTAAAATATAGCTTTTCCCCAAAAATGGACCACTGTATGTTTGAAGAAATAAAGGAAAGCTTTCAATGAAGAGCACCTTGTACCTACAGTTAAACATGGAGGTGGTTCTATCATGATATCGGGAGTGTTTTAGCAGTTCAGGGACTGGAGACTGATGTGATTGAAGAGCGAATGAATGTAGCCATGTATCAAAACATTCTACAAAGTACAATACCATCTGCTTGTAGGCCGATTGGCAGACAGTTTATCTTCCAACACGAAAACGACCCAAAGCATACTGAAAAGTCAATTGGAATTCTTGAAGAAAACGAAGATAAATGTTCTGGAATGGCCTTCTCAATCCCTTAGAAATGCTCTGGACTGATCTGAAAAAAGCTGTAGCCAAGCATTGTGTATCCAATCTGTCTGAGCTGCGGAAATACACCAGACAGAATGGGTCCAGATTTCACCAACAAGATGCAAAATACTGGTTAAGAATCATCATAAATGTCTGGATGCTGTAATAAAAGCAACAGGACACACGCAATACTAAAGCAGGGATGTCAATACTTTTGTCATGAACGAATACTTTAAATGAAATAAATTACAAAAAATGGTGCATTTTTCTTTGTTTTATTAAACAGTGGTTATAATTTATTAAATGCTTGTCCTTAATCTGTTACCTTATACTTTTGTCTGCGACTGTGTGTGCATGCATGTATGTTATATACATTTTAAAAACAAGTATTAATATACAATAATCCACAATAAATAAATGCTTCATGGTATTTAATCTAAAACTGCACAGTAATCATTTCTTGCATGGCTGATTGTGTAAATACAGAGCCTGTGTAAAATGATGCATAACAGAAAGGTTATACACTTTTTTTATTTTTTTATTTTTTTTATTTTAAAGAATCACTACCTGTGTATTTGCACAGATTCAGTATAATTCCAATAGCTCAGAGACAAATTAGACATTGGTTAAATCAGGAAGACAAGCAAGGTTTATCACTGAAATCATGGTCAGGAAATGCTATGAAGGGCAATACCAGCCCAACTTCCACAACAACGCATACGGTGGCTGATTTGGTGGGGCATACAGGCGTTGTCAAAGTGTCATGGTGCCTTGTGGCAGACAGACACAGTACTGATAGTGTGCAAACAGAGGAAGAGAGTGTTTCTCGTGACTTACAATTTTCACAAATCTGCAAATCTTTGTTTGGAGAGTGGGGCTTTGACTATGAACCACTTTTTACTATGCATATATTATTAACACAACCAGCCATTCAATAAATGGCACACTATGAAACTCCTTATTGAAAACCTTGATCTCTAGAAAAAGTGGAATAGTACATGTGTTGCAGGGGTCAATGGACTTTTGTAAAAAATATACAACACTTATGTAGCTTACAGTAACTTTATTTATTAATTTTTTTAAACACAGTATATAAAATCATTTTAAACCCATGTCAAGTATATTTTACAAACACATTTGACAGGCTTTAACAAAAACAAACAAAAAAAATGTTGGTTTCTTTTAAGATAGATATTGCATTTTCCCGCAGCCTAAAACGAGATTACTGTTTGTAAAAAAAATCATATCCTGCATTACATTTTGGATATTGTGTAAAACAGAATTGTAAGTTTAACAAACAGTAGTTCAAAAATACAAAACAAATTGCCTTGTGATTAGTCCCACTAATCAAGCTGCATTTTACAATGTCACACTTACAACAGTGCAAACAAGTATTTAAATTATCCCGTGTTGACAGACAGGAAACAAATCTAAGTGAGAATACTTAATGAAACAGATTATGCCACACCAGGGAGCATTAAAGAACCCAATCCAAAATGTATGAACAACCTCAAAACCAACAAACAATATTTTCAGCATTTACAATACAGAACAAATAAACAGTATTTTACATCTTTGGCATTGCCATAGCAGGTACTATCAAAAGGAGATGGGATTTATACCAAAATAGAAAAAAAAAATCCCTACTGGAAAATGTCTTTATAAATGGATAGTTTACTGCTAGTTCAGTAACAAACAATAGCATTTATTTAGTCAACAAACTATTTAATTGATATGATAAGTGGTGTTTTTGGTCCAGAAGTGTTAAGGAGGAAAGTAGTCAGGAGTTGTCATGGTACTTCAGCGATCACTACTGGTGAGAAACCCAAGACTTCCCAAGCTGGGTCCTTGTCCCCAGGGTTCAGTAGTTTGATAACATCTGTTACTCAGGTTTGACGAGTGAAGAGAGGCGCTATGCATGAAAGCAGGAATCAAGGCAGCCTGCTGATCTATCAGTGGGTTGCAGCGGTGAGAAGAAATTGGGCATATGAAGTTGGGTAGGAGAAAAGGGGTAAAACTGACAAATACAAAAAAAAAAAAAAAAAAAGTCAGAAATATTTCTCTCAAGAACAGTTAGTATTTAATAAGCCCTTCAGTATACTGCATAATAATAATAATAATAATAATAATAATAATAATAATAATAATAACAGTAATAATAATATCCTTCAGAGAGAGGATCACCCGTTTAAATAGTAGTCATACATTGAAAATACATCTTTAAATCACATAACCTATGTCAGAACTTGTGAGGTTTACACCACTATTTATTTTCCAGTAAATGTATTTAATATGTAAGGCTCTACAGTGATTATAGTATAACTGAAAGCAGATTAGAGGTTGCTAAGCTGTAAATAAATGTATATTACATCTAGTTAATTTTAAATTTTAAGACTAAACATACACACACAGAAATGTCATCCACCCCTGGTCATTCTAGTAGTTAGATCACCTCCTCATTGGCAGATCTTCTGAGGTGTCGCTTTCTGAAGCCTCAAACAGTCAGTGTAAATTTTGTAGGTTCGGATCATTGCACATATAGGTCAGTTGAGTCCACTCATAGAACCTGAAATATGTATGTCTTTTCTAACCAAAACCACAGAGCCCCTGGTCACTGGCCTAACACAGTAAGCCACAGACTTGACCTACCTCTCCTTGAAAGTCAAGGCCATACTGTTTTTATTTTGGGGGATTTTTATAATGGCTTAAAATAAATGAGGTGAATACAAACAAAAGTCATACAGAAATACTGGAATTCCTCTTTATTTCTTTTTTAAACGTTTCTAGTTTTTACTAGGCCACCCTGCATTATTAGATGACAGGTGAAAAACTAGGCATGGCATCTCCAACCTTCTACAAACATCACAATAATAAGTGCTGAACTTTCAAATGAATTTAGAACAAATTAGTTTAAACCTGCCTACACTTACTGATTTGACTGAGAAAACATTCAATCAAAACAATAAATGATGATGTAAAACTCTAGAAGAAAATGCACTACAATAAATGGAGCACAAACATCCCTGTGCATTACAGATAGAAAGTATTTAAATTAAAAAAAAAAATGATTGTAAACGAGATACGATGTTCCACAAATAGATTTTCTGAAATATATTTCAGAATAGTGCAATAAAGGATTTCAGCTTCAGAAATTGTCCAACATACTGAAGTGAATAACTATTTGAGGAAGGCACGATACAAGGTGATTGATTGCCTCATGGCTTGCTCCTGTTCCATGCAGAAGATGAGGTCCTTGAGACTGGCACGGGTTGTCCTTAGACGGGAGAACTGCTTTGGAATCGCTGACTGAGAGGCACCAGTAACATCTCCGTGGCCAATTGTCTATAGAAAGAGAGGAAAAAAACAACATTTCAGCACTACAGGTATAACAAATATCTGTGTCTGTATTAAAAATGAAAATCCAATGAAGCAAAATGTAACTGAACAGGAAACACATTGGACCAGTTCAACAACTTTGGTGCTCCAGTGCAAAGTTTACAGTTTAAATATAAATATGAAAGAAAACACCACAGTGCAATTTTTCAAATCTATTAAATAAAATGGGATTAAGGGTACTTGCAGGAAACCACTAGGTTTTGTACTACTGTATTTTGGTAATATTTCCTACAAGAAGCATACTCTCGCAGCAGTCATTTTCACAACACTACTTTATAAACAGAAGGGCAGCAGCCGACAGAAAAAAATGATCCCTAACCTGGCACTGTAATAACCTAACCACATCTCCATTTTAAACGTGTGTCTCTATAACAAATTACTTCCAACAGATTATAATACTGCAATGATTACAATTTAATAACTACCCAACAAACTCCAAATAGGACGAAGCAAGAATAGATAACAGTCTTACCCAGACCTAATTTTTGGTTGTTACACAGTGCCACCTCTTCTAAGTCTATTGCAAATTTGAAGAAGCAAAGGCTCTTGACATGGGCACTGAAAAGGTTAAAAACAGCCACACTATTTTCTGTGCCCAGCCTTGTCAATAATATTGTATAGCAGAGCTGACAGACCCATCACCCTGAGGCCACAGCTACCCCTTTTAGACTCTTGACAGCACTTATATTAAAAAACCTAACATACATGTACAGTACTTAAAAACACAGCTACGGCCAAAACACTGTTGAAAGATCCACACTTCTGAACTGTGGAAACTGGGGTGCTTTATGTGCTTAAAGAATTTGCCAACTCTTCTTTCCTGTAATCTCCCCATAACCACACTTCCACATAGTTAGGCCCTGCCTTCAGCCTTTTGGGGATTGCATATATTAGCCTACAGCACACACAAAATGTTTAGGCACAAATACTGCAAGGCCATCTGGGTAATCTTTTTCAAAGGCTTTGGGTAATAACTGCAGTTTATAAAGGCAAGAATGCGTGCTTCATTTCCAAACTGTACCTACAAGCCTCAAGGGAGACAATTAAACAAACCAAGACTTAGAAAGTAATTAAACAAAACAAATACTGAACAGTCTGCATTTTCATGTACCTATTTCCTTAACTGCTTTAAAATAACATTCTGTCAATAAAGGAAAGACTTATATCCATTCTGATTTCTTTCGATGGCCTTTCATCATCTAACAATGTTGTTACTTAAATCCTTTTGTACAAAGTTGTAAATTATTATCCTGAGAATTTCAGCACAGAAAAATACATGCATCTGCCACTGAACTCCTAAATGTTATTCTGTAAATGACAGATTAAGCACTTGACAATATAATTAAAATAAAGACAACAGCTTCAAGGAGTGTATGTATAAAATAGAGTACACCCATGTGTCTGAAAGCATTGTATCCAGTATGATGCTAAATCTAGATTCCTTCCTTACTAACCAAGTATGCCATCTTGACGTTAACTTACTTTGCTTGAGGGAAGGTCTAATCATCCCTTCTGCTTACAAATGTGTCAAGACAAACCTGATCTGATCTAAGATTCTAGCAAGCCATTCCACGTTACCTTTTGTCTTTAACAGCACATACATATAAACACTGAAATATCTGCATCAGTGGGGAAAACAGTGGACCTTAAACTTAAATAAACAGTACTTTGGTATCATTGGTGCTGAGATAGAAGCCTAGCTTTCAATCCCTCAGGCTGGCAAATCTTCCATGATTATTTAGAAAAAGAAACTCCCTTCTAATTGTTATGAATAATACAATATTCGTAGCGTTGGTTTGAAGTTTCCCTTGCTGTGTATTTTGATCTACTACAGATATTTCCGCAATAGATGGTTCGGAAGGAGTTCATGGAAGACTTGCGGCCAAAAAGCCATACCTCCGACATGGAAACAAGGCCAAGCGACTCAACTATGCACGAAAACACAGGAACTGGGGTGCAGAAAAATGGCAGCAGGTGCTCTGGACTGATGAGTCAAAATCTGAAATATTTGGCTGTAGCAGAAGGCAGTTTGTTCGCCGAAGGGCTGGAGAGCGGTACACGAATGAGTGTCTGCAGGCAACAGTGAAGCATGGTGGAGGTTCCTTGCAAGTTTGGGGCTGCATTTCTGCAAATGGAGTTGGGGATTTGGTCAGAATTAATGGTCTCCTCAATGCTGAGAAGTACAGGCAGATACTTATCCATCATGCAATACCATCAGGGAGGCATCTGATTGGCCCCAAATTTAATCTGCAGCATGACAACGACCCCAAACATACAGCTTAAAGTCATTAAGAACTATCTTCAGCGTAAAGAAGAACAAGGAGTCCTGGAAGTGATGGTATGGCCCCAAAGAGCCCTGATCTCAACATCATCGAGTCTGTCTGGGATTACATGAAGAGAGAGAAGCAACTGAGGCTGCCTAAATCCACAGAAGAACTGTGGTTAGTTCTCCAAGATGTTTGGGCCAACCTACCTGCCGAGTTCCTTCAAAACTGTGTGCAAGTGTACCTAGAAGAATTGATGCTGTTTTGAAGGCAAAGGGTGGTCACACCAAATATTGATTTGATGTAGATTTTTCTTCTGTTCACTCACTTTGCATTTTGTTAATTGATAAATATAAACTATTAACATGTCTATTTTTGAAAGCATTCTTACTTTACAGCATTTTTTCACACCTGCCTAAAACTTTTGCACAGTACTGTATGTCACAAAAAGTTTATAACTAGCTTTTGTGACATACAGTACTGTGCAAAAGTTTAGGCAGGTGTGAAAAAATGCTGTAAAGTAAGAATGCTTTCAAAAATAGACATGT
This sequence comes from Acipenser oxyrinchus oxyrinchus, assembly GCA_030684275.1. Classification (NCBI taxonomy): domain Eukaryota; kingdom Metazoa; phylum Chordata; class Actinopteri; order Acipenseriformes; family Acipenseridae; genus Acipenser; species Acipenser oxyrinchus. The sequence goes on from CM060250.1 coordinate 87,619,905, forward strand.
TAATAGATTATATTTATCAATTAACTAAATGCAAAGTGAGTGAACAGAAGAAAAATCTAAATCAAATCCATATTTGGTGTGACAACCCTTTGCCTTCAAAACAGCATCAATTCTTCTAGGTACACTTGCACAAAGTCAGGGATTTTGTAGGTATATCGTCAGGTGTATGATTAAACAATTATACCAAACAGGTGCTAATGATCATCAATTCAATATGTAGGTTGAAACACAATCATTAACTGAAACAGAAACAGCTGTGTAGGAGGAATAAAACTGGGTGAGGAACAGCCAAACTCAGCTAACAAGGTGAGGTTGCTGAAGACAGTTTACTGTCAAAAGTCATGCACCATGGCAAGACTGAGCACAGCAACAAGACACAAGGTAGTTATACTGCATCAGCAAGGTCTCTCCCAGGCAGAAATTTCAAGGCAGACAGGGGTTTCCAGATGTGCTGTCCAAGCTCTTTTGAAGAAGCACAAAGAAACGGGCAACGTTGAGGACAGTAGACGCAATGGTCGGCCAAGGAAACTTACTGCAGCAGATGAAAGACACATCATGCTTACTTCCCTTCGCAATCGGAAGATGTCCAGCAGTGCCATCAGCTCAGAACTGGCAGAAAACAGTGGGACCCTGGTACACCCATCTACTGTCCGGAGAAGTCTGGTCAGAAGTGGCCTTCATGGAAGACTTGCGGCCAAAAAGCCATACCTCCGGCGTGGAAACAAGGCCAAGCGACTCAACTATGCACGAAAACACAGGAACTGGGGTGCAGAAAAATGGCAGCAGGTGCTCTGGACTGATGAGTCAAAATCTGAAATATTTGGCTGTAGCAGAAGGCAGTTTGTTCGCCGAAGGGCTGGAGAGCGGTACACGAATGAGTGTCTGCAGGCAACAGTGAAGCATGGTGGAGGTTCCTTGCAAGTTTGGGGCTGCATTTCTGCAAATGGAGTTGGGGATTTGGTCAGAATTAATGGTCTCCTCAATGCTGAGAAGTACAGGCAGATACTTATCCATCATGCAATACCATCAGGGAGGCATCTGATTGGCCCCGAATTTATTCTGCAGCATGACAACAACCCCAAACATACAGCGAAAGTCATTAAGAACTATCTTCAGCGTAAAGAAGAACAAGGAGTCCTGGAAGTGATGGTATGGCCCCCACAGAGCCCTGATCTCAACATCATCGAGTCTGTCTGGGATTACATGAAGAGACAGAAGCAACTGAGGCTGCCTAAATCCACAGAAGAACTGTGGTTAGTTCTCCAAGATGTTTGGGCCAACCTACCTGCCGAGTTCCTTCAAAAACTGTGTGCAAGTGTACCTAGAAGAATTGATGCTTGATGCTGTTTTGAAGGCAAAGGGTGGTCACACCAAATATGGATTTGAAGTAGATTTTTCTTCTGTTCACTCACTTTGCATTTAGTTAATTGATAAATATAATCTATTAACATATTTTTGAAAGCATTCTTACTTTACAGCATTTTTTCACACCTGCCTAAAACTTTTGCACAGTACTGTATATTAAAATGTCCTTCATCATGTATAACTGTCATAAATTTGAAATATGTGGCGTAACCCTCATGCAAGATTATAGAAGAGTTTGGCGCCTGGCATCTTTCGGATTGGATACCTTGCATTCTATGTAGAAGCACATGGTATTAAATTGATAAAATGGCATTTTCATAAAACATTTAATTAGCAATAAAGCACTCAGAGGGCTACCCTGAGATAAGAACATCCCAAAGGAGACTAGAGCTATTTGTCTATGCCTCGTACCTCATTACACCCTTAAGGGCTTGGTTATCTCAGGTTATCCCACACCATGCCTGCCCTGTTCCTTAAAATTGCCTGCAGACAGGAATACAGGAATATAGTCTTCACCACATGCGACTTATCAGTCTTTCCCCGCTGGTGGGGAAAACATCTGATATCTCAATCAAATGCATTTTTTATAACCCTCCCCCTATGTCAACACAGTATATAGTTTCCAATACATACACACAGTATACAAAGACCCACACACTTACAGCATAGCTCAGAGCTGTCCTTGCTGCATCATTTGTTTTTAGATTTTGACATGTTTCTTCCAAAAACTGAAAATCTACTTCTCAGTCTGTCTAAAAAGAACCAACAGAATTGAAGTCAACATCAATTGGATTACATAGCAAGCTTACTTAAATCTACTACAAATAATTTCACTATCACAGTATGGTGAATTGCTGAATGTACTGGTCTACCAAAAATGTAAAAACCTGTGCAGGTTTTTGGTGTTTGGGAGCTATCTGTTACCTGTCTTACCCTAATCAAGACTGCTTGCTTACTAGTAGGATAGAAACACACAATGCAGAAAACCAGCAGGTTTCAAACAAATTGGTAGGTCTGACATTAACATTAAATATCAACATGATCAGTACAACACAATGAGCAAAAAATGTAATGACAGTTCAAAGTACTGTAATAAAAAGTCGTGCCCTTTTCCTACACATACAGCAATATCTGCCAACTTATTTCCCTGACAGAATACGGCTGTTATACATTATGAGAGCCAGATAACCAAGAAAAACCTCAACCCCCCCCCCCCCCCCAAAGAATCCCATGATTAGTACAGTGAAAAGGGCACTGTTGTCCTGATCCTACACAGAAGGTCACAGTTCAAAGCAGTCACATGACAGCCCTGGGGGATCTAGGGAAAAGACTGCTCCGCAGTGCAGCTGCCAGCTCAGGGTTGAAAAGGAGGTCAATTCAACAGGATGCAATGGAAGGGCCCGAGGCAATGTTCTAAATGAAACAAAACTCCCAGAGGATTCACAGTAACCCAACAGCGACGTCCTTTATAATTCTCAGGAACGAGGGAGGTGAAAGTATGCTTTTTATGTAGTCATTAGCCTCGGAACCTTTTATAAAAAAAATCTCAGGAAAAAAAAAATCCCCTCTAGCGGTGTTCAGCACTAAAATCCTTCACCTTCATCTTGCAAAAAAAAAAAAAAAATAGCCTTCTATCCTCCCTCTCTCTGCTTTTAATGGAGAATTTTCAGGAGTTGTCAAAAGAAGCTGATGTGCTGACAAACTAGCAAATTTACTTTTCTGATTTTTTTTTCTAAAAAAAAGCCAGGTTTTCAGCATGGGGTCCAGCAACCATGGGGAGAGGGAAAAAAACAGCAGACGTACGCAAGCTAAAGTGAAATAGCTCATTAAACAAAAAATAACCTAAAGTGAAACCCTCAGGGCAAAAATCTCATTAACAGGTTTCGATTTCAACTTTCAGTATGTTTATTTGAAGTGCTTAAGAAAGTGTTCAGTTAAAACATTTATCTTATTTTTACATTAAACAAAGCATGGGGAACTTTAGGTATACTGGTACAGCTGTCACTGTGTATTCATACCACACACAATATATAAATGTATTTAAAAACAGTAAAACATATATACTGTGGCCATTTAAACAAATTAAACTTTAAAAAAAATATTGCAACTAATGTTACTGTACAGTACAAAAGTGACTCTGATGAGATGCTCGATCTACATCAAGGTAATTTACCATGTTTACAATTAACTCTGTATAAAGCTGAGCGCTACAGTATGCTACAATACACCACATGATTTTTTTTTTTTTTAGCACAAAACATGTATGAGAACATCTTGACAATTCTAAATGACAGGAACAAAGGACCAATCAGATATTCTGTTTGTAGTTTGTACACAATGGCCCTGAATTCAAACTTTAATGCACAGAATTATTACACTTGTGGTCAGTATATATTTTTCAAGATAATGTTTGATTGATGCGCTTTGTTTTAAGTCTGGAACATTACGTTTTTGCAGCATTGAAGCAGTACAAGTACCACAGTTAAGCACACTGGGCTCAATATGGCACTGGCAATACCAGCATTTGTTTTACATACAAAACACCAGAAGAACTAATTCAATTCACAGTGTCTATGCTTTTAAAGAGCCAGTATCTTGTCCATACACGTTACGACAAGCAGATGTGTAAACTAGACTTTCTTTTATATTACATTTTGCATATATTTATCTTTTTATTCTCAACTGTGGTACCTCTTAATAAAAAAAATAGCAAATGTTTATAACAAGCATGACTTATATCGTTACATCAGTCATTTTAGAAATAACTTGAGTGTCGCTCTCCTCCAGGTACATTTTGATTCTTACAATCTTTTGCAAACAAGTCAGTGTTATTTCCAGTTGCATTTTGATGAGTGGAATTTTATTTCCAGGATGCAAATTGAAAATGCATGAAGGACTCGCTCAGGTAACCCAACAAGGATGTGGTTCTCTTCGAAATGAGAAAATGAGAGAATGGCAAAACAGAGCATGTAAACTTCAAGGTAAGGTAAAATTGGTTGTCATTAAAAAAAATAATGTATGGACAACATAGGGACAACACTATGAAGGTTAAACTACCTGTATGATACTGGATATGGCTGCACATGGGATTGAAATAGACCTTTGTATTGCGTTCTTACTTCACACTTGTTGACTCCAATCATAAAAAACAAATTATACAAACCTGACCTCTGATTTCAACCAAAACTCATTTCAGTGATAGTGACATGTATACTTGTCACATTGCACAGTACACACACATACTACACTAAAAACAGTCTGGACAGGTACCAGACTGTAGAGGGTATCACGCCCAAAATGTATGCAAAATTATACCGAAGTTAAGCTTTTAGAGGTGTTGGATTAGACAGGTTTTACTGTACAAATCTGCATTTTTAAATTTGATGGCTATATAAATTAGTGCTGGGATGATCACAGGATTTTCATGTTAGGATATTCGCTTAATTTAAATATTCGTTCATTTTCAAAAACTAATAAAAGCCATTATACTGCTCTGAATGCAGGCAGAGACAGCATAGCAGCAGGGGCAGGGGGGCGTGGCCTGTGTGTGCGCCTTTATTTTACAGCAAGACCTTACAATGTGAAACACATTAAAGTAGAAAAATATACATTGTGTAGCCTTACTTTACCCCAGTGAATTAACTACAAAACAAAGGATGCTAAATAGCAGTTCAAGTTAAACTTTGTTTTGTTTATTCCCATAAAGATGACATCACAGCTCAACACGTTTTTTGACCCAAATGGCTTTCCGTAGAGATCACTATGTGTACACGCCAAGATAATCAGTTTGTTTACTTTTGCTGTCTAAAATTTTTAAAAAGAGGCTAATAGCTGCTGTGTTGATCCTGTCTTATATATATATATATATATATATATATATATATATATATATATATATATATATATATATATATTAATCTCACATATCACACAGAGCTTGTTTTCATTGCCATTTTTTTAAACTTTTGTGCAACTTCTGGTGAGGCGGTAAGTAAGTGCAAGGTATTTTTGTCATTTCTAGCGAATACAAACATCAGATTTTTGTATCTGAGCCATCGGATATTTGTCCCAGCACTAATATAAAACAGAATACCCTTTGTGACAATTCAGCCAGTAAATTCTGACACAGCCAAGAAACCTTATAATATTTATAGTAAAGTAGCTCTAATTTATTCTTCATCTGCCAATGATTTTGACAGCTGTGTAATATTTTATAAATTATCCAGTATTTGCTACACAACTGCAGATTCCATCGTTTAGGTTTATTCACTACCTCAATAGGTATATACAGGTGCACTGGCAGGTTCATAGGCTTATTAACAGATTTCAAGCAGTGGTTGGGCAAACATGAGGGACCTCAAAAACTGCCCATCTATTATCCTGAATAATTAATTTGCTCTTTGTTCAGGTGACAAAATTGTATAAAAAGATATGGAAATAAAATAAGTATATTTTAAAATGGCTATCGGTATCCAGACCATAATCTAATTTCACATGCCCAATGTAATTATTACAAAGTTTATAGTTTTAACATTTATGGTATTTATGAAAAACAAAAACATGTAAAAAATAAAAAATAAAAAATTCTTATTTACTGCAGATGGCAAAAGAGTAGCTAAGAAAATGATGTTAAACAAGGGGATGGCAACCTTACTGTTGGCAAAAACAAATAAAACAGTTTAACAATCATTTCTTAAACAAAAAAGGCAGACACAAGGTGATTACCTCAAAATATATTAGACGGAGGCAGCTTTAGCCACTATTATCTCATTCTCATGTGGATTGGTTTATTCCGTGTCATTAGATCACATACTTCATCTTTACCTTAAGGTTACATGAGAATACGAGAGCGGTTTTACCCTGGAATATTGTGCCCTGTGTTTTACACTAAACCTGTCTGGCCCCTAGCAATGTTCTCCAAAAAACGTCATCTACATTTATCTACGGCTCGTGTCTGTAAGTTATTCTATTTTTTTTTTTTTAAGATTAAAAATGTTAAGCCTAGAGTCAAAGTGTGTCATGTCCTTTTTTTTTTTTTTTTTTTTTTTTTTTTTTTAACTACTGTAATCAGACAGATCTCTGTGCTTGTAATCATGTGTGGCAAATAACAGATATCATGATACTGACTCGGGTAATTTGTCAAACAATTTCACAGATTTCTTTCAATTACTCTGTGATGCAATAAAAAGAGAGATAGTAAGTACACATTTTAACAGGTATGCCAGTTTACTAACTTTCTTTTTTTTATATAATGGTTTTCTAAAAAAAGAATAGGTCAAACTAATACTATTAAGAGGAATGATATGACAACCACAATTTTATACAACCACCACTTAGAAGCACACATAATACATCCTACTGTCTGTGTACTCATCATTGGAAGCCATTAACTCAAAGTCAACAGAGGGATCAGGAAATGCAAAATAATAATTCTTACAAGAAAAAAAAAGAAAGTAAGAAGAGCAAGCCATCACTGATTACACTGTGCAGCTGTTGTACTGACTTGATACTTGGAAGATTGGAAATTTGTTGAGTGACCTTGACTTTTACTGGCTGTTGAAACCATGTTGAAGGTATTTATCTATACAGTAGCACGGCCATGCTCCAAAAGGGCTGAAGGAATGTCTTCCACATTACTGTGCAATAATCCGTCATATAAAGGTGTGCAGAATATGAAGATGGTGGCTATTATTTATTTATTTTTATTAGGAAAGTGGGTTTTTAATTTTGTATTACATTTAACCACAAGCCAAAATTACACAATGATGTTTGGTATAACTTAAATTACGTGTGTCTTAAAAAGGCATTGGATACTCTCAGTCCATTAAAAGTAAATTAGGTGCCAACAGTGATTACATTCTTTTTTCCTGCTCAAAACATTTACAATTTATGACCAACACTTCATATTGTTCTCTTCACATCATCAGTGATGAATCTATACTGTATTTTATTTTACATGCAAACTGCAAGCCCTGAAGGCATGGAAGTATTCAATAATCATCAATTACCATACCCCTGACAAAAGCTCCAGCTATTTTTTTAAACCTGTCTCATATGTGACATGTCATGCACACTAGGCTCAGTCAAATCCATGTACTCAGACTTCTATCATTAATCATCCTTTTATAGTATCTTGTTTATTGCGTGACACTCCCTTGCTCACTCTTGCCATTTTAACATTCTCCCCCATCTCTTCAATATATCTGCATCCATAATACAACAGAGCAAGTTCACTTTGTTTGTTGACTGGAAACCCACTTGTACATGGGCTGTGCATCTTCATGATATGATATGCATCGTAATACGAGGGTCACAATACGATACGTATCACGACAGAGTAAATAAAGTGTGAAACAAAAAATTACACAATTGTTGTCCCTTTTAATAGTGCACATGTTTGTAATAAACCAGGCTTTGGTCAAATAAGATTCACAACCTGCTTTGCTTTTGTTTTCTGATTAATCTTTCAAATACAATTTAAAACAATTACTGTACAAATATTGTAAATAACAACAACAACAACAACAAATAAATTATTTTCATTTTGGTAAATGAAGTGGTATTACATTATTCTGACTTTTTTTTTTTTTGCTATCAATCAGTCCTTCTGTCTTATCAGTCTGATATATCTGCCTGTGTGACGGTAGGTCATTTTCGATTTGAGACTTTAGTGCCTAGTTTTACACACTGAATTTGCCAGGTGAATTCATTGACGTTGCTTGCAAACAATGATGGCATGTGCTGGGAACGAGTGGAGATTAGAAGCAAAGCACTGAATATTTAAATCACACAGCGACTTTCTGATTTGAATTAAGAAGCTCGAAGTATGATTATAACTTACAGGATTATTCTTTTTTCATTCATTTTTGTTTTCAGTAAACTAAAAATTATTAAGGTGACCAATGTTATATTGTTTTCAGTGCAAACAAATAAATTATATTCCAGAAATTCAGGGAGCTCAGCAAAATCAAATTACGTATTTTTCAAGAATGCAGTTTTAGAAATGTATTTATACAGTGCTTAAAAAACTTAGAACACGGTTTAAAAGGCTCGTTAAAAGCCAATTAATGACTTACTTGTTTACCATGCTGACATTATTTATTCCTTATAAAACTTATTGCAAAAGAGAAAACGAACTTGGTCTGCCGTGGTTGCATTGGATTTGTGTGGGGGTGTTTACGCTACAACCTAACTCGCTTCCAATTTCGTATTCTTACTATGACTGGCTGCAAAGACAACAGGGCTAACCAGTGATTGGATAATGTTTTGTTGGGTGGGTTTTTATTGTGCACAGTTTCCTAGTAACTGTAATATTGCAATATTACTGTAACAGAAAGTAAAAAAGGACTCGTCGTTAATATCGCCGCGTCACAGAGCCCGAATGTTCGAGTCCAAGTCCGAGTCACACAGGGTCGAGTCAGAGTCCTTTGCGGCTGTGACTCGAGTCCGAGTCACGAAAAATGCAACTTGAGTCCGAGTCCTGGACTCGTGTCCTACAAGTCTGCCATACGGTAATGGTTACATTTCTATGTTTGTTTCTCTATTGGGACTTTCATCAGATGGTGCACATGAAGCAGATTGAACTAATGCTTTTGAAAATTGTTTTCTTTTTATTTATTTATTACCTTTTCTTGTCCAATTTTTACATCTGTCCAATTGCAGCTGAATTACAATTTTTTTTTTTTTAGTGGTTTAAAAGTTTTCCAAACTTTTTTTGTGCATTTCACAGGTATAAGGGAATCTTATGAAATTGTATACACTGGAAACTTTATACATATAATAATAACGTTTTTGTTTTGTTTTTCCAGCTAGTTTTATTCTAGAATTTCTTTCTGTATATTCGACTTCTGTACCTGTTTGCTTTGTCAACCCTTTTTGCCAGCTATCAATTATTTAATGGCTGGTATAATGGCGACATACAACCCTTACTTCACAACCCATACTGTTTTGAGGCAAGCTGATTCAGCGAGAAACCTAAGTGAATGCCTCTGGCAGTGAAGTTAATACTGCTTTGTGCCACCCTGGCAAGGAAGTTGGACTGAAACAGAATTCTACAGGTGTTCAATTTGACATTGGCATCCCTCTATTTGTACAGTGTATCAAACAATACTGTATGTGGCCCAGTGCTTCTTAAGCTGAATTGAAAATCCATTGTCAAACAAATACAGTTTTTGCCTGACAGCTATACAGTGCTAATATCCACCAATTGAGTAAACCATTAATGGTAAGATATGTGGAAACACTAAACATAAATAGCTTTAACAATTGAAGACACCGATACAAATTTAGTCATAACATTGTGAACACAACTCATTGGTGTGATTTGCAGTGTAAAGGCAAACACCCTTCTAGTCAGATTGGTGGCCATTTATTATATTTTGTCAGTGTAAATGTTATTTAAAATGTAAATATAAATGTAGGAGCAGCAGATACCCAAAGAGCTGTGTTGACATGTCCTGTAACATTAAGCTGTGTACAAGTAGGGGTGTGCCAATTCATCAGTTCACACAGTAAGCCACGATAATATGACAATATGATTATCAATACAGTATTGATACATTGCAATACTTTCTTTTTTTCATAGATTTAGTATTAGTGACTACATTGAAAATCCAAGAACACAGTTTATTAGTATGTACTCTAGCAGCTTCACCCCAACATTTCAATCACTGTGTGTAAAGGATATTTTTTGTCAAGCATGCCAGAAGTGAACCAGAGAGCTAAGTGGAGGCAGGTTATTGTTTATCATCGCAGTTAATTTAACAATACACTATGCAGCGTCAACCTAGACATCGGTCTGTGTGAACTTCATTTTTTTTTTTATTCCATTATGAACCTACACAAAGGGGCAATACATTCATATAATATGTTTTTGTGTAAGAGTGAGAAAAGATCAAACATACATTATCTGAAATCAAATGAACTGAAGCACAATCTCGTAAATGCATCATTGTATTACAGACTTAACAAAAGTGCAAATGCAATGAAAGTGAAACGGGTAGATTAGGGCTGTCACAAATTGAAAATCGATATTTTTATCGATTTTAATATTTTTTAGCTAAATTGATTTAAATGTTAGAAAATCGATTGTCTATTTACGTTTGGTAAGGCAGGATGTTTAAGAAACACATCAAAACTCTCCAAAGCTAGTTGCTTCCTATTTACCCGGTGTGATCGTTTAAACCTGTTTCTCTCATTGGATGGAGTTATGAACACCCCATAATTCCAAGTGAGTTACGGTTGTGCAAGGACAGTGCAGAATAAACAGAAAAATGAGAGAAGATAAAACATGGCTTGAGTGGTGGAAAAAATCACTGATACTTAAACAGAAACATTTTACCAGACTTCTGTTTCTGTAGGCTGTTGTTGTGTTGTACTGTAGTTGGACATTTAAAAGTAAAAGTACATGTTTTGTATCTGGATTTTACAATGCACAGGTTTTTTGGGGTCTTTCTACAGCACTAGAGAGGTCATTTTTATTTCCTGGATTGAAGACTGAAAAAGTAAGCATTTAAATTGATAATTTATCGATCGATTTGATTTTATATGCCGCAATTATCGATTGCACTTTTGACGGTTAACTGACAGTCCTAGGGCAGATGTACTAGAGTGCTGCGTCTGTCGCAAACGAGTTGGAAGTCTAGGGTGAAATGTACGAAACATGCGCAATGCTGTTAGCGACTTTTTAGGGAATGCATTGCGGCAGCAGTTTTTCTTTGCGGTTCAACCTTAGATGAATATGTAATTATGGGCGTTCCTGCATACATTCGCAAAAAAGGGGCAGAGATAGTGCAAATGAGTAGGTTCAAAAATATCATAATGACTAAAGCTGCAACACTTACAATTGCATCAGTTTGTTCAGAACTTTTGAAAGCATGTTTTAAACAGTCGCAATTGTTGCTGGCATTTCCCAGTCTGCTTTTTCTCATGTGTTGCCAGTTGTGCTCAATGCCTTTGAGTACCTAATTTTCACTAAAGTCAGGGTGTCTTACAACCCTTGAAAACACATTTCTGGTTTTCCCAGCGTTGGGAGCAATAGACTGCACACATGTGCCACTATCCCCTCCAGCTCATTCTGAGCATCTGTATAGGACCATGATCTATTGTGTGTTAATTGTCAAGGCTACTAAGTAGGCCAAGTTAAAAATAATAATTAAAATAAAATAAAAAACACTAAAATCATTTAGTTTCAATTTAAAATAATTTAAAATGTAAATATATTTCTTATTTATGAAATTAACTTAACGGTCTGTCTTTTTATGATGAAGGGGTGGATACATACAGAGTGTCCAGGATTTCTCGTAGCAATGGATTGTTGCGCACTGCATTATGGCGCGATCTCAAGAGAAAAGGAGAGAAAAGGGAAGACTATTGTAGTCCTATATATACAGTATGTTTTTACTATACAAAGATAAAAGTGTTGTTTAGGGGATGGTGTCATAGTGCCACAATGTAAGATACACATCACCAGGTCTGAATATTTTGACTGCAGTAAAAATTATTTTATTTTTTTTAACAGTGGAATTTCACAATCGTGTCACTGATATTCTTCCCCCACCTTGGATGTAAAAATGTGAGTTATCAGAATCACTATGACCTATATCCACTATATGCACATAAAATGAAAGTGCGACATAGACAATTAAATTCACTAGCCTTCATCTTGGGATTGAATCAATGCTTTGGTTAAAAATGACAAGGGTTGGTGTTGCCAACATACAATAAACCACTACAAGTATCAGCTTGAAGTGTCCCAATACTGAATACTGATTTTATTGTGCACAATCTGTGCGACTTACACCCTGTTCATAAGGATTCCACCCTAGTCCCCTGAAACACACGTTTGACTGTAGGTAAGTGATATTATTCATACATAAACACACACACATTTTGAAAACAGTTTATGTAAATAAAATGTCTACCTCACTACCAGATCCATAGCCTAAGGAGTCTAATGGTCGTTTCTTCCTTGGCCCAATGGCTGCAAGCGCTGTTCGATTTGCATCTCTCTGTTGCATCTCTGCCAATTCCAACTGCTGCATCTGTTTTTAAATAAGACAGAGTCAACATTTATAAACAATGTAAAGATTTTTTATATATATATAAAAAAAAAAGAAATACAAAATTCTGGTTACTTGTTTTAATCCAAAACAATAACCAGATGTTTTCCCCCCTCTGTTTCCTCTCAGTGCATCTCACACCTCAATTGTCTTCATTATCAGCCGTTCTCAGATCTTTAATCTAAGATGTGAAGAAGCTTGATGATTTGCTCAGCAGGGAGAAGAATCTGTAGGTCAAGTGAAAAAATGTCACACATGCTTACACACACACATACATACATACACACACACACACACACACACACACACACACACACAGTCTGTCTCTCTCTCGCTCTCTGTCACACACACACACACACACACACACACACACATACACATACATACACACACACACACAGTCTGCGTCTGTCTCTCTCTCACTCTCTGTCACGCACACACACACACACACACACAAACAGTCACACATACGCATCTCCGTCCTTAGGTGCTTTCATTTGATTCTATTCCCCATTTGCCAAGGGGCCCAACTCAAGCGAGCTCCAATATTAGGCTCAATTAAAATAAGCTCCAATTAGTGGAGCTTTTTCTCTCGGGCAAAGAAAGTCAGGAAATGGATATTGGGAAATGTAAAAGTCAGCTACTGTGAGGAGCCAGCCAACATAAATGAACTTATTTGTTGATTTCTACAGTTGCTATGTGGAGACCTCTGGGAGCTGAAGCTTAACTAGTCTAAGCTATAAAATAAAAAAGCCCTGCAGCTAAACATGAACTGTGTGAAAACAAGGGTTCCATCACAGAACAGAAAACTGCTGGGCCCAGAAAATTAAAAGCCAGAGGCATTTTCCATTTACAACTAAATCCCAATACCACCTTGAAGCCAAAGAATTATAAGCAGTATCAGATTTACAAAATGAACAATTATCCTGAAAAATGGTAACCTGTTGTAGAATCCCCACATACGATATCTCAAAGTTAATAAAAAAAAGCTTAAATTGTTATTAGTAATATTGCTATTATTATTGTTATTATTTCTTTTTTTTATAAACGTTACCCTCTGTTTTTTGTACTTTGTTTTAGGCACTATCGAAGATAAAATAAAAATTGCAGTAGACTGATTTTTTGAATTGCCCTTGCCTCTAGCATTTCATGTTCTTCCCTTGGGCTGCAACAAATGGTATGCGATAGCAAAGTAAACCCTGACCTAATTGCCAGGAGACTGCACCCAACCCCTGCAATAAAATACACAAACAAATATAGGAAAAAAAAACCCACAAAAAAACCCCAATGCTTTGTGTGTGCAGTTCTTACCTCTTTGGCTTTCTGTTTTAACCTCAGTTGGTCTGGATCTTCTTTATTGGAGCGACTCTGTTAAAATACAAACAAACAAACAAATAAATAAATAAATAAATAAATAAATACATACATACGTTGCCGCTCTTTCTAAATATTATTAAACATAACAGCCCCTGCAGCAGAGCTTTTGAGACGCTATAGAAACGGGTAATACACAAGCACTTCCCAGCATTGCCTGGCTTTGCAATGGCCCTGAGGAAGTTAGAACTAAAAATAATTGGTAATACTGTCAATCAGGTCAAGCCAATGCATGACCCCGTAAGGTCTGTTTCTGCAAATTATAAAAGGCAGTCAAGTTGGAGAAGATATTAATACTTGTTACCATGTCGGGCGATGGTTTAGATCCATATACTAAGATTAAGACAGTTAAAGACTTACAAAAGCAGCACCATTTGCATCTACAGTGAATTACTTAGGATGTTTTACCTCGTTTCCACTAGGAAAACACATCAATGCTCAAAGCACGTTCATTTAACATTCTGTTCTGTCAAATTAAATTAATTGTAAAAATGTACAAGTCATGTTGTACAAACCATGAGTCTTCTCCATTAACATGGTAATTTACATTAAAAATAAATAAATCTAGTTTACATAAATTTGGCACAGGTAAGAAGGAAACAAGAAAGGGTGTGTTCTGGTGAGTCAGGGAGCAATGTTAAAATGTATACATGCTTAAGGGTTGAAGAAAAAATAAATTGTCCTGTTTACCTTTGCAGCACGTAGCAACATTTCTCTTTCCTCTTCATCTTTTCTTTGTTTTTCCAAACGATCAAGCTGCTCAAAGAACTTCAGCTGAGATCGAGTGTCATTCAGTAGTAAGTTTCTACTATCATCCTGAAATGAAATTGTTTAAAAAAAACCTGTCAAGATATTGTTCATGAATTTAATCGTTTTGTATTTTCATCCCAACACAAACAAACTTGGTTATCAAACCAATCTGGTTAACAATTGGAAGATAGAATTTAAAAAGCTTTGCCAACAAAACAAAACAAGTTAAGAACAGCACAATAGCAGAAACAAAGATGGTACACACTGGAATACTTAAATTGTTGAATGTGTCCAGATAAGGTAGCCTTCCAAGTTAAGAGTTATTGCTTTTTAAAAACATGTTCATTCTTTACAATTACAGATTTACTTATCTTTGAATATGGTAATATTTAGCTTTTTGTTTGCTTTTTTAAATTATTTTTGGAAATTAGAATGCTCTATGGCAGTGGTTCCCAACCTGTGGTCTGCGGGGAAAACAAAATAAAAATTGCCTCCTCGCACCTTCGGCAGAACATTGTCACAGACGGTTTTGGCACATCCCTTTTGTGCTATAAGTCATTAGATCCTTTTGCATGGAAGGCCTCGGTTGCAAGGGTGTGCAGTTCTTTGATGGACCCAGATTCATTTAAAATGTGTTTGCCCACTGACAATGAAAATGCAGAGATGGGCGCCCAGCCAACAAGATTTAAGTTTTTGCAGGTATCAGGCTTTTAAAGACTGTCACCCACACCTGTGAGCAGAAACTGTCACAGCTACTGGAAGCGGGACGATCTTTGGGATACAAATTGAACATTTGTTTAACTGCAACAAATATTGCAATGGCTGTAATGTGTTTTAAAGAATATAAAACCAGTAGAAAATATTGAGTAGCTTTTGTGTACAGTCTGTGAAAGAACCTGCTGGAAGGAGTCAAACTTGGCTGGCTCTTATCATAAGGCCTTGTTAGCATATTCCAGTTTTATGAGAAAAAGTAGCTAATTTCTTTTGTTACTTTACTTTCAGATAACAGAAGGTAGGAGTATTAGAAAATGCTTATGGTAGTGTCTTATATTAATGAATACCAAAAATTGGAAAAAGGCTAGGATGTCTTAACACCTGCTTCAACTGGATTTTGTATGAAAAGAAAAAAAGGGGTCAGACTTAATTCAGTAAAATAATATTACTATTTCTAGGAGCAACTGTTTTACTGAAGTAACAATTAGAAATACATGTTATAAAATAAATTTAAAGTTAAACTGTTATACAAATAACATTATTATTGTTGAAAGAACATATTACAGTTAAAAACAAAAGAAGTTCAGTACTAACTGACATTGTCAGAATATTGAAATAATTGTACTGTGTTTTAAAGAATACCAGCATAAATAATATTGCAGCAAATTATGAACAGGTTACAATGATTTGAACTAAGAAACTGAACAAGTGTTAATGTTAGAAAAAAAGCTTGTCTATGTGCCTTTGTTATTAGTGCACATACACTCTTGGAAGCCGGCCAGACTTAAAAATAGGGTTTTCCCTATCTTTAAAGTAATACAGACTATCGCACGTGGAAGCCTGTAACCTTCAAAGAAGCAGGTCTCTGGGGGAACAAAACACGGAGGCTATGTATTGAAAATTAACAAAAAGAAAAAAATAACCCTTTCTAGACAGAACAAATGTTTAAAACTAAAAAAAGCTATGTTAATACTTATTTGATTTTATTGCAACTAAGCACAGAGGTTTTAAAAAAGTATTTTGATCTAATAAGAAACGGAATATTTAAACTAACAAGTGTATTTCCTTGTTTAAGGCTTTACTGTAATACAAATAGCCTGTAAGAACAGAAGCAAGCATTTAATTTAATCAATTTAAGAATTAGTTCAGTCTGTCTCTAACTAAACAAAAAAATAATTTAGGCATTACAATATGTAAATTAAAGACTATAAATGTTTAGTTTTAGGTTTTACTGCAATAAAAGACAGGAACAGTTAGGTTGAAATATTAGAGAAGTAAAGTGTAAACTGTATTCAATAATTTTAGTACACAAAAATCCTACAGAAAAATAGCCTCGCCCTTATCTGCTTGCATGCACAACGGTGCTAGATATGGAAGGTTCTTTTTGGCAGTCAAAGCGAGATTTGCTTGTCTTCTGCAGTTTTGAATCCAAGGCCTTTCTATAATACAAAAACCTGGCAGTCGAAGCGAGCATTTCATAAATTAGGGGAGTTCCAGTATCAGTTCTTATCAAATAAGTAGCGACTTTCTTTGAGATTATGTTTAAGAGCCAAAAAAGACTTCATGCGATGAATTTGGAGAAGTGCTTACAGTGGAGTTTCACATTAATCAAAACAATGGCCTTGGCAAGTAAAGGGTATCTGAAACCTGCTTATGCAGGCAACTTTTAGAAACAGAGAGAGGTCAGGCATAGTCCGAGAATGGCACAGTTAAATAACTTCTATTATATTTAACATGTTTATTATAGTTTAAAATGTAAGTGAAAATAACTGAACTGACCACTGTATGCTTATTCAAAGGCAGTCTTTGTCCCATACTTTGTTAACACACATTTGTATATGAAGTTAAACTGGCCCATTGACAACACACTGAAAAGGTAACATAATACGTGGCTACGAGGGACATACATTTTTGACCCAGCTTAATATAATCAAATAGAGCTGGTGTTACATATTAAAAACATCTCTCATATATACACATATACTTGCATTGTATTACAGCAAGGATTCTGTGAACTTTGGTCCACTTGACTCTGAGCTATGAAATCATGTTCCAATATTTTTTGGCAAGAAGTTATATCCAATCAGTTTTAAAAAGGAGTTGACTGGTTCCTTCTAGAATGTATCATTAACTCAAAGATAAGAAATGTCAAGGCCGAGTGATGATTAGATTTACTTGGGACTTCTGATGTATTCAATGGAGGGAAAATCCTATATAAGCCCAGAGCAAGACCCCATTCGATATCACTCAACTTGCTAACTACAAGCTGATGTGATCCATGCTCTGAGGATCTCTGAAAAACGGATTGCTGTTTGGTTGAATTTAGAAGTCTCTGCCTTTTGAAGACAGCTCTTATTTATCCTGTCCTTATATTCTACACTTCCATATATTTTGTAAGGTAAGAACTATTTTTAATTTATATCTCTTAATTACTGATGCATTGCTATAAAGATATAGAAATTATGTTTTAGTCTTAAGACAGTGATATATTGAATGTTCTAGAACATAGCAGTAGGTGCTTTAGCTTTTTGCATTTTATAGCCTAAGAGCTACATATATGATAACCATAGTTGTATTACTGTATTGAAATACTAATGCTGTTGAACCTGTAAAGCACTGGATCACCCAGACTGCTTTTTACTTGGGATTTACGGTGGTCTGCGCAACCAACCAATCCAATTTTTAAAGCATTTAATTAACCGAAAAGAGCACTACTACTGCTCTGACTCGTTAAAACTTTAAAATTAAATGAGTCTGTGTGATTTTCTTGATTGCTTAAAAGTCATCTGGATATGTTACAAACCCAGTGCACGAACGATCCACTACAGGAGCCTGAAACATCTTTATGTCCTCCTAAACGTCTCCCCTGAATTTAAGAGTGTGCTCAGAGTGCTTGCCGCTGTATTGCACTAGTTGCAGAGTGTAACGTGTTTAGCCTGGTGACTAAATCACATCACATGTTGCAGCTTGCCGCTTGTTAGAAGCAACCCCACGTGGTTCGTCCCGCTGTGGGAGGTATCAGCAATGGGTCACTGGATAAAAACAGGGTCTTTGAAGAGGAAAGCGAGTGAAAATGAAGCATGTGGCAGTGGAGTACTGAGGCAGCTCGTCAATCGAGGCAAGTGCGGCATGGCCTCACCAATAATTCCCAAGGGCTAAATAAACATTTTGCATATTCTTTTTATTTAATGGAGAAACACTTTTAAAAGCACAGTTAAGCATGTATATATTAAATAAATGTAAGGCCACAGAAGCGCTTGTGACATTATTTAAAAGTCACAACTCGCTTTCACCAGTAGCGAAAGTGCAACACCAGAAAGCTGGTACAATGTTGTGTTGCCACACTGCTGCGCGAGGCACAAACCTTGAGCACCTCAGAAAGCTGCGTGTTACCAAGGCAACTAACCACGCTGGGATCCCTTTAAGAAGGTGTTGCTACGGTAACCGCAGCTTGGTGAGGCAGCACCTACTGGATTTGGAGTAGTTAGAATTTGTGCGATTTTAATTTTTTCAATAACGGCTTTAGTTGAATCTGATATTATATGTGACCTGAGGAAAATACGTTTTACAGTAAGATCCCCAAGAGAGAGATGTTCAATTGTTAAGCATGGCAGAATAACACTAGCACTGGAGATTTTGAAGAAAGACGGTAAACGAACACGGCAAGGAGTCAATAAAATGGCAGGCAGCGCTGTGAACAAACTACTGTCAGCCATGTTTCCTTCTTTCAACTAAATAAGGCAAAGTTTCATCTCTTTTAATGGACTGTCAATTTCTTGTCACGACATGACAAGCTGCCTTGTTTGTTTTGAATTAATGATTTTGTGATATTGTATTTGTGGTTTTAAGTTTCTGATTTGCGAATTGATTATAAAAACTTGTATCCACAATTCTGTAAGTTGTGTGTTGTTTTCAGTGCTGATGCTGCTTTTTTTAATTGATGGGGGTATATTTTACACAGCGACTGCAGTCTGTTATTTGAAGGCATTAAAATGCTCTCAGCGGAGGCATATATGAAATCAGCTGAACAAAGTACATTTACTTTTAGTGCATTAGCCATTGAATGGGGGGTGGTTATAACTATTTAGTGATTTGTGCCTCAACTGTCAAAAAAGTTACGAGCCGCCACTGGTGGAGTATCAAGTGAAACCCTGCAACATGCAGATGTACAGAGATACATACTTGGAAATGGGATTTACTTGGACTGGTAGCGAAAAGGAGCCACGACCACTGTGTGTTGTATGTTACGAGGTGTTGTTGAACGAAATTTTGAAGCTAGCTAATCTTCGGTGCCATTTAGAAACGACTCAAAAAAACGATTAGAAACCCATTCTTAAACGTTGAAAGTGAAATGCACATGAACTTTGCATCAAGGGAGTAAGACAGTAATCTAACAGAGCTTTCATGTGACAGCTCTTTAAAGTTAAAGTCTTCACGCAATGAAATCTGACTGGCATCTGGTTATACGTTCGCCACCATGAACTCTTGTGAAAGTGGATTTTCTTTGCTTGTTGCATTGAATTCAAAGTACCGGAGTAGGCTGGATGTGGAACCAGATTTAAAGCTAAAATTGTCACATTCAGGCTGTGACACCGCTGAAACAGCACCAGCCATCATTAGGTAAGTTTCCCTTATGGCATCAGGTATCAATTGCCACACTATAGTGTAAAGCAAAATTAATTTCCTTGTATAGCGACTGTGTGTCATTATGCTAGTAGTACACGGTGGTCTGCAAAATTTTTGGCGGTTCAGAAGGGGTCCGCACACCCAAAAAGGTTGGGAACCAGTGCTCTATGGTCATCTAACTTATGGTAGTGCTTCCCAATTAGTGGATGGAAGTTCTGAGGTTTCTAATGTTTAACTGACTAGTTAAACCTACATATGATGTATTACCTATTTTGAAAATTAATTCATGTTAATGGAAACCTAAAAAAATGTTAATGCAAAGTAAGCATGTTTGTGAGCAGATCTAAAGCAGTCTTTTGTGGTGAGACTGAGCGCTGGTTCTAATTTTGAGCAGGGACAAATGTGGTATTTTTAATCAAAATCATTTAGTATATTCTCAGAGGTCTAATTAACCTTCAGCCTTCATTGCCCCACCATCGCACAGTCTTTCCCTGACACACTTAAAACTTTTCCAACTCTTTTGCCAATGTAATTTATATTGTTTGGATATTAAAAGTACTATGATAGGAAGGTCTTTGCTACAATAAAAAAGAAGAAGCTGCTTTTTCTAAAGGGATAAATCATTGTGGTTAAGATGAAAAGGGTCAAGTGTGACTGAAATGCATTTAACTTATTTGCCCAATTAACACTTAATCTTTTTAACAGGATTTGCATGAAAATAACATATTCAATGTCCGTGTAGACTTGCATACGATTTGAATCAACAGGATTCTGTTTTATAGCATGTTTCCAATAAAATTAAACCAAACGTGTGTTCGGTGCAAAGAAACACAGGGTTACAAGTTTGGAAGTTTTAGTTTGGATTAGGATCCATTGACAGAAAATACAGATACCCAACACCATGAATTTTGTTTAAGTAAAGTCTGCATCTAATAGACATGCACTGGTATTATGTATTTTCCCAGTGGTTTTTAACAGTGTGGTCTACAGAAGATAAACATGCTAAACCCTTAACATCCGGTCATTTTGATGATCTGGAACTTGCTGAATGAGAAGGGCAGAAAGAATACCTTGTATGATCTTGTCCGATGATGTGATGCCACAGTCATTTTTTCTACCAATGTCCGTAAGCGCTCCTGTGTGGCATGAGAGACAAGACTCACAACATCTGGATTTACTTCCGTAATGTCATGTCTCTTACCTACAGAAGCAGAGAAAATCCATTACATATTGTAGAGATGGCACGTAAATTAAGTAATTAGCACAGCAGGTATTCTGTTCCCCTGGAAGTCATACACACTAATGAACAAAGGTAAAGAAATTAGGATTTTTCTCATAAAGTCCCAACTTCAAAGACAGGCATTACATTAATAAAACATAGCCTGCAGTGTCAGAAAATATTGATACAGTTTAATTTGGCCCCCAGGAACCATTCTCTACAAGGTCATATTTACAACAAAGACAACAGGAACACTAATCAATGTCTAGGTTCTGAGCTGCTAAAGACTGCAGAAATCAGTACCAGTATCAGTTTATATATTCAGAGATGAAAGTGAGGAGAAATTATAAAAAAAAAAAAAAAAAGTGGCAGGAATCTGGGATACACTGCCGTGTTGGAGTTTTTTGCTCAGGAGCCCAAATTGAATGAAGTTAAGATTCAAATTACACCTGAAATTAGAATGAATTTGAGCTAATCATCCACTCGTTTGGACTTATTTGCAATACTAAGCATTTAATATTGTAAATGTTTATTTTAAGCACAAATTTGACATTTTCTGCTTCATTTTATGTTACCATGGAAAAAAATGTAAAAATATAGTGCTAATAAAAACATGTAATCTAAGTTTAATTTTTTTTAAAAATGTTTAAACTTAAAAAGGGTCCCTGTACAACTTCACGGGGCGGGAGCCAGGCTATCTATAGAGATGTCGCCTGATTTCTCAGACAGCCACACACTGTCAGGACCAAGCTCTCGGCAGGACGAGGTCTGAGTCCTGGTCAGGTCACCGCTGCAGATCAGAAGGGCTGCGTCGTGCAGTGGTTGAGGCACTGGAACCATATGCTGTGGCAGTAGCGAGGTTGTAGATCGGAGGATCGGCTGTAGGGACCGAGGTTGGTATCACACCGGAAGTGACTGTAGCTGGTGCAGCAGAGGCTGAGATTATTACTGGAATGGAAGAAAATACTGTAATTGCGGAACCTTGCTTTTCTTGCTCGATTTTGGACACCCATTTATCCAAGTTGCTGAGTTTCGTGTTGACTGAAGATAAGGTATGTGCGAATGGTTGCATGAATACTTTTATTTCGTTAAAAATTCCTGCTAAGTTTCGTTGACTGGAGCAGCTGCCTGCTGGTCTGATGTGCTGGCTGTTGGGTTAGCTTGCTCCAAGACAGTCTACCTGCTGTCTGATCTGGGCTGCTGAACAGTCGAGCGCAGCTGGGGAGTTTTCTTGGGTGGAAAAATTGGTTATGCCGAGATGAAATTACAAAAGAAAATGAAAAGAGGTTCCCGATTGCTCTCTGCTGGGATCAGACTGCCATTTTTGGAGGAGGATGTTTATGAGTTTGCTGAGCATCCAGTCCTTAAAGTACAGTTGCTCTGGAGATGTATCCTTGGCCTTGAGCCGCTTAGATGGACGGGGATTGACTCCTTGGACGTTGGGCAGTGATATGCTGTCCTGCTCGGGAGGCACCTGTTCGCCTAATAGAGAGAAGAGTGGTGGGCTGACCAGATCCTGGGTTGAAGCGGTCGAAGAATGTTCTGGTACAGACAAGAAATGATCTTCAGACACCTCTGAATCGGAGGAAGAGTTGTGCGGTAAGTATTTAATACTTAATTGAACCTTTTTTTAATTCTTTACACATAAAGAAATTGCTGGGGGTCTTGCAATCCGCTTAGGTTCACAACCAAAACGAAAAACAAAAGACGGAAGTATACAGTGTGACTAATGGTTTAAATAGGAAGTAGATTTGAATGATGATCGGAGATCAAAGGATAGGGAGGATCCTAGCTCCCACCCCCTGAACCACACTTAATAGTTTAACATTTAAAAAAAAAAAAAAATCTTAATGTTCTGTTAATAAAAAAGTTTAAAATGACCTCTTGATTTTTCACTGTCTTCTATGGGAATCAAATGTCTGGCAACTTCTTGTTTTTCAAAAGATGCTTGTTTAAGCATGGGGTGTATTTTATAATTCGCTGGATCACCATGTTTGTCTCCATCAACATCAGGTCGCAAAGAAAATACAGATGACAGGGTGTAGTTACTGCGACGAGTAGTTATTATGTCTACATGGTTTCTGAAGAGAATATCTCTTTCAAACATCTTGTACCCTCTTGATCCATAATCAGGGGTTCATATAACTGGTACGCAGGTAGGCATGAGGACCAATAAAAAATGCAGACTCAGTTACTGTTGTACAAGGCGCAAGCGTACCGTCAGTATATATATATTTTTTTAACAGGAAAGCATTTACAATAAAGGCAGAGACGGTGCTCATGGTTTGAAGGTGAGCTATACATGCCTAATTTATGGAGTATACCAGGAGAGTGGGGGGTCTACAGGCTTTGTCAACAATGTCTGCGATCAAACCCCACTCCCCCTCCCCAACTGTCACAAATGCGTTAATAGCTTAAAAAAAATAAAAGATTTGGGGAAAAAACAAACACACACAGGGAATATTTTTTTCCCCCGGATCTGCATTGATCACATCAATATCCCCGGAGGACCGAGTAAAAGCAGAAAACCACCAATCATCTCTGGCATATGTATATTAAAAAGCAAGCAATTGTTATGAAAAATAGTGCTGTATTTACAAAACTACCAATATAATCTCCAATCATTATCAACCAAAAACAGTATTTTATACGGCTTGCTAAGAAACATCCCATTATCATGTTGGTAACCGATGACAGCAAGTGAAGAAGCTAAGAGTTCACTTTGTAACAATAAAATATAATCTGTTGGAACTATTTAAAACAGCAGTAAGATAGCTCAACATAATCTCTAACACAAAACCGGATGTGCGTTTTTTGTGCAATACAGTTTATCTAGTGTTCCGCGTTTCCAGTTTATTCTGAATAAACTAAAACAATAAAGCGAACTGAGAGGCAAGCTTTAATAAAAAGAAAGCACAGCCATCAGCTAAAACACTGCCTAACGCAGACAATCAATCGTAAATATTTGACAGAAAATGGTGATGCTTTAGTTGGTAAACTTATGGAAAGCATTGATGGAAATGTCCAGTGTGATTTTTGACGCGTCTTCCGATGGCTTCGTCATGTAAAGTGTGTATACTGAGACTTTTACCGATGTTTCAATTAAAAACTATTTTTTACCAATTTCATCCATATTTTAAAACCGAAAACGTGGAACTGTTTTGACACACCCAAGAGCTCAGGATGTTACACAAACAGCCAGTGTTTGGAAATGGTTATGATATGGTTCAGAAATGGAGCACACAGCATACAGTAGGAGGAATATGTAGCAAATTGATATTCAATAACCCATTATTATTAACTGAACAATAAATGTTCATAAAGAGTCAATACATATTCAAAAGAGAAATGTAAAGTACAAGATATCAGTATTATCTAAAACTTAATAACCAATGCTTTACATTATGTCTGAACGATTTGTTGCAGCAGAAAAATGGCAATACAAGTCTTAATAAACTTAATGACATACATATACATACAATTGAAATGGCAGTCGAATGGTGGATATACACAAACACATACTCCTAATACATTTTTTTGTTATTAACTAATCGTCAATAAAATGGATAATTCTATATGAATTAAACACGTATTTGTGCCAGACAAAAAAAGAAAGTTACCAACTCAACGGATATGTAGAATCACATTGCCATTCTGTGAGAACAGGACTAGAGCAGCTGATACTTGTCAATGCCTGCATGAATGACATGCACTAGCTTAACTGGTGCATAAAATCTTGAGTTCTGGGTCGTCTATCCCTTCTCTCACCCCCAAACATAGAGAAAATAGTCTCTGAAATGGTGATATGAGAACTCACCTACTTAAACAGGAGCATTTTCACTTAGAACCCAAAATAGATAAATAAAACAAATAAATACATACATACCAAACATCAGTTACTAAAAATGGGAATTTTTGTTAACAGAAACAAAGCTATCCCAGTGGAATAATTTAAGGGCTTTGTCATATCAGATCAAATGGTTACAAACAATGTGACAGTGAAAAGGTTCATTTGTACTCAACACCCACTGAAATGAAACAAAACTTTATTGAGAAATTCATAGAACACAGCTTGTTTGAAATAGAGTGTTCTGTACTTTATCCATAATATGGTCAATGGCAAACATATTAAGTGAGAAGTCAATCCCATTGGGCCTGCATGGTGTACATAACCCTGAAAATATGAAATCACTAGCGCACATGGTTTCTGAGATAAGGCTTTAACATTGTGGTGGGGGAAGTTTTACCAAAAAAACTGCCACGTAAGGGTTCATTTTTATTGTATGACACCCATGATTGATCTAGACTTAAATACACGTGTACCATTTATGAAACCGATATCTTGAAGCGTAAGGTCTTGATCATCCAGAAACCAAAACACATGGCCCTAAAACACCTGCAGAGTTTCTATAACACTGAAAAGTAGTAGTAGTAGTAGTAGTAGTAGGTGCGGCAGCGGCAGGTTGGGTTTGCAAACTCACACAAGCTCCCCTTATGGGGGATGATTAATTAAATGTTAATAATAGATTATTAGGAAATGGTTCAAACAAAGATTTAGACTGTTAGTGGCCCTGAGGACCAATAATTTCTTCTTTATGGAGAACAGCAAAATATAGCACACAAGTATGTTTTAGGAACATTGAAATTAACATCAGGCACAAAGCAGCCTTCCTTATTTGTTCTATATTTTAAAAAAAGCTGAGTTAGGTTTCTTATGTTGTTTCTCTATGTTTTGTTTCTTTAGATTTTTACCAGTATGTTAACTTTATCATTCAACTTCAAAACCTCAATAAGGTCACCACAAAATACAAATAGAACACATCAAACTCTCTTAACCTTTCCTTAAACTATAAATTCTGCCGAGGTGAAATCCAGTCATCCTTTATCAGCTATTACTTGTTTTCTGTTCCTTTGCAATTAGGAGTTTTTCCTGTGTAGCTGGCAAATCCCTTTACACCAATTTGATTTCTATTCAGCTGTATTTCAAAGTTAAGTTCTGTACTCCAAGGATTTGTCAGCACTGAACTGCATCTACCATCTGAAGAATCTACAAACTCTGCTACATAAATAATTTAAATCTCTTTGACTTTGATTACAAAGTTGTTGTTTTGTTTTTTTGTTTTTTCCCTGCTTCCAATGTGTGCATCAGCTGCAAAACTGGAGATCCAATCCCATACAGCAGTGACTGATACCTATCAGAGCACAATCAAATCATCTCACTTAACATGTGATTCCACTTAACTGTTTTACTAATGGGTAAAAATTAAGTTTAAGAAAGTCAGTGGAGTGACCCGCCTGCAGGTTTGTGTAGCTTGGAATTGTGGATTATAAACCTGGATGTTTGTATTTTCTAGCCACATTGTCTTTTCTTATTGACAGGTTAAAAGAGTCAAAACAATATTTTGCTTTATTAAGCATCTGACCAAGTTTGACAGAGAATATGCGAGGTAATGACAAGAACATTTATCTTTGCATACAACTAAAAACATTTAGTCATTATCCTTCTCATACAACAGTAGACAGGACAGGGGATTCTCGCCATTTCATACCCTAAGAAGCTGGCTTCGCTCCTTGTCAGTTGTTAAACAGCCAGGTTTTCCCAACGTAAAGCCACTGGAGAAAGACTACTCAATGTGTACTAATGAGTCTGATCATGCTGCGGGCAATTTAAGAAGCAACTGGGCAATCTGCAGTTGCAGCACATTTCTAAGAACTGAAACCACTGCAGTCTACTGCCCATTTTCTGTGACTCTTGCATTCAGTGACCTTTCTAAGCCAAAATGTAGTCCAGATAAGATTCATAGAATATCCCTAACCCAGTCATCAGCACCATTGATCTAAAAGGTTCAGATTCAGAATACAAAGTAATCTTATCACGTGTCTCATACAGATCTTGAATATTACTGGCAAGGCTGTTAAGGGGGAAATATACAGTAGCAGGCATTCAACCACTGGTAATAGTGTAGCTGAACTGAAGTGTTAAACACCTGCAATTTAAATACAACATAGTAGTAATGACACTGAAAGGATTGTACAACAAAAAAATAGTGACACGTTTTAAAGACCTAATGCAGATAAGCAGTCAGACATGTTTGTTGAAGTGGGGTACATACAGAATGACCCTGTATTTTTTATTGATGTACACACAAAACTGTCTCAGCATTAAGTGTAATGGCTCGGAGACAAAATTAGACATTGGTTAAGTAATGAGGACATGGGGCAACTCTACAACATGTCGCTCAGTCTTTGTGTGTCAGGGATACCAAACCAGTGGATACTAAACTTGCACAGGAGAGTCACAACCCCTCAGCAAGATTGCCAAATTCAAATCGCGTCATGCTGGCAACCTTTCACAAACTGAACCCAGTTGAAAAATTATGTTAAAAATGTAACAGGGGCTAGATCGTTCGCAGACGGTGTCATGAGGCTGGGATGAGGTCTAGGGGAGCTTTAATCCATGTACCTCTAACACCCCGACACATCCAGGAGGGCAAGGGATCATGTCAGGTGGAACATCAATGACTGGACACTAGTCCTCTTCACGGACTAATCCAGATTCTGTGTTGATTATACGGACAGGCATGTCAAAGTTTAGGCCAATGCAGTGAATGTTTTACACAGCACATTGCAGAACACACATGAGGAGGAGTAGTCATGGTGTGCGCTGCAATCAGAATACAGATGAGGAGGAGTAGTCATGGCGTGGGCTGCAATCAGAACACAGATGAGGAGGAGAAGTCATGGCGTGGGCTGCAATCAGAACACAGATGAGGAGAAGTCATGGTGTGGGCTGCAATCAGAACACAGATGAGGAGGAGTAGTCATGGTGTGGGCTGCAATCAGAACACAGATGAGGAGAAGTCATGGTGTGGGCTGCAATCAGAACACAGATGAGGAGGAGAAGTCATGGCGTGGGCTGCAATCAGAACACAGATGAGGAGAAGTCATGGTGTGGGCTGCAATCAGAACACAGATGAGGAGGAGTAGTCATGGTGTGGGCTGCAATCAGAACACAGATGAGGAGAAGTCATGGTGTGGGCTGCAATCAGAACACAGATGAGGAGGAGAAGTCATGGCGTGGGCTGCAATCAGAACACAGATGAGGAGAAGTCATGGTGTGGGCTGCAATCAGAACACAGATGAGGAGGAGTAGTCATGGTGTGGGCTGCAATCAGAACACAGATGAGGAGAAGTCATGGTGTGGGCTGCAATCAGAACACAGATGAGGAGGAGAAGTCATGGCGTGGGCTGCAATCAGAACACAGATGAAGAGGAGTAGTCATGGTGTGGGCTGCAATCAGAACACAGATGAGGAGAAGTCATGGTGTGGGCTGCAATCAGAACACAGATGAGGAGGAGAAGTCATGGCGTGGGCTGTAATCAGAACACAGATGAGGAGGAGGAGTCATGGCGTGGGCTGCAATCAGAACACAGATGAGGAGAAGTCATGGTGTGGGCTGCAATCAGAACACAGATGAGGAGGAGAAGTCATAGCGTGGGCTGCAATCAGAACACAGATGAGGAGTAGTCATGGCATGGGCTGCAATCAGAACACAGATGAGGAGGCGTAGTCATGGCGTGGGCTGCAATCAGAACACAGATGAGGAGGAGGAGTCATGGCGTGGGCTGCACTCACAACACAGATGAGGAGGAGTAGTCATGGCATGGGTTGCACTCACAATACAGATGAGGAGGAGTAATCATGGTGTGGGCTGCAATCACAATACAGACCTCCCTCGTTGCTGTTAGGTACCAAGATGTGACCCTCCATCTGACAGAGACCTTATGCTGGGACAAGCTACTAAGGGTGATAGCAGCCCACCTGATGCAATTTTGGACTACAAAAAATTGTATGCATCATTTCCGACAGATTACCCCAATCAGCTACTCAATGGACAGTACAGTACAAACATCATCTTTGTTGATAATCTTGATGACTATATATATATATATATATATATATATATATATATATATATATATATATATACAGTACTGTGCAAAAGTTTTAGGCAGGTGTGAAAAAATGCTGTAAAGTAAGAATGCTTTCAAAAATAGACATGTTAATAGATTATATTTATCAATTAACTAAAAGCAAAGTGAGTGAACAGAAGAAAAATCTAAATCAAATCCATATTTGGTGTGACCACCCTTTGCCTTCAAAACAGCATCAAGCATCAATTCTTCTAGGTACACTTGCACACAGTTTTTGAAGGAACTCGGCAGGTAGGTTGGCCCAAACATCTTGGAGAACTAACCACAGTTCTTCTGTGGATTTAGGCAGCCTCAGTTGCTTCTCTCTCTTCATGTAATCCCAGACAGACTCGATGATGTTGAGATCAGGGCTCTGTGGGGGCCATACCATCACTTCCAGGACTCCTTGTTCTTCTTTACACTGAAGATAGTTCTTAATGACTTTCGGTATGTTTGGGGTCGTTGTCATGCTGCAGAATAAATTTGGGGCCAATCAGATGCCTCCCTGATGGTATTGCATGATGGATAAGTATCTGCCTGTACTTCTCAGCATTGAGGAGACCATTAATTCTGACCAAATCCCCAACTCCATTTGCAGAAATGCAGCCCCAAACTTGCAAGGAACCTCCGCCATGCTTCACTGTTGCCTGCAGACACTCATTCGTGTACGCTCTCCAGCCCTTCGGCGAACAAACTGCCTTCTACTACAGCCAAATATTTCAAATTTTAACTCATCAGTCTAGAGCACCTGCTGCCATTTTTCTGCACCCTAGTTCCTGTGTTTTCATGCATAGTTGAGTCGCTTGGCCTTGTTTCCACGTCGGAGGTATGGCTTTTTGGCCGCAAGTCTTCCATGAAGGCCACTTCTGACCAGACTTCTCCGGACAGTAGATGGGTGTACCAGGGTCCCACTGTTTTCTGCCAGTTCTGAGCTGATGGCACTGCTGGACATCTTCCGATTGCGAAGGGAAGTAAGCATGATGTGTCTTTCATCTGCTGCAGTAAGTTTCCTTGGCCGACCACTGAGTCTACGGTCCTCAACGTTGCCCGTTTCTTTGTGCTTCTTCAAAGAGCTTGGACAGCACATCTGGAAACCCCTGTCTGCCTTGAAATTTCTGCCTGGGAGAGACCTTGCTGATGCAGTATAACTACCTTGTGTCTTGTTGCTGTGCTCAGTCTTGCCATGGTGTATGACTTTTGACAGTAAACTGTCTTCAGCAACCTCACCTTGTTAGCTGAGTTTGGCTGTTCCTCACCCAGTTTTATTCCTCCTACACAGCTGTTTCTGTTTCAGTTAATGATTGTGTTTCAACCTACATATTGAATTGGGAGCATTAGCACCTGTTTGGTATAATTGTTTAATCATACACCTGACTATATGCCTACAAAATCCCTGACTTTGTGCAAGTGTACCTAGAAGAATTGATGCTGTTTTGAAGGCAAAGGGTGGTCACACCAAATATGGATTTGATTTAGATTTTTCTTCTGTTCACTCACTTTGCATTTAGTTAATTGATAAATATAAACTATTAACATGTCTATTTTTGAAAGCATTCTTACTTTACAGCATTTTTTCACACCTGCCTAAAACTTTTGCACAGTACTGTATATACACACATATACACACACACATATATATATATATGCAACCTCTTCCATGCTGTCATTGATACAAAGGGTAGCCTTTCCATCTTCCACAGCTTCCTTTGCCGCCCACTTTCTTCCAGTTTTCAACACAGGTGCTGCCTCTCTCACACATTCGTCATGTGACTCTATTCCAATCCTTGGCGCACTTAAACTCCTCAGTTAGAGCGGAGACTGGCAGCTGCATCCCTTTACAATACATTCTCACTCTGCTGAGGCAGCGTGGAACTCTTAACCATTTCCTGAAGTATTAACTGATTAACGCTTCCAACTTCTCTACTGTTGTCAAGGAAACCTCATACACATTGAGTGGCCACAGAAGTCTTGGCAGTAGACTGATAACTGAAAGTTTGCCCGGTGAAGCGCTGCTGTCTATGCTCTTCAACCCTTGCACTGCTTGTTCTCTCACTTCTCCCACACAAACTGTGTCCTTTAGGTCCCCATCATACCATCGCCCAAGACTTTTCACAGGCTTCTCAGACACTGTTGGTATTGCCTCACCGTTAATGTAGAACCTAGTGTCCACTACTTTACCTTTAATTATAGAGATGCTCCTTGAGATTATATATATCAGCTAGATGTTAACTTTTTAAGGCAGTAGTGAGGATTTCCTACCTGCCTGGAAAGTAGGTAGCAAAATGGTCTTATTCAGTAGCGGTTTATTCGACTAATAATTATATATAAAAATAATTTTAAAAATAAACACCTACCTACTGTTTTAAATATACTGAATATCCCAAACTATCAGATAGTATGCCTATATTGAAACCACCTTGTGCTCAACTAACTAATGGAACTAATGCAATTCCTTGTCGAAATGTATTTTTGTTTTATCCTTGCTCTACAAGAATGTAACCATATCTGTCATCTAAGCATTTGATATGCCATCAGTATGGTTAACCAGGTTATGTTTCATTGGTGCAAATTAAGTGGTACGAAATTATCCTCATCTGTCTTCAGTTGTTGACTGAGATTTCAGTAACTAAGAATTCATACACACCTATAAATCCTACATGTATGACCTAATAAATTAAAAGGTTACAACCACAACCGAGCTGTTTTGAAGATGAAAGCTATATCCAGCACGGTACCGCTGCATTTAAAACATTACTACAACGTGTTATACTAAGTGGTTTACTTTGTTCATAAATATGTATGCTTGCACTCTGCCTTTTCACTGCATTTTTAAATGCTGTATAATTCTGAATAAATTCATTAAGAAGTAATAACAGAATACAGGATATCAACCAAGATTTAAAAAAAAAAAAAAGAAAAAAGAAAAAGCATGCTGGGTTCGATTTTGATAAAGTAATAATTACCTACCCGTTATGTGTTCATTTGTAGCATGGGTGAAACCAGTTATCATTATAACAAAACCGGAGCCACCATTCTCCATGACCGATTAAATTAGCATTTTATAGACACTGAATAAACTTAATATCCTGTTAGGTCATTGTCTGTTGTCTTTTAAAATCATAATGTTTTTAACAGTTATTTAAATTTAACTTTTGGTCTATAAAATAAACTTCATACTTTGAAATTGCATCCAAGTTGTGCTGTGGTACAGTAGGTATTTGTGCTCCACTGTCCAATAAGTTTTGCATTGTGGGCCTCGCGCATATCTACATGGGCCTGTACAAACCTCAGTCATCTACAAATCGGGAAGATCTATTTGCAAAGGTTTCCCACTTTATGAAAGATACTAACAATATAAGTATTTAAAAAAACTAATACTGGTAATTATGTAAGTGTTCACTCAGGGTCGAACATATAAACTGCAGAGTAAGGTATCCAAAAATGCTAAAAACTAGTAGCAAATTAAGAGTTTTGGATATCAAAATGCTACTGAAACATACATTAACTTTGAGCCTTGAAAAAAAAAAAAAAAAAATATATATATATATATATATATATATATATATATATATATATATATATGTGTGTGCGGTTACAAGGAATTTTGAAAGCTAGTCCCAACTTTGTTCTATCACAAAAACTGCAGTGCATTAGCTGTTGGCAATCTAGAACCATGCATGTTCAACTGTAAGCAAAAATGTCACCAATTGAAATCTGTGCTTATATATCAGCATCCCCAGTGAATACAATGCAGCTGGCCAGCTTGATTTTGATGCATAATGTATGGTCAGCCATTGGGAGTTAAAAGGTTCAACTCAAAACATTGCCATTGGGGATTGTTAGTTTTAATAATATTTCCTTTAAACAAAAAACAAAAACAAAACAAAACAAAAAATATCTAGAAGAAAAACTCTATTCAGAAATATCACAACTAGTGTTAGTTGTATTAGTTATTACTTGGTGGACTTTTCTCATTCTGGGTGTTTTTGCCTAAAAAGGCTACTGTATCAAATTTGTAACTTTAGAATGGTCCTCTAGAACCCCAAACTCCCTTCCAATCTTGCTCAATTTCTTTTTTAGAATGAAGTGGTCATCCCACTGAAACTTTAAATAAAATAAAATGAATGTGCCGGTTATATTTCTCTGTCTCAGGCCAATCATTATTTGCCTACATAATGTATTCCCTTTCTGCAACAATTTCCATTATGTACACATTTCCACAGGCTAGATATTTTTCACCAATGCCATCCCAGGTGTTTTTCTTTGCAATCAGTTTGCTTATTACATTTGTTTTTTCTTCTTTTTTTTAAAATTACCTATTCCACCAACCATTTTTCTTTTCGCTGAATTAAGATTTTGATTTGCCTCCCCTCCTCATCCCTTTAATTTCTCTCCTCTCTGCTTTTTGCAACGTTTTTTTTTTTTTTTTTTTTAAACCTCTTCTGTATTACTTCTGTGCCCTAAAGCTGCTTCACCCTATTGTATTTTGATCATCCCAGCACATTGGATACCTGCCACATTGGCAAGTTTATTCACCATCACCCTTCATTTGCATACTGCTTAATAAGAATATTTTATTTGTAGATTCACTTCCTGTGCAGTAGTAGGACACATGTAGGACGTGGTGGTGTCCCAATACCTGCTGTCTACATTTACAAAACAAGAACACCGACCTCTCTGTGATGCGCTGTGAATTACTACCTATAGTAATCCAAGGTCTAAATTCATTAGGCCAAAGTTCTGACACTTCCAATATTCATGCTTGCCTGGAATTTTCTAGGCTATCACCCTGAGGAAACAATCATATGTATGTTACATGAAAATGCAACAGAAAAACTCTTGCAGCGATACCCTAAGCTTTGCTCCAGGGTTTGAACTGACCCCATGTTCTTCCAGCAGCTAGAAGGTTACCTACGCATGCTGCCCAAGCTCAAGCTGTTTCTTTTGAGCTAAATCTCAGAAACTTTCTCAGCATAGGAAATATGTTGAAGTTAATGTTGGGTTCATTTTTCTTCCTTCAGCCGGCCTCTGAAAACAATTACAACCACCACTCTACCCACTCCTTAGTCATTTTTGAATGATTTAGCCAACTGGATTGTGCCAGATATGCATAAGTAATAGTTACCATAACTAGACGATATAAAATTTTGTTCAAATAAATCCCCTCTCCTACTCCATGCACAGATCTAGTTGAGATAGACACAAAAAAGTCAGAACAAACATGACCTTGTTTGGAAGAAAGCAATGCTTAGCTGAACAGACATGCAGGCAGGAAGAGAGAGAGAGAGAGAGAGAGAGAGAGAGAGAGAGAGAGAGAGAGAGAGAGAGAGAGAGAGAGAGAGAAAGGACACTTGTGTTTTTTTAGAAACAGTAAAAAAGATAGAATCTTAAATTGTAATACAGAAAGGTATACATGATGTTCAATGTTTTGTTTGTGTGTGAGTTTTACGTTTAGAATCGCGCTGAAGACAATGTAATGCTAAGCTAACTAAAGAAATTAATAAAATGCCTACATAATAATACAAATAAAAACAATGTATTTTTAAGATTTGAGGATAGGTGATTTTGCACTAAAATCAATTCACAAAAGTAAATCCATTGTTGTACATTTGCAAACGTAAACAATGTGAAAGCTCTTGATCGAAAAGAGAGTGCACGTAATATCAAATAGGGTTGGAACAATAATCGATAATCACAATCTTTTTTTTGCAGCGATAATTTTATCGCGTTGAAAAATTATTATCGATAACCATAATTATTATCCGTGACCCAGTGAAGCAGGAAAGCGGCTCTGCATTGAACAGTAAGCGGCACTGAACTGTCTGCATGAGGCGTAAAACATGATCGTAAAGTATTGATTTTAAGCAATATGCTTTTAAGTTTGTCATGATTTCATTTTGATAAGTTGTACACTAGCAAAGCATGACTGGTTTTCTAACATAAAAACACAGATGTTTATAAAATTAAACAAAAGGGTAGCTCATTGTAAAATTACTGTAGAAAATTGGAACTTTTGACCATTAAACAACATTTTAAAAACAGGATTTATTACGTAAATTAAATGTAATTGCAAAAATAAAATAAAAAATAAAAAAAACACAAACACCATAACACCATATGGCAAACGTTTAATATTGCCTAAAAAATGTGTTGCTTCTTTATTTTAAACCACAATAAAGACAGAGTACTACTGCAGCCTATGCGCCACGTGGGGAAAAATAAAGCAGGCGCTCAGCACCCTCGTATATATCTGTGTTCCCATGGAGTTGCTATTGTAAAAAGGGTAGTTGCATAATTAGAAGGGTTAATTTTTACGGAAGGATAGGCTGTTTATTTTATTAAATTGTCTGCGTACAAGCAGCAATATGCAAAACTCAGTATGTTCCTAATATATTTTTTTAAACCTAGTTTGATTCTTTTAATGGAAGATTCGCCACAAGTAAAGAAAATAAATGCTTCCAGGTAATGTTAGCAATTATGTTTCGTTATATAAATACATTTGGTGAGACACTTATTTTTTTTATTAAAGTAAACGTTCTCAAATTAACACAAGTTTAAATAAGAAAAAAATGTATTTATATATAGGAAAACTACATAATTTATTAATATACAAATTACAATAGGTGTATTTTTATACTCATGTTTGTTGGGCACCCACCAGAAATTTAAAAAAACTAGGCGCATATAATTTTAAATATTTTATTTAAATCGTGATAATTTACATACAATAATAGATAGCTGAAAATGTCATTATCGTCCAACCCTACTATCAAAGTTAAAAAAAGAACGCTTTGAAAATGCTGAAAACATCTCTAGAGAATAAATATGATATTGTAGTGTGCACGGGGGAAGGCAGCAGCAGGGCTGGTAGGTGACGTAAACACACACAGAGACATGAGCCCAATATACGCTCCTTGCAAAGGAGCCGGCTATTTTGTACAGCGGTATCGGCGCTATGCTTTAGTGCGAGAGGTCCTGGGTTCGCACCTGCCCTCTGTCTGTGTGTGGATTGCGTCACCCTGTGTGATGCGCCTGCCTGCGTTAACCGAGATGCGCTACATTGGTGTTAGAGTGGGATGCAGGTACCCTGGCACGCACTTGTCGAACTGTAGCCTGGTGAGCAAGTCCGGGGCGGACTTGAGGCTGACAGGGGATAGTGTAGCGTGCACGGGGAAGGCAGCAGCAGGGCTGGTAGGTGACGTAATCACACACAGAGACATGAGCCCAATATACGGATCTTTGTAGATTTTGACGGTTTTTGAATTGGCGTTTTTCACTTAGCATATTCACAAAGAAATGCCACAGTTTTGTATTTCTACTTTTAATTTCAAAAACATTCAAATACATGTTTATTTAATGAAATCTTGTCTTCTAAAACAGTATCTCATTTACAGTAACTTGTTATAGCATCTATTATGTCACTGCAGCAACTTGGATAACAAAGAAATAAAAGGATCACTAACATAACAAAAGGTTCACTAACATAACACAGTGGAATGATCACAATATCAATCAGTAATTTTAGGGCAGTATTGCCACGTGTGAAAAGTTTAACAATAAAAGCCGAAACAAAAATGCTTTAAATTAAAACTAGTTAATAGACTGGCAAGCACTGGCAAAATCAACTCATTTTTATACGGTGCAGAACTAATATATTTTAACATATTGTTTAGGGATGTTGCGATACCTGCACGGTGGGTTAATAGTAGCATCTACAACAAATCGACAATAACATAATCCAAGGCAAATTTGCTTTTGTTACAGACTTTCTAACAAGTCTGGAATAAACTATTTTGGCTGTTACAGTTCTTATTTAACCCCTTGTAAAAAAAACAAAACAAAAAAACACAAAACTACTTAACATAAAAAAGAACAGTTGTACAGGTACCACAGTAGCAGACGCAGTTTACACTGCCTCAGAGTTCCTGATCGCATCATAAATTCCAGATTTTCTAAATCCATTGATGTAAATGTCCGGTCTGCTTTAAATTTTTTCAAGCAAATTGGATTCATCACACTGCCATTCTCATATTCACTTTGACATCCAAACACTTTCTTTCCCTTGCCCACCCCTTCTTTAACCTGTGCTAAATGCCAGTCTGTCAGAGGCCGGGATCACTCACTGTATGCCACACTCTAATTGGTGGAAGAATTATTGGCGATCCAATCAAAAATCGCCAATAAAGCCAAAATAATCTCCCAGCCAAAATGTCCTGTTATACGGTATATGCTACCAATTAATCTTTTTAATGAGAAATGCATTCATTAACGACCTCATCGACTCAATTTCAAAGCATTAACGGATTGATTTAATTGACACATTTCGTTTGAAAATCACTTGCTACTAAAGCTCTCGTTACTATACCACGAGTTCGATACAATAACACTGTTTTTTGAAAATCCTGCCCTTGCATCTCATAAAGAAGTGTCTACATATCAATATCGTGTTCCTGAGAAATACGAGGCTCTGCAAAGGAAAAAAAAAGAAACTGCAATACCACGATGACTTACAAGTTTCTCAAAAATCAAAGTGCATGAAATATAAAAAAGATTTTCAGATACTGCGGTTTTTTAGGTAACCAACATCAGAGGGATTGTCTGGACCTGCCTAAAGCCATTGGGATTGTTGCAGCATAGGCAATGAAATTACAACAAAAGGACAAAGACATTAACAAGTGCTTTCTGGTTCAGACAAGGACCAGAGATAAAAGGATTATTAATAACACTGACTCTTAGGTCATGGTACAAAATGTAAACTTTATATGTATGCTTGTGAAGTTCTAAGATTGTTTTCATAAATGACTAACATTGTTTTGCCATCTTAAATGTTTGATACAGAGCTGTTATAAGGATACTGCAGCTTTAACTTTAACAAGGTTAATTAAACGGGAGGGTATTCTACACTTTTACAATAGTACTATATAGAAAATGCAGTAACACACGTTAACATATGTTAGAAATATAACATATGAGCTTTGCATTTTTGAATAATATGGTTTATTTGTTATATGGTTATTATAATATGTATGGAGCAAGGTGAAGGCAATACATTTAAAAAGTAACTTCCAATTAGAAATCCATTGGTCACTCTACAATTTAAGAATTACAAGATAATGGGTTTTGGAACTAACAGTGTTAATATTAATGTTTTCATAAATAATATTTTGGCAACTATGTACAGGTAGTGGACAAAAAAATGGAAACACCAATGTAAAGTCACTTAATAGGGCGTTGGGCCACTATGGTATCCCGCTCTGTGGAGTTCTCGGCGGACTGTTTTTGATGAAACTGGCTGCTCACGCCCCAGGTTGAAATTTGCAGTCAATTGATCTGCAGTTGCTCGCCTGTTTTGCCTTGCACTTCGAATTAATGCACGGATATCACAATCCTGGAGTATGCGCTTCCGCCCACTGTTGCCCTTTGCTGATGACGTCTTTTCCCTCAGAGTTCCATGCCAACATCACCTTAGACACTGTTGCTCATGAAACATCAGCAAGTTGAGATGTCTTGATCACTGAAGCTCCTGCCAAACGCACCCCAACAATCACCCCTCTTTCAAAGTCACTGAGGTCTCCTCTTGCAGCTATGCTAGCCATAATTATGGGCAACCAGGCCTGTCCAGCATTTTTATACATGACCCTAAGCATGCTGGGATGTTATTTGCTTAATTAACACGAGCCACACCTGTGTGGAAGCCCTTGCTTTCAATATACTTGGTGTCCCTCATTTACCCAGGTGTTTCCATTGTTTTGTCCACTAACTGTACAATACGTGCTCATAAGCAGTGGTGTAGTCCTAAATCTAAAAGTACCGGAACGCCAATAAAATACAGATTTTCTCTAACAAAAATGATACACATTCACGTTTTATTTTTTCATTGAGCTTGAGGTAACATTTAATAGGTAATGTATGCATCTTGCATGCAACATTTATAGGCTACTCCCCCAGTCAGTGCTGCCAGATTGACTGTTTTCCAGCCAAATTTGGCTTGTTTTGAAAGCATCTAGCCAGGTAAATACAGTCTTTGGTGGTTTGGTTATTTTTATTGTACATATTTTTTATTTTTTCTATTCCATTCGATTATGAGGTCATCACAAGCGCAGAACTTCAATCACGACGATGCCCTATATAGTATATCACATCCCCCCCGTCTTTTTTCTGGAGCTCTGTCACCAATTTAAGAAGTGTATCAGTAAAATTAGAATTGTTTCTAAATGCATTTTGTCTGTATCCGCTGACAGTTCTAGACAATTACATTTTACACTACTATCTGAATACATTTTCTGGATCTACCGCATTTGATCTCATCAGAAAAAAAACAAAAAGAAAACGGTTCTGGTACTGTAAATTGTGAGAAAAAACAAGCAAAGCTAATAAATAAATAAAGTAAATAATAAAATAAATAAATAAATAAATAAATAAATAGTTTATAATATTAGTGTTTTCTTTTTTATTTCAAATAAATGTGTAGCACTTATTTCTGCTTTCGTAATATATATTATATCTTAAATGTAAGTGTAGTTTTTGGCTGGTTTAAAAAACAGTATTTGGCTATTTTTGGTGGGGCATTGCAAAACTAAAATATCTGCCACCGCTGCCCTTGATTAACCTCCCTCATTCCTCTCCCACACTTTTTTCCCTGCAAATTTACAATGTTACCCCCAGGATACAAAGTGCCATACTGAACCAGCTGCAAGGGCAGTCGTTCATTCCAATTCACGGACCGCTGCACTAACTGTGGACATACATGTTTTGTTTTTTTTTTCTTCTTGTTTTTTGCAGAAAGTAACACAGAATAACACTTATACTGGTCATCATAACAACATTTTGCAGTATCACAGAGAGAATCACAGTTACAAGAAATATGTTCAACCTAGTACAGAGTACATTAAATGAATTAAGTAATTACAGAAATGAAATAGACAATAAGAACAATAATTAAGTAAATAAAAAAGTACTTTCTTTACATTTCTTACATTTTTAGTATATTCATAGCTGGGGCTCATCTCTGATTGAACTTTTCTATCACAGATGTTTAAACATTTAAATTAGTAACCTTATGTGCTTCCATACACATGTGCTCCCATACCTCATCATTAATCTCTTGATGCAATTCAAGTTCCCAATTTCTTTTAATATGGCAAGAATTGTTAGGATCCATTAAAAACAGGGCTTGGTAGATATTTGTGATTTCCTTAGAGCTAGACTCCTTTTTTTGGACCTTAAGAAAATAAAGTTCAATGGGAGTGGGTGCCTGTCATTTTTCCACAATTTTTATATTTAGAAATGTAATCCCTAATTTGCAAATATCGAAAAAAAAAAATCAATTTTCAGAAGTTGAAATTCTATTTGTAGCTGTTCAAAAGTTTTCAATTGATTATTTTTTACAAGTTGGTGTATAAAACAAATTCAAACCATTTTTTGAACCCAGCATCTAGTGATAATATGTCTTTAATATGGCCAATTGGTGTTAGTACAGAAATTGAGGGTGATAAGTGGAAGTTTCATTGAATTTCTTTCCAAATTTTGAGTGCAAATCAGGCCCACATACTAATAGAACTATCTGTCCCTATTCCTCCTATAAAAGGTAATGCTGACAAGAGAACCCGTGTACCTGTTAACTCCATAGTTAGCCATCTAGTGTCCGTTCTGTCCATCAGCCAAGCAGTCATGGGTAGCAACTGAGCTGCCCAGTAATAAAATGTAAGATGGTGAAGTGCAAGGCCTCTTGCTTTGATAGGGAGCTGCAGTGTTTTAAATTGTATTCCGGGACGTCTTCCCTGCCAAATGAAACGATTAAGCAAATCAAATGTGGAAGCCGGAACCTTGACAGGTAGCATTTGAAACTGATAGAGCAATCTGGGCAGGACATTCATTCTGATAACTTCCGCTCTCCCCAACAAAGAAAGGGGTATATGGACCAGTGACCTAAATCTTTTTTAATCTATTTTTTCAATCAGTAGGTTATTGAGAGATGCACGGGCTTCATTAAGTAACTCTAAAGTTCTTGAAGATTGCTGTTGTTTATGTTGCTGTTCTAAATTATAAATTCTTTGTTTCAGTGCAATACGTAGGGAATCTTTTTTTTCTTTTCCTAGCAGTTGAAAAAGCGATTATTCAACCTCTCAAAAAAGCTTCTGCACACTCCCAGAGTATTACAGGCAAGGTTCCAGGGGTCATATTAAATTCAAGATATTGCTGTAACTCGGTACTAATAAAACTTTTAAACTCTGAATCATCCATCAATGAGGCATTTAGACACCATCGCTTGGCTGAAATAGACCTACTCAGCTCCCATATCAAAATCACTAGTGCATGGTCTGACAATGTAAAAAACAGAATTTTACAGTCAACAATCCTGTGAATTTCAGATTTAGAAGTAAAGAAAATAGTCTATTCGGGAGTAAGACATATGTGGAGCCGAGCAGAAAGTAAAGTCACGCCCTCTTGGGTGTAAATTTCTCCAAACATCCACCAACCCTAATTCAGTGCAATTCGTTTGCATCACTCTGGCCATTTTAGAAGATGGCGTTGATACTGCAGGGAGTCTGTCAGCAATCTGTGATAACACACAGTTAAAATCTCCTCCCAAAAGAAGTGTTCCAGATGCTTTTTCTAATATAAGGTTGAAAACTTTGGTGATAAAACGGGATTGTCCTCGTTCGGAGCATACACATTCATTCACGATACATCCACCCCTGCTAGAGTTCCATTTACCAATATATATACACAGTATATATCGACTGTCTTTGTCTTTATACTGAGAACAGAGGGAGAATGGAACTGCACGATGTATTAGTATGGCCACTCCCCGTTTTCTGCCAGAAGGGTGGGAAGAGAAAAATACCCGATTGGCCCATGTTCTACCCAATTTAAGATGCTTTGCGTCCAACAGATATGTCTCCTGTAAAAAGGCTACTTCACTGTGCATTGACTTCAATTGGCTGAGAATTTTCTTCCTCTTAATATGACTATGTAGTCCTCTCACCATTGTAAGTAATAACTTTTAGACCCTGCATTGTAACCATATAAAAAGTTCAGTCATTTTAATGTAACAGTCTACCATTCTGTTGGGCATAAATAGGAGAGAAAAAATAAATAAAATAAAAAAGGGGGGGTGCGTAGAAACCCTCTTCATATTCCTTATCTGTGATCACAACTATATACATAAACAACACTGTCTTAAAGACTTCCACACTTTCGACCCACCATCGCGGGGGTCTCCCTCAGCACAGCCTTGTATTATATACATTGTTAATCAGTGTAATCAAAACATACAGGTGAACTAACTTTTCATCATAAACTACCCCGATTATGGCAGTCCCGAATTTCCGTACGTATGCCCGAGAGAAAAGGGAGTATCCAGCTAAGCAATAACAAGTGCCTGGGCCCTTGGTTGCATGATGTTGTTTATAGCAGCCAAACAGACCGTCTGTCCCCTAAATTTAACTAAGACAGATCTCTTTCGTTTTCGGCAGCAAACCTTAAGAAGCCCCCCACCCCCAAATCTTCCGCCCCCAGTAATCCATCCGATTATATGCTAATGATTATCAGTAGCTTTACACAACAAGTACAGTGTTATTAACAACCTGCACAAAACCTACCTAAAATAAGTTTCAAATGTTTACTCCTGGATGTATTGAGAAGGCAGAGGAGAAAAAAAATAAAACAGAAAAGGCAACTTTTTTAGCAAGAAATACTTAAATTAAAACAACCTTTCTATAAAATCCCTCCCCTCCCCTCCCAATGCTAAAGATGATTGAAGTTTTAAAGAATAAGCTATAGACATGACCCTCATCACCAATACAGATTCAGAGTTATGCATTTATAGGATAAAGAAGAAATATGTTTAAATCTGATCCTTGTACAGTCTCACCAAGTCACTAGACAGATGTTTTCTTTCCTTTTTTCTTTCCTTCCACACCCCCTCAGCGTCTGTTCTTCAATAAAGTCTCCATGTCACGCAGCACGCCACGGTTCAGCTCACCGGCTGTGTGCCATCCTATGCGGTGTAGCTCTCTGTCCATCCTTTCAGGTTCAGTAAGCTTCGTTGTGAACCCGAGGTTCTTCAAACTCTCACTAGCTTCCCAAGCTGAAGAGAAGATCCTCCTGCCAGTGTCTAGGAACACCCTTAGTTTGGCAGGGTAAGGGGATTGAAATCAAATAATCAGTTCTCTCTCCGGGTATTCTTTTCGTTTTCTTTGTAAGGCAGGTGAGTAGTCTTGATCCAAAGAAACTCGCCGTCCCTCACATCATAGATCCTTTTCACCCCATGCTTTAAGAAGTATTTTCTGTTTTGTTTTAAAATTGAGGAATTTCACAACGAGCGATCTCGGAGGTGCATTCAGGTCTGTTGGTTTTGGAAGCAGAGATCTGTGTGCTCGTTCAATTTGTAGATCAATAATCATCTAGGAGATGCAGTAGCTCTTTGAGGAATTTGTCCACCCATTCAATAGTGTCCCCACTCTTGAAATTTTCAGGCACACCATAAATTCTCAGGTTATTTCTTCTAGCCCTATTCTCAATTTCCTCACACCTCTCTTCTGTCTTTCTCTCCGCAACATGTAGATGCACAGTCTCCCGCTCCGAACACATCTATCTTCTGTTTCGCTTATTCTGTTCTCGGCCTTCCCCTCGGCCTGAAAACGTCTGAGATGGACTCTTATTTCTGTGACAGAATCAGCCACTCTTTCAATGCTCGCATTAACTTCTTTACAAAACTTTCTTAGTTCAGACAGTACAGTACCTAGTTCGCTCCTTCCCTCAGTCGACTGCCCCGGGACCGAAGCTGCACGCATGTCGTCAGGAGAGGTGCTTCAACTTCTACTATCTTTTCAGCTGACATCCGAGCCCGTTTCCAACTTGTCTCTCTTTTGTCTTGTACTCTGGCTCATTGTCGTTACAGTATTCGGGTGCTGTGGTGGGTTTGGGTCCGAAAACTGTAAGATGGAGGCAAATTTTTATCAGTAAGGAAGGGAGCTCTGTTTAGTAAGCTGCCATTAGGTTGGTGACGTCACCGGAAGACTAAACACGTGTTTATGGCCACAGTCGTAGGATGCACTTTTGCTGTCTTCTTTCTTAGCATTTTTACTAAAAAAGATTGTTAGCCTTATTAAGCTTTAGTACTGTAGTTTATAATATAAGTCACTAATGCTCTCTTCATTGCATCACAAGGACGACTGAATCAGACAATTGTGCAGGAATCAGGAGATGTGTGTGACATGGCTCTGCAAACATTTAAAACATGCGCTGGTTATTGGAGACTCTGATTCGTGTACCATTAGAAGTGGCACGTAGGGAACCGGATTTGTTTTGCTCCTAGTGCCTATTGAATGGCATGTTGCAGAAAGGCTATTTTGATTCCCACGCGGAAAAGAGATCGCTTCACCGGAACCCATGCACCGAAATTAAAGAGGTCAGGCACTATATAAGCATTTTCATAACAAATCGTTTTTTTAAGTTAATTCTTAAATCAAGGTTCTGTCTACAGAAAAAAGTACCAAAATGGTGTTCCGGCGCGTTCTGGCTTGACTACACCACTGCTCATAAGCACCTCATTATACTAAACTGGCTCGAACGAGTAACAGATAAAGGCAACGGGTAATGGATACTGATGTGAGTGCTGAGAGGACAGCTGTCACGACAGACTAGAATGTGAGTCACATGGGGAAAGCCAAGGTACTGAAGAACAGATCCAGGAGATGTCCCGTGTGCTATCAATA
The DNA here is from genome assembly GCA_030684275.1 of Acipenser oxyrinchus oxyrinchus. Classification (NCBI taxonomy): domain Eukaryota; kingdom Metazoa; phylum Chordata; class Actinopteri; order Acipenseriformes; family Acipenseridae; genus Acipenser; species Acipenser oxyrinchus. Next base: position 87,664,709 of record CM060250.1, read on the forward strand.
AAGATATGCGATTGGGTAAAGGTGGCATCTGAAGGAATATATTACACAAACAGTAACAGTAATAGAATATGACAGTTGTGACACCTGCTGTTCAGTGGACAAACTATTTCATTATATATTGGAGATAAAAAAGTCAAAAAGGAGATTATGTTCTTTGAGCAGGACTGCCAGAACTAAAACTAAATGTTTTTGAGTAATGCAATGCAAAATACTTTACATACCATCAGATGGGGGCATGTATGGAATAAAACAAACATGTAATATTGTATTCTGTGTATAGATATGCATTCGGAAGAAGTCCAATGTTAGGCTGGTATTAGGGTGTGTGAGTTTCCTATTAATGGTACTTAAAGGTATCCATTGTTAGCATGGTAAAAGGGTCTACCAAGTTCATTCTATGTGGAGAGTGGTGTATCAGCTAATGTGAAACAGACGTAAACCAAAACCAGATGTTTAGACTATGGAATTATATAGGATTAAGACTGTGCATGTTAAGAGCCAAATTAAATACAACTATAAAAGCTTAGAAGGGACTACACTTATTTGAATTGCCCAGGTGAAATGAACTACCTCCAGACCCGACCAGAAAGGGTGTTCCCAGTTGAAAGTAATTGCTGATTACTATTTTGACTGCAAATTAGGTGACTACCATTATTTGACTAGAAGAATGGGTTGCAATAATTGTGATGTTTCTGTATCTTGAATAACCAATTAATGTAATCATGTATTGACTATAATCATCTGTTAAGAATGATTTTTCATTAAATCAATAAACCGTGTAATTTGTATAATCATAATGTTTCTCACCTAAACATTAACTAATGTGTCTAACATTATTTGGAATATGATGATCAGTATTAGGAATACAGTCGGAATTTGAGAGGACCTTAGTCACACTTATTCATAATTTAGGACATGCACAAGAGAGAAGTATTTTTTATTGTTTAGAATGACATCACATCTCATTTATGAATAAATATTAAATGCATAATTTGATGAAATCCTAAACGAAAATAAATAACTTTTTTAATTCAAATTAAATTTAAAAGAATGAAAATCACATGGCGAACACTACGCAAACCTGTCTTGCTCTAAAAAGCGATCTCCATTCATCATTTGAAAATACTGTATCCCAATTAAACTAAGTGACATCCCAATTAAACAACTTGAATAGCATTGGGACAACCGTCTCCCAGAGTTCTGTCCCATTTAAACAGAAATCCCAATTATTAGTGTCTTGCCGACTGTACTAGTATTCCGAGTATTAATAATGGATCTGCCGCTAATAAACTGTATTATCTAAATTAATTAGGACTGGGAGAAGTTTTATACTGCAATTAAATTTGTTTTTCACCTTACTGAAACCTTTAATCAGCTCTATAAAAGTTCATTTAGGCAAGTAGTAGTCCAAATACAGGAGTCTGTAACGTTAGGGAAATATTAAATTCAGTTTAACAATATTGGAATACCTTTTCACATCTTAAAAAGAGAGTGTGGTCAATCTCAATTTCTCGAGCTAGGTCAATTAAAAGTAACATCACAATCATAAAGCTGGGTTTTGCTTAACACCTAAATTAGGATTTCTGAACATTGGCAATACATTCGAAATGCAGACACCAACAAACAAACACCAATATATATTTTTTGAACTTCTAAAAGCACTTGGATCATGTTTGGTCAAGTTGATTAAAGTCACTGCAGCTTATACTAACCACACATCTTCACTGTTGAATTTACCTTAAATTATTTAGTTTCACTAGCAAAGAACCAATTACTGTTATATACTGTAATACAAAACTGCTAAAAAAATAAACAAAAATGACAGACAGTAGTGTTTTATTAAATAAAACACCACAGTGTTAAAGGTGTTGCAAACATAATGATGCGAATGCCTGTCAACGTAGTGTATATCAATAGAGAGAAGTTGCTTTAACAGCTCAAGCTCTTTTTGACAGTTGAAAGAACAACAACTGCTCTAGGCCACAAGCAAGTATTTGATACATTTTTTTAACAAATAACTTTCTAGAGAGAGTCAATCTTGTTCTAAAAACAAAAGTTCTGAAGATTGACTGAATACGACCAGATGATGAAAGAAATACAGTAACACAAACAAGCCAGGCTGTAGCCATCATTTTTATGCTTGTGCTCCAATATTAGCTATCTAGACATATTGTTATACCATCTGTACATTTTGAACCAACAAAAATATAGAAAAAAATAGAGTGACTGCACTGTTTTATTAAACACTGCCACCTACTGGAACACTGTCAGAAAGACACATGTTTAACATTGTAAAGTAGAAAAATAAAGTTTGACAAGAGATAGACAGCACTTTGTCACTCACACCTAACCTGATTTTCAAAACATGAGGGATGTATTCAGATGTATTGCCATTTAGAGAAACATATAATTGTGCAAATTAACACATATCATGAATCATAACAAGAACACACACTAGTACTTTTAAAAATGCATTGTACTTCTTACTTATAAAAGTATGCATTACACCAACAACGCATCAATGTAAACTACTGTAATTAAGGCATAGCATGAAGGTGCTGATATATAAGATTTTCAAATCATACTTCACGTAACTAGGGATTTAATAGTTTAGAAATTAAACATTTTCCAAGTGCAAATACATGTTTAGCATTTTTCCTAAATGTTTAACCATTGTCAAAATAGATTTGTGTTTTAATGTTTATATAGTTCTGGATCTATAGTTTTTACATGTAGTCTCATACATTAATCTTTTAGTACATCATACAAAGTTAACAGCACTCTTGAAAAGATGCATAATGCCATATCATGTCATTGTCAATGCAAATTAACACCAACCCCAGGCAGCTTGTTAGTGCCAGATTGAGGTGGGTTTGAGTGGCAGATCAACCTACAAGATGAATTTGACAGGTCAGTTTTCTGTCTGTAGAAATGCGTGCCAACTTATTTGCTGTGATCAACTTATCCTTATTTTTTCTTACCTCTTGCAGTATATTTGTGTAGATCTTTTTTTTCTTTTCCCCCCCATTACCTGGGCAAATGCAGAATGTCAAATACCACAGTATAGATTTATAAAGTTTAAACTGCACTTTCCTTATCTAATTAAAAATACTCCTAAAAGAAAATGTTTTAAACAAGACCACTAGAGCTGTTCTGTTGTGATTTTGTACAGAGATGACTAACTTACGAACACATAGCTACCGTAGTTGCAGAGGGGGCAAAATTGCAGTGGTTACCCTTTTAAAACCACCTGACCAGTAATTCCCATTTTTGAGTGTACTTTCAGAAGCAGTTTCTGTTGTTGAAAAAACATTAGTTATTAAGCCTGGTAAAAGCAATTATATACATAGAGACAGACATAGGGAATTACACAAAACACACATAGTATGATATTAAACAAATGTAATATTTTTTTAAAAGGTGGATTTGAAATCCTTGGTTGTCGCTTTTTCAAGATTAAATCAGATAGACTGCATCGCAAGACTAAAAATAAAAACACACACAAAAAAAAAAAAGAGCAGCCAACAAAAAAACATTACCTGTTTCCAAAATTTTCTTTTGCAGGGCAGATGTTAGAAGAAATGGCTCATCTCTGCAGGATCTTATTACCGATCCCACCAGCTCAGAGTTTGTGGCTAAGATACGTGCATTCTCTTCATTCAAGTTGACTCCAGCCATAGAAGCCACGTCATTGATGTCATCTTCATCTCTAAGGCCAAAATACTTGTATTATAGTGTAGTGTAGAGGTGGGATCTAATATACAATTAATTTATTGGGCAAATGTAGATTTAAACAAATGTTAAAAAAGTGACATTCCTTAGTAAAGACCACAAGGCAAACATTCAAGCAACTACTGGGTGAATTTGTGGAGGTAAAGGAACAACATAAAAATAATCTGAAGTTGAACAGCTTGGTTGCCTCGAGTGTTATGGGCTTTACAATGACATACTGCTGTATTCATTTATGACTGGGGATCATTTACATTCTCAATGTACATTTCTGTATTTTGAAGTCAAAAATATCTACTAAAGAACCTAATATGCGGAGGGTTTCTATTCACTTTTGTTTAATGTGGCGCAAATTGTGTTTTTCAAGCTAGCCAAATTAACGTTGAAATAACAAAAAGATAAACCATGAAAACCGAGAAAGCCATTTACATTAAAACAAAATAAGTCACACACACTTACTAGTGGAACAATTAATGCTAATGTTTGAATATTCTGTTGTGTTTTTGGAGTTCTAACTCCAGAATGTTATATCTCAGAGAAAGAACTACCAACAGATAATCATGACTATTGTAAATATTTAATTATTATCATCCAACCCAAAGATACAAGCTTCTTAGTTTCTGGTTTCTTAGCAATGGTGATACTTACATTACCCATGCAGGGGCATTTCAGCTCATTAAACAATTTTAGTTAAGTCTGAGTTATAATACCTGAAAAGGGCTGCTCCATTTTCTTTGAAATGCACACGGATAGCTTTAGGTCCAAGAAGTGCTGCCTGCTTTACAACAGTACCTGTAGGTAATATAAAAATTACATGAAATAATCTTAGCATACTTATTATTATAAATTACATGTTTTAAGCGCTGCCTAATCTGATAAATCGGGATTTTTACTTAAATGGTATACAACTCTGGGGACAGTTCTTCCCAATGCTATTTATGTCGTTTAATTGGGACATCACTTTGTTTAATTGGGATGCAGTATTTTCAAATGATGAACGGAGACCGCTTTTCAGAGCAAGACAGGTTGGCGTAGCACAGAGCAGTTAGTACGCTGTGACTTGCATAAATTGCGTAAACCATGTTCAACTCTTGAAGGAGCTCCTGAGGCTTCTCAGGCTGTTGTTGCAAAGAAACTTGGCATGTCAACATCGCAGGTGCCTCGCCTTATGATAACATGTGATTTCATTATTTTTAATTTAATGTAGAAATAAAAAAATTAAAAAAACAGCGATTCATTTGGTTTAGGAATAAAAAACAACAACAATTGACTCGTATTTTAAATGATGTATTTAACATTTAATCATAATGTGATGTACATTCATTATTTTTCTTTTCATTTAGAAACAAAAATGTTCATCTCAAATGCCTCTCATTTAACTGGGCCAGTCGATTGTTCGGGATATTTTTTACTTTTCCTGAGGCGTCCCGATAAAGTGGCGCTGGCAGTATAGAACAAAAAATGTTAGGTACCAAATACAATCCCAGAAAAAAGAAAGGTAAACAGCAGCTTAGAAGAGAAATAATGTCAAAAAAGGAGAACCCCTACAGTTACATTGCAATCAGTGCAATCATGCTCCACAAGACAGAACTTGTTAGTTTACACACTGGGTAAATAATAGCAAAGGCATGCTCTTTAAAGCTTGGAACACTGTGGAAATATAGCATTAAAAAGCAACTTTGCAGGAAAAAAAGTGTATTCTTTCAGATTAAACAAAGATGCAGCTTTATATGTAAAAATATTAAAATGTGTCACATGTTGCTGGCAGAGTGCTGTGAGAAGATGTGTGAGTCATGGCTTTGGCCTTTTACTGATATTCTGGTTCATTATTTCACTTGTCACATCCTTCCGATGTGTACCTCAAGTGCCTGGCATCAAACCAGATCCCTGAAAACACTATAGTACCTACCCACCATGCCAACTAAAGAAAGAATATATTCACATTTTCAAACTGGCTAAGCTTTTCTTACGATTACTATGGAAAACAGCAGCCTTCAGGTTTTTTTTTTATTTATTTTTTTTACCTAAAGTACAAAATAATACTAAGTCTGCAGCCTCTAGCTTCAATACACATTTCCTTGCAGAAAGCATATCCTCAGGTCTTTTTCCCTTTATGACTGGATGAATAAAGTGATTGAGCAATTCACTAAGTCCCCAGGCAGATGAGGTATGATAATAGGCCTTAAAATGTCTACAAGCACTTCTACTAACTCACAGTAGCTGATCAAATGTGAAGCCATTGGCCAATGATAGCATGCAAGCTGAGACAACTTATGTTATATATATATATATATATATATATATATATATATATATATATATATATATATATATATATATATATATATATATATTTTTTTTAAAGCATGTTTGCATACATGTAATTAGATACCATGTTAGAGCATAACAGACAAACTGAGAGCTACCTGAAGCCTCATATCATATTTTCTAAATGAAAATAAATGTTTGCTATAACACAAGCTTGTTTCAAAACTGCACAACGCACAATTTCTGGAATTTCCATTAGCATGAAACAGATCTTGGCTCAATTACAATTGTAATTGTGCAATTCGGAGTGAATTGCAATTACAACATAAATGTAATTGTAACTGTAGCTGAAACTTGGCACACCAGAGTACTTGTGATTATATCATATAATTGCTTAATTACAGTTCATTTATGCATGTATTTGTCATACAATCATTCTTATTTTCACCCCTTTTTCGTGACCCATTTGTTTGAAAAAAAAAAAAAAAAGTTAGAGTATGTTTTTGTATTTGTACCTGTGATTATTTTGTGGTTATTTAGAATAAATAAAACTGTTAATGTGTGTTGTAATTATATATAATTACAACACACATCAATACAATTTAACAAAATAGAATTGTAATTGTAATTTCAGCAATTCTGCTGTAATTGTAATTACTGGTATACTTATAATTTACCCCAGGACTGGCTAGAAGTACCAAAACTGTGAACACTTTTTGTCTGTTTTTTATTCTGTTACATGGCCTATATATACTTGTATAATGCTGTATTTTGTAAGTGTTTTTTTTTCCTTTTTTGTTTGTTTGTTTGTTTTTAAATAATGGCAGGCAAACATTTTTTTTTTCTGTTGTTGTAAAATGTATCCAGGTGGAATACTTTTAGGGCAGGTCCATCCCCTCCTGCACAAGGTAGTGTCTCGAGGCACCTCCTGTGGTCACTGAAAATAACTGATTATAAAAAAGGCTCTGGGGTTAATTTGTGGTCATACTATTGATCTCGGATTAAACATTGGAAGTCAGATGTTTTTTACCATAAATAAATTCTTTTTCTTTTTTTTTTGAAGGCTTGCGACAGGGAAATAAAACACTTTAGGCTCATGCACATCAGGCACTGCATGAGACAATGTGACAATGTGCTGAACAGACAAGGAGAAAGCAACATGAAGGTGTGAGGTCATGTCACTAGAAGATCTAACATGACACTGGTAGAACAACAAGTTTACAATTACTGTAAAAAAAACAAAATTAAGACTCTTAATCCCTTTTCATATCAGTTCAAAGGCATACGTTGAGTTGTCTTTATCAGGACTCCTCCAAAAGCCAAGCAAAATAATTTACTCCAATTTTCATCACCCCGTCACATAGTGCAGCTCACTGTTGCATAGCCTGTGGTGTGAGTGGAACATATTAAAACCTGATATCTATCGTATATCCAGAATTGTGTTGCCTCTTTTTGCCACTTCTCATACAGCATTTATAATCCCCTTTCCACTGTGGTGTTAGTGCTGTGCAACACTTACATCTACACTCACAAACCCTGTAATAACTGCAACCTTCCCTCAGGGCAGAGGGTTGTGAGAAGATAAATTTACTGTATATATAGCACACCTGACATTATGTTCTTTTTATTTTATTCCTATTTTAAATATAACCCGGAACTTTCAAACCCGTTACCTGCGCCTCCAGTGGTAGCATCACCTCGGGCATTAAAAATGTTTCTTACTACATTAAAAGTGCTCCAAGTTCTCTTGCAAAAACTAATACATCTAAGTAGTTATTTCTGTCAAGTATTGTAAAACAGTGCTTTTATTAGTTATTATTATTATCAGTGAAATGAATTTACCTGCAGGATACAGATTGGACCGGACAGTGGTTGTCACCGGGGTCTTGAACTGGATTCTGTTCACAATCTGTGTTGATTGCTGGGATTGCGCAATGCTTGCTGGTGGTTTTATCACAACTCCTCTTGGTTGCTGAACTATCTGGAAGCAAAATATTGACCAGTACAATAACATTTTCCAGCACTTGTTTCAGTATTATTTATTTAAGAAATTTGCTTCTCTCTTCTTTTATACACACCGTTTCACAAAATGAAATAGTTTCCTCTCCCAAACCATGGTTAATTTTTACAGCACCCGGTAATGCAACTTAATTGAGAAAATCATAGCATACACCTGTGTACCAAAGAACAGTAACACAAAGGGTCAGATATACTAAGGTTCTGCATTTGTCTAAAGTTTTTCAGAACTAGAAATTCCACTTAAAAAATGTAGCACAAACTTTGCACTACAGCAAAAGCTTAGGACACCTGTCCCAAATCGTTTTGTCTCTAAGTCACATGACCTAACACGACAGCCATTGCAGGTCAGAGTTGCAATAAATTTAACAGTGTTTTTTTTTTTTTTTTTTTTTTTAATTTCGCCCAATTGATTTTAGCCCATTTTTCTCCCAATTTGAAATAGCCAATTGTATTTTTTTAGGCTCAGCTCACCACTACTACCTCTGCGCTGACTCGGGAGCGGTGAAGATGAACACACACTGTCCTCCGAAATGTGTGCCATCCGCCGACCGCTTCTTTTCACTCTGCAGCCCCACCATGCAGCCAACCCAGAGCTACAGCGTCGGAGGACAATGCAGCTCTGGGCAGCTTATAGGCAAGCCCATAAGTGCCCAGCCAGTCTACAGGGGTCGCTGGTGCGCGGTGACACAAGGACACCCTGGCCGACCTATGCACTCCCCCCCCCGGCCAATTGTGCGTGCCCCCTGGGAACTCCCATCCACGTTGGCATTGGAATAGCCTGGACTCGAGCCGGCGATCTCCAGGCTATAGAGCTCATCCTGCACTCCACGTGGAGAGCCTTTATCGGATGCGCCACTCGGGAGACCAACAGTGTTTTTAAAACCCTGAAAACATTAAGTCACTACCTCAAATGGTATCTGAGATATGAGGCTTTTTCAGCGCTAAAATGGGGGTTGAAAAATAAAATTAAAAAAAGAGTAAATGTAATGCCACAAAGGTGTTATTTTTTCACCTTGAGAATCATGGAATACAGATGTGCACCAAGTATGCCAATATCAGAAAATGTAAATTGTTTTATCATGTGGGAACCAAAAGGTCAAAGTGAAGGATACCATTGGAGAATTTCCATATCACAGAAAATATTGGTCGGCTTGACATGTACTGTACATACAAGCTTCCCACATGGAGATGGAAAACATTAAAATATACAATACCAAATAATAATAGCAAACTTTTATCGATCAATAAACTACATATTAGATAGAATTTTGACCACCAAACCCCAAGAAACTTGTAATATTAAACTGTCATCAAACAGAACTTCCTTAGGGCCTGTGGTATTGAATAGACTTTCTAAAATGTTGCCTTAGTGTTATTCAACGTGAGTGAAGCAACTGAAACCAGCATCCTTCTTTAACCCTCCGAAAAGCCTCTGTTTTTCAAGACTAGACTGCCAGGTTTACTGTTGTCACGAAGGCAAATTAAAGCTAAAATGGCCGATAAGCAATTCTTCATAGGATGTCCACCAGCGTAATTAAGGAATTAGGCAGCACTTAATGAACTGGGGCCGGTTTTTCAAAACATCTGGATAACAGTGATGCAGATTTTGTGATCGAAATTACTTTTTTTTTTTTTTTTTTTAAAAGGAAGTATTTCATAATCATAATTATTTGTAATCTGGATAAATGTAATCCAGCAGTGACATTTTCTGAAAAGCCTGGTCAGAACAATCCAGATAAATGTAATCTCGATCACAAAATGTAGGCTTACAAAATCCAGATTACTGTTATCCAGATTAAAAGTTTTGAAAAACCGACCCCTTGGAGTAAAGTAAAACATTTATATTACAGTCATTAATACTGACAAGTTATAGTTAAGCACAAACAGCCATTTAATTAGAGTATGGTATTTCATAGGGTTTTAAAACTTGAGGTTCATTATCTATTCTCTTGAAGTAGTTGCTATCACTTACTATCACAATAACAAATATCTACCCCAGAAAATCAAGGACACAAAATGGTAAATAAAAATTTTGCCATCATTATTATTTAAAAAGACTAAATAAGCCCAATGCCTATAACCAAATTTAAATTCCTACTTTTCAGTAACACAGTTTTTGCACAGTTATCATTTTGCTGTTAATAATTGTGTTTTCCACACTTTATTTTCCATTTAGTTTCCCACCTGATCCCTAACATCTGAAGTAAATGTATAATGTGGTGGCAGGATACATTTGCTTTATCGGAGTCAAAGTGAAAACATCTGGAAAACTTTTTTTAAAAAACGAAAGGGTAGGTGGATGTCTGTATGTACAGTGGCATGCAAGCCTATTTTCTGTGCCTTGCCACAATATTGTAGTTAAATATACAATTTTTTTTTTTTTGCTAAACTCGGGCCCTTGAATCCCTTCAAGCACAGCGTATCGAAAATCCTGCTTTTCAAGAACAATAACAAACTGGTCCAAACTAAATTCATCCAAAATTCTTAAAGAGCAGAAAACAGATATAACGTACAACAATTTGGCTTTGCATTTCATAATTAACAAGGAAAAAAAAAAAAAAAAGCGCAGCAATGGCCATCCCAAAATAAAGATCGCCGTTTCACAGAGAATCGAAAACAAATGTTATTCCTATTACCAACTGATATCAAAAGGTAAAAACAAAACAAAACACAACAACCATACAATAGAAGCAGAAAGCAACTACTTCTATGAACTGCTGAGAAGTCAGAAAAGTTTAGAAAGGTAGTCATTTGAAACTATAGAAAAGGATTGTTGTAGTATGCACATTCTATGTACAGATCCATGTTGTTAGCTAGCTATACCATATTATATACTGAATACTCTCTGAAGTTTAACTTTACAGTCTGTGAAAAGAATAATAAATGTATTTGTTTTATAATAAGCGTCATGCTAAAATTGACAAATATTTAGACAGACATACAAATGTAATCCACAAATAAAGGAAAAAGGGTGAGGCGCGATTTATGTAGGATGAATATTATCATTTTTGTGACCAATGTAAATGTTTTGTGAGGATGAAAATGTTTGCCTGTGGGGTGACAAATATAAAAAAAAAAATGCTTGGCTATAAAGGGGTTATAACAAAGACATTGATAAAAACATTATTGAAATAACTCAGTTAAAGCTTTGTAAATAGTGCCCTCTGTTATAACATTTGAACTATAAACTTCAAATATGAATATGCAAACGTTAATATCCCATTTCAGACCAATTGAAAACCTTTGAAAATAACAAAATCACAGTAAGTTGTACTGCTGGCAGCTGGCAATCTCTCACTATGCCAGTCAGGGACGACATGCAGAGACACAACTGCACCCGGGCCCAGCCTTTGGGGGGACCCAGCTTTGAATCCATTTATATATATATATATATATATATATATATATATATATATATATATATATATATATATATATATCTGCGCCGTCTAATCTACTGGAATTCGAAAAATAAACCATAGCAAGGTAGTATTGGCGGACTGTCAATCAAAATACAAATCCACAAATCCAAATATTGTCCATCTGGAGGCGGGACACAGAGCGAGGGCACTGGCAATAGGATAGTGTTGTTAAGGTCATGCGATTGCTCTGCTGGCAAATGTAATCATAGGATGGTAAAAATGCTTCTGGAATATTAACTTGTGTTCATATAATGTGTTTTTTTTTTTTTCCCGATTATGAGTGGTATTGAATGCTTGTACTGTGGGGTGGGCTAAGTTTTGATGCAGACATGTTTTTTTTTTTTTTTTTTTTTTATAGAAACATTTTCAAACTAACTTTTGTACTTGATAACATTAAATGTATCTTTTTTTTTTTTGGTGGGGGGGGGGTCTACTTCACAGTCTTGCACCAGGGCCCAGTACTTCCTAGTGCCAGCACTACTGCTAGTTCATCAGTCACAAAATCCTGGCTCCAGGAGATGACTCTAAATGAAGCACTTTGCATTCTCCATTCAGGTTTCTCTTAAGAGGAATCCTTGAGGCACCACCACGCTCTATATTCTTAATTTTCAAAATAATTCAAGATTAAAGTCGTTTAAAATTTTCATATGAAAACTCACACCCCTAGGTGAATTTGTTTTGAGTATTCTGAACAATATCCAAATTATGCTTGAAATCAAAATGAATCATCTCCTTAATAGTCTAAACATGCCACTGTATCTTATGCTTTTTACTGTGGAAAATATATATATATATATATATATATATATATATATATATATATATATATATATATATATATATATATATATATATATATATATATATATATTTACAAATATTCTTCTATAAAGAAAACAAAGCCTCTCCAGGGGTAGAATGTAAAGGGAATAGCATCTTGGATATAACAGTTTATAAGAGCAAAATAAAATTGATATGTAAAAAAAATCTCATTGAGGAGACTGGTTAAAACAACATTGTTGATGGAACATGACTGAAAATCATAGCTGTGTACCAATTGTAAAGACATCATCTTAAAGTGTGTGGTTTGTACCATTAATATGGCTGTGAAATAGTTAATATTTATTGGACAACACTGGTCATTGTGCCATCTCCCCAATGTGATTTTGAACAGTTTGCGCTGGCCAATCAATAAGTGAGAAGCAGAAAGAGCTAGCAAACCAGGAGGCTGACATCTGAGACTCCTTGTTGCAAATGTGCAACATATTTTCTCCCTCTCCTGGCTCTGTCAAGTAAAATCTTAAAGATAAAGAGTATGTTTTATATACTTTTAGATCCATTGTTGCTTCCTTGCAACAGTGAATGCTGCCATCTGCAGGGAAAGAACAATTCCCCACACAGAACCAACAGAATTTGGCTTCCCCCATAATCAGGTGTGAACAACCTTTGCAGAAGCACCAATGTCTTGCCCTATGATCAAAATTGGGCCCAGTATCAAAAAGTGTGGTTGATCTATAATATGGCCAGAGGCTAAAACAACATGGCTGTGAAAGGGTTAATTTTAGAGGACAACACCAGTAATGGAATACTCCAGCTGTGTACCAAATATTAAGAAAACTCCAAAGTGTTCGGTCTATGTTTTGCATCACCCTAGAATTATCAAATTTTGCTTCATAAAGTCTAATGAAACCTGCTGAATAATGTTACGTTAACATATTCAATTACAAATCGCTTTGTAGTTTTCCATATACTTAACAACAAACTGACAAATGGAAAAATGACATTTCGAAATCTAACATGGAAACACACGATTTTGTGAAAAGACATCACAAATCTTGAAACGTGTAATCAAAAGAAGTAATCAAAAGATGACAATTAGAAGTGGTAACAAGCAGATTTACGCTACACAAGCATGATTTTTACATAGATTTTGTAACTTCAGAGCAAGCCGTGGAGAGGGACCATACCTACTCGGAAACACGCTCAGCCATCATTGCACTTCATAAGGAAGGTTTTAGTAGTCGTCAGATAGTCAACACAGGTTATGCCAGCCAAAGCACAGTATCTAGGACCATCCAGAAATATAAAAAGACTGGAAGCTGTAAAGCTGCCCCCAGGTCTGGAAGCCCAAAAGTCAGCACTGCTCGCCAGGATCGTCACCCAAGTTTGAGAGACAGGACTGCCGGTAGTGTCCACTTATTGCGGCAATGGAAAGCAGTTGGGGTGAAGGCGTCTGCGTGCACTGTGAGAAGGTGTCTCTTGGATAATGGTCTGGTGTCAGGGAGGCATGTTAAGAAGTCCCTTCTGAGCAAGAAAAACATTATAGATCGCCTGAACTTTTGTCACACATACAAAGAATGGAGCAAATGTGACTGGGCAGAGTGTACCGTCCCAGTCAAAGCATGCAGAAATTGCCCATATCTAAGGATGATTTTCTGCCAAAAGCACAGGATCCATACACATTTTACCCAAGGGGACAGCTATGAACAATCATCCCCCCTACAAAAACGGTGATTTCTACTTCCAAGATGACACAGCCCCTTGCCATCTAACCATTTCTTCACTTGCTTGGCTTGAAGACAACAGTATCACGCCACTTCAATTTTGACCTGGAAATTCACAGGATTGCAATCCTAAAATTCTAGGCTGATGCAAAATTTTTGGCCATAGCTATTTACCCCAGACATAAGGCATAGGACATGGTCCCCAACACAAATCAAACTTACATTTTTACATGTAGATGGAATGAATGGATTAACCCTTTAAGGACCGGGATCATGTTAACACGATCATACTGAAGTGGGCTTCTAGGACCGCAATCAACTTCGTTTGATGACTTACAGGGCCACCATACTTTGCAGTACTAAATTAAAAAATGTATTACTAATTTTAAGAGATTGGGTATTATAAGGTGTGCTTACCATCTGTGCTGGCTTTGGTGGTTGTGCAGGTTTCACTGGCTGTGCAAGCTCTGCATGTTCTATGGTTTTGCTGTTGGCAACAACTGTTACAGAAGTCTGTTTCACAGCATGTTGCGCTGCGATTGCGGCTGTGGAGACAATGCCATCTTTCTGCAGAACACACTGCTGGATGAAGAGCTGAGAGTTTGGGGTCAGCTGGCGAACAGCTGGTAAACTTTTCTGGAAGACAAAAAATAAGAACAATAATATTAGAGACGTGTGATGGAACTGATCCTTTAACTAAATGTCCTTTCTTTTTATTTTATTCAACAACTCAGCACACTGGTTAATGTAAAATCTAAATTTAAATAAAGCTCTTAAATTGCAGCCCCTAACACTGTTGCTGTACAGTTTATGGAACCATCCTTTTGTTACATGATACATTTCTGATTCAAAAAAAGTATTTTGTCACACAAACCCCACTATTTTAATTTCCAAAGTAAAACAGTTTGGATAAATTTCAATAAATTAATTTTATTTTGTTCGTAGACATGTAAAACTTGTACATTTAAAGTAAAGGTTAGCAAACATGGAATCAACGGGGTAGACTTTACCTTGAGGAAAGGCACAAGGTAAGGCTGTGGGGAGGACTTCAGTTCAGTGTACAATCTGTTCGTAAATTCCTCTGGTTCAATTTTTGCATCCTAATATAAAATTATTTAAAACATTTTTAACAGATAGGTAAACAAAAATGCAGGCTAATTAAAATTAACATTATTTTTATGCCATTTTATATAAAAGCAAAAAAGAAAAAAACATGATATTGCAAACTCTATCATCAAAGAAACTGAAATAAAAAATTAAAACAGTTAGCTCTAGGAACCATTCCACTTTCAAAAGGGGGCAACAGGTTAATTTTAAACCGTAGAAGTTTAACATCTCAGTAATGCCAAGTGTGGTGGCTGTCACACGACTGTTGATACACACTCAAACACACACAAGACTGCAAAGACTGACATTATCTTTAGAAAGTATATTAGAATACTCATCCTACCAGAAGGTTCCGCACCAACTCCTTAACATTCTTTGCCATTTCAGCAGAATGGGTTCCGCTGGAGGCTAGCTTAATTAATGTCACAAGAAAATTCTTGCACTTTTTTGCATTCTCTACTGTCTCCTGAAGAAAAGAAAAAATAAATTTTTTGAGTACTATAACAAAAACAAATTTCGTCATGTGCATAGTTCCCACTACAGCAGAATTTGAAATATTAATATAAAATGAAAATAAAGTGTATGATCATAACCTTTATTTTTTTTGTGATTTAGAAAAAATTATGTTTTGTGTGTAGGGTCTCTCAGCTTCACTTTGCAGTTCTCTCAATTCACATTATACAATTAGAGACACCCAACACAAAACAAGTAGTTTTCCTTGAAGTGTTTTGCACAGGAGATCTTTTGCCTTACACAGAAAAAAATGTCTGTAAAGAATTATTGGAGATAAAGACTTTTGCAGATGATGCTTTCATAAAATTGGGAAGCAGTGCATGAAACAAATACAAAGTACATTTTTTAAAGAAACCAATGGTTTTACATGTCAAAAAAAGCAAAGGGCAACCTTACTGAAGTGACAGTGCTCTGTGCAACAGACTTTCCTTTGGATCCCTCTGCTGTGGTAGGAGCTGCAGCTGGGGCTGGGGGTCTCACTGTTTGAACTGATGTTGCAGAAACAGCAATTCCTGTAGTCTGATATACAATGTGCGTGGGGGAAATGTGTGAACAAAATATTGTTTATTTGATTTTTTTTTTCCCCATGAACAGAGATTTTTAAGTGGCAATACATTGAAAACTAAGATCCATTCAAAGAAGCTAGGTAAAAAAAATCTAAGCATAGTTCTGACCACTATGTCATCATTCAGATGACAGAAATATATAATGTTATTATTATTTTTTATAAAAACATCAGTGTAACATTTTTACAGCACTGTATGATCATATGATTTAAAGATTTAAGGCAGACACCTTAATACCTTTTTCTCATAAGATTAGGACAACAGAAAAATCTTTCTATGCTGATTCATACTGAGTACTGTCATATGTATAACCTAAATGAACAATTTCATAGATAGACCCACTAAGTATTGCATCAAGTTTACTACTCACTTTTACTACTGGAATCCTTTGCACTGAAGTTACAGCAGGGCTGATTTGTTGAGTTTGGTTTTTGACAATGGTTGCAGATTCCTGTTTTCTAAGAGTTGTTGTTGCAGCGGCCTTTCAAATAAATATATGAATTCATTCATTATTGAATACTGTACATGCACACTGCCTGTATCCAAAATAAAGTGCATCTGCTTGTTTGTGTGGAACTGTTAGACATAAATATTACAAAACCCATCTTATACATGGACATGGTGTGTAGGATTTTTAATAATTGTCTACACATCTTATCCACCATGGTTGCCCACCTTTGGTGTAGAAGCTCGTAGAGCAGGCGTAGTAGCGGCAGGTCTGGGGAGTCCAGCCCCTTGTGCTTGAGCTAAGGCTTGTTGAGATACCAACATCAGCTGACCTCTGTCACTTCTGATAAGTACCATCCCTAAACACAGAAAAAAGAATGCAAAACAATTAAAAATGAATACAACAGCCAAAGAAAATATCCCATCAGAATATAAGCGAGGGGGGAAAAAATATTATTTTTGCATAATAAGGATGCAAAATAGGTTAGAGCCGAGCAACGTGCTGTTACTGAAAACAACTGAGAACCTGAGTTAATAAATACACTAAATGCTTCAGAATTATTGATATGTTCTATTGTTCCAGATCATTTTTATTTCTAACATCGCCACAATTTAGGAATATAATCAACACAAACACATTTTAAAAAGCAGCATAAAAAAAGTCCAGATAAAGGGGAACATTTTGCTTATTAGTGTTCCTGAATACTGGTGGAAAATGCTGAGGGATAATTCTTAGACTAAAAAAGACTGCCCCCACATTGCAGTGATTCTTGATTTACAGGTGGTTCACCAGGTGTATATTGGGGTGACATTGATGGGTATGATTGGTACAGCAAATCATTTTTATTATTAATTACTATGAACCATAAGTAAGTTTTTACAATTGCAGCAAAGGCAGAAAAACACTAATTGCAATCTAATAACATATAAAACCCCAAAACAGAATTGTGAACATTTACATGCACTGCTGTATGCAGCACAGTTTCTGTATCAATGACTAGGCTTCTCTTACCTTGTGGGATTTTAAAGTTTGCAGGTAGCTGTATTGTAGTGGTCTGTGGAGCCTGTGGTGTCCCATTTTGCTGAGGAGTACTCACTCTTGGTACAGCAAGTACAGTCCCCTTCCCAGGTGTCTGAGTGATGGCGCCTACTCTTGTCACTTTTGAAGTAGATGCCACAGAAGTTGTTGTTGTTACCATTCCAGTCTGAGATGCAGGTGCCAGGCTTTTACCCACGCTTGCCTGTCCCGATACATTTACAGTCTGCAAAGGTTGGCAATGGCTGACAACTGAGGAATGGCTGTTCGCACTGGTCATGGTTGTACTCTCCTGAACTGGCTTACTACTTACGATTGCATGTGCACTTGCTCCAGGCTTACTTGTATGTACAACTATTTTCGGTACTGTACTGTCTAAAGATGCTGGCATATTTGCAGACGTATTTAAAATATTTGTCTCTCTAGTTAACTCTCTATTTAAACTAGATGAAATTACAACAGATTTCTGCATTATAGAACCAGGTGATTTAGGCACAATCATTACCGTTTGTGGTTTACAGGAACTCAGTGCAAAAGTTTGATTATTTGGAGCAGAATCTGACATAGCTGCTGCTGATATAAGCGATGTCTGGCCATTGGAAACTGCCTTGACTTCATTTGGATCAGTCGTTGTAGACAAAGCTACACTATTTGTATGAACATGTCCAGTTATGCCATGTGTAACAAACACGCCACTCGACTGGCAGCTCACGGCGTTTACAGAAACATTTCCACCGTTGACACTCTGGATTTTGTTGCAACTTTTTGGTTGTATTTTTGTTACTTCAGCATGATTATTTGAAGCATCCGACGCTGGCATCCTCCTAAATGCTTCATTTGCAGAGGGGACACGAACCCCACCTGTCACGTCCATACGTGTCCTGACCGGAAAAAAGCAACGTGGTTGTTATCTTATCTTACCTAAACGCATACTACTATAGCAATCTACACGCTATTTCCAACCTTTACAAATACTGTGTTATTTTATAATTCATCACAGGTAAAACATGAACACAATGCATGATAAAAAGTGGTAATAATAATAATAATAATAATAATAATAATAATAATAATAATAATAATAATTACACACAAGCTACCTTGACCTATCCGAATATCAACGTGTGAAGTATTAAAACTGTTGTTAAACAAAGATTCTGTATCACGTAGAGACACATTCTAAGTCAATCAAAAATGTTTTTGTTTTTACTGCATTATGTATTTCACTTACATGGCCTTGAGATTAAACTACTTGAGCAAGTCATTAAAAAAAAAACACATGGTCATGCAAACTGTTGGTCAGTAGTTTCATTTGACATGGTCGTTAACTATAGTGCTACATAACCACACACCATCACGCGTTCTCGTGTTTATGACACATTCTATGACTCGTTATAATTAAAGTGTACTTTTTTAAGCTTTACCTCCCAGAGTTTCTTTTCTATCCAAGTCTACACACAGAGGACACGGCCATGTGTGGGTGCGCACGCTCAAGTTCTGACACACGTCAGGATTCCCGGTTTAGGTGCTATTTGATTGGTTAGCGGCTTTTGTTTCAATTTGCGGAATTACGTCAAAGTTTTATGCAAACTAGCATGCGGTTCCCGACGGAAAAGAATGTGTCTGTACTTCTGCGTTTGGAATTCAGGAATGCTTGGTACAGACCACCTACATGACCCTCAAATTGACATTAAGAAGCGCAGACCCGCGACAGTCATTGTACAACCAGCAAATTAAAACGTATATCACTGTTTGTCATTATCAATATATGATTTATGTACACTCCATTCAAGTTTCAAATTATACCATTTTTAATTAACCGATGATGTTTTTATTTTTTATTTTATTGATTCAAAATGTAATTTTATGGAAGAAACTGAAATCACATGAAGCCTTTATCATATTGAAAATAGGGTAACAGAAAAATATTCACATTATCCACACAATTGAAAGTGCAAAGTAGGAAATCACTGATTTCCCCTTGCACTTCCATTCCATGATTAATTTTTGTGTCAGGCAGATTTTAAAATAAATGGATTGATCCTATATTTTTTACACCTGTATAAAATGTCATTACACTTTTAGGTTGGCAGTTCCATCTAAATTGCATTTGGAAAACCTTTTGGCTTGTACTGGTAAACTGAATCTATTTGGAAAACCTTTTGGCTTGTACTGGTAAACTGAATCTAGCCATGTTCCAGTGACCACACTTCCTCATCACAGTACAGCCATGTTCCAGTGACCACACTTCCACATCACAGTACAGCCATGTTCCAGTGACCACACTTCCTCATCACAGTACAGCCATGTTCCAGTGACCACACTTCCACATCACAGTACAGCCATGTTCCAGTGACCACACTTCCTCATCACAGTACAGCCATGTTCCAGTGACCACACTTCCTCATCACAGTACAGCCATGTTCCAGTGACCACACTTCCACATCACAGTACAGCTATGTTCCAGTGACCACACTTCCTCATCACAGTACAGCCATGTTCCAGTGACCACACTTCCACATCACAGTACAGCCATGTTCCAGTGACCACACTTCCTCATCACAGTACAGCCATGTTCCAGTGACCACATTTCCTCATCACAGTACAGCCATGTTCCAGTGACCACACTTCCTCATCACAGTCAGTTCCAGTCTTGTGGGTTTCAATAATAAAAAGAGCTTTGATTCATTTTATATGCTGTTTCCTCCAACTTTGTTCTGCTGCTGCTATAATATATGATATGACCAAAGGAAAAAAACTCATACGTCATATCTCTTTAAATGTCTTTAACATGTATTCACTATGCATTTACTCCATGCTTGGATTGTTTGTGTTCTAAATGAAAAGAAATATGTTACCAGTTTGCTCTTACTTCAGAAAACAAAAAACATGGAGTAAATGTTTTATGAATATGTCCCTTTGTTTCATTCTGTGAAATCCTCTGTATAATAGTTCAATGAGGCATATCTGAAGGCTCAATACTGGATTAGTTTGCCCAGCTTGATCTTCATATTGAGAACATACCCTGAAAGTTACTGCAAAGATGGTGTTCCATAATATTAAAGCACTACTAACCAATGCTTCATTGAAGCAGGCAAACCTGGGACTTTAGTAACATTTTCATTTTAAAACTCTGGATTGTACTCCATTAATGTGCTACTGGATTACATTTTTTCCCCCCATTGTTAAGCCCAGTCTTGGTTGCTAGCATCAAATTGTGTTTCCATATCACTTGGCCTATCCATGTCTCTCTGCACACAAAAGTAAATCCTGTTGTCTGCTTGTGGCACAATTAGCTACTTTTTGGTAATGTCTACTATTAACTTGGCAAAAATGGTTTTATAAGTAATCAGACAATGCTGAAGTCTTTAATTTTACTACCTTTACCCTAGTTCTTACATATTACCAGGCAAATAATTAACATTTTGGTTATCATGCCTTTTTCACAGCTACGCAAATACAGTATTACCCAGTTCATAACTAACGTGAACATTTTTATTTGGGACTATACTGGTTTACTAATAAGGCTGTGGTGTCTGTTCCTTGATACGTAGAATGAAAAAAGCCCACCAAATGTTGAGAACGTACATAAAGCTAAAAACGAAACCTTTTGATTTTAACATTTAACTGAACTAAAGATGCATCATTTTAACTACAACACAATGGAGCTACTGGATTAGGAAAATACCAGACACAGTATTGTCCGACAATAAATTAACTAGGTTTGGCCAGGACAATGCTATATCACCATTATATGGTTTATGCTATTCAGTTTAATTTTTATATATATATATATATATATATATATATATATATATATATATATATATATCCTCTATCTTGCTTGGTAGGCCAGAAGAGTATTACAGATTACTGTATAGAATGTGAAAAAAAGGATTGCTATTCATTGTAACAGAGTTAGTTGTTGGTCACTTAAACTCAAGAAGACACATGTTGGACAATTTTCTGTATGGCTATACTATACGCAAGAGTAGATATGGTCTCTCTGTAAAAAAAAAAAAGATAGAATCTGACTAGCTTTTTTTCTGATAATTACACCTTTTATTCTTTTATCTAGCACATGCCTTAAGTGTTTACAATAGAAAACACAATTGATTCAATCAACAATACATACATCAGATGAGTCTTTATTCATTTTTTTTAATGCCTTTTACAAATCTGAACGACACTTTTTAGGGTTAAAAAATGCTTCAATTCAACTGTAACAAAAGTTTAATGGAAAAAAAAATACACCAACCAAGAGGCTAGCATTAAAGTTTTTGACCTGTTGTAGCTCATGTAAACAAAGTTCATTTTGGAATTAGTATTTTTCCCTTAAAAAAACAAACAAAAAAAAAGAAAAAAAAAAAAAGGTGGTTTTCTTCTGCTGCTTCTTCTCAACTTCTTCCTTTTTACTTCTTGATTTCTGCAACCAGTGTTTCTATTTCAGAAGCTGGAGACAAAAAGAAGCTGTGTTAGGATGACATGACACCAGATTTATATCTGATAATATACAGTAGTTGAAACGTGCAGTCTGTCTTACAGTTGTAGTTTTTAGTTGATATTTATCCAGTGGTTCTGAAGCACATTCGGTTAAAATATACGCTTTTCCATCACACCTGCAAGGACCTGGGTTTTATTGGGAGTCAAAATGTAGGGGATTATAATTAAATTATTATTATTATTATTTTTAAACATGACATAACACTGACTTGTGGAAAAGTGTGCGATCAATATCACCGAAATGAGAAAAGGTTAAAGCATGTGTACCAAATGTAAAGACACAATCTCAAAGCTTGTAGTGTGTATGGTTGACATGGGAAAAGGTTCAAACAAAATGGCAGTGATCAACATTTTTGGTATTCATTTTTGAGATGTGAACATATGTTTCTTTATGGCAAAGTCATTTAAGACTATGTGAGAATGTGGATGGTGGGGTATATGTGCAAGCCAACCTGGATGTGGCAGAGAAAGACACACATATATATATATATATATTTCATTCACCAGACAAATACGAGGGTGGATTTACTTATTTCATATTTTTTCTGTTTGTTTGTTTTGGTATATTCTAGGGTTCTAAATTATCATGACCCCAAAGAAAGTGATTAAAGCTCTGAAGTTCATCATGTTACTAAAAACACTAATGTTTTGAATAAAGTGAGATCTACATGGGGCATGACAGTGCAATTAATGCACGATTAATAGAATTACAATTATATTACCTTAGCAAATGTATAGTTGTCTTACTAGTGTTATGGACAAACAGTGGTATAGATACTGAACTCGGTTTTTTAGTTGTACAGTAGGAACCATGTCACATACAGTATATACCTTAAGGGGCTGATTCCTTCCGATTATAGCAAGTTCAATATTCTTCGCAGCAGAATGCACGACGTGTAAGACAAGTACAAGCAAGTGTTCATGCTTTCTTCAAACAAAACGACAAATAGCGTACAATAAAAAGGTTCACTTGCTTCTAGCAAAGCTTTGATTGCCAGCTTGATGGCTTCATTGTCAGTTGCAATCGCTTCCACAGTGTAGTTCTTTTCTAGAAATTCTCGCACAGTCTTTGCACTGCGACCAATTGCATTTGCCTGTCCAAAAAAGAAACAGAAACAGGTTTTGAATCAAGCAGGGGGTAAAAAAAAAAATAACACAAATTCAAAACACTGCAAACAACTAAGCATCTTATATTTCAGGTTTTGACATATCAATTAGATCACCTAACTCCCATGTCCACCGATTCATAGGTACTGGTATCTTACTGCTTATGGGTTGCAGTTTGCACCCAATTGTTTGCAGTTTGCGCCCAAGATGCATTAAAAGAACAGATCATTTAACTTGATCACACAAAAGGACTGCACAGAGTTGCTTCTACTGCCCAGTCAGGCAGTGCTAAAAAGTTATCTTGTTCAGAACAGAATTAAAAATGGCTATTTACATCTGCAGTAGGACTTTTTATAAATAAAAACATGTGCAACATGTTTTGAGCTCTGCTCTCCCTTCAGTTAGAATGGTTATTTAACCAGTCTCGCCAAGACTGAAAATAGCCACTATGAACCCACACAAAACTATACTGCCCACAAGGCAGTCACATACCTTCCATGTGCCAGAAGGATTAGTTTGATAGAACCTTGGAGGGCCATTGTAGTCAAAGCCCAGTGTCAAGGCAGAGATTCCAAATGGTATGCATCCATTGCTCTGAGCGTAGCGCTTAAAAGGGGAAAAACAACAAAAAACCTGAATTTAAATGATTTACAGAAAAATTTAAATATGTATTGTCTCAATTATCACAACATAAGATGTCAATTTGTGCTATTACTGCAAAAAAAGTATACTGGACCACATATATTAAAGATCTCTATGCCAAAGTGCAACAGATCTCTATACAAATTAAATGCTTATATATGAGATTCTGTACAATAATTTATTTTAAAATAAATACCTACTGTAAGTCGCCCTGGATAAGGGTGTCTGCTAAGAAATAAATAATAATAATACTGTAAATCTTAATAAAACTGTAAACATGGCAATGTGTTTATGTATTAATTCATTTATGTATTTATTTTTCAGTGAGAGTAGTGCAGCTGGCAAAGGTCAACTTAAAGAGAAAAAGTGACCCTGACCAGAAAAATCACCCTGGGCTCAACTTAGACACTACCATCATGTGTAGCTCCTCGTTCGACTCATAATGAATAGGGCTTTCGAGAAAAAAATACAAGGAGCACCTAACTCACTTTTGGCAAGTTGCCAGACGAGGGGTAAGTGACGAGTTTTATTCGAACTTCAGCCCAACCCTTTACCCTGTAGGGGATACGGGTCCTAAAATTTTAGTATTGCTGTAAGAAGCTTACGGACCACTCTTCCAAATCTTGTGAAACACTTTTGGTTTCAAGTCCCCCCACTGGTTATTAACCTCCACTGAAATTTGAATTTTTGGTTTTCTACCAAATTTAGGCCGAAATAACTCACATGGGGGGGCTCCAAAAAATCCACCAAAGATATTTTTGGATAGATGTTGATGCAATCTACAAGAATCAAGCAAAATATTTTGGTATCCACAGATTTTTGATTTTTTAACTTGCATTTGTCATGCATTCGAGCATTGCTAATGGCCACTTTGGTAGGGCTAAAGCACCACATAGTCCTAACCGAACTGGCATTATTTTTCAATTTTGCATTGTCTGGGGTAGGGATGTAAATATCGTTTAACAAAAAATCAGTTTAAACTATTTGATTTCTATCGGTTAACTATTTAATCGTAGTTACACCGTCACACTAAATACCCTTTCCACATATATTTATTCTTTGTCATGCATTGACATTTGTTTACCAAACATAAAAGAGCCACCTTAGAGCACATATCCTCTTTAAATGCATCACGATTGTATCACATTGACGATGTGTACTGATCAATAATTCATTTTTCAAGATTCTTATGAATTAATGCAATGAATCCATTTCAAAAGCAAGTACGTAAAAGACAATATTTTTTTTCCGTTGCTTGAAAAGACCATAGATAAACTGCAGCTTTAACAAACTGTGCCCACAACTACTGAACTAAAACATCTTAGTTTAAAAAAAAACATGAAATTAAACCACTGTACTCAAAGATGAACGAAAATGTCATCCAACGTGAAACATAACATGAACATGAAATGCCTGCAGCAACTATTTACATAGGAAAATCCAAGAAAGTTTTCAGTCTTTTTCAAAACTCCAAAACGCCCCCTCAGAAAAACAAAATATGGTCCAATTGTGATTAAACAAAGCTATAGGTGAAAGCAACTAATTATATATATATATATATATATATATATATATATATATATATATATATATATATATATATATATATATATATACAGTACTGTGCAAAGTTTTAGGCAGGTGTGAAAAAATGCTGTAAAGTAAGAATGCTTTCAAAAATAGACATGTTAATAGATTATATTTATCAATTAACTAAATGCAAAGTGAGTGAACAGAAGAAAAATCTAAATCAAATCCATATTTGGTGTGACCACCCTTTGCCTTCAAAACAGCAACAATTCTTCTAGGTACACTTGCACAAAGTCAGGGATTTTGTAGGCATATAGTCAGGTGTATGATTAAACAATTATACCAAACAGGTGCTAATGATCATCAATTCAATATGTAGGTTGAAACACAATCATTAACTGAAACAGAAACAGCTGTGTAGGAGGAATAAAACTGGATGAGGAACAGCCAAACTCAGCTAACAAGGTGAGGTTACTGAAGACAGTTTACTGTCAAAAGTCATACACCATGGCAAGACTGAGCACAGCAACAAGACACAAGGTAGTTATACTGCATCAGCAAGGTCTCTCCCAGGCAGAAATTTCAAGGCAGACAGGGTTTCCAGATGTGCTGTCCAAGCTCTTTGAAGAAGCACAAAGAAACGGGCAACGTTGAGGACCGTAGACGCAGTGGTCGGCCAAGGAAACTTACTGCAGCAGATGAAAGACACATCATGCTTACTTCCTTCGCAATTGGAAGATGTCCAGCAGTGCCATCAGCTCAGAACTGGCAGAAAACATTGGGACCCTGGTACACCCATCTACTGTCCGGAGAAGTCTGGTCAGAAGTGGCCTTCATGGAAGACTTATGCCAAAAAGCCATACCTCCGACGTGGAAACAAGGCCAAGCGACTCAACTCTGCACGAAAACACAGGAACTGGGGTGCAGAAAAATGGCAGCAGGTGCTCTGGACTGATGAGTCAAAATATGAAATATTTGGCTGTAGCAGAAGGCAGTTTGTTCGCCGAAGGGCTGGAGAGCGACACGAATGAGTGTCTGCAGGCAACAGTGAAGCATGGTGGAGGTTCCTTGCAAGTTTGGGGCTGCATTTCTGCAAATGGAGTTGGGGATTTGGTCAGAATTAATGGTCTCCTCAATGCTGAGAAGTACAGGCAGATACTTATCCATCATGCAATACCATCAGGGAGGCATCTGATTGGCCCCAAATTTATTCTGCAGCATGACAACGACCCCAAACATACAGCAAAAGTCATTAAGAACTATCTTCCGCGAAGAAGAACAAGGAGTCCTGAAGTGATGGTATGGCCCCCACAGAGCCCTGATCTCAACATCATCGAGTCTGTCTGGGATTACATGAGAGAGAGAAGCAACTGAGGCTGCCTAAATCCACAGAAGAACTGTGGTTAGTTCTCCAAGATGTTTGGGGCCAACCTACCTGCCGAGTTCCTTCAAAACTGTGTGCAAGTGTACCTAGAAGAATTGATGCTTGATGCTGTTTTGAAGGCAAAGGGTGGTCACACCAAATATGGATTTGATTTAGATTTTTCTTCTGTTCACTCACTTTGCATTTAGTTAATTGATAAATATAATCTATTAACATGTCTATTTTTGAAAGCACTCTTACTTTACAGCATTTTTTCACACCTGCCTAAAACTTTTGCACAGTACTGTATATATATATATATATATATATATATATATATATATATATATATATATATATATATAATGCAACGACAAGTGGTTTTTATTCAGAAAAATTAACATGCTGATAAGAGTCTTCTATACAACCGATTTATAGTTAGTGCAGGCACAGAGGACCCTGGAAGGCACAGGTAATTTTTTGCCATTTTTTCCAGTGTAGGAAAGCGGTGCACACTGGCCTTCCACCACTCCAATGGATTACAATACAATGCAGGGCAAGGCTTACTGAAGAAACTTTCCACACTTCATTTTCAACTGTGTTACCGGCCGGTTTTAGAACACAGTCTTTACCTAAAAGCATCGACATGGCACTCTTGTTGTCTATACCACATCGTCTTTTAGATGCTGTCTCAGTTGGTTCAGGTACAGCTCCAGCACTCAGAGCTGGTGCTGTTTGCATAATTAAGCTCAATATTGCACATCTTGCATCTAACTGCGTCGTCTTATTTTCTCAAAATGATTCCACAGATAAGTTCGTTTTGACCACTCCTTCTTTACAGTCCTCCATTTTCTATTTTGACGCCAGCTGCTGTGCTCTGCGTACAAACACCGGAAGTCGACAGCTTGAGACTAGTTTGATAGATGTTTTCAGTTGACTAATCATGCCTAACCTGACGTCATGTGTTGCCAAATAAAAAAAAAGTTACAGGCAGAGGATTTGCAGAGTTCAGAGGCAGTGCGTAAAGAGCACATGTTTTGTTGGATATGTACTTTTAAAACAGAAAATGACGGACACATTTTTATCAATTTGTATTATACGTTAACTGTTATGTAAAAACAGTATGAATTTATTTATCGGTTAACCGTTAAACCTATTACATCCCTAGTCTGGGGTTAGCTCTAGAGTAAAAAAGTGACAGGGTGTGCTTCCAGTGGCACCTGCTTGGAGTGTAGGGGTTATGAACTTGCGTGTGGAACTTAGATTTCTTTGTTACAGTTACACATTTGAAACTATCAAAACCTCAATTAGGTGCGTTTTAAAAACTACAAACTGACAGAAAACACAAAAAACAGATTACCATAGTAAACTTAAGGAACTTGAGGGGTTAACCATTTCATGATCTTTATGACATGCTTACCGTACCGTATGCGGTTTCCAATCTCAAGATTTCCTTTGGCTGTGAGGTCTGGTGTTGAAAGATTATGGAAAATACATGGTTTAAACTTCACTATTTACCACACCTTTTGCATACACATGCCTTCCGCCATCTTGAAAATGCAGCGTGGTTATCATGTGGTTTTGACGAACACTGCTCGGTGCAGTGCTCCAGTGTCCTGGCGCCATGCATACTGGCAACTGGCACATCCTGAAGAAATAGGACTTGGCCTATTGTGGCAAGGTAGAGGCCCCTGCCACTGAAGAAAAGTGACGGTTATGCATCCTACTGGACCGAACACCTTTAAGTGGCCCTTCCCCAAGTACAGACTGTTCTATGAATGGAAGAACATTGTGAAGAAAATCTCCCTCCTCATTCCAGTTCACGCCTGCAATAATAAATGTGAAGATTACTGAACTTTGTGATGTGTGGTTGCTATAGCAGTTGTTAAAATGTTTAGATCCTTTCCATTTTGCGCAATTGTATACTTGTCATAAGAACTGAGATTTTTTGTTTGATTCCAGTAGGAGTAAACGTGAAATTCTAGTGACGCCGGAAGTTTACCATGGTAATCTATTTTTTGTGTTTTCTATCAGTTTTTAGTTTTTAAAACTAACTGAGGTTCAAATGTGTCACTGTAACAAAGAAATCTAAGTTCCACACGCAAGTTCATAACCCCTCAGCTCCAAGCTAGTACCACTGGAAGCACACCCTGTCACTTTTTACTCTAGATCTAACCCCAGACAATGCAATATTGAAGAATAACACCAGTTCAGTTAGGACTATGCGGTACTTTAGCCTTATCCCCTGCAGTAGAATTTCCATAACTGTTTAGGGTTGCTATGTAGCGTGTAATGTACTCCACTGTAACTGGATCTTCAACAGTAAGTCTGTGGCTCTGACAGTCTACCAGCGCTCTGTTAATCACAATACTTGCATCTGCTGTTAACCCTAAAGGGTAAAAAAGTAATGTTATTAGCCAAGCACCCTAAATCAAAGGTATGACATTATAAAGCAGCTCCACCATGCATTATGAGATGCACATACCGATTCTAACACCTCCGATTAACTTTTAAAATCAAGCTCACACTTTAAGTGACAGTATTCACTGATAGTTGTACAGTAAGTACTGCAAGTATTTGATTCATTTAATGAATGCAAATCACTTTTTTATTGACAATACTTAAACTGGACTATATAAATGTACCTGCAAAAGCCATACAGACATGCTCATCAAGTGCACTGATTTTCTGAACAGTCCTTTCCTCTTGCAGCTTGGCAACAGATTTCTTCTCAACACCAAGAACGACAATATCTTTTCCTCGAATTCCAACCTTAACAAGATCAAACACAAAACCAAAACCAACCATCCATATTAAATAATGGACATATGTTTATTTCCTGAAAATAAAACGCCACCGTTTATTTGTATTGGTCCTACAAATATGTGTCCAGTGCACAGTGTCTATCTATTCATTAAAACTCGTAGTAGTAAGCTCACTCACTCAGTCTTACTCGTAAACCGGGTTAGGCTTCGCTCTATACATGCAAGTCATACAGTATGCTTTTGCTGATACCATCTTTGAACAAAGGTGTACTTTTAAATACAGTACGTACAACTCTAGTACTGTATTAACTTCAAGAATTTAAAATGACGCAGCTTTTGTTTATTGTTGATGAATGCATTTCAGAAACAAAGCCAAATTTAAACTCTCAGAAGTGGAGCCTTTCTTCACGGCCTCTTGCGCATATTCCTCTTGGAAGAGGAGACCATTGGGCGAGAAGACGGTGAGCTCTGTCGTATCTGGCAGTCATTTTTTGTTACAAAGTTTACTTTTTCAATAAGAAATATCTATAACACCACTTCTACGTAGCCTCCCATGCTGTGGCTTAATTTCAATTGATGCAGTTGTTTAAAGCGCACGGTGACCAGGGAGGAATAGTCCAATATACAGTGTGTGTTATGGGTGGGGGGTGAGGTAAATTAATTATTTGTGTTTGTTGTTACTGTTACCAGGCATTACAAGTTACTAAGCAATCAATAAATCACTTACAAATGTCAATCGATTTAATCCTCACTATATAAATACTGTATATTAACCAAAAACACTCGATTCATATGCTGCAAATTACATTTTCCCCTACAATGTGCCTTTTCCCACTGCCTTTCTGTGCGAGAGAGCCCAATTGAAGGAAATTAAAACCTAAACACTAGATAATAATAATACCACATCGTGTATGACTTTATAGTGAAATGTGAATATGCTTTTAAATACTTTACACAAATGATATATTGATTATATGTTTGTTTTTTGCTATCCCCACTACCTTTCGCTACTCAGTTTGATCTCCGTTGTGTTGCTTGAACAACTCCAGACTCGTCTACCGAAAAAGATCAGGGGGAGTGCGCAATTATACATTAATTTAACGTGTGTACGAATGACCTAGGCGGTAAAATTCCACTGCATAATTCATACATATTTAGTTAGATGATGATGAAATAAAAGTTCAAATTCACAACCCTTTTCAAAGTGTATTAATACATTGATGGTTCAACCTCCCATTATCAAACAATGGTCTCTTCCTTTCCTTTGCACATGGCAGAAGGGTACTTGGCAAGGCGGAGTTTTAAATAGGTTATTGCTTGTTTACTAGGTTATGAGTAAATATATCAGTTATCGGTGGTTTGTGTTTTTAAAGTTAAGTAGTAATTATAACGGCACCTTTTACTAAATAGTTTGTAACTTGAGTTTTTAAAAAAAATAAAAAATACACCCCTTCAATAATGTACCATTCTTAAATTTCCTGCAGGGTTACTGGAGTTAAGCCTAGGAATAATCGTTCACGTTGGAAGGGGGGTGGTTTAATTTTTAAGTTAAAGAATGCTAGCAAATTTTAAATAACCACAAAGTAAAATACATATATTATTTTTATGGTGTGCCGGTAAGACATATAATTTTAGTTTTTTGTCGATGCTGCAACTTCTATAAGATATTTGTCATTTTGTTTAGGTCAATTCTCCCTGGCCGGAATGTTCCATTGTTAAATTTCACCCGAGTTGTGCTGTACGGAGTGTGGTTTTTTGCTGTAAGAGTGTTGTTTTGGGCTGTAATTCTTGTTTATTTTATTTCTATTTGCAGAAAAAAAAAACATTATGTCAGTGGCATTTGCAGCTCACAGACAGCGGGGAAAGGGCGACATCACACCGGCAGCTATTCAGAAGGTATATGTTGTTTTTGTTATTTTTAAGTACTGTAGATTTCGTGTGTTTGGAGGTTAGCGATGTGCCCTATTCGTGTTGAAAAGCTTGGAAGAGACATTGGTTACGATGTAGCAAAGTGCGGTTAACGCAAAATTGATTAATGTAATGCCGCGAGAGAGAAAAAAACATATTCAAAATGATTCGTCATCAGGAAAATGTATTTATATTTAGTTTGAAAATCATACGGGCCTAGTATAATTTGACGCTGATTCTATCTCCTTTGTTAGAAAGTACCACGGCGACTTGTCCTAGGCTAATAAGGTTGAGGATGTGAGAACCAGGCGCGCTAGTTGTGTTGTACTTTCCTTCCTCTAATGCAAACTATGCAGTTTGTTAGGCATGAAACACCGCGCTTTTTCATTTTGGTTAGCAATGCTTTCCGGGAAACCACTATAAAACTGCATGTATTTTATTGTACTGTATGTTACATTAAAGCAAATGCTACTTCACAAACTGTTTTTTATATTAAAATGATATGCGTATAATGTAGTATTTATTAATAGATGGTCTGGTCGCGATGGGATTTTCTCCACAATGGCAGAAGTTTGCGCAATTATTTCCTTTTACTTCTTGCTTTCACTCTTAATGCCTCTTTGCACGTTAACATGATCTGTTGAAAACTAAAGTTTTGAGAGGCATAAGTACTGTATATCAAAGACGTTGGTTGCATATTTTTCTTTTAATTATTTGTAACATTGTCATTGTTAAATTCATATACAAAATGCAAAAGTTAGAAATATTTAGATAAGTTAGAATAAATGTTAGCGAGATAACCAGTGCAAAACTCATACGTGTACCACATTATTTGCAAACTCACTCACTGAGCTCAGTAGAGCAGAAGTTGTTTTTGTTTTGTGTGGGGAGGACCCACTCAAAGGCAAATCACAAGGAATAGTTTTTTTTTTTATCAAGTATATAAGTACCACAACCAGTTACCGAACCGTAACCGCAAAATAACATTTCTGTACGTTTAACTGTGTGTGTGTGTGTGTATATGTATGTGTATATATATATATATATATATATATATATATATATATATATATATATATATAAATGTGTGTGTGTGAGAGAGAGAGTGTGAGTGTACTGATTTACAAAAGAGAAGTTTCCACAATTTCCTGAGGACCCATGGGCAACATTTGTGGACTCCCATAGCAGTTTGAGAACCAGTTACAGTAGAGGGAGCCAGGGAGCTGACATCTAGTGGGGAGAAGTACATTTTGACACATTTGTGCGCAAATTAAAATAAATCCTCAGACCATTTTGTAAAGCAATATCATAAACAAGGGTCTGCTTGGGCAAATTATTTATACATATATTTTTTAAAAGCTAGTTTACTATCCCCTGTGGACGTGTTTCCTTATTCCTATTGGCACTGGAATAAGATAACTTGACAGGCCATTTTGGTGTACTACTTTGTCACGGTCAGTACTGATGCTTGACTGGAGGTCTTGAAGAAATCTTGGGAACCACTTCTGTATGAAGAAGATGTTAAATATTATGACGGTAGTTTCAGTATCTGGAGAAAAGAGCACAATGAGCTATAGAGGGCAGTGCTGCCTTACAGGATTGGAGGTCATGGCAGTAAATGCCTTCAATTGATAGGAAAGTGTCAGGAATATTAGAAGGTGTAATTTCCACTCCACGTGGTCTGGATGTAGGTTGCAGGTATATACAGGTGCACTTCACTTATAACCTTACAAGAAAGCTTAACTTACAAATAACGGGAGTTTATTATTTGTACAAAATACACCCTTTTGGGCCGCACAATGTAATACCATTTTATATATTTTCGCTAAATGTAATTAGTTGTATACATTATGCGTTTAAACTGTACAACGGCTGTGCCAACAAAAACATAGAAGAATGTAGAAAAGTAAACAGCAACTGTTTTTCCTGCCTGACGTGACAAATACAGCAGTGACTGTCATTTACTGTACCTTATTTGCGCAACATATCTACCTGTGGAACAGGAAAACTGTATGTATTAAACCATACTGTGTGTATTAAACGCAAAAACCTGCCTGTGGAACAGGAAAACTGATTGTATTCTAAGCAAGCCATCTGCCTGTGGAACAGGAAAACTGCACGTATTAAACGGTATGTTATAAACGACTCAGTTTTAACCAGAGTAATTCCCCATTAAAACCCATGTTGTTTGGTAGGGACATACCTCCTCAATACGTTGTAAACGGAACTCCGTTCTAAGAGGATCCGTTATAAATGGAGTGCACCTGTATGTAGAAGACTACTTTTGTTAGTACCGTCATTGTTAGAGGATATATGATGCCGTCATACCTGGCAACATCCTGACACAACTATTTATAGATTACACAGTACAGATTGTAACGTAACTTGAATGCTAAGCGTATTGAGTTGATTTCTGCCAGAAATTGGGCTTATCCCAGAGTATCGTACAGTGCGTCAGTCAGGGGAGTTCTAGTATTTCTGGCTAAAGAAGCCCATGTGCTTTCTAAGGCAGAAATGAAGTAAATAAATGAATCCATCATGAATATATCCTTGGAACATTTACCAGGTGGCTCTGCTGTTTGACTACATCCTCTCTTGTCACAATGCTGGAAGAAATCTGGAAAGCCTAAGATGAAGTAAGAGGGCTCAGACACAGTATTTAAAAAAAATAATAAAATAAATAAAATAAAATCACATTAGCTTAGCGTCATTTTACAATTTCGTTTTCTAATCAAAGGACACCACATTGTTTAATATCGCCTAGAAGACTTTGAGTGAGTATTTGTGAGGTGGGTGGAAAACCATGTATCTGCTAAAAGCAGTGGCTGTTGGTTATCTTGCATCTCCATTAACAGCCTAATGGAAATGGTATAAGCCACTTTATCAACTTTGATGAAAGCTAAAACAGGTAGATTTTATATAACTTTGGCCAAGTGTTAGAGGTTTAGGGCTATATTTACTCAGGTCTTTAATTAACTCCTGTTTTCTGAAAGCTGTAAAACCCCTATTACAATTACAGCACTAGAACCAAGCAGCTAAGTAATATAACCAAAGTTCTCTGAAGCACTCGCAACGTGTTTGCTTCAGTCTTGTACACATGCAAATGTGATGGAGAGCGAATGATGGTTTTTTCGATTGGTTAATTAAACGAAAACTAAGGCCCCCAATGTGTACTGTATACAGTACCAGTCAAAAGTTTGAGTACACTTGCTGGAAACTAGGTGTTTTCATAATTGACAATGTTTTACGTCTTATACGTTTCTGTAAATACTTGAAAATGAAAACACATGTTACAATATACAAAACAAAACATAAGGAGTATCAAAGCAATGTTCAAGAAAATTGAAAATTGTCTCTAAATCTTGGATTCCTCAAAATAGCCACCCTTTGCCTTAATAACAGCCTCACAAACACGAGGCATTCGGTTGACAAGTTTCAGCAAGAAATCACCCGACATGTCTTCCCAGCTCTTCTGCAGCAATTCCCAGAGATGTAGGGCACTTGTGGGTAGCTTTCCTTTGACTCTTCTGTCCAGTTTGTCTCATACAAGTTCTATGGGATTGAAGTCTGGAGACTGGGCAGGCCAGGTCATTAGATTGAGTTGTCCTTCACTTTCCTTCTTCGCCAGATAGTTCTTGCACAACTTTGAGGTGTGTTTCGGGCCATTATTTTGCTGAAGAATGAAGGACTGCCCAACTAGCCGTAATCCTGATGGAATGACATGCCTCTGAAGTATGCTATGATAACCATGCTGGTTGAGCTTGCCGTGGACTTGGTATAGATCACCAACTCTGTCACCAGCAAAGCAACCCCAGACCACAACACTGCCTCCTCCATGCTTGACAGTGGGAACCACACATGCAGAACTCATGCGTTCACCCTCTCTGCGTCTTACAAATACTTGGCGGTTGGACCCAAATATTTCAAATTTTGACTCATCGGTCCATAAGACCGACTTCCACTCCTCAAACGTCCAGTTTCTGTGTTTTTTGACCCAGGCAAGTCTCTTCCTCTTATTCTGCACTGTTAACAATGGTTTCTTTGCAGCAATTCTTCCAGTTAGGGCAGCTTCACACAATCTGCTTTGAACAGTTGATGTTGAAACATCTGTACTTCTAGTAGCATTTAGCTGAGCTTGTATTTCAGGGGCAGTTAATTACCAGTTTCGCAGACTTGTGACTCGAATGAACTTGCTCTCTGATTCTGAGGTCACCCTTGGCCTGCCTGACCTTGTTCATTCCTCATGAGTGCCAGTTTCTTCAAATCGTTTGATGGTCTTGGCCACAGCAGTTACAGACACTTGCAAAGTTCTTGCGATTTGTCTTAAAGATTGACCTTCATTTCTTAAAGTAATTACAGACTTTAAGAAACGAAGGTCAATCTTTGTCTTTTTTCTTTGCTTAACTGAGCGTATTTTGCCATTTTCTGCTCCCTTACATTCAGGAATGACAAACTTGTGCCTATGCTACCTATATTTATAGTAATCATGGACCCTCACCTGTTAACAATAATTGGTGACAAAACGTTAATTAGGTAATATGATAGTTAAGTCAGAGAACATCTAACAAAGACACTTTTATACTTAGGCCAGTGTTCTAACACTGTGTTATACACATTTCAGACTTTTAACTGACTTGGTCTTCAGACTGAAATCCCCTTGCTTTGGGTGACCATTTCATTGAAATTGACAAGATTTACATTTTCATTTTAAAAATACAATTTTTGAATGCAATTCACTTATGATTATCAGCTTATATAAGTACACGTATCATATAATGAAATATTAAATGTTTATAGACAAGTTTATACAGTTAAAAGCATAGATAATCATGAAAAACCTGGTTTCAAGCAGGTGTACTCAAACTTTTGACTGGTACTGTATATTTGAGGCAAACCCTATACATACCTGTAATTATAATTTAAAATTGTGGAAAACACCTTATTTGTCTTTTTAAGATGTTGTATTAAAACAACATTTGTGATTTTTTTGTTTTTTGAACAGTTGCTTGATGAAAACAATCATCTTATCCAGTGTATAATGGACTTCCAGAGCAAAGGAAAAACTGCAGAGTGCTCACAGTAAGTAAAGTCTTTAGTAGTGTCTAGTCAGTGAGGCGCTTCACAGCTTTTTGCTTTCTCCATTATGTGATTTAGTAAAAAACTTCATACAATAAATACAACTTAAGGCAAGTACTAGAAACTGTTAGAAACACTGAAGGCATTAGACAAAATGTTCGTCCACTCCAGTACCTCAAATTATGATTGCGTTCTTGAACCTACTACAATAATGTCAGTTGAAATAGTAACATTGTTTCTTAATGAAAGCATATAGAATATTTCAAAGAAGCAAAACATTTACACATGCATAATATGACTTCTCATATTTGGTGGGCATGGATTTCCCTAGACAGATAGTAACTTTAAGCATTACACATGGTTTACTCAAGTGTAACAAGGACTGATTTTATTAACAAATAATTAATAACATTTGGTACATTTGCCATGCATTTAGGCAAGGCATTTTGTATGACTGTAAAATTGGGTAAAACGTAGACCTCACCTCAGCGTAAAACTGATGTGGGATTTGTGTGTTCTTGCCATTACATCTTGTCTTCATTACAAAAATTAAAAGTTTAATCATACTGCATCTGTTTCCGGAATCTTTCCTTACATTTTCAAGGGCTTAATCATCTTTTTAATTCTTCCAACAGGTATCAGCAGATGTTGCACAGAAATTTAGTCTACCTGGCTACAATAGCAGACTCCAATCAGAATATGCAGTCCCTCCTGCCTGCTGTGAGTAACTATGAAGGGGAACTGTAAAATAGTCCTGTTTAGGCATTGGGTTTGTTTGCAGGCTTGAATGCATTTCTTTCAGGAAATTAAAATAAAATACCCTAAGAAATCAATTTGTCAGCATTGGTATTGATCATAAGCATAACCTGGTGCTGTGGGAGACTTTTTTTCTATTCTAAATCTACTCTTTAAACTGCAGAAGCTTTTTTTTAGACTACAAAAGCTTTCAAAGTAAAATGACTTGAACTTTGTGTGTGTCTTGTAACTGGTAGCAGCAGGTGCCTGTCCTTTTTTGTATAATCTAACCATTTGCTGTTAGTTTTTATTTATTTAGCAAGATTATATTTATTTACATTAGGACTTATATTTCAGTATGTAGGCTTTAAATATATTTCTTATCAGTTAACATTATGTTGTGGTATTCTGTGGATATTTTTCCTAAGATGTGTTGATTTATTTCATATACTGCCCTATATATCCCTGTAGCCTACTTGGTTCCTGTGCTTTAGGTCACATGGAGGAAATCTGACCTTCAGCACAAAGTGATTAGATACCAGGAAGCAATAGAAACTTATGTTGTATTGTATTAAAATGAAAGAAATAGAACAGATCTGCACAAGAATAATGGGGGGATGATAAAGCTGCTGCTTCGTCATTTTAAATAGGAGTTCAGAAACTGTATTTAAATGCTGCGATCCCCGGTCATAAGGGGGCGTCTAAAATTATATTTTTCTGAAAGTGTACATAATGTGCGCAGGGAGGGGTAGGGTGGGTTTAGTTGTAGGTGTACTTTTTTTTTTTAAATCAAAAAATGAAGTCACTTCCAGAAATATTTGCATGCTTTCCTGCAATATTACTATAGCCACCAGAGATGTCACATTTGTCAGAGTTTATGATACTACATTTGTTTGAGAAAAAAATGGATGCTGTCTACGCATATTTCCTTCACACAGTGCACAGGAGAGAATAGAAAGACAAAAGTCAAGTTCCTTTCTAGTATGTGTTTCATAATAAGTGTATTGTATGATCGATAATTTGAATGGCAAATGGTATTACAGTGCGCTAAGGGTGTTTTTATTTGGTATAATGTGTTCCCTCAGTATGAAAATATGTGCACAATTTTTTGAAATAAATACAACTATTGTATGTCTAAATATCTGCTAGAGATATTGTAGAAATAGGTCGTGACCTCCCCAGAAAGTAGAATGTCACATAGTACCAAACAACAAAGCTGCTAAACTAATAGTTTTGCATCACCCTATAGAATTAACTCATTTTGCTTCAGAAAGTCGAATGAAACCTACTGAATAATTTAGGTTAACATATTGAATTCCATACCACTGTATAGTTTTCCATATACTTAACGAAAGATTGACTTAACGAAATCTAACATGAAGTACTGTACTACTGTTATGGCTTCCGGTAGACTTTTGCAATATCATTTTGTACATTATTTGATTACATGATGTTAAATAAAACGTCAATGATGTTCCTATTGTTTTTATTATATCTTCATCTTAAAATTCTAGGTGATGCAAAATGTTTGCCGATAGCTATGGATTTGAGGGGGGCGGCATGCTCTCTACGTGTATGCTTGCTGTATTTGATGATAATTTTGGACACCCCTAACACCAACACACACGTTTTGGCTAGTGCCTTCAATCTACAGTGTACTTCAGTCTCCTTGAATACTTGACTTGGTTTCTTATAGTATTACCTAGGCATACTAGAATGAAACTAGTTGAACAATCTTAACTGTTTTTTTTTTTTTTTAAATATAGATTTGTATAGTTGCCCTAAGAGAGAGAATTGGCCCACTACAGTTCTGGTTCCCAGAAATGCAAAAATAGTTGTTCACCTAGATTTTCTGTACTTGATTTCAGAAATCTGACTCACCCACCACAGAGATAAAGCATGAAGTGAGTATATGTTTTCTTTTGTGGTATCTCCCTGGAGTCATGCCATCAAATTCCCTGATTTCAGGGCACAAATGTTATTTGATAGCCATGACTGCTGAGGTCTTTAGCCACAACATTGGTGGGATAGTGAACCATATACTTTAACTGTTGAATATTTAGTATCAATTTTATCAACCAATTGATCGATACAAGTCCTGTCTTGGGAGGGCATGGAGTATAAATAAATAAATACAACTTTTAAAACAGAAACTGTGTTGAATTGCAGCAAAACTCCACAGACGAGCCCTTGTTTGAGAACATGTTTCGTAATTTTTAGGAATAGTTTTCAAATATGCAGCATGAACCTAACATAAATCTGTGCAAAGTGGTTAAATAAAAAAGGTTTATGTTAGAGTTAAATTGCATTGAACTCTTTTGATTATTAGATCTGTGCCTCCAAAAGAATGGATGTAACTTTAGCTTGCTGACTTCCCAAAGTCCGCCAAATTATTATTTATTTATTTCTTAGCAGACGCCCTTATCCAGGGCGACTTACAATTGTTACAAGATATCACATTATACATTATTTCACATTATACAGATATCACATTATTTTTTTTAAATACAATTACCCATTTATACAGTTGGGTTTTTACTGGAGCAATCTAGGTAAAGTACCTTGCTCAAGGGTACAGCAGCAGTGTCCCCCACCTGGGATTGAACCCACGACCGGTCAAGAGTCCAGAGCCCTAACCACTACTCCACACTGCTGCCCCAAATTGAACTGTAGCCATGTACAAGTTGTGATTAAAATGTGGGTTCAAATTA
Source organism: Acipenser oxyrinchus oxyrinchus (assembly GCA_030684275.1). NCBI lineage: Eukaryota > Metazoa > Chordata > Actinopteri > Acipenseriformes > Acipenseridae > Acipenser > Acipenser oxyrinchus. Next base: position 87,704,660 of record CM060250.1, read on the forward strand.
TATTGCTGTTAAAATATAAAATATATTATATCCTTTTCTGTACATGCTGTAATGATGCCCCAGACCACTGTTGAGACAGAGCTGTTTGAAATTGAAAGGACACAGAATGAGGCATATTAGGATTGTAATAATGTGATAATAAGAGAAGCTTTGTGGGGCATCCTGTCTGCCACTTTGTCCTGAAATTTACACTAGAAGCTTGGAAAAATCCTAATCCGTATGTCGTGACAAGTCCAAATCTCATTCTGTATAAAATAAAAATAGTTGTATTTGACTAGTCCAAATGCAGCCACCTGCATTACTAGGGAATACATTTACTAAAACCATTTTCTTCTTTATTAGTTTTCGTCATTTTATGATTTTGTTATTAGGAATTTGTTCATCTTAAGAACTACAGTATATAACTTAATGTTTTATTTGTTTATTTTTGCAGAAGGTATTCTGAAATGTTCCAGATTTAGAGTATTCAACCTTTCTTTTTAACCTTTATTGTTATTATTATTTATTTAGCAGACGCCTTTATTCAAGGCAACTTACAGAGACTAGGGTGTGTGAACTATCACCTGCAGAGACACTTACAACAACGCCTCACCCAAAAGGCGGAGCACAAGGAGGTTGTGACTTGCTCAGGGTCACCCAATGAGTCGGTGGCTAAGCCGGGATTTGAACAAGGGACCTCCTGGTTACAAGCTCTTTTCTTTAACCACAGGACCACACAGCCTCCTACCAACCCAATTCAGGCCAGATGACCATAAGTGCTGACCACAATACTGATTGTAGCTGTATTGGTAAAAAGACCACCAGAACTCACTTTTAAAAAGATCCAAATGTACAGCACAGTGTTGTCACAGAGCCTACTACATGGCTTATAAATGTAGAATGGGTATGGAATTCAAGTGCTTCTAGAGGGTCCCTCCTCTACGTCCCAAATGAGACTTGTTCATAGTGGTGTGTGCGTATGCAATCTTATGGCTGTGGAGTGAAACTCGTTACTGCAGCACCACGTGCAGTACCTGCATTACAGAGGCTTTAATTTCCCAGCACCATTCAAGGGCACTTACTGAATTAAAGTCTACTTTGCATCTGTAATTCAAAAGGTGTTTTGTTTCTCCAGCCTCCTTCACAGAACATGGCTATGGGTCCAGGGGGCATGAATCAAAGTGGCCCACCCCAGTCCCCGCACGGTCACAGCATGCCCCCAGAAGGAATGGTTGGTGGAGGACCCCCTGCCTCTCACATGCAGAACCAGATGAATGGACAGATGCCTGGTAAGTAGCTCTGATCGCATTGGGGTCGCCTAGCAACCTAGTAACATCATGGGGCCTGAGGGAGGCTAGATTGCTGATGACGGAACTACTTTGAATAGTCCTAAGGGAAGATGCGCTGATTTTTCTTTTGCACTTTAGAGCTCTGTGACCTGTATTCAGTGTTCAGCAGACTGCCATTGGGCTTTGCTTTAGCTGAGATACATTTCTAGCATTTAAAAAAAAAAAAAAAGAAAAACTGGCTGGAACTAGTCTGTGCTCAGGTGCACAGTGGGGTAGACTGAGGAGTTTTTGGCATGGATTTGATACATCTTTGAAATAATGAATATTCACACAAATCGACGTGTTAAGTAGACAAGAGTTGTTTTTAGTGATGAGGTGGGGGGGTGGTAAATATTTAATCTCTGAGATGGGTGCTTTGTCTTCTAACATGATCATGTACAGTGTCATACTTCGGGAGGTTGATTTTAGGAATGTGTTTTCAGTAACTCAGTTTAGGGTTTTTAAATCTTTAACTTTTGGTTTCCATTACTTATACTTACTACCATAATTGAGAAATCCAGGTTTACATTTGTGTAGCATTACACAGCATCTCCCAGAAGCTTAAGATACATTTAAATTGTAGCAATTTAGCAAAATGGGCAGGAGTTTGTTTCCTGTTTTGCAGAAATAGTAAGCGTATCAAATATCTGTCCAACTCGATCCATATTTAGTCGAATCACTCCTATACACGACCCCAAAAAGGCCTTCGTAAAATGGTTTCCACTTGTGCACATTCATTTCACATTTTTATTCTAAGGGATTGTTGATATCTTGGCACCTCATTATTCATGTTGTTAGTTATACCTGTTTCAATAGAAATGGCAACATTTGTAGATATTGCCTCGTATATGGCTGCCCCTTTTATTCTAACTAAAGTTTCTCTACATGTAAAATGTTTTTGTCAGATATAAACTGGTCGAGATAGATGTTGATCAAGGCTGGGTATGTTCACTCAGTAAATTACCTTAAACTGTTGTCTGAAAGGTAGTTAAAGCCATCTGGGGAAGAGCACTGTGTAACAATTACAGAATTGGGCAATGATTTGTACTGTCACAGCTGAAAAAGCTCTTTGGTATGGACATTTCTTAAGGCTTTTGACGCACTTGGCTGAAAGACAAAACTGTGTTACCAGAAGTTATGTTAGTACTGTGACTCACTTTGTTAGGTTTAGGCACTACAATATGTTCGCAGAAACACAAATGTTTTGTTTAGATGGTCTGATTGTAATCAATGCCCTTATCGTTTGACAGGTCTGTGTCTTTATTTTAACCTGGAAGAAGTCCAGATCTTTGGCTTTACATTATTTTAATTGTTTTGAATTTACTACGTGTGTTGCTTAGCTCAGGTTTTCAATAGTAACAGAATCTGTATGGCCAACATTCATACCCTATAAACAGCCGTTGAAAAATAACCATACAAGCAGGTACAAATTAATGTATGCTTAACACAATCTACTTTTATAAACTGCTTTGCGTCAGACCTGACAGGTGGAGTGTTGTGTGTCCCTGTTGTGGAATAGTGTAACGGGTATACAGGAAGGCGAGCGTTTTGATTTCATACTTTTTTGTTGCACTTGTATGTCCCAGTAGAGGACCCAGCAAATCAAAATTTGTAAGGAAATTGTTTGTCATTCCAATGAAGGGAGGTTTGACGAACCAATTTCCATTTTAAACAATTAAATATTCTTAAGATCAAATATGTATGTATTGTACCATCCAGGAAAAGAAGGAAATTATTCGGATTGCACAGGGCTCCAGGCAGTGTACAGAAAAAGGATTCCCTCTAGGTCTACAGCTGGTGCCATAATGCCTCTTCCTTTTGTAAAAATGTGTTATATTATTTAAAATGCATTATTTACTTATATAGGGACATAAATATTGCATTCTAATTTTGTCAAATCTTATTTTGATGCAGCAGTCTTTTAAAATGTTTGACTACTATCACATCCCTTTCTATATCAAGTGCAGAATGCATAAAGGCAGCTCTCAAAGCGCAGGTCAGAAACATGGGAAGCTAAGAGGTACATTTAGTATTCTCTAGGTGCACTGTTACAAGAGGCATGACTAGAATAAATACTTAAAGCACAAGGAGACTGAGCAGAACATCAATGTGCAGTACATTTTTAATCATTCACATTTTATACCGTACACCAGAATATAAATCTGCATGATTTGAATTGTCATATTTCACAGTACTTAAGCATTCTCAGTAGCATTCAAGTAAACAGTAGACCACAATCAGACCTGTTTTAATCCATGATCGTTATGTCTGGGCATCCAATTATTATATAAAAAAATTTTCTGCAATTCAAACTGGATCAGTTACACGGTGTACTCTGAACACCTCTGACTTGGAATCAGCTTGCATCAGCAGAACCCAATTAAGCAAATTAAATTTTTTATTGCTCTTGCGAATGTGTTCATTTATTTAAAAGCTATGTCAGAACTTCCATGGTGTTTTGAGAAGCACGCCGTGTGCTCTTTTTGCTGGTTATTTATAAATGTATTTGTTTGGCCCATAAAACGTCATAAACTAAGCAAAATCACCAGGTAAAAAATTACTTGTTGACTCAACAAAGACAAACTCAAGTGGTTTAATCTTGTGACACATGCTGGAAAGGAAAACTGGAACATCGCAAGCTATATACTGTCTCCTGCACACAAGCACGTTTTGTTTTTTGTTAAAGGTGAACAATGAAGATTTTCATCCTATAATGTTAAAATTTAAAGGCATGAAGATAGGCTTTTAAGAGTACTGTATCTTTTTTTTTTTTGTTTTAAGGACCCAATCACATGCCCATGCAAGGACCTGGACCAAACCAGCCTAACATGCCAAACAGCTCCATGAACATGCCACCTAACAGCCATGGATCAATGGGAGGCTACAACCATTCCGTCCCATCCTCACAGAGCATGCCTGTACAGAACCAGATTAATATGAATCAAGGACAGCCTATGAGTAACTACGGCCCTCGACCAAACATGAATATGCAGCCTAACCAAGGTATTCTTTAAAGAATATTGAAGAATGCAAAATTTGTGTTATCTTCTTACCCCGTCAAACAAAATACTTTTTATTTTTAAATACAAGAAGCAACTTGCTAAAATAATTCCCTGCCAACAGTATTCAGCTAGGTGGCATATCAGTTTTTATTTTTCAGTTCTTTCTGACTTCTGAGATAAATATATACCTGCCGATACACACCAGATGCGATGTGATTTTTTTTTTTTTTCATCGGGCGACAAGATACTTTCTCAGCGACATGACCATACACACCAAAAGCGACCCAGCCGCGATGCAGCAGGTTTGAAAACTGCAAAATCTATAAAATTATTAAATTGCTATTGACAAACTATAATCCGGACTGGTACATGTTTGGCAACATGTGGAATTTATGAGGGTCTTCTGTGATGGTATTTCAACATATATAGCAATAAATCATACGTACCAGGCTTATCCAGTTCCTTCAAAATGGACTCCCATATATTATCTTTCATCTCTATCTTTATAATTGTGGTGATCTTTGTTATAAAGCTGTGGGTATTTTTCCATGGCAAGTATTATTTTTTCCTCTGTCATTTTGGATACTGCTTCACCCTGGTGGACACCGTGCATTGAAGCTGTTCTCTGATTGGTCAATTCTCTAGTGGTCACGCTAAGAAATCACAAAAATAGGATTCAATCCTATTTATTTTGTGTCGCTTCCGTGTCGCTTGTAGTATGAAAGATACTTGGCAAAAGTGTAGGTTCAATTAATTTTGTCGCATCGCTGCCCATTTTCGCTTGTTGCATCACATCTGGTGTGTACCGGCCTTTCACTTGCAGTCAGGACTTTGCTAGTTCTTCCAGTAGGTTTTGTGTGCAGGTTTTAGTGACTTAATTGTGGATATGTGTCCTTTTTGCAGGTCCTATGATGCACCAACAGCCACCTTCTCAACAGTACAGCATTCCTCAGGGAGGCGGGCAGCATTACCAGGGCCAACAGAACCCTATGGCAATGATGGCCCAGGTCAGCCAAGGCAACCATGTAATGGGACAGAGACCAATGCCTCCGTACAGACCGCCACAGCAAGGTAAGAATGGCAAGGATTGTAGCTCAATTTCCATGGATTTTATTTTGTTGTATGTCTAATGTTTATAACTAAGGGCCATTTATTTCTCAGCAGCTGCTTTTATACATAAAGGATAAGGGCTTTCAGGCAATACATGTCACAATGTATCATATATGCCTCATGTATAAGTGATTTTAGTTGTAGCACATATCATATCCATGAGCACCAGTGCTTGCATTTCACTTTCAGAAAGGGAGGGGAGGGGATGGGAGCCCCCCCATAGGGTTCCAATTTTTAAAATAAAAACTGAAAAATAATTTAGTTTTTCTAATCACTATATCAGGGTCAATTCTCCCTCTTTTTCTGTAAGTTGCTTGGATAAAGGCAACTGCTAAGAATAAATAATAATAATAAAAATTAATAATAATAAAACAAGCAAACAAACAACATTAATACCCATATATTCAAATGAAAAGGTGGTTTGTGCAAAGCTCTCACTTTAAATTATCTACAGGTGCATAGCTGCAAGAAATAGATAAATAAGTGGTGTGTAAAAGTCATGTTAGATGCCATATAAAAACCAAGAGCGATAGTTTGAGGGTTTATTCATGGCATGTCTCACCAAGGGTGTATTTAGTTACACAATGATACTATGGAATTGGGGAATGCACCTTTGACTGTGTACAGTTGTAATATGGGAAATAGCATGCTGCAGTTCGCATACTCAATGAAGTCCTGCTCTGAGAGCATGTAACACAGCCAGTTATGTTGTATTAAATTCACCACAGCAAGCACACTGTCATATTTTAGGTATTTCAAAACCACTATTTTTCATTACCACAATCTGAGAGCTAAATTGTGTGGCAGTTTTTCAACTGCAATCAAGTAAGCTGCAGTATTTAATTTTTAATTTCTCTCTCAGTAGTACACTGTGTATTTCTGTGCATTCTCCCGTTCGCTGTTCTTAAAATGGTCACGTTTGAGAAATAAACTCTCTTTTCCCTGCAGCAGCTCACGCTGCATTTACTGTTTTTCATTATGGTAACGTCTTAAATTACTGTGCCTGCTTCTTTGGCTGAAGGTATACTGTATCAGCTCAACTAACTAAGGAAGCTGCTGTGCAATTAAATCTTTCTCAAGCTCCTGATGCTAAACAGTATAACCAAATCTATTATATCTGGGGTAGATGTGGCTGCTAAAGAAGTACTCACACATGTTTGGTCACCATTACAACTGTTGTATGAAACGGGTTCCCTTTCAAGTACAAAATGTAACTGTTACCATATGGGTATTTACCTCTTAAAGACTCAAAATCTGAGTGAGATATATCAAAGCTGTTCACAGAGAGCATGTGACGCAGTCATGGCCTCACAGATCTTTGTGCCATTTTTCCTTTTCAAGACTAACCTGACAGGAGAGCCTGGTTCAGATAAGTAGCCTACATGTTGCTACTTGTAATCTTTTCATGCAAATTTATTGTTTACACAAATATTTATACACTGTGTTAGTATTACTAATTTTGTGTATATTGTGCACTACAGCCTGTTGCTTGTTACATCCCACTGCGACCTTGTGCCCCGCGTGAAGTCAGTGGCTTGTGTCGCTCCTTCCCAGGGATCTAGCAACATAACTCAGCTGACTTTTTGTGCTCTCCCCCCAGGCTGCATAGCTCCAGCTGGAGTTAATTTATTTTCTCGTTTAAAATGAGACGTTTATATTAACTGTAATTGTTTAATTAATGTTTTTTTGTGGAGAAAGTTCTTGTTTGTGTGGATTTATATACACGCACATATATATTTCTGTTGTTTTTTACAGATACTCCGCGCACAGCTACTGGGCTCAGCAGCGCTGCGCAGAACCAAGATACATGCTTTGATTGTGATTTTCTTGTAATCTCATCCACAGTATCTTTCTGCTGTTTTGGTGACTGCTTTTGCATCACCATTATGAAGGCTGTTAGTACCCTTAGTCTTGTGTGTGGTAATGACTTGGTGGTTTTGCCAGTGGCCTGTACAGGTGGGCATCCCTGTACATTGCTACCCACGGCGACTGCAAACCAGTACCGAGGTCAGCGACCCACTCCGTTCCCGACCCTGGTACCGAGCCGGGACCGAGGTTACCGCACCGGTGCCATATCCATACCGGCCGAGTTTCTACCTGGTCCTACACAGCCCGCTACTGACCGGTGCTCATGTCCCCGGTCTAGTTTGGGTCTTCACCTGCTTGGTTGCTATATATAATCAGATTGAGGCAGCGCCTGTACATCTGTATACTATACACTGTATTGCTTGCTTCTTGCATCATGCCTGGATTTTATCCCTGCGAGACATGCAAGGACAGATGCTCTTCATGCCTGTGGCCAGAGCACGCCAAGGAGGCACTGGCTAACCGCCTATTCTGCAAGTTTTGTACACCTTTCTCTAAGCACACGCTTGAGAAACATTTCTCCCACAGCTCTACAGAGCACTCTGTGTCCCTTACTCCTACATAGAGCTCTTCCCCATCACTCTCTGTTAGAGAGGTGGCTGCGTCCTCACCCCATGGCTCTGTGCCAAGGGAGACACACCTGGGAAAGTAGCTCATGCAGGAAACCGTCTTCACGGTTTTCCTCATCTTCCTCTGCTTCTCCTCCTCCTCCCCCGAGGAAGAAGAGTCACAGTTCCAAGCTATCGGTGGACTTGCAGATGGAAAAGCTCTGAGCAGATGTTTCCCACCAAGGAACCGTTAAGGCGGAATTACTACGTGAACGTTTGGCGCCACCTGTCCCCTTGGGCTACGAGCGCAAATTGGCCACAGGAGGACATAGTGTTCATTGCCGTCCATGGACGCTACCTGTCCCAACAAGCAGTGCCGGGTTTAAGAGGTGATCCTAAAGCGTGCCAATGCAACCAGTGCATTTGACGCACGGCTAGGCAATTATAATAGCATTCTGGTTGCTTACCAGTCCCATTTGCTGAGATCCTTTTCTAAGAGTCACAAAATCTCTCCACAACAGCTGGATGAGCTGCGCCTGGTTAATAAGAACCTGCTCCGTGTGTCAAAGCTCAACGGGCAGGCTGTAGGTAGGAACCTTGCTGCATTGATAGCTGCGTGTAGGCAGCTTTTGCCTTACCAGGCACGCTTGCCTGACGGGGACAGAGCATCGCTGCTGTGCTGTCACCGCGCACAGGAGTCCACGAAGGAGCTGGTTCACCTGCTGCCTTTGTGCCCAGCTCTAGTGCGCAAACCAGAGGCAAACTGGCACCCTTGACCTCAAAACACCAGCACAGCCGGCTGAGTCTGCTGCCAGAGGTGATGGTCAGAACCAGCCCACGGCTGCTCGCCGCAGAGGCTTAATAGGTTCCGCCGCCCTGTGCAGAGACAGAAGCAGGCCAAGGCACAAGCCAAGAAGCATCCCAAGGAGTTTTCTGCCACAGGTCCAGGGCCCCTTTTCAGGGGGCCACGTGGAATATTGGTGTCGGTGCACCACGGACATCTTGGTGCTTGCTGCCGTTCAAACTGGCTGCTCATTGCTCACTGCTTCCACCTATTGACGGTGTCTCGTCACTGTCTAAAGGCATTCTATTGGTTGAAACAGCCTGCCCATCTACGACTCGGCGTAGCGCTGGGCAGTGTCCCTAAGAACGTGTCCAGCCTGGGCTGGGGCGCTGTGTGGAGTGGCAGGCGGGCACAAGGTGTGTGGCAGGGTCTCCACATCAGTGTTTTGGAGCAGCAGGCAGCAGTTTACCTGGCCTTGCAGAATTTTTTTGCAGGAAGTTCGAGGGAGACCTGTGCTTGTCCAAACAGACAACACGACAGTAGTGGCTTACATCAACCACAAGGTCGGCCTCAGGCCGCCCAGTCTCCATTGTGTGGCCCACAAGCTTTTGCTCTGGGCACATGAGAACCTGTTCTCACTGGGCAGTATATCTGCCTGAGGTGACACTGGGTGGTGGACCTCTCAAGGGGAGTGGAAGCTTCACCCTGAGGTGGTGAGCCTCATTTGTGAGAGGTTCGGGAGAGCAGAGATTTATCTCTTTGCCTCCCAGGAATCAACCCACTGTCCCCTCTGGTTCTTCATAATAGGAGGCGGGAACCCGCTGGTAGTAGATGCCTTAGCACACCAGTTGCCGAGGCAACTGTTATATGCCTTCCTACCATGGAGACTGCCCAAGCGCCGTGACCTGCTTACTCAGGCACAGGGGACCTTATGGCATCCGACCCATCAAACCTGTAGCTCTGAGTCTGGCCCCTGAACTGCATTTAAGCCGTCTGGGTCTGTCCAATAGGGTTATTGACACCCTACAAAATGCCAGAGCAGCGTCCATGCGTTCCAAGTACGGGTACAAATGGGGCGTCATTCAGACGTGGTGCCTACCTCGTGGGGTTCGACCACATGACCTGTCTCATGGCAGTTATACTGCACTTTTTGCAGGACCTTTTTGACCAGGGGAAATCCCCTTCCACGTTAAAGGTCTATCTGGCAGCCATTTCGGCCTGCCATGTCAAAATTGACTGTCTTCCCCAGGAGCTCACGTAGGAGCTAAGGCGGGACAATTTTTGGAAGGGGCTCATCGGCTTTGGCCTTCAATGAATGAATGAATGAATGAATCAATGAATCAATCAATCAATCAATCAATCAATGTTTATTTTATATAGCGCCTTTCATAGTGGACCACCATCACAAAGCGCTTTACAAGATGCAGTAACAAGAAAATCCATAATACTTTAAATACAGAGAAATGCATAATACATGATACAGTAAAAAAAAAACAATGCATCAGGCTTAAAGAGCATGGAAAGCAAGAGAGAACAGGTGGGTCTTGAGAGTTGATTTAAAGTGAGCGACAGTGGGAGCATCATGCACCAAAGCTGTTAGAAAGTTCCAAAGAGTTGGAGTCAAGTGTGGTGCACTTTTGCTTGGGGATAACAAGCAGGCCAGAGTTGGAGAACCTCAGCTTGCGGGCAGGGACTCAGCAGGTTGAGGAGGTACTCGGGACCTGTGTGATGAAGGGCATTGTAGGTGAGCAGGAGAGTTTTGAAAATAATCCTGAACTTTACAGGGAGCCAGTGCAGCTGGGCAAGATCGGGGGAGATGTGTTCACGTTTTTTACATCTGGTAAGGATCCTGGTGGCGACATTCTGAACTAGCTGCAGTTGGTTTATGGTGCGTGCCGGGAGACCACCATATAGAGAGTTGCAGTAGTCGAGTCGAGAGGAGACAAATGCATGACAGAGTATCTCCGCATCCAGGAGGGAAAGGTTGGGATGGACTTTGGTGATGTTTTGAAGGTGGTAGAAGGAAGAGGTTGCTGTCCAGAAGTACGCCAAGGCTTCGTACAGTGGGGGAAGGCAGCAGCAGACCATTTCCGAGGTTCAGGGCAGCTATATTGAGATTCTTAAGTTGAGTTTTAGATCCTACTAGAAGGAGTTCAGATTTGCTAGTGTTGAGCTGAAGAAAATTGGCAGACATCCAGGCCTCTGTCTTGAATGCAAGCCGAGAGCCCGACCATGGCAGAGGGGCTTCCAGGGTCGAGTTTTAAGTAGAGCTGGGTGTCGTCCACATAGGAGTGAAACATGAGGCTGTGTTGGCGGACGAGGTGACCCAAAGGAAGCATAAGAATATTGAAGAGAAGGCATTTTCCATTGCAAAAGCCTGCTTAATTTTTACAGAAGCCAGGACAAAGGTTACACTCCATACCAATCCTGCCTTTTTGCGGAAGACGATCTTGGCATTTCATGTCAACCAGTCTGTGGAATTGGAGGCGTTCCATCCAACTGCTTATCAGTCTGAGAGGGAGCGACAGCTCCATACACTCTGCCTAGTGCAGGCCCTGGCTGTTGACAGGATGAAAAGTTGGATGCAATCCAAACTATTTTTGTCTGTGAGGCTAAATCCCATGGTCAAGCCAAGTAGAGGCTATCCAAATGGATAAGACACAGTCAGGACTGCCTATTAGCTGGCCAACTTTTCCACTCCAGAAAAGCTTACTGCCCATTCCACCAGGGGCATGGTAACTTCGTTGGCTTTATTACAGGGTGCATCTGTCAAGGGCATATGCAATGCAGCGGTGTGGGCTACTCCCCATACCTTTACTAGGTTCTACAGACTGAATGTCGTGGATCCTCAAAACCCTGACTTTGAAACTAGAGTGTTAACGGCGGCTTCCCAGTCGATCATTACAACACAGGTATAGAGGTGAGTTCTCCATCATTGTTTTAGCCTTAGCTACTTGTTACTGGGGTTCCGTATGGTAACGCACAAGGCAGCCTCTCTGCTAAGCCTTGTAGCATTGCAATCGTTTTTCAATATTGCCCTTGCGACGGCTTTGGTACACTCACCCATTCTGTAATGGTTAGATTTCGTACTTGAAAGGAAACGTTAGGTTATCATAACCCTGGTTCCCTGAAATAGAAACGTAGCCATTAACCTTAAAGGTCGCTGTGTCCATGATTGCAGCAGGCTTGAAGGAAAATTGACGCTGAGATCTATGAGTGCAGTACTTTTATGCCCTTGGGGGCAGGCCTTGACTGTGTTGCAGGCTCTGTGAGCAGCTTTAATATAACTCCTGATGTATTTTTTACATTTATTCTAGTATTATTTTTGTCTTCAGCTGCTCCACAGGCTCCTACAAGTGTAGGACAAACTGAGTGCAGACCTAGACTAGACATAATGCAAGGCAATACACTGAAGTCCTCTACCCATAGCTGTTGTTTTTGGTATAGCTTAACAATGTCGACACATTGCAACTGTGTGTGTGTGTTTTCAAAAGATAGATTGGTCCATGAGGAGCATTTTGTTTTATGTATTGGATTACATACAAAGTCATTACTGTCGATTTACCTATCTGTGACTTTCCTTTCTAAATAACGGTTATTGAGTCTTGCATTTGTTTGGAGTCATTCTGTTTTTGTTTCTTCAGGTCCTCCTCAGCAATACGCTGGCCAGGAGGATTATTATGGGGAGCAGTACAGTCATGGTGCACAAGGCCCTCCAGAAGGTGTGTATACACAGTATTACTCCAATAGTAATCTGTTTTCTCTTTTTAATTTGCAATGTTCTCAGCTACCACAATAATCTGGATGCGTGAATGAAAATGCATCCTTATACATTTCTGAAGCATTAAAAACAGTTTGTTGCTCTTTTTTTTTTGTTTGTTTTAATGCGAGTCTCGTGCCGTCCTGGCAAAATGTTTATTGTTTTATTTGTTGGCTATTTAATGCAGAATTTTTTTTTTTTTAAACTAACCATTAATCCAGCGCTCCAGATAAGCTGCGTACTGGGTGTTTTATGCATTGAAAAAATATGAATTTTGCATGATAACTTAGAAATTCTAGAACGAGAAAAGGTCATTTGGCCCACCTATGCTCACTAGCTTTGGTGCCAGCGTGGTCCGCTGGCACTTGGGAGAGGAAAAACAAAAACCCCTAACCAGGTTAATCGGGAAATGAAACCTCTGGGAATCCTGAACTAAACGGACCGCCCTTCCTCAAGACGGCTAGCTAAATGTCTTATTATGGTCACAGAAGGTTATACTGTATTGTTCATGACAGCATCAGTCTTTTCTTGAAAGATACAATAGTCTCTGCTTCAACAACTCTGTCCGGCAGCCTGTTCCAATGGTTCACCACCCTTTCTGTGAAAAAGCTCCTTCTCCCCTCGGTTCTGAAATTATTCTCAGCAGTTACTTTGTTTAACCCCTTGACAATTTTAAATCCCTCTTAAGTCTGGCTTGCCTTCTTTCTAGGCTACACAGATTCAGCTGTTTCAGTCTATCTTCATATGACATACCCTTCAATCCTATAATTAATTGTGTTGCTCTCCTCTGTACTGTTTCCAATACCTCAATGTCTTTATTATGATATGGGGACCAGAACTGTACACAGTATTCTAGGTGTGGTCGTACCAGTGCATTGTATACTTAATATAACTTCTCTAGATCTGAATTCAGCTGTCTTGGCTGTATTACGTAACATTCTATTTGCCTTTTTTATTTTTTAAATTTTGTTTTTATAGCTTCTCCGCACTGTCTAATTGGCTTGAGATTCATACACTACTAACCCCCCCCCCCACACACACACACACACGCACACTTTTCGTACATCGCTTCCTCTGTTTTGTTACTATTCATGTTCTACTTGCCTCTAATGTTTTATCATAGTTTATAAAACTATCATATTGTGGTTACTTAATATTTTTGTTTCAAAATCCAAACTTAACTCTGGCAAGTAATATATTTTTTTTTTCGGACAGATAAAAATTGACCCTTGCTGTCTGTCTGTCAGACATGACAGGTTATTTTTAAAAGATAATGTTGAGACCTGCAATGCTCAGCATATTACAGATGCCTTATGGCATAATGCACCAGTCATGTTGAATAAATAAATAACCCAATTTGCTTCATAGAGACAAATTAAACTGACTGAATAATGTTTTTGTTAACAATTACATTCATATACATTCTAACGTGATGCAAAATTTTTGGCCATATTTATTTGGTTATATATATATATATATATATATATATATATATATATATATATATATATATATATATATATATATCAGTACTGTGCAAAAGTTTTAGGCAGGTGTGAAAAAATACTGTAAAGTAAGAATGCTTTCAAAAATAGACATGTTAATAAATTATATTGATCAATTAACTAAATGCAAAGTGAGTGAACAGAAGAAAAATCTAAATCAAATCCATATTTGGTGTGACCACCCTTTGCCTTCAAAACAGCATCAAGCATCAATTCTTTTAGGTACACTTGCACACAGTTTTTGAAGGAACTCGGCAGGTAGGTTGGCCCAAACATCTTGGAGAACTAACCACAGTTCTTCTGTGAATTTAGGCAGCCACAGTTGCTTCTCTCTCTTCATGTAATCCCAGACAGACTCGATGATGTTGAGATCAGGGCTCTGTGGGGGCCATACCATCACTTCCAGGACTCCTTGTTCTTTACGCTGAAGATAGTTCTTAATGACTTCCGCTGTATGTTTGGGGTCGTTGTCATGCTGCAGAATAAATTTGGGGCCAATCAGATGCCTCCCTGATGGTATTGCATGATGGATAAGTATCTGCCAGTACTTCTCAGCATTGAGGAGACCATTAATTCTGACCAAATCCCCAACTCCATTTGCAGAAATGCAGCCCCAAACTTGCAAGGAACTTCCACCATGCTTCACTGTTGCCTGCAGACACTCATTTGTGTACACTCTCCAGCCCTTCGGCGAACAAACTGCCTTCTGCTACAGCCAAATATTTCAAATTTTGACTCATCAGTCTAGAGCACCTGCTGCCATTTTTCTGCATCCCAGTTCCTGTGTTTTCGTGCATAGTTGAGTCGCTTGGCCTTGTTTCCACGTCGGAGGTATGGCTTTTTGGCCGCAAGTCTTCCATGAAGGCCACTTCTGACCAGACTTCTCCGACAGTAGATGGGTGTACCAGGGTCCCACTGTTTTCTGCCAGTTCTGAGCTGATGGCACTGCTGGACATCTTCCGATTGCGAAGGAAGTAAGCATGATGTGTCTTTCATCTGCTGCAGTAAGTTTCCTTGGCCGACCACTGCGTCTCACGGTCCTCAACGCTGCCCGTTTCTTTGTGCTTCTTCAAAGAGCTTGGACAGCACATCTGGAAACCCCTGTCTGCCTTGAAATTTCTGCCTGGGAGAGACCTTGCTGATGCAGTATAACTACCTTGTGTCTTGTTGCTGTGCTCAGTCTTGCCATGGTGTATGACTTTTGACAGTAAACTGTCTTCAGCAACCTCACCTTGTTAGCTGAGTTTGACTGTTCCTCACCCAGTTTTATTCCTCCTACACAGCTGTTTCTGTTTCAGTTAATGATTGTGTTTCAACCTACATATTGAATTGATGATCATTAGCACCTGTTTGGTATAATTGTTTAATCATACACCTGACTATATGCCTACAAAATCCCTGACTTTGTGCAAGTGTACCTAGAAGAATTGATGCTGTTTTGAAGGCAAAGGGTGGTCACACCAAATATGGATTTGATTTAGATTTTTCTTCTGTTCACTCACTTTGCATTTAGTTAATTGATAAATATAATCTATTAACATGTCTATTTTTGAAAGCATTCTTACTTTACAGCATTTTTTCACACCTGCCTAAAACTTTTGCACAGTACTGTATATCCCTGTTTTATTTTATTTATTTATTTACTGATTACTTATCCTACAATATATTCTGTGTGCTTCTCTGTTGTGTTTCTGTGTAGATGAATTATACCATGATCTATTCCATAAAAAAGATTGGTATATTTCAGGCAGAAACAGTATAAAAGTAGACATTGAAGTGGTTTTTTTTTTTTTTAAATCCCTGGCATTGTGGTTCCTACACAATAACAACGTGACAAATTACACATTTTCATAAAGTAATATCATTACTGTGATTTACATATGCCTTTACACGCAAGTGCAAACTCAAATTTAACTTAAACTGTAGAAAAGGGGGCATTGTACATAACAGAAAATGCTAAGATCACAACAAAAATTTGATCACTATACTTAACATTTACCTTGCAAGTTGGGCCAGTGTTTGGAAAGCATAAAAGTACACCTGCATCTGCATCCCGATTCTGAGTCGTTTGCCAAATCTGAAGCAGCACTTTACTTTAAGCCTGTTTTTTTAATGTTAATCCCTACTGTCCTACATATCACTTTCCATTTTATAAGTCGGTGCAAGACAAGGCACGTTGTGACAAATATTAGAAATAATTATCACCTGTAATTTATGGTGGACACAAACGTGAATGTTTGCCTTCAAATTCACGTGCAGCAATGGTTGTTAGAACATTGTTTCTCCGAACTTAAGAAAATGAAAAATACTTAATGCCGCTATTTTCACGTCTCACTGCTAAAGGCTTCTCTTGTTGATCAACCAATGAGCACTGACACAAAGGGAAATGGGCATCGATTTGTGATGCATGCTCAAAATGAAATCTAATCCGAATGAAAGCTTAGGCAATCAACATGCAGTGATTGTACCGACATTAATGGTGGCCAATAGGAAACAGAATGCAAGCAGCATGAGCTGTGGTGAATGAAAGCACATTTGAGAAACATTGCGCTAGTGCAAATTAACGGAATGCACGCGCGTTGGATGAAAATTTCACCCCTGCCCTATAGTATTAACTTTTTTATAACTTGTTTTAATACTTTGTGATGGCTTAGAGCTACTGTTGGGACTACTGTTTTGTGTTTACATTCGGTAGGTAGACGGTTGTAGTTGCAATTACAATGGATGCAGTCAGTTGACTATGCACACAAGCCAGTCGCTGCTAATTAAATACGTATTCTTAAAATACTTAACTTTTGGTGGTGGTAGCCCTGTTCCTCTTCACCCCCTTGCTCTCGCTCGTTCTGGTTCTCGCTCTGGTTCTGTCTTCTCTCGCTCTTGTGTCTCTCGCTGTGGCAGGATAGTGTCATGGCTAAGAAAATCCCAGTTGTGCTCCTAAACTTTGGAACTCGTTGCCAGTAGTTGTGAGTAATTTTGCTGCACAGCTTGAGTTTGCATGTTATCAAGCTTCTTGTACTTTGTTGGTTCCTGGCGTCTCAGTGGCCAATTGTTAATATACTGCAAGCGTTAGCTTGGGAAATGATGGGACAGCTTGAAGCCTGCCTGGAATTGCCAAAGACATGGGACCAATAAATTGAGTTTTTCAGTAAAAAAAACATAAAGCGTACGGTTGAATCCACTCGCTTGCAATGCGTGTTTGTGACTGGTGAATAAGCAACTGGATTCTTGATCTTCAGGATTTCTCAGAGCTGTTTAGTCCCCCTCTACTTAACCTACCAATTTACCTATCTGTCAGCTGAATTTTTGGAAGGTAAATCTATACAATAAATATAATAATCTTTGTTTGGATCGAGTCGGGATGCTTCATATTGCTTATAGCAAGGCGATTAATAAGGAATACAATATTATCATTTATTTATTTGCATTAGTGCCGTATCAGTGCAGTTTAAAAAAAAAAATGTGGACATGTTTTTGTTTTTTAATCTTTAGGGAGCATGCCTGTTGACTTGAAAGGGAGAGCACAAGAGACTGGAAGATTTACAGAAAAAAAAGCTGAACAGCCTAGTACTAGTGGGAGGAGACTGGGTGAACGCAGTAGCTAACTACACAGAGTATCAACTTCTCGGACTATAATATTGTGAAGGGAGGACTAAATAAGACAAGTTTTTGTACAGTACATATTAACATTGCAGTTAATGTAAGGTTGTAGTTAATGCATACCCCATATAAGTCGCCATTAAAGTATGTACTGTATTTATTGGAAGTACTCACTTTAAGGTAATGTTGCATTTTACTCACCCACACATAGTGTAAACTGGAGAGTAAATTACTCATAACCTAAAACCTTATCTGGAGCGCTGCATTAATCTGAATATAAACATGTTTGTGAGGGTTTAGTCAACTTGCAGTAAGTACTCTTAACATTGACATGAGCATATGATAATCTCACCTTATTTATGTATAAAGGAAGCTATATACAGTACTGTGCAAAAGTTTTAGGCAGGTGTGAAAAAATGCTGTAAAGTAAGAATGCTTTCAAAAATAGACATGTTAATAGATTATATTTATCAATTAACTAAATGCAAAGTGAGTGAACAGAAGAAAAATCTAAATCAAATCCATATTTGGTGTGACCACCCTTTGCCTTCAAAACAGCATCAAGCATCAATTCTTCTAGGTATACTTGCACACAGTTTTTGAAGGAACTCGGCAGGTAGGTTGGCCCAAACATGTTGGAGAACTAACCACAGTTCTTCTGTGGATTTAGGCAGCCTCAGTTGCTTCTCTCTCTTCATGTAATCCCAGACAGACTCGATGATGTTGAGATCAGGGCTCTGTGGGGCCATACCATCACTTCCAGGACTCCTTGTTCTTCTTTACGCTGAAGATAGTTCTTAATGACTTTCGCTGTATGTTTGGGGTCGTTGTCATGCTGCAGAATAAATTTGGGGCCAATCAGATGCCTCCCTGATGGTATTGCATGATGGATAAGTATCTGCCTGTACTTCTCAGCATTGAGGAGACCATTAATTCTGACCAAATCCCCAACTCCATTTGCAGAAATGCAGCCCCAAACTTGCAAGGAACCTCCACCATCCTTCACTGTTGCCTGCAGACACTCATTCGTGACCGCTCTCCAGCCCTTCGGCGAACAAACTGCCTTCTGCTACAGCCAAATATTTCAAATTTTGACTCATCAGTCCAGAGCACCTGCTGCCATTTTTCTGCACCCCAGTTCCTGTGTTTTTATGCATAGTTGAGTCGCGTGGCCATGTTTCCACGTCGGAGGTATGGCTTTTTGGCCGCAAGTCTTCCATGAAGGCCACTTCTGACCAGACTTCTCCGGACAGTAGATGGGTGTACCAGGGTCCCACTGTTTTCTGCCAGTTCTGAGCTGATGGCACTGCTGGACATCTTCCGATTGAAGGGAAGTAAGCATGATGTGTCTTTCATCTGCTGCAGTAAGTTTCCTTGGCCGACCACTGCGCTCACGGTCCTCAACGTTGCCCGTTTCTTTGTGCTTCTTCAAAAGAGCTTGGACAGCACATCTGGAAACCCCTGTCTGCCTTGAAATTTCTGCCTGGGAGAGACCTTGCTGATGCAATATAACTACCTTGTGTCTTGTTGCTGTGCTCAGTCTTGCCATGGTGTATGACTTTTGACAGTAAACTGTCTTCAGCAACCTCACCTTGTTAGCTGAGTTTGGCTGTTCCTCACCCAGTTTTATTCCTCCTACACAGCTGTTTCTGTTTCAGTTAATGATTGTGTTTCAACCTACATATTGAATTGATGATCATTAGCACCTGTTTGGTATAATTGTTTAATCATACACCTGACTATATGCCTACAAAATCCCTGACTTTGTGCAAGTGTACCGAGAAGAATTGATGCTGTTTTGAAGGCAAAGGGTTGTCACACCAAATATGGATTTGATTTAGATTTTTCTTCTGTTCACTCACTTTGCATTTAGTTAATTGATAAATATAATCTATTAACATGTCTATTTTGAAAGCATTCTTACTTTACAGCAGTTTTCACACCTGCCTAAAACTTTTGCACAGTACTGTGTGTGTATATATATATATATATATATATATATATATATATATATATATATATATATATATATATAATATTAAAAAAAATTTGTTAATGTGGTATAGCTTTTTCAGTTTGTTTTTGAACATCTTTCATCGATTTTTTTTTAAACCAGTTTTGGCCAAGGGACATTAATATTTCTTCCTATCTTCTTGTCAAATTTAATGTAGGTCATAATGATTACGGTTATCAGCAACCATCGTATCCTGAACAAGGCAACGATAGGCCTTATGAGGATTCCTCACAACATTACTTCGAAGGAGGTATCTATATACCTTCACACACGCACACAAAGTATATATGCAAGAGTATTCCCACCAAAACACGACGGTTCTTTTTTCCTTTTACTGCCCATGCAGAGCTGTACTAGTCGCTGGCTTTTGCTAGAAACGTTTACACAAAGCTTTTTTTTTTTGCTCACCATGCTAAAACAATGTAAAGTTTCTGATGAAAAACAGCTAAAACCTTTATTTTTATTTTTTATTAAATCTTTATTTCTTTCAAAGCTTCTAATAAGTTACAACATTAACAGAAGTACATAGGTCAGTTCAGCTCCATTTAAATCTCATGTTTCACATTTCTGTGTACAGCTAGCTCCCTTGTTGAATTAGTGTAGCTACTCTGTGCTCTAGCTGTTATTGATTTATTTATATGTTTTTATTCCTTCCTATGCTGTTGTATTTTGAATGTGATGTTCCAGTCATTGTAATGCTCATTTGACAGGGATGCTGAAATACACTGCAGTTCAAACTGAAACTATTGTATGTTTGGCTTTAATACAGTCTTGTTTGGACAGTTTTATAAATGTATGTAATTTTATTTATTTTATGTAGTGAGCGTGTGTATACTATCTGTGTACAGTTTAATGGTACAGGCTCAAATGCTTTATTGCAGGTAATTCACAGTATACCCAACAGCAGGAAGCCTATCAGCAAGGACCCCCACAGCAGCAAGGCTATCCACCTCAGCAGCAGCAGCAGCAGTATCCAGGCCAGCAAGCTTACCCAGGGCAGCAGCAAGGCTATGGTAGGTAGCCACATAAAGGCATTGATTACTCTAACATTGTAGTATTTTTCATGATAAAGCAGCATGTACAGTGAAGATCCAACAAAATAAATGTATAATGTGAAAATAAGGATCGCCTGTGGAATATGCAGATCCCTGGTGACTAGGGATATAACTTATTACTGAGTATTATATCCTGAAAACTGGTCACCCAGTTGTGATGAAACAATTCTTTGCCACAGATAAATGCTTAGGATCTTAAGGGTTACTTTTTCTGTCTTTGAGATGGGTTGGTCTAATGAAGGTTACATCTTCAGAACTGTTTGCCTGGACTTGAACAGATTTTTTTTTTGTTTTTGTTTTTTGAGAAGTTATCTGTAGATCCCACCATGGGAGAAAATTGTTAAACGTGTTCATTTTTATATTGTGAAGAGATTTGTTGTGTCAATCAAGGTAAGGCAAGCATACATACAAGCAAGCTTTCAGTACCTCTTGTATCTATATATGTATTGTATGTACATAATTTAATCTTAGATTTGCTGTATTCAATTTATTCAAATTAAAACTGTCTAAAAAATTCATCCTTGTCATGAGTTGTTTGAAAAGGATCCCGCTGAAAGAATTTTTTTTTTCTTTCCTTTCTTTGACATTTGTGTTGTGCATGGATAATTTTCCTATGTGAAGGGATTGCTGCAGGTCTCAGACTGAGAATTTCACTTTAAAAAGATGATAAAGTTGATAGGTAGTGTCAAATTAATGGCAGTGACAATGTGGGACTCATCTCTCTTAACCCTTCTGCTACAGCGCCGCTAGAAATCGTTCATATATGAACAATGATGTAATGGTGACGTTAGATGCCCATTTTAAGCCTTTTTAAGCAACCATTGATTGCTTGCTAAATGACTGACATCTCCAAAGGTTCCAACAACCAATCAGAGTTGTTTTATTTAGTTTCAAAACAAAATAAAGCTAGATGAGTGAGTTTTAGTTTTCTGTCAGAGATTCGGCAATCTCAAGCTTACCAGAAATACTAAATCGTCCAAAATGTTTGTTTATAAACCCAAAAATAAATTCACAAAATATTAACTGTAGTGAAATATTCATAGGATAAACTTCAGGGATGACTCTCCAATCAAAATGCATTTCACTAAAGCCCCAGGTAATTGAGATACCTTTTATTATGAGGTGCATTTCAGTATCTTAGGTTTCGGTTTCGATTACCATATATATACCATGATTTTAAAGCACAGCATTACCGGAGTGCATGCTAAATTGCTTTGCATAACCAAGAATGCTTACCAAGCTTTTTACAGAAGATGTTGAGGACTTGACCGATCTATCTGATGGCGAACGTCTTCACATTACACACCCGTCAATTTGGTGTAAAATTTGGTGTAAAACACACCCGTCAATTTGGTGTAAAATAAAAAGCAGACACAGTATTTATAAAATCTATGATCCTAGTTCCTGGGGGTTGTGGCTACCACTGATACTTTTACAGGTTTTAGGTAGGAGATCACTTAATTACACTTATGGAGACATTTCTAATGAAATGAATTTGAGTACATTTTTTTTACATTCAAACTAGGTAATCGTAGGGTATATTTCATCATAGAGTAAAAACTTTATTCTCTTAATCTTCAGACGCTCAGCTGTTTAGAAAGGTACAACATGGTATACTTTCAGTGGATATTGGTCCTGATACACAAGCCGAAAGTCAAGTTATGTCAGTCAGACCTCAAACAAGTAGAATGTTCACCAGAACGGAAGGGTTAATCCGGTCAGCTTCCTTTACAAACAGCCATGGGCATTTCTAGTGTCAGTTAGGGCTTTACATACATTTTTTTTAATTGATATAGAAAACACAGGCTCCCTTGAGAAAGAGATATGTACAGCATATCGAAATGTTATATATATATATATATATATATATATATATATATATATATATATATATATATATATATATATATATACAGTATGTATGCATATAGAATATAAATAAGTAAGATTTACAGAGAAAAACAGATTAATCTCAGTTGCATAAGTGTTCTTTTGCTTTGCTACCCCTTTGCTACTGCAGCCCTAAATCAGCTCAGGTGCAAATTATTTGTTTGAAAGGTCACAAAATTAGTGAAATGGGTTCAGCCTGTGTGTACTCAAAGTGGTTTAATTTGTAGATAATTTCCCTCAGGTATATAAAGACTTTCAAGCTGCAACTCACATAGTGATCCAACAAAGCAACCATGAAGACCAAGGAGCTTTCGAAACAACAAGTCAGGGATAAAGTGGTAGAGAGGCACAAAGCAGGAGAAGGGTACAAGAAAATTTCAAAGGCGCTGGTTATCCCTTTCAGCACAGTGAAGTCCATCAGAAGTAGAAGATGCATCATACCACCCAGACACTACCCAGATCAGGTCACCCTCCCAAACTGAGCAGCTGGGGAAGGAGGAAACTTGTTTGAGATGTCACTCTGAAGCCAACAATGACCTTGCGAGATCTGCAAAGTTCAGTGTCTGAGATGGGAGTCAGTGTTCACACATCAACAATAAGCCGGTCCCTACACAAAGCAGGCCTGTATATACGGGTGGCAAGAAAGAAGCCATTACTCAAAAAACCTCATCATAAAGCATGTATGGCGTTTGTGAAAAAGCATGTAGATGATACTGCAGATGTGGAAAAAGGTTTTGTGGTCAGACGAGACAAAAATTGAACTTTTCGGTCTAATCTGGCACAAGCCCAACACTGCACATCACCCAGTCAACACCATCCCAACTGTCAAGCATGGTGGTGGCAGCATCATGTTATGGGGATGCTTCTCTTCAGCAGGGACTGGGAAGCTTGTCAGGATAGAGGGGAGAATGGATGGTGCAAAGTACAGGCAAATCCTTGAGGAAAACCTGTTTGAGTCAGCCAAGGCTCTGAAACTGGGGAGGAAATTCACATTTCAGCAGGACAATGACCCGAAGCAAAAAGCCAAAGCCACACTGGAGTGCTTGAACAAGAAGAGAATTAATGTTCTTGAGTGACCCAGTCAAAGTCCTGACTTGAGTCCAATCGAAAATTTATGGTGAGACTTGAAGATTGCAGGCCATCGACGATCCCCAACAAACTTATCAGAACTGGAGCAAATTTCCCGTGAAGAATGGGCAAAAGTGTCACCATCCTACTGGTGCAAAGCTAGTAGAGACCTATCTAAAAAAACTCATAGCAGTAATTGCTGCAAAAGGTGCTTCTACCAAGTACTGACTTAAGGGGCTGAATACTTATGCAACCATTAAATTTCATTTTGTACATTTTCTTTGCAAGTTTTGCTGACATTTAACCTCCTCCTCGTATAACAGTGTTCAGTTTAACCACTACAGCTTTGAATAAAAAAAAGTTTGTTTGATAAACTGCACACATTATTTGTAATTCAACAAAATGTGAAAACTTTGCAGGGGGTGAATACTTCTGCAAACCACTGTGTATGTCTGTGTGTGTGTAATAGCTAATAGAGAATCAAAGGGTTAAGTGATGTTTCAAATCATTTTACAGGTCCATCCCAGGGCACCCCAGGACAGTATCCCAGCTACTCCCAAGGGCAGGGCCAGCAGTATGGGGGTTACAGACCTCCTCAGCCTGGCCAGCCGCAGCAGCAGAGGCCTTATGGATATGATCAGGTAAGGTGTCTTAATGGATAAGTGACTTTAAATTGGGAATCTTATATTTTACATACATTAAACATTCTGTGCTTTTAAAATTGTGATAGTGCCATGTCATATTTTTTATTTTCTGTCTTTCTGAATTCTACATCCTGGTCTTAGTACAAATAAAAATGGTC
The DNA here is from genome assembly GCA_030684275.1 of Acipenser oxyrinchus oxyrinchus. Taxonomy (NCBI): domain Eukaryota; kingdom Metazoa; phylum Chordata; class Actinopteri; order Acipenseriformes; family Acipenseridae; genus Acipenser; species Acipenser oxyrinchus. Next base: position 87,728,968 of record CM060250.1, read on the forward strand.
TCTGATGCTGGCTGACTCATTGTATTAATTGTTTTCAGTCTGCGTGGTCTTGTGGCTAGGAGTAGGGGCGTATGCATGTACACATGCTTGCTGTGACAAATAAAGAGCTGTCTGTTTGGGTTAGCCGTTCTTAATGGGTTTACAGTTGGGAGTAATGGAGAATGTACCAATAGTCGGTTTCTCTGAGGCCGATCTGCCTGACTTTGGTTCCTGGCAATAAGCCTGAAACTACCCCTTCCCTGTCACATGCATCTTGCTTCCCTTCCAGTGAGTTCCAATATTCTATATATTCTTTTTAAATGATATTTTGTTCTGGGTCATTGTTTTCCATTAGGTACTTTTAAGTCCAAGTTCAGATTAAAGTGGCTTGTTACAATGAATATAATGATTCTGAAATATTTTACATGGGGGTGGGGTGGGGTGGGGTGGGGCGGGGAGTCTTATAGCCCATCATGTATTGTCTTATTTACAATTGGGCTTTTATGACACTAGAAGCCCACAACATGTTTAAATAAAGTATTAATTTACTCAGTAATTTGTACCAATGTATGGACTGCCTGTGCAGATTTAGTGGTGCACATTGCCAGAGTGTGAATTGGTATCCTGTGGTTTTGGTTTGCTGCAAACATGAATTATTTATCATGTATCTCAACTTCACTCTCCATAGCAATTGGGTCTTATACCTGTTTTCCACTGTACAAGTGAGCCACGCCAAGGCTGTACCGAGTCCTCACGGTGCGGTTAAGGAGAGCCTGGGTTGTTTTTTCACTGCAGAGCCTAGCCGTGCTACTGACGTCACACGCAACGAAAGACAGTTGTTATTAATTAGTGTTATTAATTAGTGTTATTAATTAACTCAGTTTGCCAAAAGATCCAAGTGGTGTTTAAAAATTGACCAACGGTACAGCTGAATCTTGTATTGCTATATTTTGTAAATTTATATTTAGGAATTTCTTTATAATCCACAAATTTTACTGCTTATATCGACTTAATAAAGTTCAATTAGTTCTGTTGAATGGGGGGGGAAAAATAAGGTCTTTAAATATGATTCGCCAAAGATATCCTGTTTTAAGGATAGTTGTTTTTTCTAGAATTGTTTTTTGTTTGGGTGCTTGGTTCTGAGCCGGATTCAGATGTCTTATGAGGCCAGAGTTTCACGGTTTGGTTCTCGCTCAGCTCTACAAATACCCAGTGGAGAACCACCCGCATGCACTCAATACCTGATGGGTCGCAATTGCCAGTGGAGAAGGGGTATTAGTCTTAAAGATCAAATACAGGGAAATTAAAACTGCACATTTTGCATTTGCAGCAGCTAAAACCACAGGAGGGCACCATTACACTTTTTTAGAGGGGTTTATTTTGAGGGGTTTGGATTTAGAATTTAAATGGATCTTTTAACGTCAAGCAATATTTCAACTTTAAATATAATTGCAATCTCAATGGACCAATCCACTTTGGGACTTTATATGTGCATGCATAAAGTATAAAAATATTCATTTGAGATGGCCTAACAGAAACCTAACAGAAATGTACCAGCTTGTTTACAGGAGGGATCCTGCTTCAACTACACAGCGAGTCGGTGCTTGAGTTGACACAAAGCCACTCCCTTCGATCTATGCTGTATCCATTACAATCACCTCTCATCGTGACACCAAACTGTTACTCTAAGTTTCAATTTACATAGTTTTATATACAGTATTGTAGATGGGTTTAGTATTTTGATATGAATAAACTTAGTAATTAAACACAATTTACAGTACATGTGGCCAAGTGAAGAACCTAAGAAAAATACAACCATTTACATGGCAGCCCTAAACCAGTGTTAAATGACACATACTGCTAATTATCCATTTTTAGCAGTTTTTATAAGGCAAGTTTTGGTTGTGTTTGTAGAGACAAACGCTAAGAAAAAGGAGCATTCTGCAGCAAGAAGGCAGCTTTTCATGCAAAAACTTTAATGCATAAAACAATGGATGCTGAAACTTATGGTAACTGTACATTTTGATGCCACTGAATAAGATCATTAAATAAGGGGGGTGGTAGTATTACAGTGTATTCTATGTGGTCTTTTAAATGAGGCCCAGCTATTCTTTTGATATTTTTATTTTTGAAATTCAGGCCATCATGAGGAAATAAGGACCGGTTATTTGAACCCCTGACTATATCTATATGACATGAAGGTAATGGTACTGTAAACCACTTGAATGCAGAGCTAGTCCTTGATGATTCTTGTAAAACTTTTATTATGTTGTGTATTATTATTATTATTATTATTATTATTATTATTATTATTATTATTTTACGTTGCTTTGTAATCAGGGGTCGAAATAATCTCCTTGTGGTCCTTTTAGAAGATTAATAGAAAAGCACAGTGGCTGTCTGTTCAAAACAAAGAAATGAATTCACTTTAGTCATCATTGCTGCTTGCATAGTCAAAGGGGAAGGCATAGAGGGGATAGTTTAATAGTAATGGAATATAAACATCTTTTGTCCCCCATCCCCCATCCCCCATCCCCATCACAAACAAATATAACTGATGGTTCTGGAGTATAGGGTCAGAATTTGGCACATACATTTTATAGGTTACGGTGATCATGAAACAATACTATGTATGTGGATTATTCACTGTACTTATGTGTACATCCGAGCCTTTGAAAGGTGGATTCAGTAGTTTTTGTTCCTAACTTGAGACGTATGCACTTTTGTGTGTTAGTTTTAACGCAATCACTTTTTTATTTTTCTACAGTAGAGTTTTTCATCAGTGCATTTATCACATTGTTGCTCAGTACAACAGATATTCAATGTTGCATTATAACTTCTTGTTAATTATACACTGTAAATTGATGTTTTTTTTAATTGTTTTTAAAAAATTTTTTATAAAGCTTGAGTCCTGGCTACCAGAAAAAAAAAGAAAAATTATATATATATAATCAGTTTCGACCCCTGTTTAGAAATAAACATTTACAGTTATTTTCAATAATATCGTAAACAGTAAACAAGTTAGGGGAAGATCAATGTTAATCGTGAAAGCTTAATTTCTTCTATATTCATGTTGTATTAAATTCAATTGATCTAGTTTAGGATTTTGTTCTGTGATGCATTGCTGTCACCTGCTGGACAGTACTGTAATAGTCCAAATGCTCACTTGGCATATATCATTAAAACACCACTCAAGGTTTTTTTTTTGGTTCTGGTGTCTGCATCGTCATAATTGATATTTCAAATAAAAACTCTCAACCTATGTGACTAGCAGAAAAAAATACAGCTGCTTTAACATGTGTTTTATTTTTTTATCTTTGCAGGGGCAATATGGGAATTACCAGCAGTGAGGTACAATAGTTACATTCCATGAGCCAGAGTCTCCTAGCAGCCATGTTCTGCCCTCAGGACTGGAATAATTCCAGTAATGAGAATCACTAATTCACCCCTTTCTGTTTTGAATTTGCATAATGACTGCTGCATTTTCTGCAGTCGTCTTTGTACTAAGTAATATAAGGTTTTTGCAAATATCAAGCTATCTGTTTTCAACACTCTGACTTCAGTTTGTGGCTCTGAACAAAAACAAAATACAAGCAATGTGTAAGCTAAAGTTTTTAAATGAAGTTCAATGCTTTGTAAAGTGAAATTAATAGTCAGTTCGCTGACATAGTAAATCAGTCAATGTGTTTACCCAAGGCAGGTAAACTCAATGTTACAAGGTCAAAGTCTTCATGGTAATCCCATTTAAATAGTTTATTTTTTTTCATGTGTATATGTATCTATAATCAAACTAAAATGAACCCCACTAAAGTATGGGGATGTAGTGACATGTATAGAATCAAACACATTAATCTCACAGCAGTGATGCCTTAAGTGTAGTACAAGAGATACTGTTTTAATTGACCAATACTTTTAAACTTTTTTTTTTTATTTTTTGGTCAGTCAAACTGCCTTATTTCTTATATTTCAGATTCTGTGAAACATTTGCATGAATAAACAAACGTTGAAAGAAAAGAAAAAAAACATACCGCCAGGTTTTTTGGTTATTTACAGCCCTTCAAGCAATGTCTTATAAAGCAATAATGGTGTGGGGGAATAATATTAAGTTTATCTTGCATTAAGTACAGTAGCTTAATAGATAGCAAAAACATTTAATGCCCAGCTTTGTGTTTTCCTGCCTTTGGACTACCTAGTATTATACTGTATGAAGGGGGAACTGCAGAACATTGTCAAAAAAAAGGTAAAGGAGTATTTTCGGTTTTTGTAAAAAAATAAAAAAATTAAAAAAAAAGAGAATATCTTGGTGGCCGGCATTGTGCATTTAAACTAGGAACTAGCCCAAATCATGATTCTAATGCAGTTCTTGGGTGGGTGGGTGGGTGGGGGTGGGGATGCATTGTGGTACACTTATATTTTAAGTGTGTAGTTTGATCAAATATCAGTACTATTGTATCCAGGACCACCAGCGCTTGTAGGTGCCATGACAACTACCACCACTGTGTGTGTTTCAGTTGTTTGTTTGTTTTTTTCCCATTACTTGTAAAGCTGTACATCACTGGATTTTAGAAGAAAAATAAATTATTGTGATTTTCATATTGCATTCTGTTCATTTGTTTCCTTTTTCTTTGGAGATCTTTTGTACCACCTGAAACACTGCATTAATATTTCAGTGAAATAGTTAAACTATTCTTATTCAAAACTTGATAAAAAAGGAATTTGAAGTTCCCTTCATGATTAACCATATTAGAAAGAAAACACTTTGATATTTTCTTAAATAACAATGGTTTGAATCTATTGAAGCTGTTGTCACAAGTGTATCCTCCTCGAAAATACACTTGTAAATTCTGTTTGTTCTCCATATAGAAAGATAAATGAAAAGCTAAAGTCACAGAAACTTGTAGTAAACGATGCATCTGTGCATCTTTGTGGATGGTAGTATGTAAAAACACAAGCTGTCAGATCAAGGGAATTTTATGTAGGTATGAATTTTTGTATGTTCTAATGTGATTTAATTCCAGTAAGATTTGTGTGAGTAAACATAGGGAAAGTAACTCTTTTTGAAGTATTTTTTACAAATGAGGGGTTTCAAGGAAGAAAAACAACAAACTAATAACCCCCAATTAAATGTTCTTATGCAAGCTGTTCTTCCACTTTTATATTCTAAACTGAATACAATTTTCAGATAACTAACATTTTGATGGGTACCAAGTTGTTTTCACATTTTTTAATGTAATTAAGTGAATGTAATATTGTGGAACACCCCTCCACTTAAATGAGGATATATTTAAAAAAAAAAAATGCAAATCTGATGTATGGATGTAAAAAGCTTATTGCAAGCAGGTTCATATATTTCGAGCCTGCACCAGGTGCTTTCTGGCAGGGTTTGCATGTATCAGCATGATTTTCTGATTGGTAGGAAATTGTGTACTAAGAAATTAGGAGTGATAACCCACTGCTAATGAACCTCGGGCTACTGCTTCCCATCTGTGGAATGAGCGCAGACAAAATTGTGTAATTATAGCAGTGTGTCCAAATCAATAAAAATTGAATGGCTGGAGCATCTAAGCAAAGCTTTTACATTAGTAACTTGGATAAGAGCTTCCTTGTATTTCTTGGTATATAAAATCTCAGTAAAGGGGTTCCCGAGTGGCGCATCCAGTAAACGCGCTCCACGTCTGCAGGATGTGCTCTATAGTCTGGACGCTATGAAGTTCGAAGTCCAGGCTATTCCACAGCCTACCGTGGATGGGAGTTCCCAGAGGGCGTCGCACAATTGGCCGAGCGTCGCCCGGGGGGAGGGAGGGTTAGGTTAGCCAGGGTGTCCTCGGCTCACCGCGCACCAGCGACCCCTATAGTCTGGCCGGGCGCCTGCGGGCTTGCCTGTAAGCTGCCCGAGAGCTGCGTTGTCCTCCGATGCTGTAGCTCTTGGGTGGCTGCATGGTGAGTCCGCAGTGTGAAAAAAAGCGGTCGGCTGACAGCACACACTTCGGAGGACAGTGTGTTCGTCTTCGCCCTCCCAAGTCAGCGCAGGGGTGGCCGCGGTGAGCTGAGCTTAAAAAAAAAAAAAAAAAAAAAAATTGGCCATTTTAAATTGGGAGAAAATAATAAAAATAATTGGCAACGGCTAAATTTATATTTACATTTATACTTGATCTAAGTAGTGTATTTTTCATGCATGGAAATAGATTTCTTTTTTTTTTTTTTGGCTTAACCCTGGTTGGTCATTAAGGGTAAGGGTAATCCCTTGAACGTTATGTCTTAATATATCAATGGTGTCGAATTGCTTGCAGCATTCAAGGAATGAGCCCTTCTTACTCATCTCGGTCCCCAATGGGCTGTTTTATGGTTCAGATGTCTGTATTTACAGGTAAGGTAAAGGTCATAGATTTAATGAATCGAGGGGATCTATTATCTTCACCCATCCTTAAAAATGTGTCCATATCCAACACGCCTGAGGCAGGTGAATAAAATGTTAGCACGCCCCTTGAATTTGTAGTATTTTTCAATTTTTTGTTTATCACTTTTCATGAATATGTTAATGTGTAAATCTTTAAATACTGGTGTATTAAAACATTTATTATTTTTAATTCCAAGTCTAACGCCAAAGATTTTTATTCATGTTTTGTAATCAAAAGTACTCCTGCATATTCTTCCAAAATAAAACTGCAGTGTTGTTGGCTATTGCTAATTATAGAGATGTGGAATAAAACTGCAGTGTTGTTGGCTATTGCTAATTATAGAGATGTGGAAATGTTCATGCCCAGGATCCAAATGGCTTCGCTGTTAACTATGACATTGTGAGATATTTTAATTAATGCCTCACATCTCTTAACACGAGGTTTGATATTTGCCCCATGACACCCACCAGTAATGCAGGTACTTGGATCTCCTGAGCTTCCCAGAGTGCTCTTATGGTAACCACTAGTCTTGAAATATAGCTGCCCTTTCCTGTTTACAAACCACATTTACTCCCCCCATCCCACCCAACAAAAAGAGATTTGTCACAAAGGGGATCTAACTACAGATGGCAAGACAGATGCATGGCTAGACCATGTGACTGGAATGCTTTCTGGCACAAGGGGTGGAGACAGTATACTGGGGGAAAGTTCTGCTTTTTTTGTGTTAAGCCGGATTTTTCACATCATCTCATGCCACCATGCTGTCATGCTGCTCGCCAGCTGCCTTTACACCTTACCCAGCTGCCACTGGGGCTCTTGTGATGCTACATATTGGCAGAAAATAAAAGAGGGAGGGTCAGTTAGCTCAGTTTCACTGACTTGCTGCATTCCAGCTGCTATCCTATGCAGTACACACGCAGGTAGGCACTAATGAAAACCTTAGACAAACATTATCTCGTATTGCATGACATGTGGTTGAAGATGCACTCACAGTACAGTAATTATAAACAAGTTATCTCAAGCTAAACAAAAAGGGTGCAAAAGAAAACACCAGTTTTAAGAGATGGCCATGCATTTCAACTAGTTTAAAGGGCAGGCACAGGGGGGTCACTAACAGTTAACATTATTGTGATGTGAGGACAGAGGCTCCTCTGCAAAGTTGTTCTTGCAGACATTTTTCCATCATGTTTCCATTTCCATTGTTTTTCTTCTGTATATAGAAGATGTAATATCAGAGATACAATAAATAACTGTTACATAGTCCTGTTGCCAAGGAAACCAGAAGGAACAAGATACATCTTAGATTTGCATCCAGTATACGTAGTCTGGCAATAAAACATTTATAATACTGTTTGAGTTATTTTAAGTACAGTTGACCCCATAACTTAAGGCAATCCTATTGGTTACTGAACCACACTTTGCTGTTTTCTGGTCCACCGGATCTGCACAAAAAGAGACCAACCTTTTCCAACGTGGTGACCACCTGTCACAGAAAGGTTTGTGGTGATGTCAGGCCAGGAAGTGGACACACACAGGACTGCGAGGTATGATGCACGTGGAAGTGGACACACACAGGACTGCGAGGTATGATGCACGTGGAAGTGGACACACAGGACTGTGAGGTATGATGCGCATGTTTATAACAAATTCACTGGGCGCCTACTAGGGCTTGAGAGTAAAGAAAGGCGTGAGGGGCAGCGAGCTTGAAGCATGCGAGTGCTTGAATGACAATAGTGTTAGACATAGGACAGGCTGGACAGATCCCTGTACTCAAAGGACCAGGTCAGGCAGCATCCTCTGGGTGCTGAGCGGCTTGAGACGAGTAAGGGCCAGGACAAGACATACAAACAAGACACTCTGAACTCTCACCGAGGAGGATGAGAGATAGAACATACGAAAGACGAAGCTCTCAAGTCCAGGCCGGGTCAGGCAACACTGGCTGGCAGCTGCGTGGAGTGGAGAGTTAGGGAAAAGTGTCTCGGGTCCGTATAGGAGAGCCCACCCCCCCCCCACCACAGGGTGAGAGACAAGGGCAAGAAAGGTGCTCGGACCTAGAAAAGAAACTAGGGCAAGTGATAGCAGGTTGTGGCCTCCATGAGGTTAGCGCATAAGCTGCGAAACTAAAGATGTGGCCCAGGGGGTCCCCTCTGATCGGCGAGGAAGCGCCCGGGACGGCAGTGACTTGGGCAGGCCAACCTGGTCTGTCGGGGAAGTGAGAGTCACTTCCCCCCCAAACATAAGGACCCCTAGCTCCCCGCAGAACCACACGTGTAGATAGGAAAGAGACTGCAGAGCCACGCATAGATGATAGAAACGGCTGGAAAGAGAATCAAAACAAAGAGAGGTTAGTATGATGGGCTATGGATTGGAGGCCATCTGCAGAGAGGAACCCCCCACCCCATTGGGAGGAAACCTCTGGGACCTGGGCGCTCCCACTCCAGGCATACTAACGAGGGACTGGTGAGCTGCTGCAATGTCCTTGGGAGATGACCTGATATATGTCTCCACTGCTGAAGAGGACCAGCGCCCCATGGTTTTAATCAGGTGCTGGTTGATTCCGGCGCATGCTGCAGAAGTGGTTTCTCCGATTCGGAAGGAGTGGGGAGAATAAAACTGTGGGGAGAGCCTGGACCTGGACAGAAGGGTATTGAGATGGGAAGCAAACCAATGTCTTGTAATGATGGTTTTTGAAGTCGATGAAGAGAGGATCTGAAGGGAAACAAGTTCCTAGTGGCGAGGTACTTGGTTAGGGCAGAGCTGGGACAGAGAGGAGAGTCAATTTTTTGAAAACTGAACGCACTGACCTTGATGTAACAGTTTGTTATTGAAGTCCTGATGAATCGGACAAAGTGATTTCCGGGGACTGATGGCTGGAACACTGGAGATTGATGGGACTGAAAACTCAGAGCAGCGCAGGAACCTGAAGGCGGCGATTAGGCACAGAGCTTCCATGATGATGCCATCGAAAGGGGTGAAGCAGCCACGACGGACGGAGGAGATGAGGCGAAGGAGGATATCTGCTGAGATTGGTTGTGTTGATGGAGAGGCGGGAGGGAGGCTCTTCTCCATGCCCCGGTTTTTGTTAGGCGGACCTCCTGGATGGAAAGGAGCGGGGAGGGGGAGACTGGAGGCGGAACTGGTGCTGGATACCTGAGAGGTAATTCCTGATGGAAGAAGGGGCCAGGTTAAGGGATAGCCTGAGGTATGTGATAAAGGCGAGGAGGTGCTGAAGGTTATAGGTGGTGAAAGATATCTGATTCTGGGCACAGAATGTGGTGAAGGAATAGAAGAATAAGAAGAGCGAGTGGAAGGGGCTAAAGCATTCTCCCTGAAGATGCAGTCCGACTGGAGGAGGCCGGAGAGTGTGGAGTTTAGTGGAACACCAGTTGATTGAAAGGAGGAACTTGCCGCGGGTTTGGGTCTGCTTCTGGGACCGGGCTGTGAAACTTGTGGACCATCACGCAACCTCCACCATGTTTAACACTGGGCATGGTTAACTTTTTTATTCCCCTTGATGTCCTGGTAACTCCGTTGCTTCCCCCCACCCCCCCCCCATCTCCCTCACCAGTAAATCGACTGGTGCTGTCACGATAAGTTCAAAGGGTGGACTCTGTTCCTTCAGGAGTCCTGCGGAGGAAGTGCTTCACAAAAGCAGTTAGACATATTACTTCCATGGTCAGGAACAATTAATGAACAGAGCAGCCTTTTCTGAAGGTGGGGATGGGGATGGGGTGTCAAGCAAACTGATGGGAAGGATGTGAGTGTTGGGGAAGGGACGGAGTTGAGGCGGTAGAAATACTGAATTCCGGAGATGTAGGCTTTAATGGGAGTGAAGAGAATTCCTTGCATGTGCGATGGAGGCTAGAATCCATTGCTCATTGAAGCAGGATGGGTATATTTGGTTTTGAGTGCAGAAAGTTGTAAATGTTTTCCACCCGGTAGTGTACGATGATTTGGTCGCTGGGGCTACGGCTGTAGCCATGTAGTGGCGAGCAGATTGCAGAAGGTTGGAGAGTGTTGTATTTAGTTGAACAGCAGATGTCGGTGTTGCGGAGTTTGATGAGGGCTGAGGTGGCAGCTGGAGCTGAACGAATATGAGAAGTTGACTGCTGAGTTGATTCTGGAAACAAAGACAGAGAGATGAGATGCCGACCATCCTATATGTTAGTTAATACAGGATCGATCAGCGGTTCGCTACCATCGTGTCTGCTTGGAAAGGTGAACTCACATTCGGATATTTGGGTTTCACAACTCCAGTCATTCTCCTAATAGGGGAGTTGGATTTGAAGAATATAAGTTAACATAGGTAGTAGAAAAGGTTGAGGCAGGAGGGGACTGAGAATCCCTTGGTATGACAACGAACTGCATGAATTGATATAAAGTTTGGAGTGTGCGACAGTCGCAGCAAACCAGTTTAAATTATGTAGAGCTTGTGGTGTTATGCTGCCATCTAGAGGTTGTGATTGGAATTGAAACTATTGTCTTCAGTGAAGCAGGTTAACATATATTTGGTTATTGCGATTAAAATCCTTGTCTATGTATTAAACATTTGCTTTAGAACAGTTAGTGATGTATATAAATAAGTTATCGTAGGTCTACAAGAGGATCCTGCAGTATTTAGATGTCACAATTCGGCGAGTTGAAGCTCTCATGTTGCAAAAGCGCAGCAGCAGGAACCAGAAGATTGCAGTAGTGAGGCACAGGCTCCCAGTGCCTGTTAAATCTGCCTGGTCGCTGTGGCAACTTACCACTCCCAGTAGTCACTCGATGAGACATTGCCATGGTAACCAAGGTCTGTGAGGCGCCGGTGGAAAAGAGTTGCAGTATAGCAGTGTCGGTGGAGCCAGTCTTTCTGATGAAAACGCAGGCCACGTCGAGCAATGGAACTGTGCTTTGAACGGCGCTGGAGCTGGGCAGGAGACTGGATGGTGCAGGAAAGACTAACGTTGGAGCTCCTGCAGCCAAATAGAGAAGCTGAATGATGTGAACAATCACTTGAGCAGGTAGGAAAATAGATGATAATATCTTGGCAGCGCTGAACAGAGAAATGACCTGCAGTGAAAGGAACGAGGTTTAAAATATTAGCGAAGACGTTAAGCTGAAGCATGAATGACAGAGTCTGAGCGTTTGCTATAAAACAAAAAGCAAACACAAGACAAAGAGAGGAAGTAGTGCTAGGTTACTATAGGAAAAAGGGGGAGATTGACAGACAGAGCTGCCAAACGAAACTCCCGGCGCTGCCCTGGGCACGCCCCTTGACTGATGTAGCAAGAGCTGCGCGAGGCTATTTAAAGATGACTAGAAATGATCTGCCCCCTGCCACCGTCACCACTTTTATAGTGATTTCTCAATGGACCACAGTCACAGAAAAAAAGTATTGGCACCCTACGCTTATTATACCATAATTCAAGGTAACAGACAAGGACAAGTATTTAGTAAACTTTAACCACTTTTTAATAGAACAAAAAGCAAAATACACAATTTCTAGTAATTTAACAAATAAACTTTATAAAAATTAAAAAACGCTTATTTCATTTAAAGTATTTGTTCATGACAAAAGTATTGGCGCCCCTGCTTTAGTATTTTGTGTCCTCCCTTTGCTTTTATTACGGCTTGTAGACGTTTATGAGAATTCTTCACAGGTACAAATCCATTCCAGAACTTTTATCTTTGTTTTTTTCACGAATTCCAGAGTTGACTTAGCTGTATGCTTTGGGTCATTGTCTTGTTGGAAGATAAACTGTCTGCCAATCAGCCTACAGACAGACTGTATTGTTGTATTTTGTAGAATGTTTTGCTACATGGCTGCATTCAGTCAATCTTCAATCACACAAATGTCTCCAGTCCCTGAACTGCTAAAACACCCCCAGATCATGATCTCTTTGCTGCTCAGACGATTCTCCTACTTGCTGTACCCATAATTTTCTTGGGATGTCCACTTCTTTCAAACATTTCAGTTTAATTTGTTTGGTGGTACTTCATGATTATTGCTCTGATTGTGGATTTTGGTATTCCATATTTCCTTGATAATGTTCTGTAACCATTTCCTTTGTTGTAGTTTCCAACGAGTGCTTTTCTCAAATGTGAATCCAACTCCTTTGTCTTGACCATATTCTGCTGTGTTGCCAAAACACTCTTCTGCAGCAGATGTTGGAAATAATTACCTCTTATTCTGGCTATTGGTTTTATAATACAGCTTAGTTACTGTATAATGCTTTTTAATCAATGAATATATTTTAGATTTATTAATCTTCAAAGTAGATGGATAAATACTAACCATCATAATATGATGTTTTCAGGCACAGAGATATTTTTGTTTGAAATAGTTTTGTTTGTTGAGATGCTGTGCCAAGTGATGTGTAGTGTCACAGATTAATGGTTTTCGTATGGCAATAGGTAGAGACAGTTGCCTAATTTTTTAAGGGAGCATGGGCTACAGGTTAGGACCTTCAGCTGTAATAGACAGGGTCGTCAGTATATTAACTTATGACAGTAAGAGGGTTGCAGTAATGCTATAAAAAGGACAATTGTGCAGTACTTTAACTTAAATAGACAGAAAACATGAGTGATCTATATAATTCCTCATGGGAGATTGGGGAGTATCAGAGTTTGCATGTAATGCACATGAAAGATACATCCTGAATGGCTATTTGATTAATATGTTTTCTAGATACTGGTACTAGTGACACCATTTATACTGGATTTTAATTGAATTTCAACATATCCCATTTGATCTTTTGTAAGAAACCGTGTTAGTATCCAGGATTTTATTTCTGAACCTCTGTAAGCAACAATGACATTGAAGAAAATAATTTTGTAGGTGAGCTGCTAATGAGTTGTCATTGGGGGAATAAAAGGTGGCTGTGGTGAAATACACTGAGCTCCCTGGTTAAGTGAGGATAAGACAAACTAAATAAAATGGGTCAAAAGAAGAAAGACTTAACCTTGAGTGGCAAAAGTGAGGGATACAGCAGAGCGCGCACTGTTGCACTGCCCAGCACATTACCCTGACAGTAATGATGTATAGCAGGTAGAGAGGAAATCAGCCACAGTACATAGCTGACCTGATATTGTAGTTCACTGGGACTGACATGCTATTTCAATCCCAGTCCTTATTGGTTCGTACCATTATGATACTACCATTAGGTCAAAATATCTAAATGTTCCACTGTACTGCCATTCAGTTAGTGGCACACTGTCACAAAGACGGCCGACAGTGGGTGACGTCAGACCAGAAACAGGAAGTAATACACAGAAACTTGGGGTTGGTGAAGCTGAGCACTTGGTTGTGCTCAGCATTTAATAAACAAAATAAAAGAACACAAAAACAGAAACAGGACACGGCACTTTCGCCAAAACAAACAGATATAAACAAAACGAACTCACACTTAACAAACGGTGACGAACAAACACGGTGCGTACAAACAACTAATATTATTCTTTTTACTATTTTTACTCTCCTTCTCCACACCCGTTCTCCACTCTCGAACACCCTACCCCGAGTGAGTCAAACGTGCATCTATATATACTGTTGTGCTGGGATTCAATTACTAATTAATTATTCACTTGAATCCCAGCACGTGAATTAATTACGTGCAACCTCGTGCTCACATATTAAATACTTTAAATGCACGTGCAGTGATGTGCAATCCCGTGCCTAAATACAATTACATCTTAAACACACGTGAAACACACACCCGTTTATATCCCGTGTACCAATGACTATACACCAACATTAACACACGCAACATGCAACATATAACACACACATGCACACAGGGGCGGGGCACATTGCCACATATACCCCCCCTTGTGCGCAGCACAAATGGCCTCAACGGCCACCTCCCCTTAAAACCCAGCAGTCCAGGACAAAGTCTCGGGCTGGGAAGGGAGGCTTCAGTGGGCCCATGGCTGGCAATGCTGTCAGCACCCCTGCCGGTAGTGGCACGGCTGACAGCATGCTGGTCCACTCCTGCAGCGAAATTGCTGCGGGGATGCTGGTCTCCTGACCTCTCCCCTTTCTTCAGTGGCGGTAGCTCCCTCCTGTGGGGCTCCGGCCACAAGAACTCCTGCAGCGAAACTGCTGCTGGGGAAAGTGGTCTCCTGACCTCTCCCCCTGTCTTTGTAGCCGGTAGCTCCCCTTTCTGGGGCTCCGGCCACCGTACTCCCTGTGGTGGAGGTGCAGGAAGCAGAGACAGCTCCTGCTGTTCTGCTCCTGGCAGTGGCGGAGGCAGAGGCAGCTCCTGCTCCTCTGCTCCTGGCGGTGGTAGAGGCAGCTCCTGTTCCTCTGCTCCTGGCAGTGGCGGAGGCAGAGGCAGCTCCTGCTGCTCTGCTCCTAGTGGTGTCGGAACCAGCAGGTATTCACCCTCTGCTGGTGGAGATGGGAGGGGCAAGCAGTCCTCCCACGACAAGGAAGGCGGAACCAGCAGGTACTCACCCTCTGCTGGTGGAGGAGGCAGAGGCAGCTCCTGCTCCTCTGCTCCTAGTGGAGGAAGCAGTGGAGGTGGTGGAGGCAGAGGCAGCTCCTGCTGTTCTGCTCCTTGCGGTGGAGGCAGAGGCAGCTCCTGCTCCTCTGCTCCGGGCGGTGGCGGAGGCAGAGGCAGCTCCTGCTCCTCTGCTCTTAGTGGAGGAAGCGATGGAGGTGCGAGCAGCGTGTAGTCTCCTGGCGATGGAGGTGCGAGCAGCGTGTAGTCTCCTACTGTTGCAGGGGACTGGTGCGGCTCCGCCTCTCTTGCAGGGGACTGGTGCGGCTCTCCCGCTCTTGCAGGGGACTGTGGTGGAGGCAGAGGCAGCTCCTGTTCCTCTCCTCCGGGTGGTGACGGTGGGGGAAGTGATACCAGCAGACGTTCACACTCTGCTGGTGGATGGGAACCCAGCAGGCATTCACCCTCTGCTGGTGGACACGGGGACAGCAGGCATTCTTCCTCTGCTGGTGGACACGGGACAGCAGGCATTCTTCCTCTGCTGGTGGACACGGGGACAGCAGGCATTCTTCCTCTGCTGGTGGACACGGGGACAGCAGGCATTCTTCCTCTGCTGGTGGACACGGGACAGCAGGCATTTTCCCTCTGCTGGTGGACATGGGGACAGCAGGCATTCTTCCTCTGCTGGTGGAGGTGGAACCAGCAGGCATTCTCCCTCTGCTGGCAGCTTGGGTCCTAGGGCTGTGGAAGCCCCGACTTCCCTCTCTTTGGGCTGTGGACGCACCGACTCCTCCCTTTTGGGCTGTGGACGCACCGACTCCTCCCTTTTGGGCTCTGGACGCACCGACTCCTCCCTTTTGGGCTCTGGACGCACCGACTCCTCCCTCTTGGGCTGTGGACGACCGACTCCTCCCTCTTGGGCTGTGGACGCACCGACTCCCCCTCTCAGGCTTAGGACGCTCGGGCTCCCCCACTCAGGCGTAGGACGTTCGGGCTCCTCCCACTCAGGCGTGGGACGTTCGGGCTCCTCCCACTCAGGCGTGGGACGTTCGGGCTCCTCCCACTCAGGCGTGGGACGTTCGGGCTCCTCCCACTCAGGCGTGGGACGTTCGGGCTCCTCCCACTCAGGCGTGGGACGTTCGGGCTCCTCCCCTTTGGCGCTAGAGGACAACAGCCTTGTTAGTAGCGGTGCAGGGCACCTTTTAACACCGCCTGCAACTGCTGCGCTGATGTTACTCTGGGCCCCCTTGCTTCTCCTGATCCAGCAGCCAGTCGATCACCTCCTCTGACACGGGCCTGCAGGATGGGTGCTGCTGTTGCTTCCTCTCTAGCGTCTTTCCTCCCTCCATTTCTCCAAAAAAAAATCCATTTTTTTTTTTCCTTTTCTCTCAAAAAAAAACACGGTACTCCTGCTCTGGTCTGAGTCTTGGAGGCGCTGGTAATCCCACGATGACACCACGTGTCACAAAGACGGCCGACAGTGGGTGACGTCAGACCAGAAACAGGAAGTAATACACAGAAACTTGGGGTTGGTGAAGCTGAGCACTTGGTTGTGCTCAGCATTTAATAAACAAAATAAAAGAACACAAAACAGAAACAGGACACGCACTTTCGGCCAAAACAAACAGATATAAACAAAACGAACTCACACTTAACAAACGGTGACGAACAAACACGGTGCGCATAAACAACTAATATTATTCTTTTACTATTTTTACTCTCCTTCTCCACACCCGTTCTCCACTCTCGAACACCCTACCCCGAGTGAGTCAAACGTGCATCTATATATACTGTTGTGCTGGGATTCAATTACTAATTAATTATTCACTTGAATCCCAGCACGTGAATTAATTACGTGCAACCTCGTGCTCACATATTAAATACTTTAAATGCACGTGCAGTGATGTGCAATCCCGTGCCTAAATACAATTACATCTTAAACACACGTGAAACACACACCCGTTTATATCCCGTGTACCAATGACTATACACCAACATTAACACACGCAACATGCAACATATAACACACACATGCACACAGGGGCGGGGCACATTGCCACACACACACATTAGCTTTTCAATCCATTCAAGATGGCGGATGCACCTAGCCATGACATAACATTTTGTATTGTAATGTTGCTGTTTACCATGGTTTTCCCTTGCTTATGCTTTGCATTTACCAAGGTTTATCATGAGTTTTTAATTCTTTGTCATTCTTCTCTGTGGTTTATTATACTTGCTGATGCTTAACTGTGCTATTTTCACTATGCTTTTACCACAGTAAACTTTGATGGACAAACAATTTACCAAATGGGTGTTTCTAAAAGTCAAGACATTAAAGAAAAAGAAAAAAAACTAAATTGAAACATTTGACAGTTTTATTTGATGACGTGTGAAAAGTTCTGGGTGGACTTTTATGAGGTCTATATCTAACCACTGCAACAATTGTAAACCCTAGAGGCTGAAAAGACCAATATTAACTGAAGGGATTGAAACAAGGAAGAAACCTATGGTGGCTCATTGAGGGTATAAAATAAATAAAATAAAATAAAGAATGTGTTGTATCGAGATCACAAGACAATTATATTAATAAATGGAATGTGTCAAACGTAATATGACTGATGCATTGGATAATTTTTTTTTTTTAAAGAATAATCAAAGTGATATTATCTGATCCTTGTTTCTATTCAGTTATTTTGTTATTTTAATCATGGGTCTATTTCTGCCACTTCTTGGCACTAAAATGTATCTGCGGATTGGGCAATTTGGTCAAGGTCGTGCATCTGGAGAGTTCACTACTCTGTACAAGGTAGTAAAGAGAGCACTTCACCAGAAGTAATAAATTAGTAATGTACAAATACCCAGGGCTAGTGTCAGAACCCGGGGCCCTGCCGACAGGGGAGGGGGGAGGGGGGAGGAGGGTGAAATTGCAAATATGAGTAAATGTACTCTTTCTGTGCCAGCTATCCTGCTCAAGCAGCCTTTAGGGCCAGAACTGTTTAGTTTTCACTTAACTAAGCTAAACTGTATGCATGCAGTGCAGTCAGACTTTTCAGATCTCCCCTTTTTTCCTTTCTCTTTTCCTGCTTATGTCCTGTTCCCTTAGTCCCGCCTCTTGTCGCTCCCTATTGGCGTCCGTCATCCCCAGTTCTTCCTACAACCGAAAGCTATTGGCTGAACGCGACATAAAATTATACAAATGTGCCAAGACATTCTATAATTGGTACATTTACTTTTCAACAATCAAGACTTTCATTTGACAAGCGTTTTGTCTAGCCATGGGTGGGTTGTTAAATTCACCGCTGCATGCACCGATATAAAACCAACATGGCCGCTCCCACTGTGGAAGTTTGTCTTGTATGGAGATGCTATTATCAATGTAATTGTAGATTCAGAGACGCCAAATCTTTTGAAAATGGATATGGAGTTGTGTATATAATAGCGTTAATAAACATATTAATAAACAATACCACACATTTGCCAACTTATCCAGAGTAGCCGACTGATCTGGTGACGTACAAGAATTCGACATGCGAGAGAGAGAGAACAGATTTTTTTTTTTATTGTGTATGTTATTTGTCCCTTTATCCTTCAAACAAATATGTTACAAAGTTGCATAAAGTGGGTGAACTGTATTTGAAAGTGTATGCATTAATATATTCATTTTTATAAATATTTACATTTGCAGGCTAGCTGCTCTCTACATTTTAATGTAACAACAAGCTAGCCCCCATTTAGTCGGTTAAAGATAACTAAACCTTCGCCCCAATAATCTTTCAGCTTGCACAGATCAACCACAGCCTTGCATGCCACAGCAGCAACCTTTCTATTACTATTATCAGCTATGTTGATTCACCAAACTGTTGTTAAATTCCCCGCACCGATGAGCACCAACTTATGTCACTTCCGAGTCAGCGATACAGAGCATCGATGAATTTAACAATGCACCCCATATTATCATAAAGTCTATTATTATCATAACGCCTGAACGTCTATTATAAGTATACGATTTTAAACCATTAAAAATTAAACCTGCCGAACCTCTGGAAACTCCAAATAAAAAGAAAAACAAATCTGGATGTCAAAAACGGAAGGAAAAGACTACAGAAAAAAGAAAAGAAAATGCAATAAGCATCCTAGATGAGGAGTCCGTGTCACGGTGTGACGTATATGCCGAGCAACGCGCGGCCGCCATTCTAGGAGGGGAAAACAAAAGCAGGATGCATAGACTTTACATTGAGTTTACATAGATTTACACCAAAGATAAACTTACTTTTGGATTTAAGAAAACGTTTTGCTGCGGTAGATATGGCATATGATTATGTAGAAAGTCTTGATGCTTCAGCTAAAAAAAGATACAAGGCTAAATTGTGTTTGGTTGGGATTGAAAAATGTCCAAACAAGCTGCCAGCAACAGTGTGGAGTGATGATTCTGAGGGTTGGCCAGACCATCAGTGGGGCGATATCGTACACTATCTGGTCGAGGGCACAGGTAAGTGGTGAAAACTTTTTATTTTCATTACAGTATTAAATAATTAATTTAAAAAATATGTATGTGTGGGAACAATGATGGAACATAATATGGATGCTGTGGATTGTTGTTCTTTTTGACTGGAAAACCAAAAGCAATCATAGTCATAATGATAAGACTCTACATTGAATCAAATGTAAGCATGAAATGGGGACACACCATATTATAATGGTTCTATTGTGGTAAATAATTAATAGTAAATTATTACCTTGAGATATTAATGTGTGGTTAAAATCTGTAATTGAATATAAAAACTATTTATCTAGGTTGGTGTTGGTTATCACAGAGTTCAGGCGCTAGCTCTGCGGCCCCCTCCAGAATTATTATTTTTTATATATATTTATTAAAAATACACAACTCCATACCCATTTTCAAAAGATTTGGCGTCTCTGAATCTACAATTACATTGATAATAGCATCTCCGTACAAGACAAACGTCCACAGTGGGAGCGGTTTTGCTGCAGATCCTCGACTCGCAACCCCGGTGAATCCGCTGCTTCAGTGGTTACGCACCGGTGAATTTAACAACAGTTCGTTGAGCAACTCCTGGTAAATTTAACAACGGTTTGGTGAATCCCCTTTACATCAGTGCATGCAGCGGTGAATTTAACAACGCACCCAAATTATTATTTTTGTAAAGTGTGTGTTCTGTTTTCTGTTAATTGTGTACTAAGTAGGCTGCAGTAAAAAAAAAAAATGCAGTAAAATCATTTAGTTTTAATTAAAAAATAGTATTTTACTATTTTAGTATTTTAGTAACGGTGCATTCAGACAAGACTCTGAGAGGCCAACTGTCTCGAGCTGCGGCAGCAACCAGTAGGGGCGTGGCCTCTGGACTGTGTGTGTGTGTGTGTGTGTGTGTGTGTGTGTGTGTGTGTGTGTGTGTGTGTGTGTGTGTGTGTGTGTGTGTGTGTGTGTGTGTGTGTGTGTGTGTGTGTGTGTCTGTGTTTTTATCGGTTATCTGCAGTGCCTTATTTGAATAAATGTATCCAAATGTTTATTATTTGTATGCAGTTTTGTCTCCAACCAGGTCCGCCAGGACGTATATTTAGGTAGGCGTTTTGTCAGCGGTTCCAGAGAAAAGGAGTGTAATAAAGAGCCTTCAGTGTTAAACTGCCTGACTAGCGTCTTCATTACACTATTTTATACTGTGTAAAATGCAGCAGCATGATTTTATTTGTGTTACCGGTAGACTAAAGTAAAAAGAAAGTCTTCTACAGACATTCATTTGATTTGATTTGTATTTATTATACATTTGATTTTAATACTGTATTTATTATTATTATTATTATTATTATTATTATTATTATTATTATTATTATTATTATTTTAATCGGACAACTCATGTCTCCTTCCAGACATGTCCGGTTTAGTGATTATGAAAACCTTTTTGATTTAAAAATATTTTTGATGTTGGGGGGGAGGGCTCACTGGAGGTCCATTGCCCAGGGCCCACAAAAACCTGGCGCCGGCCCTGCAAATGCCTATTACAAGAACCACAAGACTTTTATTTTCTCAGATTTGTTTCTGGTTTGCTGCACCATCTTGGTGTGTGTATAGTTACCCCCACTGTTGAGTTAGGATGTCATGCACAAAAACAGTAGATGCCAAGCAGGTACATTTCCTATATCATTGTTTTCTCAACAGAGTTATTGAAATCTATGGGTAGATGACATCAGCATTTAGCAGGAGGAGAAATGTGTTAAAATATGTATTATACATGATTTAAAAAGCTATTAGCCTCTTGGAAGGGATGTAATTGTTTCCATTCCTACAGAGCAGCAGTTTGCTGCTACTTCATAATTACTTGATATTCCCACCTCACTGTAAGCACAGTCATGTTATTGTTCTATGTAGCCCTTATCAAGCAGCAAGTAGCAAGCCAAGCTAATGTTAAGGGAAACTGTTCCACACTGCCGTGATTTGCTCACTCATAGCTCTTGGGTTTGGTAATTTAGGGCTATTTGTGACTCAGTGGGTAGGATCTTTGCCCCTGGACTCCTGGTGAAATATTTTAACCCTTTAATCTATGATATATATGCATTGAAAAACAAGGGAGACATACATGTGTATGTAAAAAAAAAAGCTTATGTCTCTAATACTTTGTAAGTAAGCTTTGCCAGGTAATACAGGCTAGAAACTTTGTGCTGAGTCCACAAGATGGAGCCATGATGCTTGATGCTGAAAACTGGTGAGAACCAGGGGAAATACATAACAAATGTACTGTTACATGGTTCATTGATGGAAAAAAATAACAATGCTCATAATTGTGTTAGGTTCTAAAGGGTTAAAGGAAAATACTTAACATGGCATGTTTCGATCGAAGAGAATACAAGCTACTGCTAAAGGTCCTTTAGCAATTATTGTAAACAAGCAAAAGCAGTTTCCCTGGTAGCTCATGTATTTTTTTTTTATTAAATCCATTGATCTAACTTCCAATTTAACTGGCTGAAATTGCATCACATGGTACGTTATTGATAGTACGTCCTCCCACACAAGAAGATGGCAGGTGACAAAATCCTGAGATAAAAATATCTAATTCAGTCTGAAATATGTTCAATTGATTTCCTGTCATAATTAAGTCCAGGTCTTTTTTGCTTGCCAACCGTAACCTATGAAAAAAATCTCTTGACTTTTTTTTTTTTTTACCCATAATAACAATAATAAAATTGGTCAACTAGGACTAGGACATCCAGGCAAATGACAAGTTAAAAGTCATGGTTATTATTAAGACCTTCCAGTCTCAACTTGATACTAATGCCTTGTTTTTAAGTGAGGCTCCCAAACCATTTCCACATTAAATTGTACATAACTGTTTCAATCCAAATCACTGGAATATGACATGAACACGTTTTAATGTCAGCTCATGTGCAATGTTTATTAATTAGCTTATTAATTATGATCTAATTTTGACACCATCCACTATGTGTCATTTATCTTATCAAACTGCAAACGGTTTCTTCTAACAATACTCCAATATGATATCAGCCTGAACCTGGGCATTTTAATATTGTCGAGTTTGTAGTAATAGGTCGTGCAATGTTACGCAATGGGGTCATTGGGAATGACCCCATTGATGGACGTGACATTCAAGAGGTTTGCAGGCAACATTTGGGTCATCTCACACGGTAAAGGTTAAATTGAATTGGTGTATTGGTCAGATGGAAACAACGGGTTTAACATAATAATGTCTACTTTGTAGATGCATAAAATAAATCAACCATCACAGCTACAGCAATGGGTTTGTCAAAATCCCAGTACACTTCTCCACTAGTCCTCCCATGTATATAATACTGCAGAATTCTACATTTAAAACAAAAAGAGGGTAAATTAGTAACAAATAACTTAACTCCCCCCAGATAACCAGAAAAAAATGGTTTTGGTCTCAATTATCAAAGCATTAAGAAATAAAATGAAAGGAGAAATTAATTATAAAAACAATAAGTACGTCAGTAACATACATCCTCTGCCACAGCTTGTATAGCTAAAAATCTGAGCTATCAGAATGACGAAAAAGCTGATCATGTGTATACCAACAATATGTAAAGAATACTATAGGATAAGTAAGGCCAGTGGTATTTAAGACCTAGCTATGTCATTAGGTAAAGTATATTAAAATGACTGATATTCAGTATGTGGAGTAACTTTGCGTGTTACACGTGTAAAAATGTAACTGTGACTGTTATAGGGTAGCGTCGCAGTCAAGGCTAGTGGCGGGAATAGCGAAGGCAGGAGATGGTGATTGGAGTTCAAAAGTGCTTTGATTATTTACAAAAAATTAAACAAAATAGTTTAACTAATAAAACATCTAAAATAACATAATGAAACACCAAAGAAAAGGCTAACTCAGTGCAATGATATGGAACATAACCAGCTGTTCCCAGTCCTTTTCCGAAACTATCTCACTGCAGCTATCTCAGCTACCCCTACTGTATATACATGGTCAAACTATTAAATATTAATTGCCAATCTAACTGGACCACAATCTGTATTTTAAGCTCTCCTCCAATCAGGTCAGACCTGTTGGAGGGCAATCCAGACACCATGCAGGGATTCAATATAAAGCAATCTCTACTTTTAAACTAATACAGATATCTACAATAATTGACACTAAGTTACACCACACACACACAACATATTCTATACAACTAGGTCCACAGTGATGTAGAGACAACTCCATATAATCGACAGAATCTAATACTCGCCATAGCTTATGCTAAATTATGTTAATACCTAGTTTTATAACAATTGGATAAGCGTTATTCCTAAAATATGGAAAAATGTGTACATACAGTATGACTGTCTCCACTGCATGCCCATCACCATGGAATGTCATGCCTTCTGGGGGATAATAAGAGACCATTTAAGACAACTTAAAAGCCCCTAAATTAAACACCTGCCTTGTTATTTCTGATTTGGTAACTTTATTGGGTTACTATCTGATAATAGTAAGGATTATGATCTTAAATTGGGCTTTGTGGTGGTGGGCAATTCACTGACACACACGGGAGACAGAAGTTTTATTTGCAACACCACACTGGTGCCCAGTTTTATTATTTTCTTTTGATTTTATTTTCTTTAGCCCGCAGAGGGCGCTGTTGTCTGTGGCCTGAATACCGACAATGGTAGTCAGGTCCACAGTAATACCAATACAGGTACTGACAGGTGCACTCACAGGTGCTCAAAAATAATAATGAAAACCAAAGGCGAAACGAAAAGGGAAAATAAAACACAGTAATAAAACTACAAAACAAAAGTGCTGTTTACGCAGTACCCCGACTGCCACTAAGCCGGTCAGGACGGGCCTCCGACCTATGCTCAGCTATTTTCTATACACTGGGGTGGCCAGAGTTCCCCGTATAACTACACACATCCCCTCGGGAACGTAATTATTTCTTTTACTTTTTAGTTTATTTTAAAGCAGGCTGTCTCCCTCAGCCATGCTTGCCAGCGTCGCTGGGTATCCTCTCTCCGGCCACCCGAGTGCATAACCAAGCGCAGTACTTATGGGCCGAGCAATCCCCAAGGCCCGCCTCTCAGCCACTCAGAGAGAGGGAAAGCCAACACACCCCCCACCTCTCTGTGTCATTGCCTGCAGAACCACACATGCGCCAGATAGTCAGCACAAACCCCCCCCCCCCCGTTACAGGCTTTAATACATTTATATGTTGTTTGCTACAGAGATGTGATTTCACACAGTTTTGTGTATAATAAGAGAACACAGTTGGATACTAAATTGTTATATCTATGTACAAACAATTAAAAACTCTACAATCTAGTATGTATTAATTCTATGGTACAAGTTAATCATTCTTCTACAGCTACTACAGAAATTACATACTCTTGCATCCAGTTTATATTGGGTTAACACAAGGTTTTTCTTTCTGAATACTAAATTATTAATCTACTTAAGTCTCACTGCATTGTGTGACAGGTAATGGCAGGGCAATACTACTGAGTCCTAACCCACTTTGGGAAATTTTCAGAGAATGTGAACAGTGTTGTGTGGGATTCATGTTTACATTTTTCCCTAGCCTCTTTGTATTGTGTACACAAGTACATTTTCAAAGCTCTGTACTATTAGCCCCTAGTGTCTTTGGGGATTTATTTACAACATTGCCTACAGCACAGCACATACTGTGCTCATTAACAACTCATTATCAACAAACAGAATATGCAACTTAGGCTGTTTACCAGAGACAGATATTAGCAATAAGAAAAATGTAATGCAACGTCTGTCATTGTAACCATACAAATACATTTATTAGGTGTATTCATTTTATTGTTAATACCCATACATTTGTGTGCAACTGTGTTTTCCTCTGTTTTAAAAATGCTACTGTATGTGTTTTTAATTTGAAAATAAAAAAGTACTGCTACTTTTTTCAGGGTGTATAATAACTACAGAATGTACACAGCTCATTCCCATTTTATGTCATTAGGCTCCACTATAATCAGATGAAAAGTGTTACCTGTATGAAAACCATACCTCACTAGCATCATTACCAAGCTCAGATATAATATTTACAGACAACTGCAATATTTAACCCATACAGACATTATCCCCCAAGCAGACATCAACTTACCCACAGTGCTGCTATCTGCCCATATCCTGTATTAAATTGATGTACTTTGGCACATGGACAGTGTTGTCATTTGCTCTTGGTTGCAGGCATGCACAGGACATATGTACTTTTCCTTTCATGTACATTGTAGTGGCATGTGCAAAACTAAAGTTGTTTCTGTATGATAAAATGGGGTCTGGTTTATCCCAGTTCACAGTGGACAGAGTTCATTTGCAGGCAATCACACAGAAACACATTTTCATCAAATGGGATGGGATTTGTAAATTGGAATAAAAAAAAAAACATGGCCATACATATAGGTGCTATTTGACTTGTGATATCGGAACCAGATGAGATAATTTGTACAGCCACCACAATTTCCTAACAGCAAAGGTCTGCAGTTTGCATTTAGACTGAGGTGTCACCTTCACCGTCTGTTCCAGAACTCTCCATGGAATTATCATGGCCCTGGGATTCTCACCTGAAAAAACAACTCGATAGCTAAAAAATAAGAATAAAACAAATATTAATCAAATATTAACATTTTAGTTGTTGGCTTTTTTGTTGTTGACATTTTAGGTAGTGCATGGCATGAAACCTTACTTCCACGTATTTCTTACTCAAACTCATGTCATTTTTTACACAGAATAGCAATAGTTTTCTATAAAAATAAAACATAAGTTTGTTTATTGAAAGCTGTTTTATATTCAGCACCTTATATGGCTTGTATTTTAGCATAGTCCTTGTTGTAACATAATTTTATTGTTATAAATTTAATGATTAAACTCTACTTACCCCCTGGGTATTTCGCAAGCATATTAGCTGTGATGTTTTTGGCATCTCAAATTAGCTGCACATTTAGGGAATGAACTCCCTCATGACTGACATAAACAAATTCATTTCTAAAAGGTGCACGTATTTCCACATGTGTGCAATCAATATCACCCAGACCCCATGGGAGGCCAGCTATATTAAAGAAATTGCATGTGTTTGCTCTTCCTGGGCAGGTGCTTCATGGAAATGTATTTATTGATCACCAATGAAGAATTAACCTGGCTTGCAAATTGGAAGACTGACACCTGACTAATGCCTACCATGTCTGAATTGATAGTCTGACGTGTACCTTCTGTTTGAAAAGAAAAGTAGAGTAGCTACCTTAATACAACAGGCAAGGCTTCCATCTCAAATCTGCATGGAGTGTGAGGCATAAATCAATGTTTACTTGTTTATTTGAAGTCACAGTTTCAAAGCACCAGGAAACTAAACCTTATCTTAATTAGAAACCCTCTTGGGGGTGGGGGTGTAGGGTACACCCCCCCCCCCCCCCCTTGCCTTTTATTTCTTGTATATCATCGAGAAACCTCAAGCTTTGCCATTCCAGTGTTTTTTTCAGTTTCAATTTAGCTCTTAACACTGTTAAGAGTATAGTAGCAACAGACTAATACAATGTGCCTCTAACCATTGCTTATCATGCATAGTATTGTTGTCTCATTGTGTTTTTTTATTTTTTATTTGATGCTGGCAGATTTATTCAGGTGTACTTTTATGTATTTCCGTTCACGTTATTATTTTTTTACCCCCAATATTCTCTCCAATTTAGAGTGTCCAATTCCATCCCCTCACTGCAACAATTCTCCACAACAGCTCAGGAGAAGTGAAGGTCAGTGGGCACCCAGTGAGCCCTGGCATATAATGCACGTTTAAGGGACAACACAAGTTGTGTTTTGTTATCATGAAGGTACCAATGAATAAAACTAGTCTACTCATCATGAGGGTCTTTTATGAAAAAGTTTGATAATTTGAGTTTCAGATTTGTACCTTTTGCTATCATTTATTTTTGTTCTTCACAATTTAGTAGACCAGTAATACCCATGGGCAAAAACAAAAGGAAAAATCAATCAATCAATCAATCAATCAATCTTTATTTGATCTAGCGCCTTTTATAGTGGAGCACCATCACAAAGTGCTTAATGAGGTTGCCCACAAGAGGTTGCCCACAATGGCAGTGTGGATCTGGGGAAAAATGAACTTTTATATCACCAGGACATAGTTTTAAAGTGGAAATATATACTCTGAATCTTATCTGGTTCATAGAAAGTACTACAAGACTATTTTTATTTGTAGGATCCAAGATCCAGTGAAAATCATCAGGCAACCTCAATTAACATATTCATTTTGTATGTGTTTTAATGGCGATAAAGATCTGCTGTGCAAAACCTAGACAGGCCATTATTAACATTTGCTTGTGATAGTCTGTCCTGTTTCTAAAGGTATTCCCAGGTGACCATTTATCTTTGCTTTCATGGGGTTTCTGCTGAGTGCAAGACGTAGTACAATTTGGAAACAAGTATTATGCCTAACTAATTCTAGGAAGAAATTCTACACATAATTGATAGACTAATTCCCTTAATTTGCATAAGAAATTGTTTTTCAAAATGTAGATATCAAAGTTATATTGAGTAGGTACATATTTAAGCATACAACCATGGTTTACAGAGAACTTGCAAGGATGAGCTGTACATAATAAAAAAATGAGGATTTCTTTGTTTTTCTTATTGATTATCAATGGTAAAATCATATTAATTATATTTAGCAAATTGGAGCTAACCTGATTGTTGCAGAAGACTGTACACACAATGGTCAAATGATCCAGAGACCCTTAGAATGCAATATACATTTAAACATTTTAATTTATATTAAAATAGCCTCCCATATAAATGAATCACAAGAACACAATGGTTAAGAAATACTCTCTTGTCCATGGGTACTAGGCTACAGAACTTATTAATAACAAGAATCATGTCTTATGGTATCTGCAGTCATTACCCTAAAAACCAGCGCAGGCCCGTACAGAGGGTAATAAATGCACAGAGAGTGAAAGATTATAGTCAAATGCAATCAGAAATATGTATAGGAGGCTAGGATTGAGTAATAAAATCAAGGCAGTTATCATGTTCATCATGTAAATTATTACAGACAGACAGACAGACAGACATATGGGTGGGTAAAATAGTTAAATGTAAAATATTAAGTATAGTAATACTAAACATAAGTCATACCAGACAATGCTGTTCTATATAGCAGTGTGGAGTAGTGGTTAGGGCTCTGGACTCTTGTGGAGTCAATCCCAGGTGGGGGACACTGCTGCTGTACCCTTGAGCAAGGTACTTTACCTAGATTGCTCCAGTAAAAAAAACAAAAAAAAAAACAACAACTGTATAATTGGGTAATTGTATTGTAAATAATGTGGTATCTTGTAACAATTGTAAGTCGCCCTGGATAAGGGCATCGGCTAAGAAATAAATAATAATATATAGAACAATGATTCTATCCACGTAACACTTTCAATTTAGATGCATTATATATATATATATATATATATATATATATATATATATATATATATATATATATATATATATATATATATATATATATATATATATTATTATTACACCAACAATGCATTATTATTATTATTATTATTATTATTATTATTATTATTATTATTATTATTAGTCTTGACTAGCCAGTACATTACAATATGGGGCTACATTGAATTTATTGACAGGAATCAATTTTACAAGTTATGGACTTTAAATACTTTCAATTTATAAGGCTTCAGCATATGAAAAGCACCCCCAACATGGATGTACATGAAACTGAAACACCAGTACTTTTAAATAATAAATAAATAAATAAATAAAATATTGAATTGCTTGCCATTCACCTTTTGTTATCATAGGATAATTATACTGAGGGTGACCAGATAATCCTATGCTAGGTTTTTAGTACAGAGACTATTTTGAGTTTGTGATTCACAGATCTACTTAAAACGCAATAGGAACCAAGTTCATACCTATCTGTTGAATTCTATAAATTCATCCAAATCACATCATCAGTTCTACACCTATGGAGAGAACATTGAAAACAGACACACCTTGATATTCTGTGACCTTGACCTGGAGGTCAAAACTCAAAGGTCTGCCAGTGTGAGTGTGGTACATGGACAGACAGAAAGAAGGACGGACAGGCAAATAGAGGAAAAGCATAATTATAGTACAATTAGGTTTTTCTGTACCTCGGAAATTGTCCCATTTGATATGGTATTTAGTATTTGCTTAATATTATTCTTGAACATGTCTGTAATTATACTCTTGTTGAGATTCCACAGCAGATTTTGCAGTTAGGTATAAAGTGTGGTGACGCATACAAGTACATTTTAAAACTGCACATGCATAGTTCGGTCCAGTAAGGTATTAATGTACTGCATCGTCCAGTATATATATATATATATATATATATATATATATATATATATATATATTATATACTATTGTAATGATGATTGTAATGATGCTAAACAGATATTATACAGCACATAACTCATCATTTTCTTGTTTGAAAAAAAGTAATCTAAATTATTCTGTATCTCTTCTGATATTGACATATATTATTTTGTATCTTGGGACTGTAACACCAGCTCAGCAGCCTCAGTGTCCCATTTCTTATTGTCCTTGAGTTTCATCCCTTTAGGCTCAAGTTCAGGGTCCTGCAGTGCACAGTATATGCTTCCAGCTGAGCTTCTTACCCACAACCAACCTGACTGGCTTTGGGGGTCAATCATTAAATGCATTTCTTGACACAGAAGTATTATTACTCAATAGTCACCCTAAAGCCTGAATTATTTAACTTTTTAAAAATGTATTTTTGGAGTTAATTTGGAACCATGTCCTGGATCCACTAATTCTTGTCAGAAAGTGTACATGTTTGATATTAGGATCCCTGCTCAATGACTACTAATGTCACATTGAAGATCACCTCAGTGTCTTGTACTGACACAAACATAAAGAACCCCATTTTCTAGTCATATACAATCTCCTACTTTATTAAACTATCCCTACACTAAAACAAAAAGTCACCTTAAATAAAATATGTCTTGATTTGATGTCTCTATGAGGTATGTTTGCTGGGATATGATATATCAGATACTTCTATTCCACAAATAAAAAGAAAAATAGACAACGCTTGTACTAAAGAAATCCGAACATATCAAGGGACCACTGAGTCTTTGAAGTATTTTGCTGTTTGACGGCATGACCCCATTCCTATTAATTTTGTTTTGTATTTGTTGTACTGTATATGTTTTATACAGTAATGCAGTTGGAGAAAACCAATACAATATAAACATAAGCCATATAATATCTTCAGTGCTACGTGGGTCAAATATAAAAATCTAGATTAAATGCTTCCTCATACACGCCATAAAGAAAGACCATCATAATTTGAGGCTATGTTTGTTGTTTTTTTCCTATACAATTTTTCATGTATTCCTAATATTGTAAAACAAAGACAACACTAGCTGAGCGGTGCCAGAATGTTTCATTTTTTGATTA
Organism: Acipenser oxyrinchus oxyrinchus; assembly: GCA_030684275.1. Classification (NCBI taxonomy): domain Eukaryota; kingdom Metazoa; phylum Chordata; class Actinopteri; order Acipenseriformes; family Acipenseridae; genus Acipenser; species Acipenser oxyrinchus. The sequence goes on from CM060250.1 coordinate 87,759,760, forward strand.
TGCAGGCCAAACAAGAGGAACATCCTCCAGGACAGGGTGCATCGGTTTCATCAAATTAGATTGTTCAGATCTGTTTGGTCCCACATAATGTCTTAACAAGAAATTCTGAGATGTTGATAACAAAGCAAACTGAAAGGTACCTAAAATAAGGAAACGTAAAAATAAAACAAAACCTTTGTGACATTGACTTATCAAAACTAATCCTGTCCTGTTATCACATCCCAGAGATTCCACTTGTCACAAAATTATCAACTGAATATAAAAATAAGCAGTATATGTCAAATAAATATTTATTTTTTAAGTTACTGTATATTTAATTTGTGTTTTCTGTCAAAGTTATTAACAAGGATATTGGCCAGAAGCATTTTTTTTTTTTATCATAATTTGTCCTTGAAACTGGTGAACTGGGACTTTTTGCATTGGGAATTTTGTAGATAAGAGGCTATTCCCTAAATAGCCCTTAGCAAAAGGTAATCTAATTAAAATGCTAGTAGCACACTGGCAGTGAGTCCACCAACAATATTATAGTAGTTGCATGCCATTTATATGTGTAAGTGACACGATGCATTTATTAGAAAAAGAATAAGTATCTCCTGACCATGCTTGATTGCAGCCTTTGGAATTGTACTGGATATTATTACATACACATTTTAATATTGAGCTACTCAAGCTGTGGTGTAAATAATCTGTATTAATAACATTTTTAAAAAAGTATAGTTCTTTCTATTAAATACAAATGTTGTCAGTTGAAGTAATGTGAAGACAAAAGCAGGGATAGTGTTATTATTATTATTATTTGTTTATTTAGCAGACGCCTTTATCCAAGGCGACTTACAGAGACTAGGGTTTGTGAACTATGCATCAGCTGCAGAGTCACTTACAACTACGTCTCACCCGAAAGACGGAGCACAAGGAGGTCAAGTGACTTGCTCAGGGTCACACAATGAGCCAGTGGCTGAGATGGGATTTGAACCGGGGACCTCCTGGTTACAAGTCCTTTTCTTTAACCACTGGACCACACAGCCTCCTATAGTGTGTTTTTGGCACATTGCTGAAACATGAGAATGCTGTGTTATTATTATTATTATTATTATTATTATTATTATTATTATTATTATTATTATTATTATTGTTATGGCTGTTAAATAAATGTTCTCTTACAACCCTTTTAATGTTTGTTTGTTTCCATTTATTGTATTAAATCTTTGTTTCAGAAACAAATAAATGTAAATACAGAGTTTAGGATTTCCCAGTTTAGTACATATGGTGGGCACATGTTTAAAGCTATCACTATTATGTTAAACACACATGAAGCATCAGTAAAAAGCAAGAAATATCTCAAAATGACTTCTGACAAACACTTTAAATGTATCCCATTTGGTTAAAAATTAAGATTGTCTTAAAGCAGTCGTGCCCAACTCAGGTCATGGAGGGCCGGTGTCCCTCCTGGTTTTTGTTCTAACCATACCCTAAATTAGTTAATTGGACCAATTAAGCTTCTAATAAGGTCCAATAAAGTCCTAAATAAAAACCTGCCGGGACACCGGCCCTCTAGGACCGAGTTGTGCCCCACTGTCTTAAAGGCTTTAGAATAGCACCATTTTAGCAGTTTTGTTTGGAACATACTCTCAATTCGCTTGTCTAGATTATTTTGTACGCCACTGGACATTTACCAAAATATTTAACTTAACTCTAGGCTGTTTCTTTGTATGTGCTTAAGTCTAAATGCAATGTTATCTATTGTGTATTGTGGGTTCATTTTAAAGGCTTTGCTGTGGTAGTATTTCATTGTAACACAGTTGGAAATAGCTTTTGAAATGTCTTTGAAAACAATAGACATCTGTAATGCAAAGCAGTACATTATTTATGGAATTACTAGCCTACGATACAAGCTTAACAGGTGCATCTTCTTCCAGTATATAAATAAGTTACACCTGATTCCTAATGCCACCTTAATAACATTAATAACTATTTTGCACAACTAAAGCAACTGCATTATTTCCCCCACAGGGCTTCATTCAAACCAGCTGAGAATACCGTGATGAGATTCTTCCACAAGGGTTTTGTCCACAGTTAAGTGCAAACACCTGCTAAAATATTGGCAATTAGAAGATAATTAGCTGCTAATGTTTTTAGAATTTAAAGCAAGCCTTACATTTGCAATCACTCACTTTTTAATGTTCTCTGTTGTATTTTCTGAGGTTTGTTATCCCAGAAAGACTGGCTAAGTACCCATGTTTCATAATATGCAAATCTTTTATTAATTACACACACATTATGCTCATGGTTAAAATACATCAAAACCAAGGATCCTTCAAAAGATCCTCCCCCTGAAAGAAACACATTCCAGGTTAGAAGTGTCTGAACAAGCAATTTATATAACCTGGACCAAACTACAACTACTAGAAATGGCCTAAAGAATATGATTTTTGCTCTGGATTATGGTAATTTAGCTGTAAATAATTTGATCACTGTAATTTAAACCTACCAGCTTTAAAATAAAACATAAAAAAGTAAACATGACAAATTAAAGGCTTAATGGAGATCAGCCATGCAGGTGGTTTGATAAGATAAAAAAGTTTGCTGTTATAATTTTACATGGTTTTGCCAATTCACCTGGCAGTGATCACACTTCTTTTGCCTCAATCACAGCAAAGCACAATATATTATACTGAAAAAAAAATAAAATAATAATAATAATAATAATAATAATAATAATAATAATAATAATAATAATAATAATAATAATAACTTGAAAAAATCATAATTATTTTAAAATACCTATAATTCGAACTTTTTTCCCCTGCTGATTTAAAATCTACACCTTTGATGGTTTCAGATAAAGACATGTATGTAATTTGAGATCATTAGCTTCCTTCAGATGTTTTGAAGTCCACATTTAATTAGAGCAATGATGATAGTTCAGCACTGTAAATAATGTATCAAATATTTGCTTAGTCTTTATTCTTGTTTATTAACAATTAGTAAGTGACTGACAGTGACATATTAAAAACTGTTTTTAATTTTTGTGAACTAAAAGTGCCTTCCCTGGTTTGCTGTGTTTGTGTATCCCTCCCAATTCATGATTTGTAGTGTAAGCTCTGTCATTAGTTTGCCAGTGTCCACATCACAAGGCTGCTTCACAATCTGGCACGATTGCGGTCAAGCTAAATCAACGTTCATTCTACATTACATTTGAAATGTATCTTTTGTTTACGACTGTAAGTCGCCCTGGGCAAGGGTGTCTGCTAAGAAATAAATAATAATAATAATAATAATAATAATAATAATAATAATAATAATAATAATAATAATAATTACAGAAAGGTCGTTGCTTCCAGACCAGAACTGGGGATAGCTGGCAGAGTATTGTGGGTAAACCTGACACTGCACTATCTTTACTGTTTGTCTTCAGAGGATTGACAGAGAACGTCCTTCTTGTGTAGTGTCTAAACATCATATTTCACATCATACCCACAAGCCGCAGAGTATGATGCCTGATTTATTGCCTCTCTTGAGAAGAAGGCTAGTCTGTTAATGCCATATTGTATGTTGCTAATTGAATACCAAAAGTATCACAAATAAAACAAGCTCATTATTTCAGCAATGAGTCAAAACTAAATGCAAACAGACATGACACTGTGCCAAAATATGTGCTGTTCAGCTGACTTTTAAAACCATGGTGGATCCTCCTTCATAGTCCAGCTTTAAAATGGAACAGCAGAGAACATATGGAAGAACACTTGATTATTGGTCTAAGCAACCACTCTGACCACAGATACCTGGAAAATCTTTTTTTTTTTAGGTTACATGTTCTGTTAATCCTTTCCTTGGGATCAATCAATCAATCAATCTTTATTTTATATAGCGCCTTTCATAGTGGACCACCATCACAAAGTGCTTTACAGGATACAGTAAAAAATCAGAAGTAGCAAAGACACAACAACTAATAACAGATATCAGGCTTAAAGAGCATGGAAAGCAAGAAAGAACAAGTGGCTCTTGAGAGTTGATTTAAAGCGAGCAATGGTGGAAGCATCATGCACCAAAGCTGGGAAAGAGTTCCAGAGAGTCTGAGCCATGAAGCTAAATGAGCGTTCTCCAAGTGTGGTGCACTTTTGCTTGGGGATAACAAGCAGGCCAGAGTCGGAGGACCTCAGCTTGCAGGCAGGGACAGCGGGTCAGCAGGTTGAGGAGGTACTCGGGACCTGTGTGATGAATTTTGAAAGTAATCCTGAACTTTACAGGTAGCCAGTTCAGCTGGGCAAGACGGGGGATGATGTGTTCACGTTTTTTACATCTAGTAAGGATCCTGGCGGCAGCATTCTGAACTAGCTGCCGTCAGTTGATGGTGCATGCCGGAAGACCACCATGGAGAGAGTCGCAGTACTCGAGTCGAGAGGAGACAAAAGCATGACAGAGCGTCTCTGCATCCGGGAGGGAAAGGTTGGGACGGACTTTGGTGATGTTTTGAAGGTAGTAGAAGGAAGAGGTTGCTGTCCAGAAGTACACCAAGGCTTCGTACAGTGGGGGAAGGCAGCAGCAGACTATTTCTGAGGTTCAGGGCAGCTATGTTGAGATTCTTAAGTTGAGTTTTAGATCCTACTAGAAGGAGTTCAGATTTGCTAGTGTTGAGCTGAAGAAAATTGGCAGACATCCAGGCCTCGATGTCTTGAATGCAAGCCGAGAGCCGGACCATGGCAGAGGGACATCCAGGTTCGAGTTTTAAGTAGAGCTGGGTGTCATCAGCATAGGAGTGAAACATGAGGCTACACAAGGGAAGCATGTAGGTGTTGAAGAGGCCCAAGAACAGACCCTTGAGGGACACCACAGGTGACTGGGTTTGCGACACCACTGCATGCAGCACAGAAAACAGTATGCGTCCAGATAGGTAAGAGAACATCCAGGAGAGACAGGCTCCAGAGATCCCAACATACTGTACTTCTGAAGGCGGTCAAGAAGAATGCTGTGATCTATGGTGTCAAAAGCAGCTGTAGTTCAATGATGGTTAATATCTATCACAGCAAACTTTTAAAAAAGTCATAGAAGATATTTTGAATTAGCTATGTTATGTTATGCATGCATTATGTGTACAAGATAAAAAGTTACTGGATCAAGGCTTTCATTGATGAACTAAGTAACCCACATGCATTTATTAATTTAAAATAATTACTTTTTAATTGCATCTTTAAATTAGGTATTTTGGGGGTTTCAGAAGAAGAAATGCTCCTTAATTGCATCTTTGCACTAGGCATTACCAAATGTGTTTATTCCATACTTAATTAATTAATAGGAAGGGGATGTTTGTTTCTTCTTGTAAATTTGTAAATGGGGGTTATTTGGAAAGGGATATGTCTCAGGTGTTCCCTATGCACTGGTTATTTATATTCTAATTAGTGAAGTACTTGCCAACCCAGTTTTCTTAGTCTTTTGTGTTTCATTTTCTTCTTAGGTAAACAAAGAAACTGGATAATACCGTAGCCTTCTGAACAACACAAAGTCCACCCAAACTGTAAATATTTTTTTAATGGACTTTTGTGAATTGTATTACTTCTGAATTGCAAGAGATTAATAGAACTGATGCAGAGCAGATATTTAAGCTTTTCTACAGAGCACGACGAAATGCACTTTAGTCCTGATCTCTGCTACTGAATGCAGCCAGCACAAGATTCTTCCATGGATAGACAGCTAAAGGAATCGTGTGGTGTTTTTGTGCGGGCTGATGTTCAGTTAGGTCTAGTAATGATCAATGTACTTGTTTTTAATAGCTGGATTCAAACTCGGGCCTTCATAGGTAAAATAACCCTCTGTGCCTCCTAACCTCAGAGCCAACCACGATGTCCAACAAACAGCAAAGCAGTATAGCACGCTGATAAACACCTCGCAAATCGTCAAAATTATCAAATTGGCAGCCATCGTTAGATAAGTTGGAATTTAAAAGCCGCTAAACAGTCATTACAGTGCCTTGTTATTTTTTAAACAAACAGACAAAAAAAATATTTCTCTGCTGGACAATATAAATTGGCAGATTTCCATGACTGAAGTCTCGATGAAGATAATACCCAACGGACCTTTACTCTGAGTTCCTGTGAATGTTTTCGGAGATACTTGAATCATGAATCATTTCCTTAGCAGAGACTAAAGACAATGTGGAATGAATACCGGGTCATCAGAAAGCAAAGTCTTGGATGTGCAGTGAGTTTTAGTGTGAGCATTACCAGTGTCAGCTAATTAAGCAATATAGCTTGGCTTTGCCTTATCCCTCACAAAGCACCCGAGGCATGGTGATATCCCACAATGACACACACCCTTAGTGCCATATTGCGAGTATACAATGGCTATAATTTGAATTAAAAACAATGAACAAAAAAAAGGTTTATAGAGAACTGTGGCGATGTCCTGAGATATCGCCATTCCTATGATTTCATGTACCCCATTGATATTGTATAATATCCATTTCTCCTTTGCATTCTTAATATTTTTAAGTTTTTTTTTTAAATGTATCCTTCCCAGAGGCTTATAAAAGTTACTGGACCTCACCACCTATGACCATAAATGTTGTGATGTCACCATGGGCAAAAAGTGATCTACTACTACCCAAATCTCTAGAAAAAAGAATGGGAGATGCCCTGGCTTCACAATATTAAGGAGGGAAAAATACTGAGTGAATACTGAAGGTAAACGAGAGTTCAATTGAATAATTATTATTATTAATATGATTTATTTATTTATTGTCGAACTCACTATGTGACAAGATCACAGATATTATCATCCTGATGGTCTTTAACCCTCTGTTTTAACCACATAATCTCTCAAATTAGATTGTGGGAAGTTTGTAACCAGTATATGAGCATGTTTTCTTTTTCATTTTTACCTGTGATTGGAACACATTTACAGAATTGTATGATATTTATGGTGAAACCCTCACCCTGATTAATTTACTGCATGTCCTTATAAAACCACATGCTTGGTATTTGGGAAAACAAGAAAAAATATCCATTTAATCTCCAAGGGATTTCAACAATAGAGAATCTTTACGGTTAGTGTGACCTATCCTTTGGGAGTCTTTCAGGGCCATTTGAGTCAGACTTTCCTGTTTAGCCACAAAAATGTTTCCAATTTCTTGGGCCAAAAATGTTTCAGGAAGTAGTTAGGTCATTTTCTTTTGGCTGACTTATCTTTTTTTTCCTTTTTCAAATAAGGCAAAATCACCTTTGCTCCAAAGAACTATTGATATTAAAATAACAAACATGTTTTGTGCATATATAAATATTAATGCATTTACCATGACATTTCAGGATACTATCTGGACAAAGGTGTCTGCTAAATAAACAAATAATAATTACAATACTGCTAATAGCCCTCAGAGATGACCAAAACTAACAAACAAAAAATGCATCCCATTCCAATATGCAATAACATATTTTATGGTCAAAATAATGGCTAGACTTAAATAAGTCACAGTCTAATAAATAATAATGGTAAGACTTAAATAATACACAGTCTAGTATGCTACTGTTATTAAACCCTGTATATGTATACAAAAATGTTTATGTATTTTCTGAAAAGCAGCAATTAAACATTTAGGGGTTGAATTAGGAGGTTCCCACTACAATCCCAGCTCAGCCACTGACTCAATGTGTGTGACCCTGAGCAAGTCACTTAATCTCCTTGTGCTCCGTCCTTCAGATGAGATGTAAAACAGAGATTCTATTGTAAGTGACTCTCCAGCAGCAGTGATGCATAGTTCACCCCCTAGTCTGTAAGTCACTTTGGATAAAACCTGGTAATAGTGGGGCATCTTGGGCCCGCCGGTTATAGCGCTCTTCATCCCACCGCCGTTGTCTCTGCACATTTTCCTGCACCGTGCCATATGCTCGCTCTAATGTTTGATGATGGGACTGGACCCATCCTCTCAAGGTCTGGGGATTCCATGTTGGGATCGTTCCGGTTACTAGATCCACAGGGAGACGGGCGTGGCGTCCAAACATCACATAAAAAGGGGTTAGTCCTGTACTCGCGTGAACAAAATTGTTAAAGGCATGTACCAATTCTGGCAGCTTATCCGCCCAAAAGTCTTGTTCATCCTCCCTCAAAGATGCTAACAAAGACAAAAGTGTTTGATTAAGGCTCTCACAAGCCACGTTCCCTTGTGGATGGTATGGGGTGGTGTGGCTTTTCCAAAAGCCATACAACCTGCTTAGTTCTTGCACCAATTCCGACTCTAAAGTGGTCGGAGTGGATACATTCTGGACATCCAAAAGGCTTAATTATGGCTTTCCATGGAGCTTTTACTGTGGGTCTGATCACTAGTGGGTACGGCCCAGGCAAATCTAGAAAAAATGTCAACCTTATCTTAGTATCTTCAGCACGGCCTAAAGACAGATCAATCGCCACTACCTCCATAGGGTAAGAAGTGGCAATAGAGATAAGAGGGGCTCCCACCTTCGGTCGGGCCTGGTTACAAATACACTGCAGGCACTCCATGGTCCATCGCTTAGCATCTTCCCCCATGCCGTACCAGTAGAACCTCTGCCAAAGCACTAACAAAATCTTTGCACTGGTGATGTGTCCAAAGGCCTCATGGCACTTCTCCCACTTCTTGGCACCGTGGAATCACAATCTTTATCTGGGCCTCTCCCGTAGCGTTCCTACTTCCCTCCTCACTAGGACATCTCTTTCCACACACAGCCGGTCCCACTCCTGTAACAACCTCCGAGCCTCAGGTGGTGCTGTAATACGGGTCTGAACCTCTGAGGGGGTTCCTCATTCCCGCCAGGTGTGAACTGCTGGATCCTGTCTCTGCCACGGGAAGTCGGACACTTGGGTCTCAGTGTTCTCCATGGATGGGGATGCTCCTCCTTCATCCAGGGATTCCACCTGTACTGGGGCAACTGGAGTCTCACGCTCCCCAGGAAGCCTAGAGAGAACACTTGCATTAAGATTTGCAATTCCAGGTAGATATTTTATATCAAAGGTGAAATTTGCCAGTTGTGCCACCCACCGTTGTTCGGTTGCGCCCAATTGAGCCATATCCAAATGCACTAAGGTATTGTTGTCGGTGAACACGGTAAACTCCGCCCCCCACAGATAGTCTTTAAACGTATCAGTTATAGCCCACTTTAGTGCTAATAATTCCAAATTAAATGAGCTATAATTCTTATCATTCTTCTCGGTGGGGTGCAAACTCTGACAGGCATACGCAATTACCCTTCCAAGGTGGAATACAATCAGCCCTTGGAAGGTTCGTTAGGGACTCTTCTATCTGAGCAAGTAGGTACGCGTCCTTATGCGTCAGAGCATTCAGCTTCCTGTAGTCTACACAGAATCTCCAGGATCCGTCCTTCTTTACTAAGACTACAGGAGCTGCCCAAGGGCTACTGCTCTCCCTGACCACCCCCTGATCAATCATTGTTTGTAGTAGCATCCTCAACTCCTGGTATAGACTAGGCGGAATCGGTCTATAACATTCCGGGGAAGGGGGCTCCTCCAGTGGGGATATTATGGAGGATGGCATCAGTCCGTCCAAAATCCTCTTCATGTATTGCAAACACCTTCTTCCAGCTTTGCAGCAGGTCATTCAGCCTCTCTTGCAGGGCAGGGGTGAGTCCATCTCCCTCAAAAGTCAAATTTGATTACTCTTCGGCCGCAGGCGAGTGTATAGGGCAGACATCCACCTGTACCACATCAGGCTGAAGGTACTGTAAGACAAGATCATTATGTACACTACCGGACAAAAGTTTTAGAACACCCCCATTTTTCCAGTTTTTATTGAAATTTAAGCAGTTCAAGTCCAGTGAATAACCTGAAATGGTACAAAGGTAAGCGGTAAACTGCCAGAGGTTAAAAAAAGTTTAGGTTACCAAAACTGAAAAATAATGTACATTTCAGAGTTATACAAAAGGCCTTCTTCAGGGAACAAGTAATGGGTTAACAACTTACAGCTGTTCTGCAGCAATGGAAGTAAATTAAGCCTTGAAAGTTGATGCTAACAATTCCTACAGGTGTCCCAACTTTTGTTGATTACTTACAAACCCTCTGTCTGTATAAAAGCAGTGTTGGAACAGACTGTGTTACTACACCCTCTTAAGCATTATTTGGACAGTATTGTACTGCAGGAAGTAGTATATTGCTATCATAATGACGAGAAAAAGACAATTAACAAAGGAAGACAGACAGACAGACCATTATAACCCTTAAAAGTGTAGGTCTTTCCTTTAGAGAAATTGCAAAGAAAGCCAAGGTGTCAGTGAGTACGTTTCCTACACCATCAAAAGGCACTTGGAAACTGGAGGAAACTCTGACAGGAAGAGGTCTGGCAGACCCAAAGCCACAACAGAATCAGAAGACAAGTTTCTGAGAGTCAACAGCTTGCGTGATAGGCGGCTCACAGGACAACAGCTTCAAGCACATCTTAAAACTGGTCGAAGTAAGCAAGTCTCAGTTTCAACTGTGAAGAGAAGACTTCGAGCTGCAGGTTTTACAGGTCGAGTGGCAGTAAGAAAGCCATTGCTAAGATGGCAAAATAAGAAAAAGAGGCTTGCCTGGGCCATGAAGCACTGCCAGTGGACTACTGAAGACTGGAAGAAGGTCTTATGGACCGATGAATCAAAATTTGAAATCTTTGGTTCATCACGCAGGGTTTTATGCGCCGCCGAGTAGGCGAAAGGATGGTTCCTCTGTGTGTGACACCAACTGTCAAACATGGAGGAGGAAGCGTGATGGTCTGGGGCTCTTTTGCTGGATCCAGAGTCGGCGACTCGCACAGAGTGAGTGGCACCCTGAACCAAAACGGCTACCACAGCATTTTGCAGCGCCATGCAATACCCTCTGGTATACGCCTAGTTGGTCAGGGGTTCATCCTACAGCAAGATAATGACCCAAAACATACCTCCAGGCTTTGTCAGAACTACAGTACCTTAGAAAAAAAGAACAAGACGGTAGGCTTCAAATCATGGAATGGCCAGCACAGTCTCCAGACTTAAACGCCATCGAGCTGGTTTGGGATGAACTGGACAGAAGGGTGAAAGCAAAGCAACCTACAAGTGCAACACATTTGTGGGAACTTCTGCAACAGTGTTGGGAAGAACTTTCCGAACAATATTTGATTTCCATTGTAGAAAGAATGCCACGAGTGTGTTCGGCTGTTATATCTGCAAAAGGTGGCTACTTTGATGAGTCAAAAATTTAGATTAAATTTTGTTAAACAAAACGATTCCATGATTTCTTTTTTATCTCCAATTGTTTATTTGTTCTATGCTTTAATTTCAGAGTACATTGAGACATTAAACTGCGTAAATTTCAATAAAAACTGGAAAAATGGAGGTGTTCTAAAACTTTTGACCGGTAGTGTACATCCACAAGATCAATTTTAAATACGGTCACCAGGGGGCGCCGTTGAGGAACTTCAATTGGGTAAGGGTTTACATTGCGAAGTCAAGAGTGGTATTCTTCCCCGTCTTACCCACACTAGGGTGCGTGTCACCTGCCACTCTGTGTCACCTTCTGCCGCTTCCACTAAAGCACAGTATTCTGAGCGGGCCGGGTGCTCGATCACTTGCGCCCAGAACCACCATCTCACTCTGCGGGGGTATCGGCACTGGTTGTTGCCGAGTTAGACGAGCAGTCCCCACCTTCCCGTCTGGGCCTGTTCTCACTCCACCCTCTTGCAAACGGCGAAAGCCTTATTCCACTCACCCCTCGCTTTGGTCGACACAGCCGATTCGAAGCTCCTCAATCTGGGAATGGCTCCTCCAAATAACTCCAACAGTGACTTATCACGTTCATTCCCAGGATCCCCTTTTCTAAGCTCATGTTACTGTTCATTCTACGATGACGACTCCCCGAACTTCCACTCCTCCTACAAGAAAATCCTAAACTACATACACTATACAAGGAATATGAAGTCCATTCACAGCACATAACTTCAACCACGAGATATCAGTAATCCTCTTCATTGATTCCCAACCCAGCCATTTCTGGAAGTTTTACTAAACAGAGTAACCTGTGAACCCGTATCCAACAAGCACGGTATCTTCACCCCACAAATCTGTACCACCCCTGGACATTCCCCAAGTAACATGGGCTCTTCTATTGACCTCCCTACCTGGTCAATCCTCCCGTCCACTTGCCCTACTGTGGCCGGGTGTCTTAGTTTAAAGGGCTGGTATGACATGGTTGCTGAAAGCAGTTCCGTCTAATGTGGTCACTCTTCCCACATTGTGCACAGATGGGGATTTGCTGATCGTACCAACATAGGCTGGACTGAAAATGGTACTGTCCGTCCTCGACTCTTCCCCTAGGGACACTAGTGGACACAGGCCCAACATCTACAGTTTGGGGGTTAGGTCGCCACGGATCTCCTCCTGGAGATACTTAACCAACACATGCATTTGCTCCTGAAGTTCCTTTGTCAGCTCCGCTCGTATACTATTCCTCCAGCCCTCCATATCCAACGGTGGCTGTTCCAGAGGCCCAGGCAATGGCACAGGGCAGGCAATCTCTTCGAGTCGACTTTCTCCTCCTCCCTTTCTTGGCCTCTCAAATTATCTCTGCGAACTTTATTCGACGTACCTGTCGCTGTAATTCTTGCCGAATGGATCCTGGCAGCATCCCGAAGACAAGTTGGTCCCGCAGTACCCCTTCTCTTTGTGCCGTGCACTCAGGTTCCCATCGTAGTAGCCACCTGGAAAACCGCTCGCGCAACCAGAGTGTGAAAGCCCCCATAGTTTCACCCCTATGCTGACAAGCTTTGAAAAATTCTACGCTCAATTTCACCACAGAGGCTTTATCGCCATATAGTTCATCCAGTACCTTCCAGATTAATGCACAGGTAGCCCGTTCTTCATCCTCAAGCACTAGCACTTCCTGTTTCACAGTCCCCTCTAATGCACCACAGAGAAAGTCTACTTGCTGAGCCTCTCCTAGGCCATACGACCGCAACATTGCCTGCACCTGAGCCCGCCAATCCCTATAGTTCCCTTCCCCATTAAACTTAAGCACCCATGCTGACCCCATGAACCAAGGCATTACCATAGTATTCACCACAGGGGTGACCCCAGGTTCCTGAGCATCCATCGTGTGGGTGTAGAAAAACCAGGGATCCTGCTGGCTATGCCAAAAATCCGCCTGTCATGGGTGGGGTGACCAGGGGTAACCACAAGTAAATAAATAATTTGAATAGGGCAGCACCACTGCTGCTGTACCCTTGAGCAAGGTACATTACCTAGATTGCTCCAGTAAAAACCCAACTGTATAAATGGGTAATTGTATGTAAAAATAATGTGATATCTTGTAACAACTGTAAGTCGCCCTGGATAAGGGCGTCTGCTAATAAATAAATAAATAAATAAATAAATAAATAAATAAATAAAAATAATAATAATAATAGTACCTACTACACCACCTTGAGTTTGAAATGGGCAAGGACCTTTATGACCGAGTAGTAATAGCCTTCCCAGAACAGGTTTTTTTGATTCTCGGGGGTCCAATGCACACACTAAGGGAAACCCAGGTAGGTTAAAAAATGTTTTATTGTTTCTCAACAGGTTAAAAAAAATGCCCTTTAAAACCACACAAACTCGCAGATAGAAACAGTTAAAAATAAGGGACAACCTAAAAAAATACAAACTGAGATAATCCCCTCCTGTTGGTAAGTCTCTAAATTATATATATATATATATATATATATATATATATATATATATATATATATATATATATATATATATATATGTTTGTGCTTAGCTGCCACACAAAGAGTCCAATAAAAGTATTGGAAGTCTGATTAAAGTTGGTTCCCAAACCGCTCAGCTGGCCACTCATCCCGACGTCCACTGTCCCATGTATCGAACCGCCAATGGACCTCACTACAACGATACGCCGACCCACTGAAGATGAAGATCCCGGGAAACCTGAGTGGAGGAAGGGGGGGCAAAGAAGCAGACGGTCAGAAATATGTACAACGGAAGGTAAAGCTTTCTCATACACTCCTGTGTTCCAGATGGTTACTTCCCCTTAGATTATCTCTGACTCTCACACATCTCCCCGTCCCTCTCCCCAGTTCTGGAACAAAGATCCCAAAGATTCTAAAATCCCAATGAGTTTCGCAGTGTCTGGTAGCTTTCAAAAAAACAGCCCAATATGACCGGATATGAAAAGCAGTCATAAAATATTGGTGCGGTACATAAACAAAAAAAGAAAATCCCAAAAATTAACAGAAAAATTGTAGTCCCAAAACAACAAAAATCCCAAAACAGCGAAACAAAGGAATCCAAATCTGTTAATTACCCTACAGCCAGAATCAGGGTAGCCAAGACTCTCTTCCTTCCATTTAACAATTCCAGCAACCAGTTTTCCTTCAGCAGCCACAACCAGACTGTTTCCCTATACCACTCCCTTCCTCCTTCCTGTCCATCTTCTTTTACATCCCCCTGGATACTCTCATTCGCTTGACTGGGTGTGGGGCGGGACTTCCTACTATAGGAGGCTGTGTGGTCCAGTGGTTAAAGAAAAGGGCTTGTAACCAGGAGGTCCCCGGTTCAAATCCTACCTCAGCCACTGACTCATTGTGTGACCCTGAGCAAGTCACTTAACCTCCTTGTGCTCCGTCTTTCGGGTGAGATGTAATTGTAAGTGACACTGCAGCTGATGCATAGTTCACACACCCTAGTCTCTGTAAGTCACCTTGGATAAAGGCGTCTGCTAAATAAACAAATAATAATAATAATGTAGGGAAAGTGCTCATGCAGATGGTAAAATAGCGTGCACACAAAAATAAATGATTTAAACGTGCAGATTCCAAAGTGCAACAACAAAAGAAAATACAAAAGAAAAACAAACCAGGTAAGGGTACATCGTAAACGGAAAACACAATAATAAATCATTTCAGTGCACAAAATAATAATAACTGATAAAACCTCACTTGTGACACATGCTTTTACCAAACTCAGTGCTCTGTGTTTGTGACATCAAATCCACCAGATGGAGCTCCAAAATGCAATATAAATCAGGAGAAGAGGGTTTATTTTCCCTCTGATTTCTGATGGCAGAGAATACATTGGTAACAATCTATAATGACATGTAAATAGTTTTGTCAAAAAGTACAAACAATAGTTCCATAAATTAAAAAAAAAAACTTAATTATGTCCCAGAAGAGCTTTTATTTTGACACACTTTAGACAGACACTTATAACATGTAGGTTTTGCAAGAACAGTGAGCACACATTATAAGAGAATAATTAAAATGTATTTAACAGATAATAAAACATGCTAATTTAACATTTCAGATAGCAAGTGTGGTAATTGGAAAGCACAGATTTTCTATAATGTTACACAACTCATTTGAATCATTTGGATTTTTTTTATCTGCAAATATTAATGTGATTTGAAAATGTGGTGCGTTTGTGCTAAAATAGAAAAGGCAAAATGAAATATATCTTGGCTGCTTCAGAAATTAGTTTGTTTGCTCTTCACTTTACACATGTTGGCTTTTCACTGAGGAAAATGAGCAATGCAGCACCATTAAATTGACTTGATAGGCTGTTTGTGTGACAGCTTATTAAAAAGTAGCTGACTACATATTAGAGTAAAAATACTGTACATTTTCTGGACAAAGGAGAGGAAATATTTTTTTCCCCAACAACACTGGTGTGTGTATTTTTCTATTCTTGTCTTGCAGATCCTTCTGGAAATTCAATTCTATCCATTTTGGTAAGCCCTTTCAGGTCTAATATTTTAATTAGTTGATAGAGCTGTCAGAATTTACTCTTAATAGGTCTTCATTGTAAACCTATAATCACTGGTGGGTCTGTGCCAGAGAAACCTATTTTGTTGCCAACATTAGAGACACTTTAGCCATTTAAATTCCTTCAGTGTACACATTATTGTCATGTGGGGACTCATGACAATGGTAAATAATATTTAATAAACCTCTAATGTTTTTCTTTCCCCCCCTTTAGAGGTTCTTTGGATTTCGATGTGACCACCCAGACCACTGGGCAATGAGAGAGGAGGGACCACAACAGGTATTTACCAACACAGAATACTGAACAACAACACGGCAGAAATCAATTTTGACTAAAAGCCACAAGGGGGCCAGGGTCTAATAGAAAAGACAATATAAAACTAATATTTAATACTTTAAAAAGCTGCTATTATTCCTAAAACTATAACTAGAAATCTTAATGTTATACTATTAATTCCTAAGATCTTGAGTTATAATTATCTTTATTCTATTTACATTTTCCCTAGCATTAATTCTTTAACATACAAATTAAATTCGCCACATTCTGCACAAGGTTTTGGCAGGGATGAAATTAACCCCATCCCTGCCAAATTTAAATACAAAAATAAAATAAAAACACACACAATGTACACGGACAAGGCTTCTGCCCTGCCATATATACATTTGAATTGAATCTGGAATTCGGTGCATGGTTGAGTTCCAAATGCAGGGATGGGCTAATGATGTACAGAAAATTGGCTTATTTATTTGTATTTTTTATATATATATATATATATATATATATATATATATATATATATATATATATATATATATATATATATATATATAAATGTTGTTGACTGCATCATGAAAAAACAAGCAGTGCAATCTCCATACGTATTTACAAGTCTTACTACAAGCATGCAGTAAAAAATCTTTCCAGCCAATTAATAATAGACCGGAATACTTTCGAGTCAGTGTGTGATGGCAACACAATACACAAAGAGACAGGAAGTGAATGATACAGACTGATCAATGTTAGTTTATAGTTTAAGGATTGTCTTAAGGTTTTTAAAATAATGACTTACCCTACCGAATCTGATAACACTAGAAACTGGAGGTTGTTTTTTTTTTAATCCTTAACTGTTTCTGCAGCTTTGGTGAGGTCTCCTTGTTTTATTGTCTCTATTAAGTCTTGTCATAAATACACATTGTTAAAAATGTAGGTTGTAACAAATGTAGGTTGTAAAAAAAATATATTGCCTCTTTCTGGTCACATTGTTTTGATCTTGCAATAATGTGAGTTGCAGTAGAAGCTCCAGTTAAACAGAGTGCATTGATGAGGATGTTTTTCAGCTGTCTGCTACTTCAGATAAAACATTTGTGACAGTATAATATGCATATTTGTAAACAATTGGGATTTGACTGCACTGTTTATGTAACTGAACATAGAACTGAAGATTCAAAAGTTATGAAAAACTCTAGCTGCTATTAATTGAAAGCTTTGGGGTTGTGAATTCAGATAGAACATTATAAAATTGCCATTTGTGGCACAGCACAGTAGGAAGTTAAAGGTTAATGAATGATGGGCTCAATTCAGTATCACTGACCTAGGAGAAGAATATTTACTTTAATAAACGTATGTCCTTATGTGTTTAATATGTTTTGTTAAAAGTATCACATTGCTGTGCATTATTTTACAGTCCTCCTGCTATACAATGCCCTTTGTAATAATTATGTTAATTCATTGTTATTTGAGGCACTTGTTACATCTGACATTTTTATTATTTTACTACCGGTGCATTTTAAAATAATTTAATGAGAAAAAAAGATTTTCAAGGCTGCAGTTTTGATGATCTTGACATATCGTAAAATGAGATGACTTTATTGTTAATTTAACTGGGCATTAAACATAAGACAGTATAGGAAACTATAGTATTGCATTTTGCTGGTAACTATCAGCACATAATTGTTTCGGACAGGCAGCTCACCTTAACCTGTCAATTAGAAGTCACTTGGGAGATGTAAGACATACCTGAAGATGTGGCATTCTTCTTTTGGCCTTGCCTAGGGCATTGGAAATTGTATTGTTTCCCTCTTGTTTAGCCATGCTAAACAATATATGATAATTCTATGTAGTAATTCCATCATTACACTAAGCCTTGAAGTTGCATAAGTTGTATTTGTAAATTAAATGTATTTCTGCATATGGTGGACTTTACTGAAGTATAGAATTATTCTACTTTCAGGTTAGAATATTGGATTTAGTCATAAGAACTAATTTTGCCAAATTAAAGTTCTATCAACAGCTTGAAAGTCTATTTGTCATAATTTCACTTTATTATTATTCTTCTTCTTCTTCTTCTTCTTCTTCTTCTTCTTCTTCTTCTTCTTCTTCTTCTTCTTCTTCTTCTTCTTCTTCTTCTTATTATTATTATTATTATTTATTTCTTAGCAGACGCCCTTATCCATTATCTCCCACTATTGCAGTACATTAAAAAATAGAATGTGCAACAGAAAATAATTTACCACTGAAACAATGCACAAATAATTGTTGTCACTATAAAAAAGCATCAGCATTTAAATAATATGTGTATACTTCAAATAAATTTTCAGAATTTGTCGGATGTCTGTAAGAAGGACAATGTACTGCCACACCCTTCTCATCCACACGGGTGTATCGGCAAGAAAGAGCCTGACGCTCCACCGGAGACCCACTGCCGGCTGGGTTTGTTTACAGGGAATGGCAGCCCTTGAGTGTCTCGCTATCAAAGGGAGCCGCTGGTGAGCCACAGCATGGTGGTCTATGTGGCGGGATTTACAATTGTGAGTACTTTAGTTTAGGGGACTTTTATATCCCACAGGAGTATACAGAGGGTGTGTGAGTGCAGGTTCCTGCAGCTAGACCCCATTTATAGTGGCAGCAGCGCTACATTGATTATAGCCAATTGCTATTTTCTAGCTGTGTTTTCTCACTGTGTTTTATTTAGCATTTTTGTATTTATTTTGTTTACACTCCAGGTGGTGTAGATACACCCCATGCTCTATACCATTGCTGGTACAGTCACATGGTTTTCTCCACTCAACCCCACCCTAGGGGTTACCATTGCTGGTACCCTAGCGGCAGCTACCTGTAATTTCAATTGTAAATATTGTAAATACATAATGGGGTTACAACCTCCCGCTGAGAGGTTTTAGGAAAATAGTCCCAAACATGTTTGTAAAGGATTACATATTCCTTCGA
This sequence comes from Acipenser oxyrinchus oxyrinchus, assembly GCA_030684275.1. Lineage (NCBI taxonomy): Eukaryota > Metazoa > Chordata > Actinopteri > Acipenseriformes > Acipenseridae > Acipenser > Acipenser oxyrinchus. The sequence goes on from CM060250.1 coordinate 87,778,731, forward strand.
ATTTAAGATGCAGCTCAAATTTCCCACCCTCAAATATAATAAACTCACCTTTTACTGCATCAATCTAGTCACCAAGACCAGAAGAGGCTCTGCTCTGAAGGCTTACAATCTCAGGTCAAGAACCAGAGTACCACTTCAAATTTGACAAATCTGGAGAATAGACCAGGGCAAATTCTGTGTGTTCTGCTGTTCTTTAGTTAAAGTATTTATACTGTGGTTTTCCAGTGGTAATGGTTTTGTTGATCCCCATTATCAAGTTCACAATCACCACAGATCCCAAATCTTACAACTACCTGTATATGGTAAGTATAGAAAGCATAACAGCATTGAAATGTAAATAGGCATTTGATTTCCACAGCTTTCATGTCCCAAGTTATATTTGTTTACAGAAAAGAATCATAATACATTTACAGAGCTCACAATCTTTCATCCTCTAACAATCGTTTTGCTCAAAAGTGTTAATCCTTCAAACCTGATAACATAATACTCCCAATCCAAGTCTCAGGTGATTTACAGAGTGTACAGTATAACTAGGCATGCTATTATTCAATTTTTATTATTTTTTTTAGAAAGAATTTACCTTTTTTCGATCTTTATTTTTCAATTCAAGCAGAGAATGGGTGAAATCGACCTTTATGCTTTAAAAAAAAACACTGACTTTTTATGTCATTGAGAAAAGTCTCATTTAGCGAAATCCCTTTATCATATTCAACATGCAAAAAAAAACATGATTACCAACATCCTAATTGAAATAATGTTTGATGACAGTGGAGCTATACCTTGTAAAGATAAAGATCCTACACAAATTTAAAAATGGTCTCAAATAAACCATAGAAAACGCAGCATATAAAAGTGTATTACACTGACTTTTATAGCATAAATTTACAAGTAAAAATAATATGCACAGAACAAAACATTAGATAGCTGAACAGAACTAACTTGCACTTATTATTCGGTTATGAGCTCCCCCTCTCCTGCTTCAGCACAGAATCACTGGAAGGTCAGGCAGATGGACCCGCTTCATCCTACCGCAGAGACTTCAGCCGTCGGTTAGGGTATATTGTGCACAATATTCATAAAAGGTTTTCCTTTTGCTCCCCATTTTCAAATCAAACTAGTAACTGTCACTGTATTCCTACAGCAAAAGCTTACCTACACCTTAACCCGCTAATTTCAAAGTAGTCGCTTTGAATGACAGGCGCTGTAGCTGGCAAATGAAAGTGCACAGTTGGTACAGATCTTGGTGATTGACAGTCATTTAAAGGAATGAGAGCATTCCAGCGCTGCTTCAGTCAACGAGATCTGTCAGAACAGGGTGAAATGACAGTGACAGTGAAACTACAGTTCTAACGGACCACTGAGATGCGACCCCTAACCATTCAGAGCGGAACGTAGACGATTCAGACAGTATGTATAAAAACTCCACAAACTAGAGATTATTTCTAAATTATTATTTTTGGTAAGAAAATTAAAAATAGCGAGTGGTTTTACCGATGTTTATCCTGTATAAATCCTATATAAATTTACTTCAGTCGATGTTTTACGAGCTTTACCGATTTAATATTGAAAAGTAGCAAGCCTAAGTATAACACAAGCACCATTTTGCACTAAAAAAGCAATTTATTTATTTGTTTATTTTTAATTTGGAGGCCCCAATTACGTTAGCTATTTAGCCCCATTTCTCCTCACCGCTGTAATGGATACCCAATAAAGCAAACTCATTTTACACTAGACATATTACATTGTGATGGGGACCATCACACACTCTGCCACACAGGCTTTGCCACAGGCCTATAACTTTTGTTTAAAATCGGACCCTGATAAAGGAATTTCAGGAAACCGCCGACTTACTTGTATTCCAGTAACACATCTATCACTGTCCTCAAACCGCAGCTTACCTGTATTCCAGTAACACATCTATCACTGTCCTCAAACCGCAGCTTACCTGTATTCCAGTAACACATCTATCACTGTCCTCAAACCGCAGGCTTACCTGTATTCCAGTAACACATCTATCACCGTCCTCAAACCACAGGCTTACCTGTATTACAGTAACACATCTATCACCGTCCTCAAACCGCAGGCTTACCTGTATTCCAGTAACACATCTCTCACTGTCCTTATCATCACCAGCTCTTGTCTTCCCCGGAAGACACAGATAAATAAAAGACATTTGGTTTTGTAAAACTTCTCCAAGCGCTTGTTCTTCTTGTTCATTATGTGTTGTTGGTCATTGTATTTCTCTGTGCAAGCTTCATCATGAAAATCCACCCTTGGGAAGAGTGCTACAATGCTTGAGGGCATTATATTTTTATATACAGGCAGTGGATGGCCTCCAGTCTTGTGTATAGTTTAAGTCAGTAACTATTTCATGGTTGTTTTTATATTCAGTTAAGTGAATTAGTCTCTTAATTGTTGTTTGTTGTGTGTATTGTTATCTCCTGTGTATTGCCTGTTATGCTTTAGGGTGCTTTACCGTTAAGGTAACAAGCTCATTAAAGTGAATGAGGTGCACCTGTAAAAGTGGGCGGGGCTAAGCAGGTATAAAGTGGGCTGATTTCCACCAGCAGTCGGTTCTACCCAAATGCTCAGTTGAGACAGACCTTTGCTGTGATATCCCAAAGCTAGGGCTAGAGGGAAGTATAGTACACTCTATAGACATTTATGTTATTTTAAAAGTTAGTTATTTTTGTTTATCTCTTGATTTATATTGTTTTGTTATTTTCATTTATTTTTTCACTTTGAATATATTTGCAAAGTTGTTTGTTGCATTGGAAAGTGGACATCGTTTCCTTTTATAAATAACTGAACTCTTGACTTCGGATGGTTTTCTTTATTTAATCCCAGGAACCTGGATTACCACTCGGCTAAAAAGGGACCCGTGACATACATCATCTGACCTTTTTAAAAATAGAACTATACAAAATGCATATTGCGGCAGGGCAGAAGCCCTGCTCGTGTAAATAGTGTGTGTTTGGGAAGGGGATGGGGTTAAATCTGTCCCTGCCAGCAATCACAGGTGTGGCCTTTCCCCAGTTAGGTAATTGATGCTAATTGGGGAGTGGCCCGATGTATAAAAAGGAAGCAAAATCATTTGTTTGTTGAAGGAGTCTGTTATTCTTTTGTTTGAACCTTTTCTTTTGGTCCTAGTGCCGTGTTTTGTTTGTTCCTGTTTTTGTATTTGTTTTGTTAAATAAACATGTACATACGTGCTTAAACTGCAGCTTTCTGTCTCTGGGTCTCTTTTCTTCCGGTAACAGCTTGGGCCGTGATGCTACCCTGTCACACATATCATTATTAAACTTTAGCTTAACCAGCTGATCTTACTAAAGGAGTGCTATGACTCTTGGTGATTCCACACCTATTCTTTGGACAGTAGAAACAAAATATCAAACGCTGCTTCACTTTGAAACAACATTTAACATTTGAAGTTTCTTATAAGTTGAGCGAAAGAAAAATCAATGGACATGATCGAGGGCTGCGAAGAGGAAGAGACCTCGGGAATTGATAACAGGATGTGCTTTATGACTTAGAGATGAGTAAGAAGATTTCCCTTGTCTCGCGGAGAGTCGTCCTTGCGGAAGTGAGACCAAACCGATCGGTCTCCAAGGCTGGGAAGGAACCAATACTTTCCTCAAGGGGGGTCTAGAGGTGAGAAAATGGGAAGATGACAGTGTTAGATAGATTTGGCCGGGTCCCCCTTCTGGCTGAGAAACTTCCTCGCGGAGGACGAAGTCAGCGGCGGCTGGGCTTCTAAGGTTGGGAAGTGATCTGCACCTTGAACATTGCACACACAAGCACATATATATATTGTTTTGATAGAGCAATTAAAGACTAATCTCACCTTTCAGTGGAGAGGATTAACCCCCTTTACTTTGGGAGGAATAAGGAGCAAGGAGGTAAGATAATTAAGGCCGGCACAGTGCTGCATGGAAGCAAACATTTGCCACAATCACCATTTAACAGGCCCTTCATAAAAGCTAGATAGCACTACATACCAGTAGAAATCTACATCCATTTCCAAACAAGCTATAACTTTAGGAGTAGTGGATACAAATAAGCTTAAACTTTTTTAGATACATATTGGCTTAAAAAAAACATATGTTTAAAATAATTGAATGTATTGTTAAATTATGGTGTATTTGGTATTTGGTAAGGGATAAACAGCAATAAGTGTTGAATCGGTAACAATAATTCACTGTGGATTATTTTCTTACCAATTCAACACTTTGAGATGTTTATGCCACTTCAAACATTTCTTCCTATTTGATACTTGTTCGATTATGAGATTCAATTGATTGTTAATTTAGTAATGGGATTTGTTTTTTTGCCTATTTTGTTACGCTTCAAACAGTTCAAATGTTTGTGTCTTCCATTGTGGGAATGTTATGTTCCTCGGAGTTTGAAATCCCACTTACACAGGCAAAATCGTCTGTTGAAAGTGAAGATAGTAGCGAGCACTACGTAATTGGATGTAGAACATGAAAGTGGCCTCAGAAAAATAAAAATGCAAAAAACAAAGGAATCTGAACCAGCAATGGAAAGTAAAGTTATTGATCGTTTTGCCGAACCTAAAACAGATGAAGACCTAAATATCATCACTGCCAGCGATTGTTTTTTGAGAAGTAAGGCAAAATGTAAGTGGGCTGTAAATTTAAACAGTGGTTAAACAAAAGAAATGCAAAAGCTGAGTTTACATCTAATGTCTGTGTAATTGATGGCCTCATGAGTGCTGATGAAATTGTTGTTGTTCCTGAACCTGCCCAGAAAAAACTGTGAAATAAAAATTAGAAGGGGGATGGTTATGTGGAAGTGAATTTTGCTTATGTGGAAGTGAATTTGTATTTTTTTTATAGTACTTTTCTTTAACAATATGAAATACTAAACGGAAACTGCAAGCCTTTTTCTAAGTGTTACGTTTGAATTGCATAATAAAATGGTATTTGCATTTCTGTTGAATTGTTCTAACTGTGTGCAGTTCAGTGGTGCGCAACCTTTTTATATGACGGCCCTTTTTCTACATTTCATACATTTCGTTGCGACACCTCCCCCCTCAATGACACAGATATTAAAACGTTAGAACTTAACTTTATATTTTAACTGCTGTTTTTTTCTGGATTTAATGTAAATCACATATTATTTGCTAGATTTAACCACAAAAAGTCCAGTTATAGCTAAATACATAAGCGTATCACAAATTCAACATTTAAAATAATAAAGTTTACAAATGAGAGGAGGCCATTTGGCCCATCTTGCTCATTTGGTTGTTAGTAGCTTATTGATCTTTGAATCTCATCAAGCAGCTTCTTGAAGGATCCCAGGGTGTCAGCTTCAACAACATTACTGGGGAGTTGGTTCCAGACTCCCACAATTGTCTGTGTAAAAAAGTGCCTCCTATTTTCTGTTCTGAATGCCCCATTTATCTAATCTCCATTTGTGACCCCTAGTCCTTGTTTCTTTTTTCAGGTCGTAAAAGTCCCTTGAGTCGACATTGTCAATACCTTTTAGAATTTTGAATGCTTGAATTAGATCGCCGCATAGTCTTCTTTGTTCAAGACTGAATAGATTCAATTCTTTTAGCCTGTCTGCATATGACATGGCTTTTAAACCCAGAATAATTCTGGTCCCTCCTCTTTGCACTCTTTCTACAGCAGCAATACCCTTTTTGTAGCGAGGTGACCAGAACTGAACACAATATTCTAGATGAGGTCTTACTAATGCATTGTAAAGTTTTAACATTTCTTACATTGATTTAAATTCAACACTTTTCATTATATATCTGAGCATTTTGTTGGCCTTTTTTATAGCTTCCCCACATTATCTAGATGAAGACATTAATGAGTCAACATAAACTCCTAAGTCTTTTTCATAGATTCTTTCTTCAATTTCAGTATCTCCCATATGATATTTATAATGCACATTTCTATTGCCTGTGTGCAAGTCATTAATGTAGATTAGGAATAGCAGAGGACCTAATACTGATCCCTGTGGTACTCCACTGGTTACCTCGCTCCATTTTGAGGTTTCTTCTCTAATCAGTACTTTCTGTTTTCTACATGTTAACCACTCCCTAATCCATATGCATGCATTTCCTTGAATCCCTACTGCATTCAGTTTGAGAATTAATCTTTTATGATGGACTTTGTCAAAAGCTTTCTGGAAATCTAAATAAACCATGTCATATGCTTTGCAATTATCCATTGTGGATGCATCCTCAAAAAAATCAAGCAGGTTAGTTAGACACGATCTCCCTTTCCTAAAACCATGCTGGCTGTCTCCCAGGATACTGTTACTATATAGGTAATTTTCCATTTTGGATCTTATTATAGGTTCCATAAGTTTACATATAATAGAAGTCAGGTTTATTGGTCTGTAGTTACCTGGTTTGTTTTTGTCTCCCTTTTTGTGGATCGGTATTACGTTTGCAATTCTGCAGTCTGTCAGTACAACCTGTGTCAAGAGACTGTTGCATAATCTTGGTGAGCGGTTTGTAAATAACTTCTTTCATTTCTTTGAGTACTATTGGGAGGATCTCATCCGGCCCAGGAGATTTGTTTATTTTAAGAGCTCCTAGTCCCTTTAACACTTCTGCCTCTGTTATGCTAAAGTTATTTAAAACTGGATAGGAACAAGTCAACATATGGGGCATGGAATTGGTTTTAGCCCCCTTAGCAATGCTCATTTCTGTCTCTCTCTTGGCCTTTCTAACTTCCTTTTTGACTTGCGTTTGCAGTTCTAAGTACTCTTTCTGTGTACTTTGTTCATGGTACCTTTTAAACGCTCTGTAAAGTGCTTTTTTTCTCTGAATAATTTGTATTTAGTTTTGCAGAAAAAAGTTGCAGAGAAGGTATAAGAAACTGATAACTGCAAGGTTGCATGAAATAAGTGCTGACAGCAGAAATCAGCCGAACCCACAAGTCTGTGCATAAAACAAAAACAACAGCGGCAGTTTAGCAGCTGAAGAAACAAAAGAACACACCATGATAGCATAGTTTAGGTATAGTGTGAGAATACAAAAGAACAAGTACAGAACATAAACACAATCAAGTCAGAACCAGTTTACTTTCTGCAATCGCAACCTTTAGATCACTTTAGCACACAACCTGTCATTGTCTCTGCACATGACAGCCTCCGCAGGTGTAGCCCACAGGGTGTTGTGCCGTGGTGATTGGACCTACAAAGGAATGGGGGAGTGGAAAATCCGGGTGCAAATGGGTACTAAAGAGCTTGTCTCTTTATGCATCTTTGAATCTGCTTGCTCTTTACTGGGAAAATGATTCCCTGTTGAATAAACCAAACTAATATCTGAAGAAAAGGACTCTGTGCATTTCTTTGCATCTAGGTCACATCAAGAAACAACTACTCACTACTTCAAGATCTTCTTCATTAACATTTATGTATTTAGCTAAAGCTGGCCTTTTTTTTTGCTTAAATCTAGGAAAAAATATGCGATTTACATTAAATCCGGGAAAAAAACACCTGTTAAAACATTAGTGCTTTGTTTTTTTTAACATTTGCCGCCCCGTACATGCAAGCCGCCATTTCGGCTCTGTTCACTGCAGTTTTACTGACACTCGCCACTTCACATATCATTTCTCTGGTTCTATAAGTCCTAGAGTGATCATCAATGGCTCATTGGAAAGATAATCCCCTTCTCTTCAAAGCCACACAGCAACTGTTAGTTAGAATATTCGTAGAATGAATTAATTTAAATATCAAAGGGTGACATCACAGCAATGTTTTAATTCCACATAGGAAATTCCACATGACATAACATGAACAGTGAATTGCAGTTGCACTTGAAATGCATATGTTAACTATGAAAACAATAGAGCAGAAAAGTGGCAGATTACATAGGGTCACATGTGTTTTGCTCCTGTTGTAGTACTCATTCAGGGTGGATGCTGAGCAGTATTTAAATAACATCCCTGCAACAGTTCCTCATACTGATGTAGAAGACAAAATGTGGCTGCAGAGTTATTGAACGCCTTGTTTATTCCAGACAGGAAAATATATGTCTAGCCAAAACTACAGAAAGAAACTGACTTGTGACCATGGTACACAACACAGTCTTTCCTCAGCCCAACAGGAAAATGCAATGAGAGCTGACTGAGATAATATGATAAAGATAACAAGCATTTTTATTTTTTATGAGCGTAATCAAAACCAAGCATGCACTGTGTACAGCAGCATACCATTAATCTTTCTTTAAAGATAGATCCTGTACGAAATGAGAACACATTTAACCATGCATATTGTAATGTTGCTACTGTAATTATGTTATCAGTAAACAACTTTGAGAAGGAGAAAACAATAAGGTGTTTATTCCCAAAGAAACTGTAGTTTGGCTGAGAAATAGAATGCACTTTTAACAATGTGCTTCCTGTGACAAACTGACTCAACTGACAACCTTTACCTGGAGCAGCTAATTAAACTTTGAGAGCCAGCAAATTCAAAAAGAAAATGGAAATACTGTCATAACAGAAAGCAGGCACCCCATCTGCATTCAGTGGGTGAGGTGGCAGAACGGTTGCAGTAATTATTATTATTTGTTTATTTAGCAGCCGCCTTTATCCAAGGCGACTTACAGAAACTAGGGTGTGTGAACTATGCATCAGCTGCAGAGTCACTTACAACTACGTCTCACCCGAAAGACATAGCACAAGGGGTTAAGTGACTTGCTCAGGGTCACACAATGAGTCAGTGGCTGAGGTGGGATTTGAACAGGGGACCTCCTGGTTACAAGCCCTTTTCCTTAACCACTGGACCACACAGCCTCCTATAATGGTGAACAAAAAGCAAGGCAGGAAGTCTGAGATGGAAGGTGAAATATTTAAACTTTTTTTTGGTAAAAGCAACAAAAAAAGGGGTAAACATGAAAAAATAAACAGATCTCTTCACAAAGTCCACAAAAAATAAAAATATATAAATATCAGCCAGCCCAATAACAGAGTTATACTCGACCTTAACAGAGGGTTAGCTTGCTCTACCCCAGCCTTTCCAACCTTTTCCTCATTAGAACCCTATTTAGAAAGAGGCACATTTTTGCAACTCCGACATCATGTACTAACAAGATCAACGTTCACCTGTCGGAAATATGGCATTATAATGAATGTTTGTACTCCGAAAATTGTAATTTAAAGTTTTTAAAAAGCCTTATATTTTAAAAGCCTTTTTAAGTTATTGCTTTTATTATATTTTATAAAGATCCCAAACAAAGTCTGCACACAAAAAAATCAATCACAAATTGTGATTTATTGCAAAACAAAGACAAAAAAGGTTAATATGTTTCAGCTATGTCTGTTTCCCAATCCAGTCCTGGGGGCATACTGACGGTACAGGTTTTTGCTTTTTCCAAGTTCTCAAAAATGATGTTGAAAAAAATAAATAAATAAAACAGTAGACTGGTGGTGTAAGCAGCACAACGAATAATCCCCACAGTTGATTTAGGTCCCAGAACATGTGAGTGTTTTAATTGCAATGTAAAGCAGTGAAGATTTTAAAATAAATTATGAGGCGCTGGTTGGATCAAAAACCTGGGCTGTTACTATATCCCCAGGGCTGGATTGGGAAACGCTGTTATTGGAAATCAATTCTAGCGTGAGAGATCTATTCTATTTCTTGAACTGTGGATAATATATTTTTTTAACAAAAAATAAATAAATAAATAATAGAAACTGAAAGAACACATTGCACTCAATGACATTTGTTTTTACCATAAAAAAACACATGAGAAAAAAAGTAAAAAGGAACAGCAGTAAGCATTTAAATTAAAAGCCTTAAAAATGACATTTAAAGTGCTTACTGACCTAGACTAGTGTGTGACACCTGGGCTTGAGCGTTGCGACACAGCCTATCAATGTTTGGTTCTGTGGTAGAGATGGCACACCACATCTCTGAAGTAATATCCAATGTACAATGATAGCGCATCTTAATGGAAACTAGGGCACTGAACCCTGCTTCACACAAGTAAGTGGAGGCGAATGGCACATGCACCTTGAGTGCCTGTGTCGACAGGGTAGGATAGTTACTGTTCACACTGAACCAGAAGTTAGCAATAGTTAGTTGAATAAACGAAGATCGAAGGCTCTGATCGCAGGACGATGATCTCCTCGACTTCATTTGATGGCAGGTCTGTCACATCACGCTGACAATGAAACGGGCTCCACACCTAGCCCAGAGGGGATATACCCTGAAGGTCTAGAAAGGATGTCCCTTCTCAAGTCGTTGGAGATGGCCAGCCCTCACCTGTGTAGGAGGCTGAATGCTATTGTTTCAGTCAAGGTGGTGCAGAGCTGAGTGAATGATTTGTAGTTCTCCTTCATGAGGTTTTGTCTCCAGAAAATGATCATGAATCCATTGATGCGGTCGCTGAGCATGAGGTTGTGTGTATTTTTGCCCTGCAGACTGGCATTCAGCTCATTTAGCTTCTTTAAAGAAGACACAAAGTCCACAAATTCTTGTTTGTTGCAGTCCATTGTATACACACATATCTTGTCTCTGAGTTCAAAGAATCATTCAAGGACTTTTCCTCTAGAAAGCCACCAGACTTCAGTGTGGAACAGCAGAACATCATGCTCAGATCCCATTTCATCGCACAACTGCGTAAAGAGACGAGTGCGAAGCGGCCGAGCCCTGATGAAGTTCACAGTTGAAATAACTGTCTGCAACACATTGTTCAATTCCTTACTCAGTTCCTTTGATGCCAGGAGTTCTCTGTGAATTAGGCAGTGTGTCCACACAGCAGAAGGAGCAACTTTCTTGACCATGGCATGCAAACCTCTATACCCAGCCACACAAGGTGCTCCATCAGTGAAGAATCCCACCAAGTTATCCCACAGGATTTTTTCTTCTGCCATGCAGCACATCAAACATTTCTTGTGCCAATTCTTTTTTGTTAAGAGGCAGACAAAAGAGTATATTCTCAGAAAAGTCTCCTTCCCAGATGTAGCGTACGTAGGCCAAGAAATGCACATCACGGCCCTCAGTGCTGACATCGACTTGAAGAGCAAATGCCTCGGTTTGTTTCAGGTACTTGTTCAGCGTTTTCTTCTTGATCTGCAGCAATCAACCCTATGCTTAACCATGTTGTTTGAGAGTGGTATCGCTTTCAGTTTCTTTGCCTCATGTTCCCCAAGTATAATTCTGTCCGTGTCAATTGCAGTGGGCAAGACCAAAGTTATGCCAATAGTGGTAGGTTTCTTGCACTGAGCAATATGATAACTCGATAAGCCCTGTGTGCCTGATCAGACACGGACATAGTGTTCTTGAATTTAATTTCTGGTGAGACAATTCACCTTTACGATGCTCAATAAATGACTTTGGCTTCCCTTCATGATATAAACTGAGATGCCACTTAACTTTATTGGGCTTCATGCTCTCAGCAGACAACACTGCCTGACACAAAACACATTGTGGTCTTACTTCGTTTTTCACTTCAATACTAGTAAATCTGAATTCATTGAAGGCTTCGTGGTTACTTACCTGCAAAACCCAGAAAACCTGTAAAAAGAAAAACTCGATGTTAAACAGAAAAAAAAATTGTAAATGAAACCAGTGATATATACAATGTTATTTACACAGCTCTCGATGTTGTACTACGCAGTACCACTAGGTGTCTCACACCACACCTTGTATATGTGTACGACAAGCTTGCTGGAAGAAAATTCTATCAATCCCCCTTTGTGACCCCATTTTTTATCATTGCGACCCCAGATGGGATCGCGACTCCAAGGTTGGGAACCGCTATTCTAGCTTCTCCAAACATCAAAACAGTTATACTGCTCCTGTCTGCTGCTGATACTCCCAGGGTTGGTTTTTCAAAATTTGTAATCTGGATCAAAATTATCTGGATTTTGTAATCCTATATTTTGTGATCGAGATTACTTTTCTCATTTATCCAGATTATAAATAATCACGGTTACGAAATCCATTAATACACAGGTTTATTTCTTTCTTATGTTTTATATAAAAAACCTCAGACAATTCACTTTTACCCTGGCTAATGACATAAAAAATGTGTCATATTTTTCGTACGTGACAAAAGTTATGTTTGTTTTTTTTAGGCAGGCGTAGTCAGGGCTTTTAAAGCCCTGCTTTTTGTAACTGACTAACCGATTCACACAGAACTAAAAATCACCACATGAACAGGTGGTTTCTGAATTTTTACAGACATTGGTGAAATTTAGACCTGTGCAAACCGTCCATTTATTTATATCCCACATGATTTTCTCAGAGGTCATCTGATTTTTTTACAGGACATCAGGACCTTCTGTAAAATTTCAGACTCAAGCGTCCTGTGTCTTTTTACTCCCATGCGAATCAACCATGTCAGCGTTATGTTAGAATTGATACAGTATTTCTGGGGTAGTGGTCTCAAAGCAATAAATAATATCGAAAATAGCAGAATGAACACGCTGCAATTTAAACTTGTTTTTACTGAAAAATAAACGGTAACATGTAATCACAAGAGCTGTCAGTGTTACAGTACATGCTGTCATATCAGGACTAATGCTGAGCATGGGAGCTGCAGCATGCTGTTTCCCATACTACAACTGTACAAAATTAAAGGTGCAGTCACCAGTTCCACACACATTTTCAGCCAGTCTTGTATTTCAGGGGCCTTGATGCTCCAAAAGTCTTCATTTTCTTGTTGCTCTTGCCTTGTGAGCAGTGCTGAAATAAACCTTCATGCACTAATGGAGTACTTTGTCAGACACTACAAGCAGACCACTACTAGTCTAGCACATTCTTAAACCATCCAAAATTGCACCAGAATGCACCATTTTAATCCCTTTTTTCAAAAATGGGGATGGGACGGGACAACCCCACACTCTCCCCCATTGGCCCTACATGCCACGATGAGATCGGAGCCCTCTACTACTGTACCTTGTAAGTGCCACATACCTTAAAACTAACTGAAAATCCTGGATTCTACAGTAGTTCAAAGTAACACTGCAGCTAAAATGGAAGGCTCTTTTTTAATGCCTACCCCAGTACCATTAAAGATTGTGCAGTACTTATCGAGATTACTCATGACTACCTTATTTTCAGCAGTCTTTCAGAACATGTGCATAAAAGAAATCTAGCATGACAGATTCTATGTGAGCCCTATGAGGGTTAAAGAAGGATGTAGAGCCCTACAGTGTTTATGCCCCCTGAAGAATTCCAATCCCTATACTGCCTAAAGTAGAATCAGAACTTCAAATAATGGAAAAAAATAAAATAATAGAGCATGTCTATACCGACAGCTTGGTTTTTACCAATGGTGCCTGTCATAAAGAATCTTAAGGCTTAATGACGCAGTGCTAAGGGAGAAATATGTTTTACCAGGAGCCACTGTTTTTTCGAAATTGGACGCTTCAAGTGGGTTCTGGCAGATTCTGCTGGATCCAGAGAGTGCCCTACTGACAGCCTTCATCACACCGTTTGGCAGGTTTACTGACTACCATTTGGGATTACCAGTGCACCAGAGATATTTCAAAAGAGAATGCCAGAGCTGCTGAGTGAGGTGAAGGGAGCTGTGGTATTTATGGACGAGATCCTGGTCTTTAGCAAGTCAATGGAGGAGCATGATGAACGTTTGTCAGGTCTTCATCAACCACAATTAGATTTCCTAGGACAGAGGCTCGACAAAGATGTCACAATGCCAAGTCCAGAAAAGGTGAGAGATATTACTGAATATCTACGGCATCGGGGGAGTACTGCTCCAACAAAGTGGAAGCCTGTCTGCTCAGCGTGTGGGCGAGTGAAAACTTCTACCATTATCTGTGTGGTCTAGCTACATATAAGTTAATCACAGACCATAAACCATTGGTGACTGTGATCAACAGAAAACATCTTGATCAAGTTCCATTATGCTGCCAATGGCTTTTAATCAGGCTAATGAAGTTCAACCCCACTGCAGAATACATGGGGAATACCTAATTATAGCTGACACACTGTCCAGGAGCCCGGTGAGAAGCAATGGAAATCCTGAGCTTGAACAGGAGATATAAGCTCATTTGGACTCAATAGAAGATAACAGGCCACTGAGTAGTGGAAAGCTTCAACAAATACAGCACACCACGACTGCAGATCAATAAGGTCAATAATGCTCATTATCTTTCACATATTTATTTATAACTTGTATGTTTTATTTGTATACTTTTATATATTGATTTGATTAGTGCACGTTTTATATATTATTGTCTAGCACTTTGTAATTCATTTGTATCACTTTCTAGTAGTTTCTCCACTCAGTCCCCTTGATATGCCTTATTGGGTACCGACTAATTGAATTATTGGTATTTTTACGCACCTGAATATAAATAGCCCACATCTCTTGCAAAGGGGATGGCCATCCTGAGGGGTCCTCTGTTCTTTGTTTGTAGGTTTGTTTATGCAGGAGTGGGAACACAGTTTTAGTGTTTGGAACGCAGAGTAACAGAGGGAAGTGAAACAAGCCTGTAAATGGACTTTCCTGATACGTATTTGGCTGATGTACAGTATGCCAGTTTGAACAAAGAGTGTGAGTGAATTAAGAGTTTTTAGGCTGTCGGTGGCTGATTGGAACCAATGGCTGGAAAGTAAAGTAAAAGATTGTGATACTGATTTTTCTCTCGCTCTGATGTTCCTCCCCTGCACAGACCATGTGTTATATGTTTTGTTTTTACAATGGTCAGTGTTTGTGTTTATTATTGTCCTCTATTGTATGCCTGGTTAACGAACCGTACCCTTACTATATGCACTAAGCACTTTCTAAAGTGAACTATTGCAGTTTGCACTTTGGTGATTAAAATGGCTTTTGACAAATCTTAATTATGATGACTTGTTAATGGAAAATCTGTAACTGATCACTTGCTGGTGAACTGAATAGTTGAGGTCATATATAAAGATATTGAACAATGTGTTGCTGCTTCCTTTAAACGTGCTGTCAAATAAAAACAGTCTTTTAAAAACTAAAAAAAATGTCTTGAATGCTTTGCAGAATTAACTGACCAACACCATGCAAGGAGCCATTGATTACAACACCCTCACCTGATAGACCATGGTAGAAGCTAGCAGCATACCTACTTAGTGATAGTGGACTGTTTATTGAGGATTTATAGAGATAATGCACCTTTCAGGCAGAGGTGCTGGAACAGTTTTTCATAGTGGGAGTGCTGAAAGCCATTGAATAAAACTGTAACCCCTGTATATGGTGGAAGCCATGCACCCCTAGTTCCAGTGCCCCTGCTTTCAGGTACAACTAGCAAAGACGTTCTGGCAAAGCTGAAGAGTTGTTTTGCCCGATATAGCATTCCAGAGCAGTTCATTACGGATAATGGGCCACAGTTCACAGCCAGTGATTTCCAGCCATTCTGACAGATGTATGACTGCCAACACATAACCACTAGCCCGCATTTTCCCCAAAGCAAATGGAGAGGCTGAGAGGGCAGTACAGTCAGCCAAGAACATTCTGATACAGGAAGATCCTTTCCTGGCACTCCTGATCTACAGAGCTACACCAATAAAAGCAACTGGTGTAAGTCCAGCACAGCTACTCATGGGACAACACTGGAGAACTACAGTTCCATCATTGCCAAGCAACATACATGCAAGTTAACCAAAATCTAAAGAAGGTGGCTGACGCAGACAAGAAGCCAAAATAAGCATATTCATATTTCTACAACAAATGACATTGGACCATG
Organism: Acipenser oxyrinchus oxyrinchus; assembly: GCA_030684275.1. Classification (NCBI taxonomy): domain Eukaryota; kingdom Metazoa; phylum Chordata; class Actinopteri; order Acipenseriformes; family Acipenseridae; genus Acipenser; species Acipenser oxyrinchus. The sequence continues at coordinate 87,794,402 of CM060250.1, forward strand.
CCATTACCATCAAACTGGATGGAGAAAAGGGATGGAAAAGCCCAGCTGTAGTTAAGGAGAAACATTTTTCACCAAGATCCTATGTTGTAGAGACAGAGAAAGGAGAATACAGAAGGAATAGTCTAGCCGAGCCTGAAATTCCAGAAGAGCAACCTACTCCTGTTGAGGACAAAACACACACAATTATTATTATTATTATTATTATTATTATTATTATTATTATTATTATTATTATTATTATTATTATTATTTGTTTCTTAGCAGACACCCTTATCCAGGGCAACTTGCAATTGTTACAAAATATCACAGTTCAAAGTATCCCATTACAAAATATTACATTATACAATATCACATTATAGATTGTCACATTACAGATAAGAGCAGTTAGAAAGTACAGTCAAATCAATAGAAAATAAAATCTAATTCAAATAAAGAATATAAAGAATACAGTAAGTAATTAGATTTAAGAGCGAGATCGACTAACAGTTAACTTATGGTAAAAAATATTTGCTTATATGAGTAAAGTCCATTAAGAGCACATAGTAAGTACGATAAATGGATGAGAACGATTTCAAATAACAGCAATTACAAAAAACGTGAATATGGATATCTATAAGATTAAAATCAAGTACAAGATACAGGTATAAGCAAGGTATGGAGCAGTTCAATGCAAGTACAAGCTGATGCAAGTACTGGTACAATTGAGTGCCATATAGTCCATTATAGTCGAGAGTTGTGAGGTTTACAGATGCTGTCTGAAGAGGTGTGTCTTGAGGAAGAGAAACCTCAAGCAAATTAGATTCCAACAACGGAGAATGCAGCTGAGGAAACCAGAAATGTGACAACTCGCTCTGGTAGAGTTGTAGGAAGCCAGTGAGATTTAGAGAGTCTTAAAGAAAAAAAAAAGAGTTCAGACCACATGAGGTCAGAATAACACCTTGTCTGATACAGTACAAAGAAAGGCAGTCTACTCTTGTTTTGAATTGGCAAAAGGAAAAAAAAAATGTAAATTGGTTAAATAAACAAGTAAAAGACAATTTATAGGGACAACTAGGCTAATTAAAACAACCAGATTGTTTTCTTAAGGAAGGGTTATGCTAATATTTCGGATGGTTAAATGTAATTATGTTTCCATTGATTCTCTGGGAGCACAATGTACTGTGATATGCAAAAGTTGTGCCAACAGCCTATCACAACTATAATCCATTTAAGTTTCTTTTTTAACTATGTTCTATTAATGTGTGTTTCATGTGGTTACCCTTCCTTACTCAGCAATGTAATTACAGATTTCATGAATTTCAAGTTAAAACAAAATATTTCTTGAAAAAGATGTGCACTTCAATATCAATGTTTAAAGGTTATAACTACAGTACATAATAATAGAAGTACCTTTGTATTAACCTGTTCAGATCTTAATTTAGTGGTGCACATGAGAAACATATTTTTTTTATCAATCTTTCTACTCTTATAGTTACTAGAAATGAGTCTCAAACTAAATATTGTTTTTTCCTTTTTTTTGTTGACCTGTGATGGACAAATGGAATGCACAGTTGTCAAGTATCATAACACAAATGAAAGACATATATGCTAGATTATCCCACTAACATATTTTAAAACTTAACAAAATGCCCTCAGGCTGGGGTTTTATTTGTGGTGTGCAGCCTTGAAACAATTCCTATGGGGCACAAAACAAATGTGTACTTTGCATTTATCATAGTGTACATGCATTTTGTCTGTGCAAAAAGGTTGCTTACATCGTGTAGCCTTCTTTTTGTTGTCATAGTTGGGCATTTGGTCCACTAAATCCTCTTGAATCCCTGGGAGCCGTCGGAACCGGAAATTCCATTGTCTGAGCTGCTTCAAAAAAAACAAGAAAAAAACAGAAGGAATAGAAGAGAAAGAGAAAGAGAGCGCAGCAGAAGTCTCAGCTCCAAACAGCAAGAAAGCTCTGGGCTCTCAGAGGCCTGCAATTCACCCCCTGAAGCAGCAGCAGACAGCTCCAAACAGCAAGAAAGCTCTGGGCTCTCAGAGGCCTGCAACCCACCTCTTGAAGTAGCAGCAGACAGGCTCATCATCGCTTTGATATACTTTTTGGCCATGGATGGGCTTTTTGAGCTTTCCTGGGACAAATCGCTTAGACTATTGAGTTACAGAGTGAGTTAAAACAATCATGGCTTCTGTCAATACTGCTGGGAAAGCTATGGGATGCATATCATGTAATATGTTTATAGTTGTCAGTTGTATTGATTATCTGAGCAATTTTATATGAATAAAATGCAAGATCAACGAAGAGTTGAAGATAATATATATATACACTAGAAGAACACATTTCCAACCTTAGAGACATCACTAAGTCTGAGAAATGTATTGATTGCAGCTTTAATAACACTATCTCCATTGGGCCCTCTGATATCACTGGTGAAAGAGCTCCCTGTTTCGGCAGACACTTTATTGAATTTGGGGCTTCCTTTTTCCACCCCGGCCAGCTCCACTGAATCCATGAGGTGGCCTGTACAAGCCGTCTCTTCGTCACAACAAGTGGGTCCAGGATCATTGGGTATCTGTCAGAAGGGGACCAAAGTTCAAGTTTTCTGCACCTGTGTCTTCTAAAACCAAAATTCAAAATAGATCTAATACTTTCATTCATCACGACAAACATGATATCACCTCTAGTGAGGTGCTCTTAGTTGGTGACTCCATTGTTAGAAATATCAACACAGCATTCAAGAATACTCAGAAACTATCTGTTGAATGTATCCCAGGTGCTAGAGTTCTTGACATTGCCACCAAATTGGAAAATCTGGTTGAAAACCATAAACAAGTGTCAACAGTAATTGTCCATGTAGGCACCAATGATATTAGACATAGAAAGTCTGAGACTCTCAAGAGTAATTTTAAATCACTTTGTCAGAGAGCAAAACAGTTGGACAAGAATATTATTGTTTCTGACTCTCTACCTGTTATTAGGAGGGGATGCAACCTTGGCAGTAGACCAAACTGAAAGCACCAAAGTTTTAGTTTGCCTGGTAAAGTGCTACTGTCTATGCTCTTCAATCCTTCCACAGCTTGTTGTCTAACTTCTCCCACACTGTGTCCTTTAGATCCCCGTCGTACCATCTCCCAAGGCTCTTCACTGGCTTCTCAGACACTGTTGGTATTGCCTCACCATTAATGAAGAACGTTTTATCTACTACTTTACCTTTAATTATAGAGATGCTCCTTGATCTAGTGGGCTTGAATTGCATTCGTGCCCATTCAATGTTATTGGTTAATTTGCCCAATAACCGATTAGTGCAGGCTACTGTTGTAGTCATGGTTGTCATGTCATCCATGTATGCTCAAATTGGTGGTAGTCGCATTCCAGAAGCCAAGCGCTCTCCTCCCACTACCCATTTTGATGCCCTAATGATTACTTCCATTGCCATGGTAAAAGCCAGTGGAGAAATGGTGCATCCTGTCATTATTCCAACTTCTAGGCATTGCCATATAGTGCTGAATTCTGAAGTTGAAAAACTAAATTGCAAATCTCCAAAGTAGGCTTTCACTAGATTTGTTATTGTCATTGGTACACTGAAAAAATCAAATGCTGCCCAAAGAAGTTCATGTGGCACTGAACCATATGCATTAGCCAAATCCAGGAATGTCACATGGAGCTCCTTCCTCTCCTTTTTAGCTGATTGAATTTGTTGCCAGATCACATTGATGTGTTCTAAGCATCATGGGAAACCTGGAATGCCCGCTTTTTGTATTGAAGTGTCAATGAAGCAGTTCTTTAATAGGTAAGTTGACAATCGCTGAGCAATAATGCTGAAGAAAATCTTGCCTTCTACGTTTAATAGGGAAATAGGGCGAAACTGACTGATGCTTGTAGAATCTTTTTCTTTAGGTATAAAGACTCCACTTGCTCAGCGCCATGCTCTTGGTACAACCTGTTTTTCCCATGCTACTTTCATCAATTTCTACAGGATTCGTAGAACTCCTGAAGCACTCTTGTACACTCTGTACGGAACTCCATTAGGCCCTGGAGATGATGAAGCCCTTGCTTTTTTCACAGCTTGCTCTACTTCTTTCCACTTAGGTGCACAGTCCTCCATTTGGTATTCTGGTGGATTGATAGGTGGGATGTCTGAAGGAATTGACATAGGCTCCTGCCTTTTTGAATCTGTATGTGTTTCCTCCAAATATCTCTCCAGCTCAAACTTAGATGCTTTTAGTGCGCCATTCTTCTCACTGGTGAATAACTTCTTCTACTACAATATGTTAAAATTGAGGACGATTCTTCCTTTATAGTATCTATCTGAAGTTACATGTGGCGCCCCCCTTGGCAAGTGTAGGAAAGTGTGGCTCTCCGTTAGGTGTAGACAAGAGTGCAATTTTGTGCCAGTATTCATCAGCCACCAGATCGCATCTAAGATCTGTCAAGTCAGTCACTTGTTACTGCATAAATTCCATCTAGGCTATCCAGCACATTTCCAATAACAAAAAAATCATTGCTAGCTGGAGTATGTCTCCCGAGTTCACTGTGCTTTGAAGAACGTGTATACTCATTTCAGTGCAGTATTGTTAATTGGCATTCTTTTTTTATATTTTTCACTGCCTTCACATAAGGTGTAGGTATATGTCATTCGAGCTAATTGTGAAAGCCGCAAAGCAATGAAATACATACCATTCTTTATTTTGATCCAAAATCACTGACATTTTTTTTTAAATGTACGTTTTAGTGTTAAAATGTGACTTTTTACTGACTAGTCTTAAATGTATGGGACACCCTACATACGACATATCAGCAGTACGATGACATCAAATTCTAGAAAATGAATGTTTCATTCTGGGTTCCAAAAGTCATTGTTAACATAGCCAATGAAACAGACTCCTGTAATAACCTTATACAAAAAAACATTTTGTATTAGTTTTCACGTTGCTGTTTTTTCTGTTTGCCCCATGTTCATTTCCACACTGATTGTGTGGAACATTAGTGCTCATCCATCCTTGTTATTTACTTGATGAAGAATTCTGTTTGAAGTCATGTTTAAATGCTCTGTTGAGAAATGTTTCCCTTTACTTGTGCCTTTGTCCATGTTGCAGACCAACTTACCTCTGCTAGTAATCTTAAGGATACTGAATACAGCACTGTATTTACCTCCAATGTAATGTATGGCAATATTCCAATAATTGTTCTTTGTCACAGTGTCTATGTAAGCATTGACAAATACTGAAGCCTACCATAGCCTAGCCTTTTACTTCATGGTATTATTATTATAATTATTAAGTCATTTAGCAGACGATTTTATCCAAAGCGACTTACAGAGACTTTGGGGTTAACTATACATCACTACTGCTGCTGCAGTCACTGACAATAGGACCTCGGTTTTACGTCTCATACGATGGACCGTAAATAGTAAATAATTATGTATGGCATTTAAATTAAACACGTAACGAATATGCAACAATTGGTCAATACGGAATACAATATTATTGTTTCATTATAAATATATTGTGTGTGCATGCAGGCCTTCTGTTAAGTAAATTCCATCTGCAGTGTTGGAATTTAAAAAAAAAAAGTTTCTGTGTTTATTTCCTTCACAGCCATATTTTTTTGTGGTCAATAAATCTAATAAGATTCTTGTTTTTTGTTTTTATTGTAAGGCCATTTTACTCACATAGTGTCTAAATTGGAGAGTAAATTATTCAATAACCGAAAACCTTATCTGGAGCACTGATTACGGCGTCTAAATTTAACCAGAACCTGGAAAGTTGTTTTATTTATTTATTTATTTATTTAATTTTATTTTTTAACAGTTTTCCTAACCTACACGCCTACAGTAACACTCCCACACACTCAATATGATAATGCATTATCCTCTTTGGAGAAGTCTCACTTAGAAATGAAAAGGCTTAATGAGAACTTACATCATTAAGATGATAAAGAGAGCCATCACACTGCCATGGTCTAGTAATGGAGACTAATGACGCTAAAATTACACATGTCTACTAACCACAGGGTCAATCTGATAATTCTTTAATAATTCAGTGTGAGATATTGTTCTAAAAAGTGTTGGTTGTTTCAAGACAGCTTGATGATATGTCTCAACATGAAATCCGGTACTATGCTGCTAGGTTAAAGAAAGTTTGCTTTGTCCATCCAGGAAGTCTGTTTCTGCTTTACTTCCTTGGTTATGTCACCTCAGCACAGCATGCTACTTTCTGAAAGCATGCTATTCAGTAGGGGAACCAGCAGAGGTTTATGGCAGGCAAGAAGTCAGTGAAGATGTGGGGATATGTTCACTGTCCAGGTGAAATGACTTGTGCACAGAGATTTATTTAACCCAGTGTAGTATCAGATGTCATGTTGTACAATGAAGTGTTTCTTTCAAAACTGCATGTTTGAAACCTATTTAATGAATGGATATCTGTGGCAGAGAAAATGTATGGAACTATTCTATTAGCTACAATTACTTTAAAGTAAAAAAGAATGGAGGCACCCATGTATCATCTGTATAGTATGTGTGTAATGTACACACACCTAGAACTGCAAGTTTAATACAACTTGGAAAGAACACAAGTTATTGTGAGTATAAGTATTTGGTAAAGAACAGGCAGACATACAATAAGTGTAGGAGGCTGCGTGGTCCAGTGGTTAAAGAAAAGGGCTTGTAACCAGGAGGTCCCCGGTTCAAATCCCACCTCAGCCACTGACTCATTTTGTGACCCTGAGCAAGTCACTTAACCTCCTTGTGCTCCGTCTTTCGGGTGAGACGTAGTTGTAAGTGACTCTGCAACTGATGCATAGTTCACACACCCCAGTCTCTGTAAGTCGCCTTGGATAAAGGTGTCTGCTAAATAAACAGAAAACAAAAAGGCAAAACAAAAACACTGTGAAAACAAAACTACAAACAAGAGGTTGACGTGAAGATGGAGACCGCTACTCTGCTATTCAAGGAGGTCCAACTGACACACCTCGCTATACTTTGGCATCTAAAAATCCCATAACTAATCCCTACTCCATATATTAATTAGAACCCTGAGTCTGGTTCCACACACGGCAGTCGGAGGTTTGGGATCCTTTGGCGGATTGACAGGCTCGTTGTCCAGATAGCCTAGACAATCCTGCCCTTGGCCTTTTAACAGCCTTGAGGTGTGTCAGCTGCTCTCTTTTATCATGCGACACTCCATCGGGACAAACCCACCAGCCTGCCAAGGAACAGCAGCCATCCAATTCTCAGCTGTGATTCCCTGTAAACAAACTGCTGGCAGCCTGGTTCAGCCGGAGCTTCTGTCTCTCAAACTATTTATAAAAATAAACACAACCACCACCCCCACTCCCGACACGAAAAACAAAAAAAAAACGAACACATTTGCATGTGAAGGGCCTGAGCCCTGCCACAGGGACTATAAAGAGATACCTGTCCCTCCTCCTGTACACACATATGCTGCACTTATATTTGTATGCACATAATGTTGAGGTCATTGTGTTTTACTGTTTCATATTAGTGAAAACTATTTGTGTATTTGTGTTAGCTCACAGCCACTGGCCGTTCGTCCGTCACTCCTGGGCATTGAGTCAATAAGGATAACACTTGGATTCAGGTTTTGAGAAATGTCAAGGAGACCTTCTGACTCTGTAGAAGACCCCCATTCTAAAATAACATGCAAATATTGCAATTCAAAATGACACTTGATAAAGTATACAGGAAAAATGTGTACAACAATATATATTATTTCATTTACCATGTAACGTACAATATTGCCAGATCAATTATATGATTTTTCCATGTAGAATTTGTCTTGGATTTGATCCACTTGGAAGACCGTTATCTTCCTGTGAACACTTGGTGTCCTATAGTTACCACTTAAGTATACAGCGATGGCCAAAACTTTTGCATCACCTAGAATTTTAGGATTGAGACATAATTTAAAAAAATAATAATATGTGAACATAATTTAGATCTTGTAATCAAAGAAACTACAAAATTATATTGCAAAAGTCCACCATTAGCCATAATAGTAGTGCAATATTTAATGTTAGATTTCAAAATGTTACATTTTTCAATTAATGTATGGAAAACTACAAAGCAATATGTAATTATTATTATTTGTCAGATGCCTTTATCCAAGGCAACTTACAGAGACTAGGGTGTGTGGACTATGTATCAGCTACAGAGTCACTTACAACAACTTCTCACCTGAAAGACGGAGCACAAGGAGAATAAGTGACTTGCTCAGGATCACACAATGCGTCAATGAGTGAGCTGGGTTTTGAACCGGGGACCTCCTAGTTATAAGCTCTTGTCTTTAACCACTGGACCACACAGCCTCCTAAGTTGACATGTTAACACAGCATTATTCAGCAGGTTTCATTCCACTTGATGAAGCAAAATGAGTTCATTCTATAGAGGGATGTAAAACTTGGCCATAGCTGTAGGTTGCTTAAAATATTATTAGGTATTGATCTCTGGCCACTCAGATGCCTTTGATGACTTATAAATAAATCTTCATATTCCATGTAAATCAATTGCAGTATATCTTCATTCCAGGCAAAAAGTGGGATCCATTTCAAATCTATCTTGACACCCTCTTCAACTGTAATGACGTTTTCTTTTTAATAACAATAAATTACTAATCATTATATTGTCATTAGTTTTTGGACATTATTTCACCTCATTAATGTGTACAAACAATTATATTCATGGAACTTAATGTAGTGTGCAGTGTTTAATAATGACATACATTAACATCTTACTCCAACATCTGAATGGACTTTAGAACAATTTAAACTTATAATGATGTGATTGCCTACAGGGTTATTAACTTCTGAATCCTTTAGCAATAAAATATCTTTCAAGAGAGCTTCTTTACACACATCACTGTGACATATATGTGTCCTCACATTACTTGACTTGAGGCCCAAGTCTATTCACGTAAGAGGAAATGCGTTTTGCTGTGTGACTTTTCAAACACTATAACAAACAAACTAAATTATGCCAGCTTACAGTGAAGACACCCTGATGATATGTGACTAATGATATTTTACAACTATGGCCATTTGGTAAAAAGCACATTATTTTAATAGCATATATTAAGATACTTACCGGTATTCATAACCTTAACCAGCCTCACCAGAGGCCATTATAGTTGTTATTAGTTTATTTGGCAAGTCAAAACTGTTTTTGTTGCTGTTTTTTTTAATTTTACTGTCTTACCAAGCTTTCTTTGTGATTGTTAGAAAGTAGTTTTACAGTAACCGGAGAAACAAGTCATTTAAAAGGTTTCTCTCTAGCCAGCTCTTGTTTTGAGCCAGACTGGCATGTTGTTCAAGAGGTGGTTTTGCTTTGTCTCTCAGTGGATACATTTTTTTTTTCTATTCAGATTTCTGCTCCGACAACTAATGCTGACTTAAGTTAAAGGTTTGGGGTAAAATTGGGATTTAAGGTTATTAGGTTTATGTGTAGATGTTCCTGGAGCTTTTGGTGTCCGGGCGAATCGACTACATGCAGTTCCTGCTTGAAAAATAATAACTTTTTTTAATGCACATGAACAGTGTACTAATTAGCATCACATTTGCCAACAAATGTCCAACAATAACACTACCAAATCCAGAAGTTTCCATATGCTTTTAATACAAAAAAATACTGAATAAGAATTAACTAAGGAATTAACTAATTTGTTAAAAATAGGAGCAATCAGTCAGTAACAAGGCTTCTAAGATGTGTTTTTAACCCATATCATGTTAATTACAACATGCTGCTTCTAGACTTATATTCTAGGTTCCTGTAGAGAGCTATTGTTAGCTTCTGGAGGTCCTTTGTATCCAGTTCTTAGTTCTGGACAGGTTGCCATGGAAACTACAGCAGGCTAGAGTTGAAGTACCAGCAAAATAATTACTTATTTTATAAAGAGACAAGTGACATTGACTTTTTTAAAATTATTTTTACAGTTTTATAAGGTTGCAAAGACACAGTTTTTAGATCTCAAATCAGCTTTTTTTTTTTTTTGCATCTACAGTATTAATTTACTGTATTATAGTTTTACAACACATACACCACTGCTATCTTTGACAGACAAAATATTCATATTGATGTACATCTTGAGGTACACCTTCTGTGCTTCTTGTATCCCTAACCTTCTAACCAGGCTTGTAAGGATGGCGATTTATTTGGTTACAAATGCAGATGCTCTGATTTTGACATGAAGTGTTAACATCGATACATAATGTCCGCCTCACATCAAATGAAAATCACTGGTCAAGATTGATTTATGACCAGGGATTTGAGAACAAAAATATCAAAACAACGTGATTGGTGAAAAGTGATCAATGAAAAGGGGCAATAGACCTAATGTCTCTACTACTAAGAGATAGAAAAAATTGAAATAGTCTTGAATGTGTAACTCCCTAATACAACATTTTTATATTTTTTAGATATGGCACCTTGTTTGGCTACAGGACATAATAAAATATACATTTTAAAAAATGGAATAGGGAGGTTTGATTTAGCCACACATTTGGGGGTACACAGTGACACTACAATACTTTTTTTTAAATCTAAAATGAATGTTTTTTTTCAGATTTTTCCTTTACAAAAGTGCTTCTGGATCTTACTTTACTCTTTCAGTCACCATGTCCTTCAGAAAATTATAAAAAATGAATGAAAGCCATATATATATATATATATATATATATATATATATATATATATATATATATATATATATATATATATATGCCATTGCTTAGGATCATTTACTCAGTTCAGTCCAGTTTTGAGCACTCCTTGAATTTCTTGAGCTCTAGGAGCTGAGAGAGGATTCTGAGCCTTTTCTTCTTGATGCGTGATGTACTTAGAAACCAAAAACCATTAGGCAGTACTGTCTCTCAAGGATTTGGAGCTTTGTTATAGTAAGACACGCTTTTTAATAGCATACGGTCCACAACATACACTTCCACTGTGCTATTCAGAATGTAAGCAAAAACCTTAGGAAAAAAAATAGTCCCAGAAGCAGGAGGTGGTACATTACACAAAACAATTGACTTCCCAACACGCACAGACTGTAGATTACATGCATGCCACTAGCCTGTTGTTTTTCTTTTTGTTCTGTAAAACTGCCAGTCTATATTTCCTGTGGGAAATTAAAATATATATTATGTACCTCTGGAGGATGACAGAGCGACTTATAGACAGACAGAGAGAGAAAGGAGGACAGAGGCACCAGCCTATAGACCTATAGAATAGCCTTTTAAATCTCTTTAATAAAATTTGTCACTGATTCACTGACTTCATATGCAGTTCAAGGGTTAAATATTACATTTCTGAATCAGAGGCTTCTCTTATTAAAGTTGTGCTGGGTTATCTGTATTTGAAGACAAGATGTTTACGAGGCATGGTACAGCTGGGATTGTAACTGTGACCTTCCATTTTATGTACTGTATATGTCTCATTGCCTCTATGGCTCATACTTGTTTTTGCTTTGTTTGTTGGTTTGCTTGTTTTTAAAGAAATTCATTCCAAGTAGTTAAAGGGTACCGAAGCAGGCGATCCACCTTCCAAGTTCTGTCCGTTGTCTCTGAGCTTTAATGAGCTAGAAACTGCAAACTAGAAACCTTCTCAGAATGCACGTCTGCCTTAGTTTTAAATTTAATCTACCCCCTACTTAGCTTTATTAAATTGCAACAACTTCAGTTCTTGTTTAGATGATGGATAGACAGCACCAGGGAATAAATCTTTATGACTTTGACTATATTTGGCTAAATATAGCACCAATAGACCCAGAGCTAGACCTGACTCTGCGATGGTCCTTCAGCCTGAACCCTGAGGGACCCTTATCATTGGTTGAGGTGGTTGTTTTGTGTTTATGCTGGTTAATGATGATGATGTGATACACACCCACTGGACTGTAATTCGTTCACTAAATTAATATGATTGAATCTGCTCTGAAGATTATTGTAATCTGGAAGATTTTTATGATCAAACAGGCAGGTAAAATAGTTAAGTAACAATGATTAAACAATGGAATGCTATTGTTTCACCTCTTTTGATTTTTTCACAGTGATAACACCGTGAGATCATTGATATACAGTATTTGCAAAAGCAGATATAACTTTAAAAATTTGGCCTAATTTTACACTGTGGGCAAATTGAATTTACATTTACTATATGGGGCAATTTGTCTTTAATTGGGAAATAGAGGCCTTGGTCATAAAATATTCAGTGTTACCAAAAGGAATCCAAACTTTAAACATTAATTGTAAAATATTTTAAAAACTATGAAACTTCTTAGTCATGTCTGCACAAGTTTGTCATGGCTCAAAATTAGACAAATGTTTTGAAAAGAAATGTCTTTGTCAATATCATGTGTTACAGTATAATATAGTAACCAGCTCATTTCAAAGGCAGTTCACCTTCACACTCTGTCAGTGCCTCTCAGTGTGATAACTAATGAACAAGAACAATATATTAGTTAAGACAGCTCATATCCTGTCACGTTCTAACTATAATGATTCACTCAACACATAGCTAGAACACTAACTTATTTATTGACTTGCACACATGTACTACAATTCTTCTACTGCTACATGTCTCAATGGACTCCTATCTTATAACATTCCCAGTACCCCCTAGTGCATATTAATAGTATTGCAATTCATACTATCCTTCCATCTCCCCCTTAATTATAATAAAATGACACCCACTGTTGTAGCATTTAGAAGTTTTTTGTAAACCCATGGGATTTTTTTTGAGGAATAGTAACACTACAATCATATCGTGCTACCTCTATTTGTGTTGTAAACATAAGCCTTTGTTTTTTCCAGTACAGTACTTTCACAATTACAGTTCCAGTATTTTCCTGTCTTACTGTTAATTTGTTTTTGTCCTTTGCTACTTGTTTTTACACTTTAGCAAGACATTTTATACCTCTCTTCTTCCTGATAACATCACTTCCTGTGGTAAAGGTAATTTCCACAAAACCACAAGATCACCAGCACACCAACAAGGGGGCCAGTGATAATGTTGTTAATGCTAATAAGAAGTTAAAAATGCTATTTCTTGTAATAAATACTTTCTCAGATAAATTTAATAAGTTTTAGGGTAATTAATAGTGTCAGAGAGATCTCTTATGATTACCACTGGCAGTGTGACCATTAAAAAGATAAACTACATTAACCTGTAATGTGTTCCAAGGCCTAGAAGATGGCTCAAGTTTAATTGCCAAACATTTGCATCCACAATGTTGATGCTGCTGTAAAGCACATTTCTGTAAACACTTATGATAGCTGTAGCCTTATAAATATTATTATTTAAAATAGAAGCCCCGGGAAGACATAAAAATAAACATCATTAGCTACATTGACGACTGTCTGAACTGTTCAGTACCTTCAAGGGTCTTTTGGTTGATGGAAAAGAACTAAACCTACTATTAGAATTATTAGTGACAACAAGCCACTGGCTGAATGTAATTAAAAAGGGAGAAGTCTGTCCAATACACACTATACAAATGAAATGATAAATAACATACTGGTGCATGTGGTAATAGTAAGAGATATTTATATTTGATAAATTAGTTACAAATGTGTTTTTGTTCTTTGAAGGAGAATAATGAAATGTGTAATTTGTTGGCTATTCCTGTTGTTGAATATGGTACTTTTACAAAAAATAGTGCAATTTAATTCATAGTAAAATAACAAAACCTATAAGATAACAAACATAAAACATAAATAAACAAATGTATTAACATTAGTTGAGGACTGTAACACGGTCTTCATACATAGAAAAAAATATGGTTTAGACAGCTATGCATTGTTTCAGTGTGGAGTAGTGGTTAGGGCTCTGGACTCTTGACCGGAGGGTTGTGGGTTCAATCCAACGTGGGGGAGACTGCTGTTGTACCCTTGAGCAAGGTACTTTACCTAGATTACTCTAGTAAAAACCCAACTGTATAAATGGGTAATTGTATGTAAAAAATAATGTGATATCTTGTAACAATTGTAAGTCGCCCTGGATAAGGGCGTCTGCTCAGAAATAAATATGATGAAAAAAAACCAAGCAAAAGACTGATTGTGCCTTAAATAAAGCTTTTTGTATTCTGTCAGGCAAAGAAGTTTGGCATTTAAAAAAAAAATATATATAGTAATTAGCAAACCAGGGGTGTGTTCAATAAGCAGAGTGCTCTCTCATGACTCCCCGTAACACGTGTTACCAGTTATTGAATGGTGTGTTAGGAGCGAGCAGTTTCCCAACAGCAGGCAAGAAATCACGGTGTATTAAAACAGTTGCTTTAAGCGAGTTTTGCTATTTTTTTATGTAATTACTACGACTGTATTTTTGTATTTTTTGGTTTAGCATCTTTCTAATGTAATCATCTCTGAAAAAAAAATATCGTCAGTTTTAAAATGCCAAAATGACAACAAAAAAAGTATTTATCACACATATATGTTGGTCACTCAATTTGCAGCAACCGCACTGATAATGCAGGTCGGCCATTTTGAACCTCCTACGAGGCAGCGCTGAGCTGGACTCGCTACTGTTAAGAAGCGATTGCGGCATACGCATCGTTCAATAGGTAAAGCCACGTGCTCATTGAATACACTCCTTCTTCAGGCATTGCATTCACATCAGTCTGTTCAAAATGGTCTATTTTTTGTACGGGTAGTAATTGTTATGATATGCTATTAAAAGGATACGACAACAGTCAAGTACACCTCACTACAGGTTGAAAACAGTAAGACATGGCTTTAATCATGTGGGGAATTTGTTATGACCCAATAATAATAAAATAAAAAAATCTCTGTAAGCCTATAACTAAACAAAGTGGCACAATGCAGACAGGAACTGGAAGACAGAGCACTTTCAGTTTCTATGATGTTATTCATAATGTAAGTGCAAAGCATTTTCATTTTTTTAAATGTTACTTGTCATTCTAGGGAAGCCCTCTGGCATGACAAAGTCAACCAAATAACCATGCAGACTGGTGAAGAGTTTAAGTTTTATTGTTTTCTTTTTTTTCCTGCAGTTTCAATGGAAGCAAGGTAAGAAAGTGAAAGAATAAATGTACAGGTTCAAAATATCTGTATGAAGTCAACAAAACAAGTATTGATAGTACTTGACAGGAATAGTCTTACGGGAGTGAATACGTGAATAGTAATGAAGAAGAAATCAAAAGTATTCTGTGAAAATGCATAAGATGGGCTAAGTATGAACTCTTTTCTCTGAATGTAAATGAAGTCATCCATAGGGGACCTGTCTGACACATACCATTGATCACTCAAACAAGATGACTGGAGTCCAGACAAGGTCTCTATGATTCTCTTTTAATATACTGTAGCCATAATTTACCATTATTGAGCCCTGTCTACATACACTGGTAGTATTATATTTATATAGCAAAATAAATACTCTTAAAGTGTACTGGGCATGTTTACAATGCAACTTTCATGGTCAAACTTAGAGCTCCAACATGACATTTCTGCTATGGTCTCCTCTGTTCATACTGGAAATTCAGATTGCGAAACCCCCTGTAGCGTACCAGATTTTCAGGAAACAGAATATCTAGGAGACACGAGAAGAGACGAGGCTAGACTAGACAAGGTAGCTTTTATTAAGCAGACACAAATCTCGACAGCTGTGCACTCGATACCCGCGCCATGCATTCTGCCTTCACACTCTCCCCAAGAAGCTTGCAGGCTCTCTTTAAATAGCCCACAGCCCGCCAACAACAATGCAACAATTGTAACACAGTTTTCCGCCCCTGGCCCCCAGTCTATTCTTTTAGTCCAGGTGCATCCCTTAAATCCCTCGAGTCCTTTTAGAAGGGGTCATCGCCGGTGCAGAAGCGCACTAATGCTGTTCTATGGGAGCCCGTCAGTGGCAACCCCTGCAGACTCCAACTCCCACGCGTGCCACCCAGGAGTGACCGCAAACAGCCACCTCACACCGCCTCCCTGCTTAATGCCCTGCAGGGTGGTTGTTGCTATTGGCAAGACGGAACCACAACGGCGCAGCCCCACTAACCCAGACTGCATGCGCTGTTACACCCCTATCTCATAATAGATTCTGTGGACCCTATTCACAAAACTTCAAGAACTGTTTTAAGGAATGTTTTGTCAAGAACTGTTTTTTTAAAGCTCATTTTGATTAATTAATTTTAATTAAATTATTGAGTCTTGTCATGTCTGTTAAATTACTCTGTGTATACCTAATTTAGACTTAATAAAAAAATGAAATAATGATGCTAAACTAACTAAAACAGCAAAATGCTAAACTATTAAAAGAAAAGAAAATGTTAGTTGGGGTTCTGTACCATTGTGTATCTAGAATTAGCAGTAAACTGGGCAAAGCTGCAAAACAAGTTAAAGGGATGCTTGATAGTAATTTGAGGAAGATCGTGCTTACTAGCACCTGGATTCAAAGGGGCGTTGTAGACTACGGCTTGGATAAAAATAAACTGACCTGCTCACAGAAGCATCTAATTTAAAGCAGCGTCCAGACATTTGCACTAAAGTAGCTTCATTTACTGTGCTTGTATTGAAATTGGTTTTGTTTGCCTGATTACGTTGCTGCATTCTATCGGCATATGGACTGAAATAAAGTATAAGGGCCTTATCCATAGAGTCATATGTATTAAGTAATGGGCTATAATAAACCAGCATACTATTAAACAGGAACTTCAATTTCAAAACCATTCAAAAATATGGGGGGTGGGGGGTACCAGGAAAATAATAAATAATCTCTTAAAACATTATTTTATTCTTTCTACATTGTCATATTATATAATACATTTGTATGAGTGATACAATATAAAAACAAAAAAAAAACCATGTGTGTAACAATTGTACGTCCCATTCGGTTTTAAATATTCTGCGCACTCCCATCATTTCAATCCATTTCCCTGTTTAGCAGCAGTGCAGTCCGCTCTCTCAGTGTGGTTCATTAGTGCAGCTTACATCCACAGAAAAAAAGCTGTATTGTGAAAGACTAGACCATTATCAAATAATTAAAGTGCCTCAGCAGGTGCATCCAGTTACCTTGGCAATTAAAACCTTGTTAGAAACATAAAACCCAGAGACTCAAACAGTTAGTGTGTCCCAAAGCGATGCGGTCCACAAAGTCAAACCATCAACTAAATAGTTATCATTTGGGAATAGCCTACACTGCTTGCTATAGAGATCTTAAATGACCTTTGTTTATTCTGAAATCCGCAAACAAACAACAATAGTGACCGTGGTACAGTACGTGATATGTTCCAAGCTGAAGAAAATCATCAGATTTGAGGAATACATAGTTAATCACATGAAGAGGAAAACTTATTTTTATGGAAGAATAAGCAAAACATCCTTGCCATGCAGGCCATTATATTTTTCAGACATTTTCAACATTTTTGAGCTTCTACAAAAAGTATTTTATTTCACTATCAATAGATCTCATTAAACTGTTTGAAAGATAAGGTCACGGTTTCCATTTTTGAACAGTGTTTAATGTAAAATATCTTTAACACTAGAATGACCAAGGCGGTCATTTTGACCATTTTTTAAGATACAGAGCTGTGCTTTCCTGACTTTTCCTAAATATATGTACAAATTACCCTGACAAAGAAAGAATCTCTTAGCTGCAAAAATTAGCAAGATAAAATACTGTCATACCTATATGTTATATATGTATATTGACCGATACATACATAACATATTATTATTTCTATTTATCAGTTGGGACTTGCAGACATATATTGAAGTTTGATTATATCAGTCTGCATTCCTCAAGTGAGCAGTCTGTTAACATTTCTGTTGTTTCAATGAGCCTCTTGATAGCCCATCAATCAGCTTTGACAGGTCACAGCACCAGTCTGGTTACTATAAGTCACGCGTTTTTCTAAGAAATTAATTGTTACACCAATACACATTGCAAATGAATCGCTAAGACGCAGGACAGCAAAGTAGTGTTTGGAATTACTGCACATTTTACCAAACATCGATTCTGTAACAGCAAAGACAGACAATGACAATCTGACTCTGAAGCAGACTGGACACCAACATGATCCATGGTCAATGCCCTTGGAGTAATTCGAAGCTTTCATTGTACTAGTATATGCCCATGGAGCATTTGGTGCCAGAAGCCTGGGTTACTGTTGATAGCTGTGCCAAATGCCCAAAGACAGTCTGCAGTAGGTGCACTGCATATTTTGAAAAGCGCAGGTTCTATGTGATTTGTGTCATATGTGGTTTTCACGATCACGTCGCCTTAATTTCTAGCCAAAATTGTAGATATTTATTACTGCTATTGCCTTATCTTTTCGCCTATTGATTTGCCTCACTGCCACTGTACTTTATGCATCCATGCATCCCTTCCTGCAATGTCATTGGGCAGTGTGTTCTGGGTTTAAGGTTACAAATTGTTAAAAACAAGTGAACAAATCTCATTCCTAACCACAAATATATAAAAGTCTAAAATATTTCCATAACTACAAATATTGAATTATCTAGGTAGTCTCTGTATCATCGGCGTCACAGCCGCGGTCTGTTAAATTTCTGTTTCAAGGTGAGTTATATTGTCTTTCGTTAATTAAAACCCTCCTTTTCCAAGTGCAAATTAACTCCTGATAAATTATGACAATTTACATGGATTTGCTTTTAATTTCCCACGCAAACAAAAGAAATAGTCGCAAGAAGGACTGCTCCTTAAGATATTAACATTATTTCGTAAATCAACATAATTTCGGAAATCACATTCGGACGATTATTTAATAACGAAATAGGCATAACGACCGCTTGAAAATGCCAAAATTATTATTTGTTTATTTAGCAGACACCTTTACCCAAGGCGACTTACAGAGACTAGGGTGTGTGAACTATGCATCAGCTGCAGAGTCACTTACAATTACGTCTCACCCGAAAGACGAAGCACAAGGAGGTTAAGTGACTTGCTCAGGGTCACACAATGAGTCAGCGGCTGAGGTGGGATTTGAACCAGGGACCTCCTGGTTCTAAGCCCTTTTCTTTAACCACTGGACCACACAGCCTCCTATAATCAATGCTACATACCGATTTCTTGATTAACATTGGAGTTATCATTTACGAACACTTGAAAATCCTGCCCTCTTGGTCTTCTGTTGGCACGGGCTCCATATTTGCTGGGTTGTAAACATAAAATACAGTGCATGGTGGGATAATGTCATATTAAGTCCCACAGTCCATTGCGCTGCTAGGAACTGTAACCGACATATTTAAATAGTGTGTGGATGCATTAAGCCCGACTAAACATGAAACGGTACTTCAGTGTGGACGCTTTGAGTTGCATTAATTCAAACATTTTTAGGCTAAAACTTATGCTAATGCTTATGCTTATATTAAGGAAGATTAAATAGTATTCCTTTCATAAATAAAGAAGTGACAACATTTCATTTGATCAGAAAAGGAAAACAAGTCAATCTTATTTCACCTTGATCCATGTCACTGCCTATACTGTTGACTTTTAAAAAAAAAAAAACTCCAGCCAAGATCAGCAAAGAAATTTGCCTTTGTAAAATGTGTAGTTGTCTAATTTAAGATTGTCAGAAGATGTTTTTTCTCATCATTGATCATTGATTGGTACCAACAAATGGAATAGGCAGGGCATTTCATCATGCAATTAACAAGTTTCTAACAGGTTCCCTTTCCGTTTTAAGTCTTTAAAGGGGAATTAGGACTAACTTAAAGGGTTTGCCTACGTGGATTACTATTTACCATACTTAATAACTACTTCAGAAGGAAATTCCTGTTTCTGGCACCTGGGCAGCTTCTAAACAAAACTCAGAAAAGCTGATTAGTGGGCTTAATTTATTGCGCACAGTCAAAAGATGGGATATTTAGCAGATTTCATCACCTTTAATAGTAATAGTTTAATAGTAGAAAGTGGCTGGAAAAAAAAATCTAGTATCTATTAATCATGGCACACTAATAATCCAAGCAGAAACTGCAATTGAAAAAAATATACAGAACATCCATGTCATATTAAATGGTAAGAAATTAAATATATATATATATATATATATATATATATATATATATATATATATATATATATATATATATATATATATATACAGTATATAAATGATTTCCATTACATGAGAGTAGATGTTAAAACTTCATGCTGATTTGAACTTGGCTCTCGCCAAGATAAGCACCAACTAAGACGTAGCTTCACAGTAAACTAATGTTATCCATATGCGTCTACATCCATTTGCGCTTCCTTCCATATGATGATGTAGATATCCTTCTGTCTGGTGTTGATGGCTGTAGTGTAATGCTTGCTCCAGGGATCAGCTTATTGCCTCCCTAGCGCATCAGCACACACAACGGCTGCGATGCTGGCTCCGGGATCAACCATAGTGCGGTCTCCCCAGTGCATATTATATATATATATATATATATATATATATATATATATATATATATATATATATATATATATTCTATGAAGTAACCCTTTAATAAATAGAAATATTGAGATATATAATGTTTTCATACAGGAAGGGCCTCATTTGCAGATTGGATTGGAGGATAGCTCAGAGATAGAGCAAGATGGAAAGTGGAAATCAAAGAGAGAAGATGCAGTTTCTTAGGCAGAAAAGGGACTAGATTTGCAGCAGTAATATAGATTCTCAGAATTTGTATTAGGGTACTGAAAAACAGACAAACATAACAATAGCCTCCCATAGTCTACCATCTTTCAAGACTTTAAAAAATAAATGACTTAAGTTGAAGTAGGAATTGGAGCCTAACCAGTGCTAGAAGGGGGTTTACACACTAAATCACACACATGTGTGCTTGGAAATGATCGTGCTCATAGATGTAATAATAGTCAGTGGGTGGGATTTTATAGTGTTGTGTGAGACTGGTCTAGCATTCAGAATTTAAGCTTTCACAGAAACAAGCATCCACACATTCAAAGAAGTAAACTTACAAAACTTAGGTAGCACTGTACATTGGCTATCAGTGGTACAGTGTTATCAAAAGAATCCAAGCAGTCTGATTATTCATTTGTTTTCAAATACCATTATTTATAGTGTATAAGATGCACTATTTTACAATTTGTTTTCCTTTTATATCAAATTCTTAACACTTTGAATGCCACATTGTTTTCCCATAGAATGTTGTCTTTCACCAACATTCTGCATGATTTAGTAAGTGGTTTTACTGTATATATTTTGTAATATCTAAAAAAAAAAAACTAACAACAACAAACGTACAAAAGGATAATATGTTCCCTACTTTGCAGGCTATGAAATGGTTGGTTGTAATGGTATGCATTTTATTATTTGATTGGAAAACTGGATAAAAATCATTATTTTTATCAATTATTTTATACAGTACTTTATATACCGTATGTCTTTAGGAGAGGATAGTGTTTGAAAACTATGTATTATACTTAGGGCTTCTGTTTTTCAGGTTTTATTAATTGTATTTTTCGGTGCTTATTTTGAGCTATTTTCGAGTTTTATGTAAATCGTTTTTTTCGGGGCTTTCGTTTTTGATATAATGTATTAAATTAGTGTTTTCGGTTACTTTTCAAAATGCTTGAGCGTTTTTTTTGTGTGTGTGTGTGTGTGTGTGTGTCAAAATATGTACAGTAACTCGACAGTACTTGAGTACAAAGAAGTTGTACCTTCTTTCCTTTGCAGTCTTCTCAAACTGACAGTTATGTAGTGGATACAGGCCCCCAAATAACTCAAATTTTTTTTTTTAACCGAAACCCAGTTGCCCTTTCTACTATCACTGCCTTCATGCTATCAAAAGTAGTATATATTAGTCCTTATTGTTTGGCATCCAAAAAATGTGGTTATTGAAAAGCCAAAAAGTGTTCTTATGTTTCAAGGGCAACAGTGTGGAGTAGTGGTTAGGCCTCTGGATTCTTGACCAGAGGGTCGTGGGTTCAATCCCCGGTGGGGGACATTGCTGCTGTACCCTTGAGCAAGGTACTTTACCTAGATTGCTCCAGTAAAAACCCAACTGTATAAATGGGTAATTGTATGTAAAAATAATGTGGTAAAAAAAAGTAATTGTATGTAAAAATAATGTGATATCTGGTAACATTTGTAAGTCACCCTAGATAAGGGCGTCAGCTAAGAAAATAAATAGTAATACATACAGTACAAACACCATTAACAATCTTAAATACTGTATTGTGCAATTTGATACATATTTTGCCCTGGATAAGGGCATCTGCTAAGAAATAAATAATAATTCATGGACTGTTTTTGTTGTTTACAGTTTCTGCATCGACCTCTTGAGCTTCCTATGGATGATCACCACTAGAAGAGAGAATAGTGGGATTTGTATCCTTTTTGTATCCTGCATCTCAAACTGACAGTTATGTACAAGCATTCCCAGAGGAGTCTGTTAAAGCTGTCTGTAACAGGCAGAACACTGACCTAGCAACAAAAAGAAAATATGAAACGTTATATATTGGTGGAATTGGGGAAAAAAACAGTGTTGGAATTGGAAAAAAATAACTGGGGGAACCCTAGGTGGATGTTTATTGACGAGTGAAGAGAAAATGCTAGGGGTCGAGACACCCCAATTTAAGGTTTGTGAAGTGCTTATAATAGAGGATTCAGAGGTTCTTCTTTATAACGTCCCTTTAATACAAAGCAGTGAAAAGTTTAAAGGCAACATAGTAAATATGTCAATTAAGAAAAATTTAAAATAATAATTTTGTTTCAAATTTCTACTTTAATAAAGAAAAAAACATCATAGTTTTCTTTATACAAATACAGCTGATCAAAATGCTAAACATTTTTTACTTGTTAAACAAGGCAGTCTAAAGATTGCAGTCTCATTTGAAGGCGTGAATTGAATCCCAAGTTGTTCTTTTTCACATTTAAAACATACAAATTCATAATTAAAACAAATTATGGTTCTTATGCGATAACAAGCGTGTTATCCAAGGAAAGGAGGCTGTGTGGTCCAGTGGTTAAAGAAAAGGGCTTGTCAAATCCCACCTCAGCCACTGGCTCATTGTGTGACCCTGAGCAAGTCACTTAACCTCCTTGTGCTCCGTCTTTCAGGTGAGACGTAGTTGTAAGTGACTCTGCAGCTGATGCATAGTTCACACACCCTAGTCTCTGTAAGTCGCCTTGGATAAAGGCGTCTGCTAAATAAACAAATAAAAATAAAATTATTATACAATATAGCATACATGATATTTAAGGGTAGATGTACTAAGATGAACCTTTGTGGGGACTAAACCCTGGACCACTTATGTCTGATATTCAAGCATGGCCGGTCTTGAATAACAATATATTATTGTGTGAGACTCAGCAAGATGTAAATTGGTCTACAGTCAATGGTCTGAAATTTTTTCATAGGCCTATCAACATTCGTAGGATGTTAACAAAAATCAAGCAGGTTAGAAGTTGGACGAAATTCATAAACCTGAAACATGGTTATCCACTAAAATTGACACGCTCAAATTGAAATGGATACTTTTATGATATACCGCATGGACCGAACAAAGAGGGCGGGGGTTGCTTTGTTTACATCAAATAAGTTTCAATCCTCTGTTTATAAAACCAAAGCAAAACTTGACCCTCTAGAAGCTGTATTCGCTAAACTTAAATTACATTTATTTACTGATTATCAATCTGGTTTTCAAAAAAGCTAATTCGACCACAACTGTATTACTAAAACTAATGATAGATATATAATCAGGCTACATGGGGAAAAAACTCACTGGTGCCATTTTTATTGGTTTCTCTAAAGCTTTTGATCTAGTTGACCTTACAATACTTCTCAACAAGTTAAGTAATCTTGGAGTTATGGGTATTACGTTGTCGTGGTTTAAATCATATTTATCGGAATGTTCTCAAGCTGTTGTCTTTGAAAAAAAAATCTGACTCCCCCAGGGGTTGGAGGAGCAGTGGCGGAGAGAGGGCAGAGGACAAGGTCGAGAGGATAGAACAGGGATGTGAGAGACAGTCATAGCAGGACAGGCGAGACAAATAGGCACAGTGGGAGTGGTGGGGTGGAGGGTACAGACCTGACTAGTAGATGGCGTCTTCCAGAGCGCTGCTAGGTTTGCATCTATTCCAACAGCGTCGCTGCGCAGGCCTCCCTCAGCTAGACTCCTGGCGCTTCGTGCTGGCGCACAAAAAGCCTGCCTGACTAATATAACAACTGGGGGGGGGGGACTAAACTGTGTGGAAACCAATCAAATAGCAAATCAACCTCTATTCAATTTAACCACACTCACCTAGTACTAACCAAACACTACCTCACATAATTGAAACACCAACTTAATAATGTTACTTAATGTAGTTAATTTAAAATTACTTGAAGCAGACACTGGTTACCTATAGACTGACCACTAGTAGATTCACTCAGCTTAAATAGGCTCCAACCTCACTTTGCAAGGGAACTGGCAACAGCTGCTAACTGCGCTAGAGACAGTAAAAAAAACAAAAAAACAATACAATACTTTCACACACTTAAATGGGATCACACCACTACAGGAAGCTGTGTGGAGACCAATCAAATTTCAAATCAACCTCTATTCAAATTAAAATTAACCACACTCCCTGGTACTAATCACAAATTGCAAATCAACTTCTATTCAAATTAACCAGTTGTTGCTCCCGCATCCACCACCAGAGGAGCTGAAGCTACCTCCTGAGGGTCAGCTTGTGTTGTTGCCTCCCAAGGGTCAACTCCTGCCCTGTCCTGCAATGCCAAGGACTGAAAAGCCTGCACCACTTCGGGCTGCTAAGCCTGCAAAGCCTAGGGCTGCTGAGTATGCAATGCCTAGGGCTGCCAAGCCGAAGAAAAATCTCCAAATAAATTTCCAAAATGTAAAAAATAGGTGTGTCCTGAAAATTCTCAGCTGGCTGACTTCATCTTTCAAAATACTGCCTGTTTTCTCAACTAATCGTGTTGCACTGACAGTATAACACAAC
This sequence comes from Acipenser oxyrinchus oxyrinchus, assembly GCA_030684275.1. Taxonomy (NCBI): domain Eukaryota; kingdom Metazoa; phylum Chordata; class Actinopteri; order Acipenseriformes; family Acipenseridae; genus Acipenser; species Acipenser oxyrinchus. The sequence continues at coordinate 87,819,317 of CM060250.1, forward strand.
ACACTTGCAAACTGAAGATTATAGTTTCAAATCCCACACATGTTAGACCGTGTTTTTTATATTTATATTAAAAAAATATATTTTTTGCAGGCAAATGTTCCATTTTAAAACAAAAATAAATAATTTAATATAAATTACATAGATGTCACAATAAGTGTGTTCCCTAGTATATTTCCATGTTGACAAAACAAGTCAATTGTCATTAAACTCGGATGTCCAATAATATACATATGCATGGATAAAACTCCCTGGGGTCTTTGCTTTGAAAACTTGTCTTTGGCTGCTATTATTTCTGAAAAAAGTCTCTGCCACACCAGTGGGTGTCATTTGATGGTAATTGAGGAGGGGCTATGCAAATATTTCTTATGTCATGCATCATAAGAACATACCATTACTTAAACATGCATTGCATTAAAAGGGTATTTACAACAACTGTGTAAGATTTTAGTATGATACTACAGATATGTTACAATTTTACTTCCGTAATCGTGGTCATTGGGGTTTACAACTAGAGCATTCTACTAGTCATCTCTTTTTTTATCTCAAAAGATGGTTTATGATTATTTGTTAAATATTTCTATTAAGATTCCCTCATAGCTCCAAAGAGATTCCTTAATATGCTGTACTAAAATTGTACCACCATGCTACCGCTACTACTAATTCAACTGAATTATTATTATTATTTTTTAACTACATATCTTCATTTGAGCTTTGTGTTTTGGTTACTCAGCATTGTGACTATAAGAATTGCAGCACTGTAATATGAACTAGATAAAAAAAAAAATGGGTTAAAGATGTATGATTCTTCAAATTAATTAATTTTCAAAGACGGACTATATCTACTTTTATTATTATAAGAGAAGTAATTTGTATTAAAATGTTTTTTAATGGCGGGATTTGATAGGGTCTGTAAAATAACGGTGTATTGATTGATTGAGTGAACTCAGCTAGTTGCTGAGATTTCAGTGATTTATCAGCCACAGCCTGGAGGCATGTTTATCAACTTACATGTTACATTTATAACTTAAAAATGTAGTGTATAAGCAAATTAACCTGTTTTAAAATGATTTAGGTAAGTTAATAACAATGTACTTTTGACAATCGTGGGGAAGCAGTGATACAGCTCTGTGTCCTTCCCCAGGTTAGCATTTTTTCAAATACAGAGTTTCACTGCCACTTGGGTTATTTGTTCCACAGTTGTGCAATAATCATTTCTTAATATGACACTTGCAATGGGATTGCAGGAGATAAGAAAGTGTATTTCTGTCTCAGTAAGATAATGATTCTTCAGTTTGTCCCTTGAATGTGACGCATTTTGACCCATGTTCTCCTGGGCCCTGCACATCCCAGGTATCAGTACGCTTGTATACTGAGGCAGGTGGTGTTAGCAGTGTGTGTTGAGTAAGAAACGAAGATAGAGAAATTTAAATTGATGTACAAATGCTGTGACTGTGAGTTTGAACTAGGGATGGGTGTGAGAAAATGAAGCATGGAAAACAAAAAATCAAGAGCTTCTGAAGGAATGAGAGCATGGGAAACTAGAACAGAAAGATTAAAGTGGAGATTCAAGTTCTTAAGGAGCTTGGGCAATGTGTTAATGTAACTGAAAATTAATTCTCTTAATGTAAAATTCCACTTTCAAGGCTTATTTCCTCTTTTAATGGTTAGTTGATCAAGAACCTCTCTTACATAAATATTACCATTTATGCTTAATTGTGCTTAGCTGTCCGTGTTGTAGTTTATGATGAAGACCATCAGTCATACTTAAAGAGACTGATATTCTGTTCATATTACCTAAATAATGCACGACCATCAGGTTTTGAAAACATTATTGTAAATTAAGTGAATGGCAACCATGTAGCTTCCATGTATATTGGTCATGCATTATTAAGTAGTGTGGATAGGGTAAAGGTTAAGGTTGACAAAATATCACATTACAAAATATCACATTACAGATAAGAGCAGTTATAAAATACAACAAATTCAGGAGTATGATGCAAGTACTAATACAAATGGGTGCCTGTGGCAAAGCGCCCTGCCCCTGTGCGTATTTTTGTGTTATATGTTGCGTGTGGTGTGTTAATGTTAGTGTATAGGTTTTGGGTCACGGGATATAAATGGGTCTGTGTAGCACGAGGGATCACTTCATGTGCAAATAAAGTATGTAATAATATGTGAGCACGAGGAATGCATAAATTAGTTCACGTGCCGGGGTTCAAGTAAATAATTTATTAGTAATTGAATCCCAGCACAGCTGTATAAATAGTTGCACAATGCACTCACCCGGGGTTGTGTGTTCGGTGAGTGGAGAACGGGTGTGGAGAAGGAGTAAATAAAAAGTAAGAGAAATAATAGCAATTGCTACTTCGTGCTGGAGGACCAGCACGGTACTTATTTGTTTGTTCGTCCACTGTTTTGTCTGTCTGTTTGTTTGGCCGTTGCACCATTTATTTTGAGTGTTTTGTTTAAACCTTTTATTTTACAATAAACCGGTGCAAGCAAGCGCATTCACCACTTCACTCACAGTTTCTTCCAGATCTGATGTCACCGCTCAGGCCAGCTTGCCACAGTGCCATATAGTTCAGTATAGTCGAGAGTTGTGGTGTTTACAGATGCTGTCTAAATAGGTGTGTCTTGAGGAGGCACCGGAAGGTGGTCAGGGACTGAGCAGTCCTGATATCCATGGGTAGGTCATTCCACCACTGAGGGGCAAAGTAGGAGAAGCAGAGGGTTCTGGGAGCGAGGGAGCGGAGGGGGGGTGGGGCGGGGGGGTACAGCTAATCTGCCATTGGTGGAGGAGCCGAGGGCGCGAGAGGGGGCGTAGTGAGAAATAATAGTCAGGAAATAGGAGGGAGTAGAAAGGTCGAGACAGCGATAGGTGAGTACAAGAGTTTTTAATTGGATGCAAGCAGTGATAGGGAGCCAGTTGAAATAGCCGAGTAACGTGGGAGAACTGAGGATAGGAAAAGACAAAACGAGCAGCAGAGGTTCTTGGTGGATGAGGAGGGAGTGAGGGTGGTGGATTCAAGAGGAATAGAGATAGAGAGATCAGCGGTGGCGGAGGAAGAGGGGGGAAGAAAAGGAGGTCTGATTTGGAGAGGTTGAGTTTAAGATGATGCGAGTGCATCCAGGAGGAGATGGCCGAGAGACAGCTAGAGATATGGGAGGAGGTGTGGGTATGTGGGAGTCGGGGGAAAGGAGAGGAAGATCTGGGTATCATCAGCATAGAAATGATACGAGGGAGAAGTGAGGGGACCCAGGGAGTGAGTGTATAGAGAAAACAGGAGGGGTCCCAGGACTGAGCCTTGGCGGACGCCTTTAGAAAGAGAGCAAGAGGCAGAAGGTGAGCCACGCCAGGACACCCGGTACGTGTGATCTGAGAGGTAGGAGGAGAACCAGGCAAGAGCAGTGCCGGAGTCCCAGGTCAGCGAGGGAGGACAGGAGAATAGAATGATTGACTGTGTCAGAGGCAGCAGAGAGGTTGAGGAGAATTAGGACAGAGGAAAGGGAGGCGGCACGGGCGCAGAGTAGAGAGTTAACGTCGGAGAGAAGAGCAGGTTCAGTGGAGTGTGCCAGGTAAAAACTGATTGGAGGGGGTCGAGCAGAGACAGGAAAGCAGAGAGTTGGTGATGAGCTGTTTGCTTGAGGGTTTTAGAGAGGAAAGGGAGAAGGGAGACAGGATGGTAGTTCTGGTGGGATGAGGGATCAAGGGATGGTTTTTTTTTAAGATGGGGGTGATGCAGTTCTGTTTGAAAGCAGAGGGGAAAGAGCCAGAGTAGAGTGGTGTTGAGAAGAGAGGAAATGAAAGGGAGTCGAGCAGGGGCAGCAGCCTGGAAAAGGTGAGTGGGGAGGGGGTCCAGAGCACACCTGAATAATAAAATTACCAATCTAATTTTGATAACACTTTACATTAGTGTGTAATGTAGGAATAGTTTATTAACCTTTTGTCAGTGGCAAGGGGTGTAATGTACCCCAGCAAGTTTAAAATTAACATCTCATAAACGTTCATTGATTACCTTTTTTTTTAACTAGCATGCCTTGTCCGACTTGAAAAACTGGAGTAATCCTTCTTCAAACAGCACATGGTAAATTTTTGTGGTAGTTTTACACCCCTTTCCACCTTCTGAGGATTGCAAAAAAAATATGCTTTTCATACACTTTAATATACTGTATAGGCTTACTATGTGCAGCTGTTGACCTGCAGAGAATGGCAAGGAACTGGGATAGATGTAGAAAAGGTATAAAAGTGTAGCTGTGGCTGCACTTCCTTCAGCAGCATATATAGCGGCTGCTGAAGGTGGCATGGTGGGTGCAGCTCCTCCTCTCTCTGGGACCTTGCCAGCAGTAGCTTCTCTGTCTCGGAGTTCTGGAAGCAGCAACACACACCTTGTGCCCAAACCTGCCACATGCAAGGCACCAGTCTTGATCGAATCAGCCAAGGAGCTCCTCCAGCTCACCGTCCATCTTTTATTTTTTTCAAGTGGTGTTCCCTCTGGGTTGCCACCCAGTGTGGAAGGGGAGCATTGCAGACAGGGCTGGCTAGTGGCAGGAATAGGAGAGGCAGGAGCCAGGACATTGCAATCTGATGCTTGGTAGCACACTTTTATTTACAAATTAAATCCAATAAACAAAACAAAGAATCACTCGATCTGAGCTATCTTGTGCAGGGACAAAGAGACATCTGCTGCCCTCAGTTCTATATAAACTATGCAAATGAGCTGAGCTGAAAATGAACTGAAGACCTTGTTCATGTTCTGGTGCTTTATTGGCACATCAAGTTCACCAGCAGTACATATTATCGCCATCTACTGAACGAGAGTATTGTTAACCTTTTTTAAACTTAAATAATATAGAATTTTCTTTTTGTCTACATATTTCAGTACCATTTTCTGGGGCACTAAAATTGTTTTAATAGACTTGTATCTAATACTAGCTTTTTCTAAATCCCTATCTAATTCCATCCTTCCATTTACATATTTCTTACAGTTTAATAAAGAATGCTGCACCATTTCACCAAACACTCACTGCATTATGTTTTTTGGGGAGGTATAACTTTTGGTGTGTAACTGTGATTAAATGTAAAATTTCTAAAACTATAGTTCCTCTATTTTTCGATTAACTATATTTTATGGCATTTAAAGCCATTAAAGAATCAGAAAGATTCAGCATTCTAAATGGTTGAACATCTCTCATCCAATAAGGTGTCAGCATAATTGCCTGTTGTTCCATGGACATAATAGAGAGGTTATCAGGTAAGCTGTATGAGTTCACAATTGTAAACTCAGCTACATATACTTCAGCTGCCATTCTGTTTTTCTCTGTATATTTGTATCCATTCATGTACAGTATATTGTCCCCACTCTGTTTAAAGTCTTGTCTCCCTTTCCCTTCACTTCTTCATTTGTTTTCCCTAATATCAATAGAAAAACTCAAAACTACATTAGCTTTGACTAAATGCCAATTAACCCAATACTACTTTTTACTTTACTAATCTGTATTAATCCTTAATTATTCTAGTAATATATTACACCTTACCCCAAATGGCTGCTATTCTTTAAAAACCAAACTCCCATCCATTGTTCAAAATATTGTCTTCACCACAGCAAAGTTTCAGCTGAGGACCTGGCTACCAATTAATTAACCAATTTGACTAGACCATAATCTCACATATTTTTTTAAATCACACCCAGTCAGGTCAGAGTAACCAGTCCAGCCACAGTCTCACATGGCTGGCTTGTCCACCTGTTGGAGGGGAACTAGACAGTGCAGGCATTAACACTGAAACACCCTGTTTCAAAAACACAAATACGTACAATTGTTACATTACCGATATTTATGGGCATCAAGCATTTATGGGGATCTGTTGTGAGATATGTTCTTGCTGAAGTGACTTTTGCATATCCTGTTTGTGCTTGTGTGATTGTTATGCAAACCTAGTTTGAAAGGTTACTTGGAGTTATATTGATTAACTCACCATAGCCTGCAATTATAAGGAGATTTATATTTGAACGAACTTGTCATAGCCTGCAGCCATAGGGGACTGCTAAGAAATGCATAGTTTTTGGTTTACTTTCCCACACCCAGTGAATAAGAACAGAGTATGTAAGGCTCTTGAATATGGTAACAATTCACAGTTCAGGCTCCAGACATGAAGCAGAAAGAAGCAATCTCTTCCACACAACCTGACTGTCCATAGAGGAAGGGTTAATATATATTTTTTATGTATGCCTATGGCTTAATACAATATTGTGTTATATTACAAATAAATAATAAAGACAGTTAACTGTGTATCTTTGTGTGACGTGTTGTTTATTCTCCATCACCGTTGGGCAAAAACCCTTAGAATCGTACACAACACTATTTACAATCATACCAGATGTACAAATTTACATGTGCAGAGTGTCTGCCCTGCCACATTAATATAAAGTGTTACCATAATTTCTTATAGGAAGCAGACTTCTTGTTCCACCCAGCCATTAAATAGACTAACTTACAGAATAACTATTGACCCTTGTTTGAAGTGCAGTTTCAGGGCATATAATTGTTTTAATTAATGGTATTAAAATTAGCAAATAAATATTCAGACCACTAGTTCAACAGTTTCTTTATATGAAAGTACTGCAAATAGTTTCATAATGTCACAATGGTTTCATTTCTCTCACAAACAAACACAAAAAAAGTTGCCTTGCATGAAAATCTGTTTTTACAAAGGCCACCAAACATTACAGTACATATTTATACCAGGACATATTTGAAGAGAAATAAAATTCCACTGTACCTCCCCTGTGCATAATTGTTGCACAAGCTATTTGGTATTTTGTTCACTTGAGAAGATAAATCACATTTCTAAGACATTTAAATAGAAGTAGTTACTATATATTAACATGATGCATTGCTCTTGACAGTAATGTCTTTGTGAAAAAAACTCAAATGGCAATAAAAAGTGAAAAAAAAAAATCTACAGATACAAAAAAAAAGACATGCTTGTATGTCTAAATACATTTTGTATATTTTCAAATATAGTCATTGTTTACAACTGATTATTCATTTAAATGTATAATATTGCCAAATATTCTTGTCCATAATGCACAGTGGTCCTGTGGCGAGCAGTGTGGGTGAAGGAAGGCAATTGGCCAAACAACGTTATTGTCAAAATTCAAAATAATAAATCCACCCCTCGATCAACTATGCTGTGTTGTGCATGGCTGTGCACTGATGAAAAGTGCTTCGGGTGGTAGGCTGGCTCCCTGGCTGCAGCTTCCCTGGCTTCTTAATCCTGGTCTATCCAATCACTGCATGCCCCGCAGCTGACCACAATGGAGCTGTTGAGCAGATTCGCAGCTGCGCGCTTTCTCCAAAATGTCCGACTTCCTGTTGCCATCTACCATCAAGTCTGCCCTACAATGGGAAAGCATACTATCCACCTTACACAGTGCCCTTCCTGGTTGGGAGGGAGATTTGCAGCTCAAACTTGCATGGGTGGGCAGTGCTGATTTGCTTTTCTAAACAACAGTGATATTTATTGTAAAGACCTAAGCATCGTCATGTACCGTAAAACAATGGCTATAGAAATACACAATGCTTTTGTTTACTCTACAGTGAGTCGAAACTAGAAATCAAATTTATTTCACCCATGCCAAACGAAGCATTTTCATAAAATAATGTGTACTGTAATTCATAGCTAATAGCCTTTTATGTAGGTGTATATCAAAGTATTCAAAGGAACACCTGGGGTAATAGTTTAGTTTTTAACCCTTTCACTACTGGCGGGACTTCAATGTTCTGCCTTATCTTAGCGGCATATGTTAACACATGCATCAGAAGTCAGGTTGGAACCTCATGGGACTCCTAGGTCCCAGTCTGAGGTAGTGTATAAATATATGTGAAATATCTTTGTCCTCTTCTCATGTATTCTAAATGAAGGAGTTCCTTTTTAGTTTTGCATTCTTCAGCTTGACAAAAATAATTCAAACCTGAAGGGGTAAAACAAATTGCTATTTTGAAGGGAAAAAACAAAACACCACAATTAAATACAAAATACAAAACAAACAAACTTATGACTACTTATGTCTGAGTTGTTTATTTCCTTTTCTACTAATCATACTTTAATATTTGGAGTAAACGTTTAAATAATAAATGTATGTACATTTTAATATTAACTGATTTGGATAGAAATCCGAAATTATAACAGGTCACATTAGACCTCATAAACAGCTTGAAAAGAACATGTTAAATACAGTAAAAAAAAAATATTGTATACATTTTTAAATAATGTATATACTGCTTTCTTTGTTTGTTAATTATGAAACACATTTTTTCACTTATTACAATACTCTGTATGTACTCAACCACAGCTGGTACATGGGCACAGATGCAAAGGGGAGACATTGTCTGTACAGCTTAAATGAAAGTTTTACAGGCTTCATTTGGAAACAACAAACAAAACCATTAAGAGTATCTATCATGCTAAGAACATTTTCTGGTAGTTTTTATTTCTTTACCAAAACAAAAGTATCTGTATATGCATAGAAACAATATAAAGAGACACATTCCCCAGCGGTCAATCAAACTATAATAAAATAAATATATACAAATACACAAAGAGCAATACAAAGTAAATACAATAAAAAAGAATAATAATCTGAATATTATTTTTGTTTAAATGATGTAAATATTATGATATCAATGTAACTGTAATTATTCAAGCTTTTTGATGCAATGCAACAAACAAGGTTTCTCCTTAAGCAAAGATTTGTAATTAATTTAAAAAAGGAGTCACGGAGTAAATGCAGCATTGCGTGAGTGCAGAGTGAGTTTTACCATCAGGTGCTCATTGGTTTAAATGCTAGTTGTACGAGTGGCTGTGCTTGGCACCCACAGGGAGCACTGCATTGGCCTTTCACGCTCCCTCGGTTATGGAGGAAAATCCTCTGTGCTTAGTTCACCTTGCCTCATGGACTCTGCTAGTCACGTGCACTGTGAGTGAAGGCAGACATTTCCCAGGCTGAGCCCATACCTCCAGGGCTCAGTAGCTTGATAACAGGAATGTAGGTCACCTATTGATCTTCAGTCTACCTGATCGGCACACTATGTTGGTTGCAGTGGTGAGGCGCCATTGGCCATTTCAAATTGGGTAGAATAAACAGGGGTAAAATTGATTTTAAAAGTTTTTAAAAACGAGACAATATAAATAAACAACATGAACAGAAGATTATTATATGTTTCTTGCTTTCCTTGTAATGTTAGGTCCCCAAACACTGTTCTCACTGTGACTCTAATTCTGCAATACTGACAAGGAGTAAGCACAGGTACACATGGTGAATAAACAGCCAGCCCTGAATGACAAAAACAGCAGACACTGAACCACTGGATGTTACCATTCACTGACCAACATCTGACAAGACGAGAAAGAGCCTTTTGGATCAAGACTGATTGGACTGGATGCTAAGAAACTTGGACCTGGCAGTTCTGCAGCACCGTTCTGGAAGTCTACCTCCAAATCAGAGAGACTGGCACAGGTGAGAACATCAGAAGTTAGCAGAGGATTGAAGTGCCTCTCGACTGCATCAGAGCTACAACTGAACACTGTTTTAATACAACCTTAAAAGTTTCAAAGCTCTTTTCAAAACGGCCTCCCTGGTGCACTGATCGTGTAAGGATTATTGCCCACATTGTCAAACAGGTAACACAGCAATAATGATCCATGATGTGGTATGGAACAGAAAAGCCAGAGCACTTGTTATGTTTTTTTGTTGCTCTTCCTGCAATGATTTAGAGGACAGATCTCAAACCCCAGTGCACTAGAGCGGCCATTTTGAAAACAGCTTTGAAACAGACTTTAAAGTTATAAGTGTAAAACGTTGTCCGGATGTTAACAATGAAAAGAACAATTACATGTACGCTATTTAAATAGTTGTAGCAACACGTGGGGGCATGTAACGCTATATTTTTCGGAACCCCGCTACTTATTCTTTAAGGCAAAAAGGAGTGAAGCCTGCAGCTCAACAACATGGATTACTGAGTCAATTATAATTCTGTGTTGTTTATGCTATATTCTTGTTTTTTAATTCTTCCAGGTATCCTTACATATATATTTGACTTGAATGAGTTAAAATATCTTGGGAGAAATTTCCTTAAGCACTGACAATAAGAATGCTTTACAAGAAACGGGTATTACTAAAACTAAGACTCCCCAAACAAAATAAAATTGAAAGACTTGATATTTGATCTGCTGGATTGGTAATAAGAGATATTGATGGTCATTTAATAAATTAAATGACCATCAATAATAATAAATTATTATTTTGAAATGTAAGACAGACATCAATTATTTACATGGTATTTTAATAAAAAAACAGTAACAACCTCAGAGGCAAAATGTTTCCGATAATGCAAAAACAATATATGATTCTCCTGGATAGAGCACACTGATGTAGTGTACTTCTTTCAAATTATTTAGCTGACAGTGCTAACCACTTTAAGGGCAGAGCGCCAAGATGGAATAGTACAAGCCACTGAGCAACACAGAGCCCTCGACAGACTAGTGCACTTGTGTTGACCTCCTGCTTCAGAAGGCCACTTGTTCCCATCACAGCTCCTGCTATTCGGTTCTGGATCAAGAGGTGCAATGAATTTTCTGATGTTTTGGAACACGCACTGTCTGCGTGAATTTATTATATTTTATGACTATATGTTTGCATCTCAGGGTTTGTTTTTTGACACAATGAATATATTGGTACCAGTCATAATATTAAAAGGCGTGGCTAATGTAAATGACAGGATATTGATCATGATTTCTTGACCCTAAAAACCAATGGAGTGTTTTATTTCTTTCATTAAGTAGTACTCCTAGAGATTTCTTTTTAAAACTAGGTATTTTAAAAATGCAACAATGTGTGTATTATATGTATACATACAGCTATGGCCAAAAGTTTTGCCTCACCTGGAATCATTATTTAACATCATGTAATCAA